>JAFIRS010000451.1:0-719836 GCA_018342105.1 Gonioctena quinquepunctata
TTAAATTCTAAAATCTTATTTTCCATTGGAGCAGTTCTTGAAGATGATTTGTCAAATAAAACACGATCTTTAATATCTCCATCTTATTCCTTATCAAAGTTCGGACGATTGCATTGCGAAAACAATGTCAGCTTCCACTTTTTGATCTATTTTTTTCCAAATTTGTTCCACTGGTTCTTTCAATTCACCATTCACGTACGACCAATGATCGCTATTACAAGCTTTTATTCAGTTTCACTTGTTAGTTCGTTAGTTAAGGTCAAATCTTGCAAGTAAATTTTGATCGACTTCTAGTCGTCTGATGAATTAGAAATTTGGCAAGTGTTCATAATCTCGGTGGAAATGCATTTTGGAATTTTTGTTGGAGACAAAAACGAAATGGAGGCTCCAATATGGCGGACGAGATTTGTAATTATAGTCCGATTTGATTCAAAATTAGTATGTGAGGGTTTTCGGGGTCGGAGATTATGAATTTTCGGTCAAAATTCATAAGTTCTAAATGGCGGTTCCAAAATGGAGGACGAGTTTTGCCATTAGGGTCCGATTCGATTCAAAATTGGTATTTCGGGGTCAGAGATTATGATTTTTTTTTTCAAAATTCATAAATTCAAGATGGCGATTTCAAAATGAATGACGAGTTCTGTGATTATGGTCCAATTCGATTGAAAATTGGTATACAGGGATTTTTGGGGTCGAAATTTCTTATTTTGCGTCATAAATTCGTGATAGCGGCTCCAAGATGGGGAACGAAATCTCTGATCATTGTTATTTTTTATTCAAAATTGGAATGTGAGGTTTTTCAGATTCGTAGATTATGATTTTTTTGTCAAAATCTGTTGACTATTGCTTTTAGTGGACTGTAAAAACCTTTTTTTTGTCTAAATTGTGAATATTAAGAGTTGTAACTTGAACGTTTTATTTGACATTCGATATGATTGACATTACATACAAAAGTCTCTCGTTTCCATGATTATGAAAATGTAGTAATAAAATAAGAACGAAACGAATATACAGAGAGTTCTTAACATACCGCCGGGCGTTGACAGGTATCGAATACCTTCAATAAACAAAATATTTTAAAGTTCTAACCATAGTTTGGTATCGTCTAGTAACTTTTTAGAAATTATTTTCACTCTGTTCAATAGGAAGTACACATAGTTTCGACACAACTCGTTGTATTTCACTTCCATTGGCAACCCTTATGGTTGCTACTCGAACTATATTGTCTTTTCCTGGATGAAGTTTGACTACTCTTCCCATTTTCCATTTCAAGGGAGGCAAGTTATCATCTTTGATTAACACTATTTTCCCAACATTCAATAAATTACTGAAATTGGTTTTCCATTTAATACGTGTCTGCAATTCTCCAATATATTCTCGCTGCCACCTTTTCCAAAAATGCTGAACAGCCTGCTGCAGTTTCTCATATTTTCCTAGTCTAGTTTCTTTAACTTCCAGTAAATTTGTTTCTGGAAGAGTCGTCAAGCTTTTTCCAATCAAAAAATGTGATGGGGTCAATGGATTATCATCTGCAGGATCTGATGATTAAAGGCCTTGAATTGAGTATACTCTCAATTTGAATTAATACCGTCAATAGATCCTCATAAGTCAATTCCAAATTACCTACAATTCTTTTAAAATGATACTTGGTACTTTTAATACCCGCTTCCCAAATTCCTCCAAAATTTGGAGATCTAGCTGGAATAAAATGCCAAGAAATACCTTCTTTAGACATATTATTACTGATTTCATTGTTTGATAATGTGAGAAACTTATACAAATCTTTCAACTGAGCACTTGCACCAACAAATGTTGTAGAATTATCCGAATATATATGGTCAGGTCTACCTCTTCTTCCAATGAATCGTTTTAAAACAGACATGAATGCATCTGTTGATAAATCTGTTACAACATCAAGATGAAAAGCCTTTGTTGACCTACAAATAAACAAGCATATATAGGATTTTATTGATTTGGCACCTCTTAACTTGCGATATTTAATCATTATAGGGCTACCATAATCAATGCCTACATTGGAAAAATGATGAAATCCTGTTACACGACATTTTGGTAAATTGCCCATCAAATATTGTTGACATATTGAATACTGAATTTGATCTGCATGTGCATTCCATAAAACACCTAAAGTTTTATTGTTTTCATCTTGGCCTAATTGTAAAATACTGTGTTTCGAATTGTCAGAGATAACAATTCCATCGAGTAATTGTGAATTCTTACTGAGCCACTTCCGCAACTCGAAACCTCCAGATAATAAAATAGATGAAATGTCTTTTTGAATGCGCAAAAGCTCGTTTATTGAATTGGAACCCGTAAGTAAATTATCTACATAGAAGTCATTTTTTATGGCATGTGAAGCTAGAGGGTATTGTAATTCATTTTGAACAGCCAACTCATATACATCTGATAGCCAAAAACGGAGCTGAAGCTGTTCCGTATGTAACGGTATTTAGTTGAAAACATTGTTACTCGTCAGTAGAACTTTCCCTCCAAAATATCTTTTGTAGATTTCTCTGTTCTTTGTGAATCAGAATCTGACGATACATTTTAGTGATATCTGCACTAATAATGTATTTGTATTGCCGAAATCGAATTAATATTGAAAATAAATCAGATTGTATCGTTGGGCCACTGTATTGTAGATCATTGAGTGATATCCCATTGTCGGTTTTAGCACTAGCATCAAAAACTACCCGGACCTTGGTGGTCAAACTTGACTCCCTTACCACTGCATGGTGAGGTAAATAATATGGAATACTATTATCATCCGATTGTTCATCAATTTTAGTCATGTGACCTAAGCTCTGATACTCTCTCATGAATGCCACATATTCCGATTTCAAATTGTTATTTTTATCACGTTTTCGCTCCGAGGTGAAATATCTATTCAATGCCATTTTTTTTGAATCGCCTAATTGACTGAAGTTTTCTTTGAAAGGCATCTTTACTATAAAACGACCATCACTATTCCGTTCGAAATTATCGATAAAATGTAATTCACAAAAGTTTTCTGAATCGGATAGATGTTTCTTTGAATCATTCAATTCTTCTATTTGCCAAAACTGAGTTAACATATTGTCAATAGAGGATTCTGATTGAATATTCAAACAGGAAATGGAATGAATAGAAAAATCGAATTAAACGGTTTTCTTCACATAAAGGATTCAATATAAAATTGAACCAGAAAATGGTAGATCTCAGGTGAAAAACAACTACTTTCCTGGCAAATACCACGCAGAACATTGAATGATATTCACCTGAAAATCCATGCATACTTCCATATAATATCAATGGACATTGAATGCAAATGTTTCTTTCTGATAAGCTCGATTATGTTTAATTTATGTCGTGTTCACCTAACAATCCGCATACCGGTTTCAGGCTTCTTGGCCTCATCAGTACGGACAGTCAACCAGCCAAGGTGCAAAGAACTCTGGCTGAAGTGAGACACAACGTAAAGAAACCATCATCGATCTTGTAACATCCTATAGGTACGCCGGAAAAGATAAACTTTAACTGGCGGTACCTAGTGACAGAAAGAAACACTCCGAAAATCTCCCACCTCGATAGGTTTCTAAATAAAAGATTCCTTCTCAGTAGGAGTGGCAAGCCCGTCTAGCATATAGTGAAAGAAAAGTGCCATGTGAAGTGGAATGAATAGAAAAATCGAATTAAACGGTTTTCTTCACATAAAGGATTCAATATAAAATTGAACCAGAAAATGGTAGATCTCAGGTGAAAAACAACTACTTTCCTGGCAAATACCACGCAGAACATTGAATGATATTCACCTGAAAATCCATGCATACTTCCATATAATATCAATGGACATTGAATGCAAATGTTTCTTTCTGATAAGCTCGATTATGTTTAATTTATGTCGTGTTCACCTAACAATCCGCATACCGGTTTCAGGCTTCTTGGCCCTCATCAGTACGGAGCAGTCAACCAGCCAAAGGTGCAAAGAACTCTGGCTGAAGTGAGACACAACGTAAAGAAACCATCATCGATCTTGTAACACCTATAGGTACGCCGGAAAAGATAAACTTTAACTGGCGGTACCTAGTGACAGAAAGAAACACTCCGAAAATCTCCCACCTCGATAGGTTTCTAAATAAAAGATTCCTTCTCAGTAGGAGTGGCAAGCCCGTCTAGCATATAGTGAAAGAAAAGTGCCATGTGAAGTGGAATGAATAGAAAAATCGAATTAAACGGTTTTCTTCACATAAAGGATTCAATATAAAATTGAACCAGAAAATGGTAGATCTCAGGTGAAAAACAACTACTTTCCTGGCAAATACCACGCAGAACATTGAATGATATTCACCTGAAAATCCATGCATACTTCCATATATGTGAAGAAAACCGTTTAATTCGATTTTTCTATTCATTCCACTTCACATGGCACTTTTCTTTCAGGAAATGGAATGATTCACCACGTTAGGAAAAAATAGACTTCCTGAAACTATCCAGCCAAGAAGTGTTTTTTGAAGTACAGGTTGTTGCCTGCCAAGATGTAATCGACCAATACTGAGCAGATCCCAAAATAGATTTGCTCCTAAAAGAATATCAATTTTACTACGTTTATAAAATGTAGGATCAGCTAATTGAATATTCTGTGGAATTTCTACTTGATTGAGTGCAAAAGATGAACATGGTAGTTGGTCTGTGATTTTTTGTAAAATGAGACAAGTAGTATTTGACTTGAAATAATTATGACAGGACTTGAAATTGATTGTGGCTTGATGACTTATACCAGCTAATGATTCGCCTACTCCTTTGATGGCAATATTGACTGTTTGTTTTCTCAGACCCAACTTATTGCATAATTCTTCAGTAATAAATGAACTTTGTGAAGCACTATCCAGAAGAGCCCTTGCTTTATGAAATTGACCACGATAGTCTTCAACTAAAATAATTGCAGTAGGTAATAATATTTGAGAATTCATTGAATTATTGACATGTGAAGTCAGTATTTGTGTTTCACTCTGAGAAATCGGTTCTTGAAAATTGTCAATTGGATCTGTATCATTCGAATTTGCCTCAGGATTGTTTAAGTGCAGTAAAGTATTATGTTTACGATTACATTGCTTGCACTTAGAATATGTACAATCAGGCACTATATGTCCTGGTCGGAGACAGTTTAAGCATAAATGTTTCTTTTTTATTTCATTGATTCTGGAAGCTACAGGTAATTTCAATAATTGATCGCAACTATAAATAATGTGTTCTCCATTGCAAAAATAACATTTTACCTCATTTACACCAGCAACATAACTATTATCGTAGATTTCTTAATTGTTTTTCATTTAAATTTTTTTTTAATTTTTTTCATTTACGCTTCAAAAACATGTTCATATCATTTATAGTAGGCAATTCATTCGAAAAATTGTATGATTCCCACTCACGCCTAGTACGAGAGTCAATTTTTGAGGAGAATATGGAAATAATTAGGGAATCCCAGCTATCAACTGGTTGTTTCATGTTCTTGAGTGAACGTAAGTTTTTTGTTATATTGTCAAATAGTTTTCTCGAATCAGAATGACTGTCTTTTTGTAAAGAGGGATAATCAAAAATTGCCCTTATATGGTTAAAAATTATCAATCTTTTATTTTCAAAACGATCATTCAGCAACTGCCAAGCTATCTGGTAATTGGCTGAAGAAACTTCAATTGACTGAATTATTTCTCCTGCTTCATTCTGCAGAGAAGATTTCAAATAATATAATTTCTCAATGTCATTCATTGCTCTATTGTCATGAACCAAGGCTGTAAATGCATCTCTGAATTCAAGCCATTTGCCGTAAGCACCATCGAACGTTGGCAATCGAATGGCAGGATACTTTACTTTATGAATATCTGATTGTGATGGTATATTCAAAACTTGTGATTGTATATTGTCATTATCAACAGAAACATTGTTACCTTGTAAAATACTGTTGCTAGATACATTATTATTAATGGATTCATTGTTTGAAGAGATAGTATTATTGAGTATAGAACTTGAAATTGTAGTTATTTTTATATTGGACAGGGCATTATCTACATTGTTGGTGCCAGTAGTCACTGTTGGAGATTAATCTTCAGATTTTGAATAGTTGGATATTATAGTTTCTGCCTTACTGATGTAGAGAAAATAGGAATTTTCAAAGTTATCTCGCTCTTTTTCCTCCGCATCAGTTATAACATCACCCAATTTGATTTCTATCTTACACTGAATCGACTCAAATAGATCAAACAAGGGTTTTGCTTTTTCCATGACATTGCAACTCCCGTATCAATGTTTCATTTAGATTAGATAAAGATGGAATCAATAAATTTCTTGAACCTAGTACTGAAGCCTTAAGCTGACCTCTTTTTATAACAAATCACTGATATTCATTTCAGACATTCAACTGTATTGTTCGAAAAGAATTGGTGATATTGCTCGAATTCACAAATGTAATGGAATTATATAATTATTAATTGTTATCTTTGCTAATTATTGAATTGTAGAAAACTTTGTTTACCAGATCAGAACTAATATTGGTATAATAGAATCGACATATGAAGATCAAAATGGCATAAACTTCAATGAGTTTTTATGCAAGTACGATTCAAATCAAGTATATAGACAAGCAGGCGTGTTCGAAGAACCGGGCTTGTATGCAGGAACAAATGAAATGGAAGAGACTCACAGTGAATTCTTGAATACTGAATCTTGTTATCGTATCCAATGGCCTCCTGACTATTGGTGATATACTCTTGCTGTCGTTGCTTGGAAACAGGTTACTTGTAGATTGCTAATATTTCCTCAATTTTCGGAATATTTCTCTAACATACCTCAACTGGATGACCCCAATCGATGGACCATGTTAAATATTGCTTTTAGTGGACTGTAAACACCTTTTTATTGTCTAAATTGTGAATATTAAGAGTTGTAACTTGAACATTTTATTTGACATTCGATATGATTGACATTACATACCAAAGTCTCTCGTTTCCATGATTATGAAAATGTAGTAATAAAATAAGAACGAAACGAATATACAGAGAGTTCTTAACAAAATCTATGAATTCAAGATGGCGACTTCAGGATGAGGGACGTGTTTTGTGATTATGGTCAGATTTTATTCAAAAATTGGTGTGTGGAAGTTTTTGGGGTGGAAGATCATGATTTCTTTCAGCTCAAAACTTACAGGGAAGAGACATCGTAATAACGATGCTCTATCAGATATGAACAGATCAAGGCGAACTAACTGAAAAGCAAAGAATAAGATAACTATTGAAATAAATTTAAAGACAAGCTTTCATTTAAGCCGTGTACTGAAACTTATAAAATAAGGTAGAGCCATCGCTGACAATGATATAATCATTTTCTGTTGAATTATTTGGCTTCAAAAAGCTTGTCGCGGGACTTGTAATGAAATTAATACTTCGACAAGTTGTTACTTACCAACCAATCATTGTCCAATGAAATTAATTGGTACCTACATTCATGAATACTTTGTGAAAATTAAATACTTTGGCAATATCTTACTTACCAACCAATCACTGCCCAATTAATTTATTTGGTATCTACTTTTATGAACCCTTCGAGCGACAAGCTCTTTGACACCAAAAACTTCAACAAAAAATAATTAAATAATTGTCAGCGATGGATTAAACTTATTTAATACGTTCAAGTACACGCCTTGAATGAAAGCTTGTCTTCAAAAATATTTTTTATAAGTTATTTTTTTTTATTAGGATTGCTCCCACCTGCATACGAATACGAAATTTTCCTTACTCAATTTTTCGATATGTGCGGCGAATGTTGATGCCATTGCAAGTGATTGGTATATTAATACAATATATTATTTCCAACAGTTGTCATATACCTTTGATTTCATAAATAGATTTTCATAACAATTAAATCAATTCATATGTTATGCTCGATGTGAATAACTGTATGAATTTCTGTAGCCCACTATGAATTATCTTATTGATATACGACATTATATTCTAACATGACTTATTTTTAGTTTAATCGTATTTTCTGCCACATCAAATTAGTTTTATTTCAATCGCGCGTAAAGGTGTGTGTAAGCTGAGTTCAGTATCACTGGAACAAAGCCAACAAGCCAGACCTTCCTTTATATCTATATTCGAAATCTATGTCTAATCTACTCTACATATTCTATTTGATTGCGCGTAAAGTTTTCATGCAATGAGCTTTTTTGCAAGTTTTATTTTAACGTGAGCGAACTGAAAGCGTTTTTTTCCTTAAATCACCTAATAACGATATCGTTAAACATCGGATCCAATTCTCCAAGTCTGTTGCTGGGATCGAACGTCCTATTTGCATTAATTCTCTTATCCCGAGACAAACGGTCATCGGAAGCAGCTAATACTGAGAGGATATTGACCCAATGGCCCTATTTCGCTGTTTTCATTAAATCTAACGGAGAAATAAGGCACACAAAAGTGTGTCCGTAGACGCCTGATTAATAGGGGCGTATGCGGAAGGAATTAGTGCGCAGGGGTATTTACATGTACATTATCAGGTCAGTGTCCGGCTTCAGGTTGGTCTGGGAGTTGATTAGAGGTGGACTCTGTCTTTGAAATGATTGATGTCAATGGAGTAATTGTCAGAACATGTGTGTATAATTGATCTGTATTGGGTTCCGGTACTTCGAAAATGACAGTGGCAATATTTGTTGATATGAATTGGAGTTTTTATTTAGAATGAAGTATTGTGATTGCAGAAAAAACCTTGTAAACGTACAGGATTTCCAATACACCCTGTGCGAATTCTCTGATTTATCACACGGTCATTAACAACTCTTGAAATATTGCTCATCTGCCTTCATGGAGGACATATTCGCGTCCGAATGATATATTGAACTGGATTCCTGTAGATTGTACTAACAGATTTGGGGAACGTTCAGTTTTATTTAGGATTGAGATTGGCAGACAAAATCCTGGTGACCCAGCATTTCGTAGGTACCCGGTTTCTGGTGTGGCGAAGAGGAGTATGGAGAGAGACCAATAAAAGGAAATTCCTAGGAATTATATACAATAAACGAAACTTAAATACCTCAAATAAAAAACCGACATGCAAAACCTCAGCAATCTTCATCATATAATCATTTCTAATACATATTCCATTTCCAAAGTGAACAAACACAGGCTCTCAAAATCATAACCCCTTATGTCGAAATATATCTTCATCACCACATAGCTTCTGATAGAAATCGATTGTAATGAAGCCGAAAAAACATGAAAATTACCAATTTCTTTCTTGTGTTTTCATGTACCGTCATCTGTGGTGAATTCGGACAGACCAGGTGAACTTGGACTTCTGGTAAATGACACATATTAATTTCAAAGTCTTCGAAATGCTTTGGTTGGAAGCATTGACATCTGTCAGAGCGTGTTAGTTAGTAAACAGCGTGATTCACGACGAATTGTACATAGTCCAACCATAAGTACTATGGACCGAGGTCCTTTCATATCTGGTATCAAAAAATGCCTTAAGGCGTTTTTGACGGATATACATGGTGATATTTGAAAATATGTGAATTATTCTACGTTGAATATCTCCAAAAGTAAGCTCCCTGAGCTCAATGAAATAGGTTATAAAAAAAAGGTGAGAGGTGTCAAGGGACACCCGGATGGAACGAAGTTCCTTGCGATCAATTAGTGAAGGAATTATAAGCGATTTTTTTTTTCAAGTTATAATAATATTTTTTTTATTATTAACAAATATAATGTAATATAAACTTAATCAGTAGGCTCAATTTTAGTACATACGCATTGATATTGTAATATTAAAATATAATTTGCTTTCAAATTTATTAAAGTTAAAGTACACTTGCTAAACACACAATAATGGAGAGATCATAACGCGTATGACTTGGTTAGACAATAGTAAAGAGAGGTTATAATGCGTACTTGCTAAAAATACATGAGCATTTATAATTGTTTGTACAAAATCTCTACTTACCTAACTCCATCAGCAATATCCGGAACTTGTGCAGAAACACTGTCAGGATTCATTATTGTTATTATTATTTATTATGTACAAAAAACCTGTATACACTCAACAAAGATAATCGTCGCGACACCACACTGTTCAATGCGAAATAGAAAGACGAAACGAAAATAATTGGCTTGCTTTCTATGAGAGAGAGAGACAGACAGAGAAACACGCGCACGCCGCACGGCTTACAACTGCAGCACAAAGTGTCGTTACAACTTTTGGTCTCAATTCATTCCGTCTAGCTCCCTTTCGCAACGCGCGATAAGGAACTTCGTTCCAAAAAATACTTAGTTTTTCTTTAGATTTTTATTGGTTTTTGAAAAACAACACCCTGTAAGCCAGATCAGACAATTTTCATTTGCCCTACTTTGATGCTCAAGGAGGATACTAAGCAACAGTTAGCAATAATTGATCAAGAAGTTTTCAAAATTTTTTTTAATAGTATAATTTTAATGGATTCACATTCTGCTTATGAAGGATGCGGCACCACATCGATAGCACATCATTATTTTTCAACAAAAATCATAAGGAAAGTTCATTTTACTCGATATAAAGTATTATCAAGTAAAACAAAACCTTGAATGACGTATCCAGTAAAGATGACAGCCGACCAAATGTGAAAGATGGAATTAAACTCCGTTTTATTTTTTCACGGGACAATTTTTGAAGTTTGCTGCTGACCGTCACCATAAGAAATACATGAAAATGTATTACAGCCAACTTCCAAAACTGTTATTTTGATAAATGGAACGGAGAGTAGGTGCAATTACAGACATACAAATACTCAATTTAATTTTCTAGAAAATGTATTTAAGTTGAATCAACGATATTCCTTACGGCTTTTCCTATCTGATCTGGATGCCTTTTTATGAAGCGAAATGCTTAAATTATTCTCTCACGTAGATGTTCTCTTGTTATGATCTCTACCTCCTAGATTATGCTTTTTAAAACGCATCACAAATAATAATCCAGTGGGGTAAGTTCAGGTGATCTCGCCGGCCAGGAATTCGGCCCACCACGTCCCATCCATCTATTGAAAAATTTTGATTGAGAAACTGAGAACTGCCCTGGTGTAATGGGGTGCTGCTCCATCGTGTTGAAATCCCATATCTCTCATATCAACTTCCTCATCTTCCAGAAGAACAGGGAAAACATTCTCCAGAAAATCAAAGTATTTCGGCCCATTCAATCTATCGTTGAGAAAATAAGAACGCACTAATTTACTATCGGTGATACCTGCCCAAACGTTGACAGATAATCTAACTTGAGATCTAGATGTGGATTGTCATGTCTCCAGTTGTGATTATTCCTGGATTCGTTCATGACGTCTTTCGTGAACTGGGCTTCATCGCAAAACAATGTCTGATAAATGTATCTTCTATTTGCAGAGATCCACCTGCATAAACGCAAACGTGGAATATTATCTCCTAGATGCAGTCTCTGCACCAGTTGGGGGTGATATTAGGGATGGAGGAGATCTTTCTTCAACGTCCTGAAAACTGTGGACTGAGAAATGTTCAAAATGCTGGATATTCGCCGGGTACTTATCTTATCATTTTGATAAACTATTTCTAAAATATAATCTTCTTGGGCTTCAGTCAGTTGCTAACCACGTTCTGCAGTACCGGAAGGAAATTTTCCCGTTTCTCGCAGGTGCGTGAAAACGTTGTTAAACGTTTGGTGGTTCGGGACTCTCTCCTATGTGGGAATCTTCTCCGGTACTCCCTGACTGCTGCTCTGGCATTTCCATTACAATATCCGTATACAAAAATTATATCTGCGTATTCTGCGTGAGTAAACTGACGAAGCCTCGTGCTGAAGAACCAACTCAAACTGTCAAAATGATCGCCCCAGCTTGAGTCATCCGTTTTTGCATTTGTTTTTCAAAGCGAATTCAAAGATTACTTGCATTCGCACTGTTTTCAAAAGTAATGGTTTTTTTTCTATGTATACCAAACAGCGTTTTTTTAATTCGGTTAGTATCACTCGCTTCGGCGTGACAGAAAGAAAATTTGTTCAACCCGCTTCACAGTGTGTTGTTTTTATGGGATCAATAAAAACGTGAGAATATGAATTAATACGGCCTTGAAATTCCAACGGATGATCAAATAAGACTGTATATCGAGTAATATGAATTTTACTTATGATTTTTGTCGGAGAATGATGATGTGCTATCGATGTAGTGCCGCATCAGTCATAAGCAGAATGTGAATCCATCAAAATAATACTATTTTTAAAAGTTTTATTTTTTTCTGCAGAAAACAAAAACTTTTGCATTCAATTCATTTCGACTGTAGCTCAGTATCGTTCTCAAGCTTCGAAGTGAGAAGAATAAAAATTGTCTGATCTGGCTTACAGGGTTGTTTTTCAAAAACCAATGAAAATCGAAAGAAAAAAACTAAGTCCGGACCTGTGTTTTTTTGTAGAATACCTATTTCATTGAGCTCAGGGAGCATACTCAGTGTGCCAAATTTCATATGTCTGAGTTCTTTACTTTTAGAGATATTTAACGTAGAATAATACTCATATTTCCAAATATCACGCTGTATATCCGTGTAATATCCGTGTACTAAAACGTATAAAATAAGTTTAAGTCATTGCTGACAATGATTTAATTATTTTTTGTTGAATTATTTGGTTTCAATAAGCTTGTCGCACGAAGTGTTCATATAAGTAGGTACCAATTAATTTGATTGGGCAGTGATTAGTGGGTAAGTAAAAACTTGTCGAAGTATTTGATTTTTACAAAGTATTAATGGAAGTAGTTACCAATTAATGTCGAAGTATTAATTTCATTACAATTGGCGCGACAAGCTTTTTGAAACCAAATAATTCTACAAAAAATAATTCAGCGATGACTTAAATTTATTTTATTCGTTCTAGTACACGACTTAAATAAAATATTGTCTTCAAAAAGTGTTTTCATTAGTTAACTATCAGATGTTATTCAATTTCCATCGTGGCTATAGCCCGGCAAGTAGTTCTTTTCTATGAGATATTCACAAGAAATTGCTTTGCTTTTATCATGGAGTTTTCAATTCACAGAAAAATCTTTCTATTCAATTGAGAATGTTTCCTTTTTCATGTGTTGACTAAACATACTATTACCAATGTTAATACAAACATCATTCCCTCAAGCGAGGCTGAAATATGTGACAGTTGACAGAAATTAAGTGGTTAATTGGGAAGACTAGATAATTCATAGCCTAGACTGAAATACTGAAATTTACCATCCAACTCGAAGTCAGATTACGTTATATATCACAACTCACATCACTTGTCATATTTATGTAGATGTTACGTCTATAACTGAACTATATTAATAATCACATGAACTAAAGTAAATTATCATGGCAATATACTTACGGAAATGAGATATTAGAAGCAGAATGTTTATATATAAATGTCATTTTGAAAAAATGCCAGTATAATTCAATCAGGTTAACCAATCTGTGAAGGGTCAACCACCCAGTTATTGGACGCATGGGAGTTATTGGACAGCTGCTCTTTGATGAAGAACAAAAAAAGAATCCTGTATGAGATGGCTGGACTGGTCTCTCGTAGATGGTGCCGAAAGTATGTTAACCAATTTAATTTTGATCGCTATATTCGACAAAATTTCAAGTACGCAACAAAAACAACCGTTTTTCGTCCATTATTCATCGGGGATGGTCTTGTTATCGAAATGTTAAGCAAAGTTATGAACAATTGTGTGTGAAAAAGTGAACAAAATAAGAGGCATTTATTGTACTGAGTACATCAGGCAGAGAGCTTATGAAATACGTAGGTTATTTAAACATATCGGTAATATAAATTGTGGAAGTAAGGTTGTATTTATGAAGTGTCCAATAACTAAACAACAATCATCTCATTCATTAGTTATTGTACAGGCATCCCATAACTAGTGGCAATGAATTTTTTTCCATTCACCAATGATCTGGAAGTGTTTTTTTCGCTGTAGGGGAATCTAGGGCAAAACGGGGTACTGGGGCACAACGAGGTACCACCATTTTTCGTGAATTCCGTTCGAATTAACCCGCCAAATCTCAGACGCATCATTCCCACTGCCAATACCCTTCACTGCAATAGATACAGCACGAATCGGAAGAACGTTAGTTTGACCTTGTCCGGCATAGAGTTATAAACGCCGTACGTTGTGGAACTGGATCATATATTTCCTTAAGGTACGTACATTTTTCGGAAAGTAATTGATGTTTTGTTTATGCTATATCGTCATTGCCTTTATATAGTCTACCTTATCAAACGCATGGCTTCAAAAACACTTTTACACTGATTTTTTTCTTCTTTTATTCGAGCACGTGTTTTTGGTGCATAATGGGGTTTTGATGATGGGGCATAACGGGGTCCCGTTTAACCCCGTTCATGGAATCATTATGTTTTCCTATTGGTTTCAGATGGTAAGAAAATACGCAAGAAAGACAACTCGTCAAAATTGGTCTAAAGAGTCAATGAAAGAAGTAGTACAGGCGATTATTGAGGGTACCATGGGTTATAAAAAAGCAGCGCAGCAATTTGAGGTGCCTCAAACCACATTAGAACGTTATGTTGCAAAAGCAAAAAGAGATGTGGGGTCAAAGTTTAACATAGCGCAATTAGGAAGCGCCAGAAATGTGTTTACCGAAGCTCAAGAGTAAGAGATTGTGAAATATGTAAAAGACATGGAATCAAGATCATTTGGCTTTACAATGAGAGAGTTAAGAAAATTTGTTTATCAATTGGCGGTCGTAAACGGTGTTGCAAACAGGTTTAGTAAAGACACTCAGATGGCCGGTCCTGACTGGATGGAACATTTTCTTTGAAAACACCCTACCATAGCCCCAAGAAAACCAGAAGCCACATCAGAAGCTAGAGCAATGGGCTTCAATAAGGTTGCTGTGAATCAGTTCTTTGGTAAGCTTACAAGTATTATCGATAAGTATCAACTAACTGCAGAGAAGATTTTCAATTGTGATGAGACAAGTATCACTGTGAATCCAAAGGGACATTCGAGGATATTAGCACTTGAAGGAAAACGCCAAGTAGGAGTTCTCACTTCTGCAGAGAGGGGGGAAACCGTGACTGCTGAAATTTGTTGCTCAGCTTCGGGAAGTTATGTTCCTCCTTGCCTTATTTTTCCCAGGAAAAGAAAACGCCCTGAATTTGAAATTGGGTTGCCACATGGTTCTATAGTTGAAACAAGTGATTCTGGTTGGGTGACTGGATATATTTTTTCAGATGGTTCAAAAAATTTGTTCATTTTTCCAGGGCTTCAAAAGATAACGCCGTACTTTTAATTTGTGATGGCCATGCCAGTCATACAAAAAATCTTGACCTTATTAATTATGCCCGAGAAAATGGAGTGATTCTGCTTTGTTTACCACCGCATTGTTCGCACAAGTTGCAACCTCTGGACGTCGGCTTCATGAAACCTCTCAGCAACTACTACGAAAATGGAGTAAGAGTATGGGCACGAAGTAATCCCGGAAAAGTCGTAACACTTTGGCAACTTTCGATTCTTTTTGGCGCTGCCTATGTCAACGCAGCAACAATGAAAAATGCTATGAGTGCTTTCGAAACAACTGGAATTTGGCCACCAAATGAAAATGTTTCTGGAGAAAGTGACTTCTTACCAGCTTCTACGACAGATATCCCTTCAGACGATGAAGGCAATGAACAGCAATCCTCAGGAGAAAATGCCCATCAGATTCCAGAAAAATATGTGATCCATAAAAATAGAGTACAGACAACTCCGACTTCACGTGTGCCAATGAAAAACATCAACAATGATTCTTTGCCATTACCACAATGTTCGTGGATGCCTGATGCCCCTCCAACTCGTGAAAAAACACCGAATAAGGTAGTTCTACAAGAGCCAAATATATTTCCTCTTGCATCGCCGCAAGATTTGCAGGCAATTCCTAAAGTAACTTCTGTTGCAAAACGCCCTCAGCGAAAACGAGGAAAAACAGCAATATTACCATCCACTCCTAACAAAATGGAATTGGAAAAATCTATCCAAGAAAAAAATGAGAAAGCTAATGGTGTCAAACGAAAAATAGGCAGTGTAGGGAAAAAGAAAAGAGCAGTTCCTAAATTAACAAAGAAAGCAGTATTGAAAGACATAAATAATGAAGACTCCTCAAGAGACGAAGACGATGCGATATGTCTTTATTGCGAAGAATTTTATAGTACTTCCACCGAAGGATGGATTTCATGTTGTCTTTGTCACGAATGGGCTCATAATTCCTGCGCCGGTATTGACAGCGATGACGATGAGACTACGTTTCGATGTGAATTTTGTTCCTAGCCAACTTTGTATATCATATATTATATAACTAAGAGTTTTTATATCAATGAATCCTTCATATTCCCCTACACGTACCTCATATACTAAACCCATTTTACCCCAGATACAATACCCATTTTGCCCCGTATACGGCGCAAAACGGGGAGGAGCCTGATTTTTTAAAAATATATAAAAAAACTACGTAAAAATTTCAAGTTGGTTATTTAGTTGTTTGAAGTGTAAAGGTAATATATTTAGCTAGCTAAATTCAAAATGGCACAGTTAAGTTGATTCGTTTTATAAAAAAATCAGGCCCTTAAAATTAGGTACCCCGTTTTGCCCTAGATTCCCCTATCTGTCAGTATGAATTATATTGCTCTATCTATATCATAACGAGTAAGTGGACACTTGTACAATCGGGGCTTGTGGCTCAGTGGCCCGAGCGTTGGTCTTGTGACCAGTGTTTCCACCCGGCGCGAGGTTAGACTCCCGCAACTTTTCAAGGCCCCAAGAGTGGTTTAGGATTCCACTATGAAAGTTAAGGCCCCCGTGATCTTAACTCGTACAAGTTTTCATCAACTTCCGAGGGTTGATCAAACAACTAAGAAAGCGGTTAAAAACTGTTTTTACAATTACTGAATATTAACATGTCTAAAAGCTAGGATGCTTTATTACGGTTATCGTTATTTATTTTCAATAGCAACCTAGGTACTAGGTTGGATGTCAGAGAGAAATGAATTCGATATCAACTCGATGGAGGCAGCAATAACTGAGGTGAAACTTGAGAGCTGCTGCTGAATAAAATAACCAATAAAAGAACTTTTCAAAGACAAGCTATTATTTAAGCCGTATACTGAAACGTATAAAATGAATTCAAGTCATCGCTGACAATGATTTGATTATTTTTTGTTGAATTATTTGGATTCAAAAAGCCTGTCGCGAGAAGTGTTCATTAAAGTAGGTACCAAATAATTCGATTAGACAGTGATTGGTACCTACTTTTATGAATACATCGCGCGACAAGCATTTTGAAACCAAATAATTCAACAAAAAATAATAAAATCATTGTCAGTGATGACATAAATTTATTTTTTACGTTTCAGTACACGGCTCAAATGAAAGCTTGTCTTTAAAATGGTTTTTAATAGTTATTCCATTTACTAATCATTGTTCAGTATCAACGCTTTACATGACTGAAATGAAATTTTAATAGTAATAAGGCGCTGTTAGACCCCACACATAGGGTTCAAGTCGATTAAAACAAAATGAAAGGGTCGGATTCTTTCAATATAAATTATATCAAGAAGGACATATCAGAAAATATACATATTTTTTTTAAATATTTGTTGATATAATGTCATATTTTCACCCAGTTTAACTGGACTAAATCGTCTCATTTCTTGGATGCTTGCTACTCCAAATGTCACTTCCCATGAAATAATATTTCTCATCTACTTGCAATCCTACATTTCTGACGACTACAAATATGGATGGTAAGAACATCATACAATGACTTATATTACTTGAGTCACACAAACAACTTTCAGAAAACTTCGTTCAATTGAAAACATTTGAACACAAACAAATACATAGAACTGTAAACTCTGATTTTCGGCAAATTTGGAGAGAATGAATGTGTCTTTGAATTGTCAACGTGCATTTTGCTACAGTATCCAGCTAATTGCTTCACAAATTTGGTTTGTTGATCTTGGATAGTTCGCGAGATTATTTCAGAGTAATGCATATTTCGCACAATGTCGAAGTGTATTATACAGACTGGACTATCTTATATCCCACTCTATCAATATTTTTTCCCATAATTATAGCTTTGAAATAATTGCAGAAGAATCCCAGATCGTTAATAAGATGGTTAACACTAACGAATCTCATCCAATATCCATAGACCAAAGGCTTCTGACGCAAAACGTTTCAATAAAATTCGACCTTCAAATTTTACTTTCATCTCGCACAAAACAAGACTGCGTACAAAATGATTAATTGAAAACAGCAATGTAGATTGCACCATGCAATTTTTTTTTCAACACCCACTCTAGCAAATAACAAAATATACTATGATATAAATATAACTTGAATATTATGAAGTATTGCAGGCGGTGACAAACAAAAATTACAATATGTAGAGATATGTCTAGAAATTGAAATATATTTTCACTTAAACACCACCACCAAAGATATTTTGGTAATTGGTGATGTTACTACTACTGAAATTATAGATTTCATTCTTATCTCTGTCATTCCATTAGCCTGTGGAAATTCTGCTGTGATGTCATTATCCTTGTAGAATGTGTTGTCGCCAGTGAAAGCCGTTCCCTGATCACTCACATTAGTCTTTGGGTACTTCGAATATTTAAGAAGAATTCAATATGTGTTTCACTTTTCAGGGCAGTTGTACTCCTTATTGAAAATGGTTTAACAGACTACAATTAAACAAAATATATATTTTTCCAGAGTTGCTTTTGGAAAGGGTCTCAGATGATCTGAATGAAGTTTAATCATTGATCGCCCGTTCATTTCCGGACTACAGAGTTTACCTGATTGCTTTCCTCCAGGAATGTTTACTTAAAACAACATTGAATGGGTTTTCTCACATGTCTTCCCAAACCTTTGAACTGAGTTTATCTCAGTACGAACTGTTCTACCCAATGAATAGTGGCCTGTTTGATAATAAAATTTTCCAACTGTCGTCTTTCTCATGGAATCTGAAATAACATAAAGCCATTTTGACTTCTCATCGACTTCAACTTGAATAATAGAAATTATGTTTTCCTCTGAAATTATAGTGAACATATACAAAAAAATTTAACACTTCCCCAATCAATAACTGCTTTCTGCAGAGAGTCCACCAGCTCACAAAACTCTTTCTGTTGCTTTTCTTTCCCAAACAAAATTCACATAACTTTTCGTTGAATCTGAAATTGCTTCAGCGATTGCGGCATGATTTTTAACAAATCAGTGAGTCTTCATGCTTGTTTTTTGGAATTGGAAAATTTCTCGATTGCTTTCAACTTCATATTACCTGGAACTTATCCATCTGTAATTCAATTGAAATCCTAAAACATTTTTTTCCAAATCCACATTAACCTGAAGGTCAATTTCTTTCTTGATATGTTTTTCGGGTAACCTTCCACAGTCTGAAAATGAAAATATAATCAGGAAAATCTATACAAGTGTAGAAAGGGCAAACTGATAAGTTCACCCCGATAAGTTATTGCGTTCACCAAATTATATTTCCTATGGAAAAATGATTCAATTTGTCAATAACTTGCCGTTTTCTGAATTTGCCTATCAAAAAAAATTTTAAAAAATTCAAAAGGTACTTCTCTATATAGTTTTTGCTTGACGTTTTGGGAACTATATCTGCCCCCGTCCTCAAAATCTTCTGAATCTCCTTTAAATGTTTTATAATTTGGATTTTTGCTCGCAGAGTCTTTTTTGCTTTTTCAACTGACGGATGTCAATTGAGATCTGCCAAAAAAGTTTGAGATTGACGTATTGCTCATTTGATATATGTGGTGTTGTTCGGAACAGTTTATCAGCATTCTACCATATCTCACTTCCTCTCTGAGTAGAGGTAACCATGTATGATCCATTTCAACAGAATTTGTTGAAAAGCAGTTGTTATTGGAAAGAAGAATACAGGCCGTTCTTTCATCAAGATTTTTGTCCTATTCCATTCAATCGTATGATTGCCATTGGATGTGAGGATATGTTCTGCAATTTTTGATCCAGTTATTTGTCGATTTCTGATGTAACTCTGATGTTCACTTTGGTCAATTTCACTGGTGAAAATGCAATAGATACTTTCCTCAACTTTGTCATCATATGGACAGGCAGTCTGTAGCACTAACGAGAATTTTATCCAAATATGACACTGCTACTGTTTTTTTCAATGATCCCAATACTAATGATATCAATTTAAAAAATCCAAATTCGGCATTTACCGAACCGAACCAAAGTCTGTGACATTCTACCTTGCCATCAGGATAAACGACAGCAGTTTTCTTTTTCGATTCTTCATCTGGAGAAATACACGATCATCAGGAAGACCATAAGAATTGGGAAACATATTTTCCAGATACAACTTCACATATCATGTTGTTTTTGCAATCATAACCATCTGTGATTACTGATTTGTTTGAAAATATGGAATGAATGAATCAGATTTGGAATGATCTGGCGACTGATAAATTCATTCCAATCACTATCTTCTATAGTTCGAGATCATGTCTTGGGAGGTATTAATAATGAGATGTTGAAAAGGAAAACACTCCCAATTGAATTTTGAATAAAAACAGTTTTCTGGAGTATACGATGAAAATAAGTGGGGGTGATTCTGCATGGGAAAAATAATGATAGTTTGCTATATAAATTTTGTCCGCGAATGCTTCGTTTTCCGAAATACGGGGTGTTAAAGTTTTCCATAAAAACTGACTATTTATTTTTTGCTCTGAAACTGGATATGCGAATGAAATTTGGTGAGTTCCAAGAGGTAATTATTGAGCATTTGTGAACACGCAATTAAGAATTTTATGTTCATCATTGGCACGCATACCGGTAATGATCTCGATGTTTACAAAGAAAAAATCATTTTTGAATTCCTCGTTCAATTTGTGACAAAAAATCTCAACGCTTATTTTTCATTTCTTTAATACATTATCAAGAACTATCTAATACAATAACGTTAAACCAGAACAATAACATAAAATAACACTTATAAATAAATAGGCGCAAAGCCACACCAAATGTTCAAAATGACCTCCCTCAGATGTGATACAAAATTCAACTCTTCGCCTCATTGATTGTCGTATTCGCGCAAATATTCCTGGTGTATTTCTTATTGTCTCACAGACGGCTATAATTCTATTCCTCAAGTCTTCAACATTTTCGACGGGACTGAAATAAACTAATGACTCAAGAAAACCCCAAATGCAAAAATCTGGAGGATTTCAATCTGGAGATCGAGCAGGCCAATGTTCTGTACCTCCCCTACCTATCCAACGATTTGTATATACTGTATCTAAGTGATTACGTACAATGATGTTAAAATGGACTGGTGCACCATCATGCATGAACCAGAAGTGTTGTCTTAGCTGTAGAGGAATTTCTCCAAGAAGAAAAGGTAACTCTTTCTGTAGGAAATTAAGGTAAAAGTCGCATGTTAGTCGTTGTGAGAAGAAATATGGACCGATTAAATGATAATCAAGTACCCCAAGCCATACATTTACTGGAAACTGATGCTGAAAATGGCTTCAAAGATTCCATGTAGATTTTCCTTAGCCCATAGGTGATTGTTAAGGAAATTACGTATACACTATCGTCCGAAATTAGCCTCGTCAGTGAAAAAAACACCATTTAAAAAATTAGGAATTTGAGTGATTTGATGGAGAATTCAATGGCAGAAAACTAGGCGCGGAAAAAAGTCTCTAGGTAGTAGAGCTTGCTGACGTTGAATATGAAACGAATACAATTTCAGTTCTTCAAGAATTTTAAATACAGTGAAGTTGCTAACATTCAGTATGTTGGCAATTTTTTGAGTACTTGTTTCAGGTGACTCCGCAATTAACTCGAGAAATGCTTCTTCTAGTTGCACAGTTCGTACTTCTCGGAGGCGCCCGCAGTCAGCCGTTTGCTTCTTGAATGTCCATTTTCGCGCAAACGTTGGTGAAGACGGGCAAATAATGTGTGATGGGGTACCCTGCGTCCTAATGGAACACACAAACAAAAATGACATTTCATAAATTATAAAAAATTTAAAATGACAAGTCACAAATAAATATCAAAACAAAATAAAATGAGATACCTACCATTAGATTAAAATACATGATAAAATTGAGAAATTCATCTTCACAGGAACATACTTTTCGGACAATATAGCATAAAAAGGTAGAAGACGTGAATACACAAGAGACAACAAGAGAAACAGTCATATATATAAGTATGCTATATTGAATACAAATTAAATCAATTGCATATACCGCGAACATAACACAAATTATACCAAGTACTCATCTATAGTGTAGCAGGCTCTCTGAACTAGCTGCTGTTCCAGTCTTGTTTTGAAAATATTTAAATTGAGGGAGCTATTAATATGCTCATCAAGAGAGTTGTATAATTTACAGCCAGTAAATAAAAAACTTTTTTGATACAGCGTAGTCCGGTGATTCTCAGGTTGTAGTTGGCCTTTGGAACGTGTATTATGGTTATGCTTCTCAACAGTATTCAAAAACTTATTTTTATTTTCATAGACGTATGTAGAAACTTCCAGTATATACAGGCTTACAACAGTTGGGATTTCGAATTTTTCCAAATAATCTCTACAGCTCGTTCTAGTATCGATACTAGCAAGAATTCTAAGCATATTTCTGAAGTACCAATACTCTATTCACATGTGCACAATTTCCCCAAATCAAAACTCCATAATTCATATGGGAATGAAAATTTGCTTAGTACCTACAATGACAGTAGTGTGTACTCACTACAGTGGTTCTTCATGAATTTCGGACTATATTGTTGTTGGACCATTTTACAATATTGGCATATACCGCTTCAGCAGTAGTTTTTAGCTCATTGAGATCCTTGTCAACAACCAAAATATTCGTGTCATCTGCATAGCAGATAACATGAATATTCTGAACCTTTTGAATATAGAGAATGAGATCGTTAGCAAAAATGTTGAAAAGTAGAGGACTCAAGACAGAACCTTGCGGCACACCTTGCTCTACATTCATTTCTTCAGAGAAAATGTTATCAACTCTTATTATTTGTTTCCTTTTACTGAAATATGGCTCGATTAGAGTTGAAGGCAAACCTCCCATTCCATATCTCTCTAATTTGGCAGTGATCAATCGACGATCCACTAGGTCGAAAGCTTTCGAGAAATCAATGAAAATACCCAAAGCAAACATTTTTTTGTCAATACTTGACATGATCCGACCGCTGAACTCAGATAGTACTGTCTCTGTACTTTTGTTACTGCAGAACCCATGTTGGTCGGACGATAAGAGTTTGTACTTAAGTAATTGGTTAACTGATCCTTAATTGCCATCTCAAATAATTTAGAGATACTGCATAACAGGCTCATTGCTCTGTAGTTGACAAATCATTCGTATCTCCTTTCTTGTGAAGTGGCTGAACTATTGCCAGTTTGGAGTTATCTGGGAATTTTTCTTCCTCAAAACAAAGATTGATTAGGTAATTCAGAAGTTCACTAATCCACGAGCTGAATTTCTTCAAAAAATTATTGGAAATATTATCATGGCCAGAGGAGTTGAAATATTTTGGTCTACTTATTAATGACTCAGTTTCAACAATCGTAACGGGTTCTAGATAAAATGATATGTGCCGAGCTTGCCGACCATTTCCATTACTTCCATTCCGCATTTGCATAATTTTCCATTCTTTTCGATAAAAGAAAAATTTATTACTTATTATCATTAATGTTATACCAAACTGAAAGCTTGAAAATGAAGAACCGTTGATTTGACATTTCGTGAAATATTCGTATTCAACAGAATGTTGACAGTAGCCTACTAGCATCGCTATTATAGATAATGTATTAATGTAATGACAAATACGCGTTGAGGTGTTTTATTTTTTTGCATAAAAACGGCGCCCCATACGGAAAAAAGGCAAGAAACATTTTTTGTTGCAAATTGAACGGGGAACTCAAAAATGATCTTTTATTTGAATTATATCAGTGGCGTACCATTTTTTTCCTAAAAAAAATTGAGATCATTATCCGTATGCGCGCCAATAATGAACATAAAATTCTCAATTGCATATCAAAAAATGCGTAATAACTACTTCTTGGGACTCATCAAATTTCATCTGCATATCTCGATCGGTTTCAGAGCAATAAACAAATAGTCAGTTTTTAAGAAAAACTTGAACACCCCATCTCGGAAAACGAAGCAATCGCGGACAAAAGTTATATAGCAAACTGTCATTATTTTTTCATGCAGAATCACTTCCTGAAGTTTGTCGCCCTTATTCACTAATACCCTGTATTTGCTCACAGCAGTGGAATTCGAACCTGCAATCTCCCAAAAGGAAAACCGATCAACTCGCTATATTTCGAACCTTGTCGATTCAAATTCACGTCCTTCTATGGAAATATACCAAATCCCAATGAATAAGCGTAGTTATTTCATTTCCACTAGGGACTCACTGCAAAACAAACTCTGTTATCGATTCCTCCTGAAGTGAAAATATAGCAGCAGTTAACCTTGTCAACTCAACTCTTGTGCCCGAACGCTTTCCAAGATAAATATGTTGCGGGTGATCCCTTGAGCACATCTCATTCTATTCAATCAAAGTGAAACTCTCGCATTTTGGTAATGAAAGTTTGGTTTGCTCCTTTTCACTCTCGGGTCGCTTTCTCATTCATTCTGAGATAATACCTCCATGATGTTGGCGTCAAAAACGGGGTCATAATGGAGAAGGATATCAGATTCACATTTGAAGATGTTTTTTTTTTTAGTCCCTGTAAATCGACAACTGGTGTGGACCTGCATGGAAAAATGCTAGTCACTAAAGATATATTTGATAGTGAAATCAGCATAACAGGATATAGAATCTACAGGGTAGACAGTGATAGTAGACATACGGGGGATCAGTCATCTATGTGAAAAACAATATTGATGTTCTGAGTTGTCAAAAATTTTGTAAACAAAAAGTGTATTGATTATTGTCAGTGAAAATCACCTATGAAAATGTTACATATTCACCAAATAGTACGTGTGCAACTTTTTTAGATTTCTTTGAAAACTGGATAGGAAATGTTATAAGTGATATTAATATTGAGGTAATTTTGACTGGGGATTTCAATAATGACTGGTTGGAAAACACAACCTATAGTAATAGACTGAAAAACATTGTAAGTGACATGGGATTCACAAATATGGTTAGGGATATTACTCATTCTAGTAAAAGTGGTGGTTCACTCATAGATTTAATTTTGACAACATAGTTGAAATGCCAAACTGTTTCAATAATAACTACATTGACAGTATCAAACAAATCACTGATGAAATCGATCATCCTGGAGCAAAGTTTCTCATTATTCAGAGACAGAATAAAAAATTATTGAAGCACTTCAAGTTAGTATTTTATGCAGAACTTGAAGAACTAATAATCTATATGCTAAATAAGGAGAGTGCTGATGAGATTGGTATGGCATTTATAAAAAATTGTTTTCATAGCATTGCTAAACCGCTGTTGAATATAATAAATACATACATCTATTGAATGTTGCAAAGTACCGAATGAACTCAAAATATCAATCATTATCCCAGTTCCTAAAGTGGCAAACTCTAATGAAGCTTCAGACCAGCGTCCAATCAATATGCTCAGCCCAATAGAAAGAATTCTAGAGAAAATTGTTTCGAAACAAATGGTAGTGTATTTGGAAGAATATAACATATTGAACAGCTCACAGTCTGGATTTAGAACTAAGCACAATTGTGAAACTACACTTCAGTGTGTTTTAAATACTTGGAAAAATAATTTAGGAAAAGAGCATATTACTGGAGCTGTATTTCTTGACCTACAAAGAGCCTTTGAAACTATTGATAGAAATCGCTTGATGAAAAAACTGGAGTGCATGGGTATTGTTGAGGATGCATTAGAGTGGATGATTGACTTCCTTGGAAATAGACGACAAAAGTTGAGGTTGAATGATATAGTATCTGATGAAAAAGGTTGTGGGAGTGGAGTCCCACAGGGAAGTGTTCTGGGTCCCCTACTATTCCTTCTCTATATTGATGACATAGTTGGAGTAGCGGGAGAGTGTGGTATACATCTCTTTGCGGATGACACCCTCATATATTATTCATGTGAAAACAATTATAGACTCATCAAAATACTGAATGAAACCTTAGAAAATATTTATCGGTAGTGTTAATCAGATTTCCTCAAAGTCAATATTAAAAAAACAAAATTTATGATTATAAGTAGTTTACAATATTACAAAGAGTTCTGTGAAATTTCAGATAACAACAATGAAATTAAAATTGGCAACGATATCATTGAAAGAGTTGAGCAGTTCAAATATTTAGGTGTTATTGTTGACAGGAATCTGAAGTTCAAGGAACATGCAAATACTGTCATTAGGATTATATCATTCAAAATAAATTATCTATATAGATGTGCTAGATTTCTTACCCAGTGGTCGTTAATGGTATTATACAATGCTCTCATCCTACCACATTTTAATTACTGCGCAACAATTTTATTCTTATTGAACCTGAATGATATCAACCGATTTCAAAAATTGCAAAATCGTGGAATGCTTATAATATCAAAATGTCCCAAACAGACCCCAATAAAAAATATGTTGAGTACATTGGACTTGTTACCGCTCAGAGTATATTGGCAATATCAAACTTTATTTTTTTTTCAAAATGAAATCTGGAAATGCTCCTTTATACCTCCAAGGAATTGTTAAGTACAGGTATAATGTACATAATTATGATACAAGATCTAGAAATAATTTTACAATTCAGATGGTATCAAAGAAAGGAACAGAAACATCTGTATTTGTTAGAGGATTGAAAATCTATGATCAGCTTCCCCTAGTCATAAAAAAATGTTCTACACTTGTGTCCTTTAAAAGTAATCTGAAAAAATATTTGTGTGACAGTCTCTAATAAAGGAAATATTTGTGAGTTTCGTACCTGCTATATAAATCAAAAATTTATTATATATTTTTATATATATATATATATATATATATATATATATAATCTACTTTATTACATGTTGTATTTGTTATGTGTGCATATAAGTGTAATATTTATGAAATTTTTATTGACTTCATATTATATTCATTGACTATGTGGTATATCTGAGTGTATATATGTGTTTATTAAGTTATTTTTTTTTATAATTATTATATTTATTTTTATTAATTATAAAATTGTGTCAATTATAATTATAAATAATTATATACATATATAAGTATGGATCTCCAATATATATATATATATATATATACATATATGAGTATGGATCTCCAAAACACATGGGTGAAATTAAAAATTTTTGGATTATAATTTCCGAAAAGTGTCATTAGATAGATATATAGATAGTTTATTCACTACTTTACATACTGGTGTGCATTTGTAGCATATCATGTTACATTTGGATTATATCCAAACTTAGAGAAAATACAAAGTATCTATAGGTATTATGTGGAACAAAAACTTGACAAATATTTTAATATTATAAGGGATTCGAGTGAAAATTTCATAGCTGTCGAGCACTTCTAGATTTGCATTTATTGAAAATTATATTCCAGTCGAAATTCATGGCTTCTCAGATGCATCAGAAAAAGCTTACGGAGCCTGTGTATACGTTAGGTGTTTGACATCTGAAGGAGTTTATATAACAAATTTACTTTGTGACAAATCCAGGGTTGCTCCAATAAAACAAGTATCTATCCCTAGACTAGAATTATGTGAAGCATTTTTGGTAGCACGATAGAGTAAAATAGTTATCAACAATATCGGAATTAATTTTGATAAGCAATATAATTGGATGGATAGTACGATTACATTAGCTTGGATGAAACAATCTGCAAATAATTTTCAAACATTTGTGGCCAACCGAATTGGGAAAATTCAGTCACTGAAAATGAAAACTGGTATCATGTGAAATCAACAGAAAATCCTGCAGATTTATTATCACGAGGGGTAAGTTCTAGTGGGTTGAGTTGTTCGAAATATATTGTATATTTTCATCACTTATATTATTTTGAATAGTATTGATTCCAATACATAACGTTGCTCGTTTGCAAAAGTGATTTCTGTATATTTTTGTTTCATTTACATTGTTGCTATGGCAACCGCCATCCACTATAAGGCACCGCGCGAAGTTGCCGGTTGGAACAATTGATCCAAAATATAATGAAAATAAATAGAAAATTATCTTGGCCTTGACAGTCGTATATGTATCAATATCATAAGTATTGAGATAAAATAAAATATAGAAGTACTAACACAAAATTTAAAATTAAAAAGGAAGAGCGTCTAAATCGTCAAGCAGTGCTTGTCGCATATTGAAATTAAAATATTCCTTCACTGAATAAAAGCAATAATTCAAATTCAATAATGGTTTTGAAATCGTGTGCATTCAAATGCCAACTTTCCTTGCATAGTTTGTTGAATACCTCATTATTCAAAGAATATCTATCTGACCCCGCTAGTCTATGCAAGGGGTTTCTTAGCAATTCTTGTGATCTGGTGGGATATTGGTGACCCACGGTTTCAGTTCCATAATTTTTCTGTTTTGTGAATTTCTAAAAGAGGTGATAAAGAAAAATTGTAGGAACTGGCATGCTTTTGCGAAAAAGTGGTCTGCAATGATCTTTATAATTTGCCCCGCTCATGATTCTGATGACCTTTTTCTGCTCAACAAATATTTTTGAGAATGTTAGGAGCTGCCGCATAGAAGTATGCCATATAGTATGTGACTGTGGAATGAACTGGAATATATGGATTTTAGAACATCAGAATTTACAAAGTATTTTATTCTGCGGATCGAGAAAGTAGTGCTGCTAATTTACTACCTAGCTGATCGAGGTGAGCTGCCCAATTCAGCTTGTCATCAATCGATATACCTGGTAATGTAACAGTGTTACCAGACGAGATGTTTGTGTGAGAGGATATCAACAGCTCCTGATTTTTAACAATGTTCAAATTAAGTTCATTTGTATCGAACCAGTTATCAGCTTGTTCCAAAGACAATTCAGCAGATCCAGCTAGAGTTCGCAGATTCCTATCAGAATTTATTAGGGTGGTGTCATCTGCAAATAGCACTGTATTAATTGGTAGCATATGATGGTACAAATGATTGATATAAATAATGAACAGCAGTGGCCCTGAACTTGATTCTTTGGGAAACACCATGAGTGGGTTCTGCAATATGTGATTGACTAGCATTCACCACAACACACTGGCCCTGAAATTGATCCTTGGCGGACAACTTGAGTGAGTTCTGCTAGGTGATTGACTACCACAACACACTGGGATCTTCCACTCAGATAGGATTGAGAAAAGGTAAGTGGTATGCCTTTCACTCCATAATGTACCAGTTTTTCCAGTAAAATATGAGAGACACAGCCAGAAGCCTTAGTCAAATCGCATAAAGTAATGAACGAATGTTTGCCCTCCTCAAAGCCTTCCACAATCTCACTAATGACACGTAAAATAGCTTTGATCGTAGATTTGTGTTTCCTGAAACCAAATTGACCTGCACACAACAGTGAGTTTGGTTCCGAATATCGGGTTAGTCTATGTTCCACCAATAGTTCGGGAACTGGTATGATTGATCGGTCTGTAATCCTCAATGTTCAGAGAGTCCCCTTTTTTAGTAACGTTTGAACAATGGCAATTTTGAAAGCATCGGGAAAAATTCCTTCCGAAAAACATTCATCTATCAGTAATGAAAACGGATGGGCTATTATATCTACCAATTCTTTAAGGATATACTATCACTGCCATCTCTGTATACAGAATTGATGGTTATAGAACTCTATACAACAATGGTTGTTTCAATCAAAATGACGGAGTAGTTGTATTTGTTAGGTCCGAGGTGTATGAATCGCACAAGATCCTCCCTTTGAATGGCAGTTCATTACTCATAATAAAAGCGAAATTTGAGAATAAAATATACATAATAAACACGTTCCATAGATCACCAGCTAGTGATGTTAACAATTTCATAGAAAATTAGATAATATTCTTGCAACACAAAACGAGCCATATGATTATAATCCATTTGTGGGGATATTAATATAGACCTGTTAAAGGACACTGAAGAATCTTTAGCGTATATAAACACCCTTACTGAATACGGTTTTCTATCAGCAATCAATACACCAACAAGGATTAAAAAAAACTCAAGTACATGTCCAGACACTCAAAGTCAAACATATACGGAAATGTCCTGCCCGTTACTATAGCAACATCCATTACTGATCACTACACCACACTAATTCAAATAATACTTGATAAAAAACATGATAAACGTCCACCAAATTCCAGAAAACATTTCATTATAAATGATAAAAAACTACTTGTGAAAAACACCCGAGAAATAAACTGGGTTGAAGTACTTTACGAGAAAAATTTAGATGTTGCCACAGACAAATTCATTGAGTTAATCCAGAAAAGCGAAGATTCCTCAAAAAAAAACTATAACAGTGAAAAGAAGACGAAAAAAATGGAAACCAAATCATTAGTGGGGTCAGTAAATAAAAAACACAGTTTGCATCGAAAGTGGAGAAAAAATGAGACGAATGGGACACTAAAGAAAGAATATTTAGATCACAAAAAATCGCTTGATGAACTTATAAGAAATTCAAAAACCAATTATTATAAAAAAAGGGTAGAAAGTGAGAGAAATACATCAACAGCACTTTGGAAAACTGTTAATAATTAATGAATCATTAGAAAAAGGGCACTTTCCAAGTTCTTTCAAGTTATCCATGGTTAAACCTATTTATAAAAGTGGAGAAAAAAGTGAAGTTACAAATTATAGACCCATCTCACTGATTACTTCTCTGGCGAAGATCTTTGAAAAAGTAATTAAAAAAAGAATGAACGACTTCCTAGCAAAACACAACCTATTATTATTGAACTCCCAATTTGGCTTTCGTGAAAAAAGGTCAACCCGAGACGCAATGAGTACAGTAACGAACGACATTTATGATGGCATTGATGAAAGCCTACCAACCATTGGGGTTTTTTCGGATCTAGCAAAGGCCTTCGACACTGAAGACCACCTTCTTCTTCTCGAAAAACTAGAAGAAGAAGACCTGGGGGTTCAGGGGTAGGACCCACGACTTTTTCAAAAGTCACCTCACAAACCGAAAACAAAAAGTTCAAATAAAAAACATTATGAGTAATGAAAGAAAAATCACGTGTGGTATACCTCAAGGTACGGTGTTGGGGCCAGTGCTATTTACTATATATCTCAACAATCTTTCCCTATTAGAGAAGCATGAAAAGATCACAAGCTTCGCATATGATACAGTTATAGTCTATAAAGACAAAAACTGGAATGATCTGAAACGGATAATTGAAAAAGACTTAACGAATTTGAAAACATGGTTTGATCATCGTCTTTCATCAATGAACTTCAAGAAAACAGTATATATACCTTTTAGTAGCTACCAAACATCCCTTCCTAACTACGACATTAACATACAAGCAAATTGCAAAATAGGCATTATATTAGATAGTCAATCAAAATGGGATGAACATATTAAATACCTAATCAAAAAACTCAGATGTTTTCTATTTAAATTCAAGCACATGAACAATTTTCTAACACATTAGCAAAAAATTATTATATACAAAAGCTTGGTAGAATCACACCTGAGCTATGGTATAATAGGATGTGGGGCAGTATCAAAAACCTACTACCACCAATCAGAAGTATCACAAAAGCGATTCCTGAAAATTTTACTAGGAAAGGATCGTAAGTACCCGTCAGACCTTTTTTCTTTCAGAGAGTGGACAAACTTATATGTATATAGATGATAGTGTAAATATTTTAAAATTACTACAGCTATCAAAGCAATAATCAAACTTAACAATGTGAAATTGATTTTAAGTAATGCTTAAGTAATGCTTAAGATTTATATAGCTACTCATATTCAAAAATGCTATATTCTATGCCACGCACGAGGGCTTGCCCTCCTGTGGTTTCTCTAAATTTTATTTATCGATGAGATTATTATGTATGTATATACCTTATAATTGTGAATTTGTATGATGAATAAATTTATTATTATTATTATTATAGGAGTTCAAACCAAAAATGTCTTGACACTAGAAATTATTCCACCCAAACCGATTTTTTTATTATTTGAATATGAAATCATTGGAACCAAAGCGCATAAGTGCTGGTGATAACAATTCATTTTAAGATGGCAAACAGGCGCTTTGGATTTTACATACAAATATTCCTTGTATATTGAAAAAAGTATCGAGTTGACCGTGATAAAGAAATGAGTTGTATAGGTATGAAAATGAAATTGATATAATAGTTCACACTGGCATTGTGTCTCATTTGAAATGAAGACAACGGATATGATTATAATTGTTTGTGATTTTTTTGATGAGAAATGAAAACAACAATTAACTTCTAGTAATTGCAGTAAATGAATAAATAAAAATTTCGATAGATTTTCGGATGTAGCCTCTTTCAACTAATCCTCCTTCAGTTTGAATACATTTCTCAGTTCTTTAAAAAGAAATGATCGGCTACTCTTGTCAGCTCTGGAATGGTGAGTTCGCGATAGTCTCGTATTATTTTAGCATTAACTACTTCTTGATTTCTGGCCCTTGTTTTGTATATTTTGTTTTCCTCTGTTCAGCAGGAATAAAAATCCAATGATGTAATGTCATAATAGAGCTCTCAAGAAAACTCATGAACAATGATAAAAAAGTAAAAAATTCATTGAAGCTTGAAAATAATAGCAATTAATATCAATACAACATATTATCGATTTTTTAAGTTTTTTTTATTCTTTGATTCATATGAATTATGATTATCACACATTTGAATCTGAGATCAATCCCAAGTAGATAGATGTAACGTTTTCGATAATTTCATAAAATATGTTTTTTTTTTATTGCTTTATTTAACGTCGGCCTATTCCTGCGACCAGGGCTTAACACCGACGCCGGTGAGCACAGTCCTCCCAACTAGAAATTTTGCCGAATCCTCTGTTGTCTCAGAGGTAGGGTTTTTTAACGAGCTCAACATCTATGAACTCGGGACCGCCATCTAAATGTCCCCTCCGAAGGATGGCATATCCATCGTCTCATCTCGTGCTCATTGATAAGGCGCCTGCAGCTGCGAATATGCTACTACGCTATAGTTGTTAGGGTATTTCAACGCGCAACTTCCTTGTCAGGTAGACACCCATTCGAATACTAGTCGCACCCGATGAAGTATTGATATCAAATGTGAGATTGAGACATGGTTATGAATGCATTACACCGCAGGAGTGATATATAACAGAATAAAATTGAAAATAAACGTAGTTAGGTTGAATAAGCATATACAGTGCGGTCCATAGGTATGAGATAAATTCATTTTCAGCGTTATTATGTATTTGTTTTGAAAACCTGAAACACGTCAATTTCTATTATCTATTGTCTCTTAATTATGAGTAGCCCCTCAAAAAATTTGAATGAGAAGGGGGGTCGTGTGACACCTTGTTTGAAAGGGATTTTTATTCTCTGCTCAGCAATATTGAGTTTCTACAAATTTGGTTTATTCATAACCGAAAAAAAAATGTTTGAAAATGTACAATTTCGTGAAACTGGACATGAAAAAACTATGCAAAAACCATGTCGAAATGTCAAATTGGATGAGGAAAAAAAGTTAGATTGAGGAAAATCCGCATATGACAAGGAGACAACTTGCCGCCGACGATGATGTAAGTAAATCATCGATATTGAGAGCTTTACATAAAGAAAAATACCATCCTTATAGAGTTCAGTCGGTTCAGGAGTTAACTGAGGATGATCCTGATAGAAGGCAACAATTATGTGAACTGACGATGGACAGAATGGGAGCTGATTTGCAGTTCATGAACAAAATTGTTGTTTCTGATGAAGCAACTTTTCATTTAGATGGAACGGTCAATTGTAGATTTCGAAGCGGAGTAAATCTTCGGTGTATGCGTGCGGCTCTCACATCCCTCGAAGTTTTTCCAATAGGGGGATTGGAAGACGTGGAACGATTGAATTGCCGCCTAGATTCCCCGATTTGACTCCTCTCGATCACTTCTTATGGGGTTATTTGGAATCGAAAGTATGTTTCAATAGACCAGACAATATTGCAGATTTGAAAGATAGGATAACGGAAGAAATTAAGCACATAAGCCCTGAGGTCCTACAAAATGTTGTACGTGAATTCCAAGATCGACTTGCTTATTGTCAAGAAGGGAATGGTGGTCATTTTGAACATTTAATTTTATTGTGAAATAAATTGAAAAATGCTTCTTGAACATTATGTGACATTATTTCCTTAATTCTACGTGAAGTATTGAAATTTTACATTTTCAAAATAAATTTTCTCAGTTATGATTGCACCAAATTTGAAAAACTGGATATTGCTGAAAAGGGAATGCAAATTCGTTCCGAACAAGGTACCACACGACCCTACTTCTCATTTAAATTTTTTGAGGAGATGCAAGAAGGAGGTAATATTTTCAATCGATGAAAGAAAATTGTATTTCGTGCAAAAAATAATTTATTCGTAGCAAAGCGCTTTCGACCGTTAGGTCAGTGCGTACCTGAAAGTGAGGAATATTGATAGAAAAAGTTACTGAAAAGTTTTATTTTTGAGAAAGAAAATTGACATATTTTAAAAGTGAGGTTACTTACTCGTCAGGTGTACAGGAAGCCAAATAGACCATGAAACATCCCATGATCAATGAAAAGTGTATAGGCTTACATAACATACATGCTAAAATAAGTATTCCAGGCCAGGATGACACTAGAGATTAAAATTTCTCTCTTTCTTCTCATTTCTTGTGAAAAACCATTATTTTGGTGTGATAGCTGGACCCAAGTGACAAGATTGACAATTGACAAGTGAACGATGAAGTAGAGAGACATGGAACACAAAATCATGGAGATATCAGAATCAAAAAAGGAATATCCCTTTCATACGAAAACACACTAGAAGATGATCAATCTAATGAGGACTGTCATCTGTCGAATATGTTCCAGTATTCCAAATAAGACCAGACAAGACTCTCAATTCTCACATTTGAGTCATCGTAATTGAATATAAGTTCAGACCTGTCCTAATCAAAACAAACAATTGAATCATTATGGTAGTACCCATGGACAATGAATTTAAATTTTTCTCAATAAAAATAATAATCCTTGTCCACCATGGCTCAGTTGAACCGCAACTGAGGGATAAGAAGTGTGATACAAGTCTAATGGGAACTAAACCCAACTTCACAACTCCCACAGCTGTGGTAAAACAAGAGTCTAAGAGGTGATGATCCAGAACCTGACTTGTGTTCTCAGTATGGAGGAAACTGAAAAGGAGGCTGGTAAATTGCAAAGAGATACAAGTGAAATCATCATAGAGAATGGAAATTGAATATTATTAGCATGATTAACAGAAAACTAAAATGTAAATTAGGGCAAAGGCTAAGAAAGTTAAATATTTAATTTAGACGTCTATTAAGTGGAATATAGGATCTATTTAAATTGACTTGCGTGTTGAGACAAAGGTTATTGTTGAGTATTTCTTTACTAATGTGTAAATCTTCAAGAAAATCTAATCTATTATAATTTTTGGACCTAACTTCATGTAAGATCTGTGAATTTCTATTTGGACTAAAATTATGATTGTTGAATCCTAAGTGATGACCGAAGGCAGAAACTTCATTACTATTTAAATGTTCCATAATACGAACTTTCAAAGGTCTACAAGTTCTACCAATGTAGGCTGCATCGCAGTCTTCACAATTTAACTTATATATATATATATATATATATATATATATATATATATATATATATATATGTATACCACTTTCGGAAAGTTTGTCAACTTTGTCTTTTGTATTGACCAAAGAGCTACCCAAGCTATTGTTGGTTTTGAAAGAAATTTTAATGTTGTCAGAGTTACTTTTAATGCAACTAGCTACTTTGTTGGAAATGTTGTTGTTTAAAAAAGGAATTGAAACAAATTTGTCGATTGAATTTGATTTTGGATATGATGAGTTATGTTCATTTTTATATTTAATTATTTGAATCAAAGTGTTAATAATGCTAGGACTATAATCATTGTTGGAAGCTATTTGTTTCAAAATATTTAATTCTTTTTGATACTCAACAGTAGAAAGTGGTACATTTAAGAGTCTGTGGATGTAACAATAGAAAGCAGCCATTTTATGCTGATGGGGATGATTCGAAAAACTAGGTATCACATGATCAGTTTGTGTAGGTTTTCTGTAGATATTGAAATCTACAGAGTGAATATTTTTATGTATTGTAAGATCTAAAAAATTTATTTTATTATTTGATTCTATTTCTAAGGTAAGGTAAGGGAGTATTTGATTAATTTTAGTTAATAAATTCCGAGCAGTCTCAATATTACCATTTACAAACACTAAACAGTCATCAACATATCTGTACCAATGTAGAATTTCAGGATTAATATCCGTGACAATGAATTTATTTTCTAAATTGTTCATTAACATATCTGCTAAAAAAGGAGATAAACAACTACCCATAGCAAGACCTTCGGGTTGCTGATAGTATTTTCCATTAAATATAAAAAAAATTTGTGAAAGGCAAAAATTCAAAATGGTTTATATAAAAGTATTACAATTGTCGTCAACTTTTGCAAGACTTAGAACCTCGTTGACTAGTGGTTTTCTTGAGGATTACACATTAGTAAAGAAATACTCAACAATAACCTGACGCAAGCCAATTTAAATAGATCCTATATTCCACTTCATAGACGTCTCAATTGAATATTTAACTTCCTTAGCCTTTTGCCCTAATTTACATTTTATTTTCTTGTTAATCATGCTAATAATTTTCAATTTCCATTCTCTATGATGATTTTACTTGTATCTCTTTGCAATTTGCCAGCCTCCTTTTCAGTTTTCTCCTTACTGAAAACACAAGTCAGGTTCTGGATTATCACCTTTTAGACTCTTATTTTACTCCAGCTGTGGGAGTTGTGGAGTTGGGTCTAGTTCCCATTAGACTTGTATCACACTTCTTATCCCTCAGTTGCGGTTCAACTGAGCCATGGTGGACAAGGATTTTTATTTTTATTGAGAAAAATTTAAATTCATTGTCCATGCACACTAGCATAATGATTCAATTGTTTGTTTTGATTAGGACAGGTCTAAGTGGACTTCTCCCTTGAACTTATATTCAATTACGATGACTTAAATGTGAGAATTACGAGTCTTGTCCGGTCTTCCTCGGAATACTGGAACATATTTGACAGATGACAGTCTCCATTAGATTGATCATCTTCTAGTGTGTTTTCGTATAACAGGGATATTCCTTTCTTGATTCTGATATCTCCATGATTTTGTGTTGCATGTCTTTCTACTTTATCGTTCACTTGTCAATTGTCAATCTTGTTACTTGGGTCCAGCTATCACACCAAAATAATGGTTTCTTACAAGAATTGAGAAAAAAGTGAAAAATTTCAATCTCTAGTGTCATCCTGGCCTAGAATACTTATTTTAACATGTATGTTATGTAAACCTATACAATTTTCATTGATCATGAGATGTTTTATGGTCTTTTTGGCTTCTTGTACACCTGACGAGTAAGTAACCTCACTTTCAAAATATGTCAATTTTCTTTCTCAAAAATAAAACTTTTCAGTAACTTTTTTCTATCAATATTACTCACTTTCAGGTACGCACTGATGATGACCTAACGGTCGAAAGCGCTTTGCTAGGATAAATTTTTTTATGCACGAAATACAATTTTCTTTCATCGATTATATCGATACGTGCACACAGTCACACTTTTCATGTAATATTTTCATACTGTAAATTGTCAAATAGAAATGGATTTGTTTCAAGTTTTTCAAACAGATACATAATAACGCTGAAAACGAATGTATTTAGTGTGAAAAATCTTAACTTGCCAAAATAGTACTGAAATACTCACTGTCATCATCCATTTAGTTGCAACCAAACTTGACCCTATCACTAGACGGGAATGAATAGCAAAAAATACAAAAATTCTTTTTAACGAAAAATCAAACCGACGGAAAAAGAAACTGAAAAGTCTAAATAACTGAGCTCCTAAACTAATGTGGAGTAACTGATTTTTAGTCGCCGCCAAACAAACAAACAAGCCAATTAATTAAGTAAAGCGTGAAATAATGGCAGCAGGGTGCATGGTGCAAAACAGTTGCACGAAAGGGCAAAAACGTGAGAGCACATGTCGTTGCGAGTGATCGTCCGGAGAGCGCATTTTTGGAATGTTATTGTTGCTCGCTGGAAATTTAACGTTGCTCTTTTATGCTTTTTTGTTTCGATCAATATCACATCTAGCCCCTTTTTTGTTGCATTTTGGTATGGATGCGCCTTTCAATGTTGCACATCTTGTTGCATTCGAAAATGCAATTGTCGTTTAATTTCTCGTATATATCTTTTCGTTAATAATTTAGCAGGAATAATTGTAGCAGCGAATGATCCAAAATGGCGGATCCAGCGCACGAATTGTATTCCACTCGAATAATTTTCAAAACTGGAATAGATAGTCCACTGATGATTAGTACAGGTGTATTGTTTGATGCCTATTTGTAGAATATTTCTTACATTGAAAGATTTGATGGAACGTATTCCATTCCATGAAAGTTTCAATAAGTTGCCAACTTAAAAAAAAACATTCAACAGTTCTGCCCCTACAATTTCAATTGGTTGACTTTGGTTGTATGGAAAATAGCAATTTGATGGTATACCAATACTTTCAATTATTTCTTATATCAAATGTGTCATTCATAGAGATTGTGTGTCTGAAATTGTGAACAGTTGGTTGCGCAAAACATATTTTGTAACGAATTTTTTGTGATGACCATCATAAATTCACTTACCCCTTCAGGGACGGAATTTCTGAAAATACTGAAACAATGCACAAACAAATCATCAAAATCCGATTACTGTTGCCGAAAAAAAAAGCACTTAAAAAAATCATGTATTTATTTTTAAAATATGTAACATCCCTAATTCATCCGCGCTTGCGCGGAATGAATATAAAAAAGAATTTTGTGTTGGAAGTTAGGCTAAGGCAATATCTATCGAAATCAAAAAACAGTTTTTTTCAAAATTTCTCTGTTAAGGAAAAAACATGGTTGAAAATTGTTGTGAGCACTCCTTATCAAGTATTTTAAATATAGCCATATGTAAACTGAAACTGAAGAAGGCCAATATAATAAATCAATTTTCGTTCGATTTCAAAGGCGGACGCATTAATAGTAAAATTAATATGACACTTCCTCTATCATCTGTGTCGGCACCCCAATCTAAATTCCAATCCTATGTTCAGACCTTCATAATTAATAGTACGCCGGGACAGATGAATGACCCGCGGTCTTTTTGAAGCGATAATAGGCTTGGTGATATATCATGGCGGCGTGTCAACTCAAACGGGGTACTCACCGACTCATTAATTATACTTTTATTAGGGCGGCATTCGTTTGAATACCAACACTATATATATAAGATTCTCCCTACTAGAACTCTCTCATTACTCTCTCCGCTCTTCATTCAGAATCCAGTCGTCGATCTAGTCAGTCAGTACAAAGCATTCAGCTTCATTATGAAGCGAATAAAAGTAAAGTTTAATTTCAATTAGCGAAGATGAAGTCTCATCTTCCTACTAGTAGTAAGCGTAGACTCCGTAGAGTTTATCTGAAGTAGCAAATTAATCAACCATATGCAGAATCATTGTGAAAGTGTAATTCATCCGAATTCATCTCAGTAATAACTAAATAAAAGGAATTAATATTTATCAAGAAGCTAAATAATCATATTGCACCAAGTGAAAGCGTAATATAATTCGGTAATAAAACGGAATAATTAAATCAGTGGCTCTTCAGTGGAGGGTAAGAAATCAAACTGTTTATTTGGCAAGGTATATATGTATAGTGTTATAAGAAAATATTCCATTATTAATTTCATAGTAAAAGAAATTATTGATTCAACAAAAGTAAAATTATTATCAATTGTTTAAAATAACTGGAGAACAGTTATTTAAATTGTCAGCTCATATTGTTTCTCATTTTAAATTATTGTTTATTCAATCTCATTTTGACTTCCTATACATTTTTCTCAGTAAATTATACCAGGTGTATCAATAGTTGTTTTTATATTTTAGAAAATACATATATATATATATTATTACAAGTCTAATTGTATTATTCTTTCGAAACGATTTGAGATTGGTCTTTGTACTGTCAAATTAAGTTCCCTCGCTTCATTACATACTGGGAGAAACAAGATCTCAAGCCGCTCTGGGAAATTGTTCCGTTATTGGTCAATAGACAGATAACCCTCAGTATGTTATAACAAAAGGTGGACAGGTGTGGTCTTTCAATAAGAACACCCTGTACGTCTTACATCAATGGTGTCAGGTGTCGAGGTGTATTTACAGGAAAATAACGTTTATATGTTGATTTTCGAAAAAGATGTCAGACTCAAAATTACTCGATGCAAATAAGAATGAAAATATAGTAAAAAATTGTTTTTCTCGTGAAAATATTATCAGAATTTGTGTAGTTGAAAGTGTGCATATATTGCAGTTTGCACTAAAGTTGTCATATTGGAAATTCATCTGGAAAAATATAATTGCAAATATAGAATAATTTTTAATATTGTTTGTGGAATGCTAAAAGGAATGAATTGTAGAAATATTCAGCAAAAGATAAACTTGTGGTAACGAATAAGGTCAGAAAAGTATTGAAAAATTGGAAAAAAATAATAAGAAAAGTATTTTGAAAGTAATATCAGTACAGAGAGTTTGACGAGTGGAAAATCAAAACATATATATCGTTTATACAGGGCTGATCTCAGAAAGTATTCGGAAAGGAAAGTGGAATTTTTTTTATTCAATGGGGATTTTCATTAAAATTATTAAATCATGGAAACTCCGACAACAGTGCCGTGGACTGGTAGGATTAACTATGAACCTACCATTATTATCAGTGTGGATAATTTACCTTCTTTTAATGGTACTACAGATATCAAAGATTTTATTAGTGAAATTGAGTGTTTGGCAGCTGTAGCAAGATGGACAGACAGTCAAATAAGTTCCATAGTTAGATTGAAATTGACAGGAATCGCCAGATTATTTATAGATACAGATGATAAATTAAAAAATACAATAAATTGGCCAGAATTTAAAAAGGAATTATTGCAGCAGTTTAGCAGATTGAAATTACCTGGAGAAGAAGAAAAAGAATTTTTGAATTGTTATCAGAAAAATAGTGAATCAGTTAGAAATTTTTCCATAAGATTGAGAGCATCCGCAGCGAAATTACGAAAATTTACAGGAATTAATAGGGTTGATGATGTATTAAAGCAAAAATTTGAACAAGATACGCTTGTGCAATTTTGTATAGGATTGATAGATCCTGTAAGGAAAAAAGTTTTGTCTGCCAGTCCTGACAGTTTAAAAGAAGCCATCAAATTAGCAGAGAAAGAAGAATTAATTGAGACACTAACAGCTCAAACTAATATGAATTTTAGAAATTTCAATACGAATAAAATAGTGTGTACACATTGCAATCGTAAGGGTCATGAAGAATCAAATTGTAAGAAGAAAAATTGTGTATGTTATCATTGCGAAGAATTTGGTCACCTCTCATATAGATGTCCAAATAGAAATAGCTTTCGAAATGAGATATTAAGTGAATCAGGACCATGGTTTTCCGACTATGCTAAGGGAAACAGATTTAGAAAATTTGGAAAAATAAAGAAACCAAGAAAAAGGTTTTCTAACTATTCAATGGAAAATAAATTTCGAACTCAGGGAAGAATGAACGAACAAGGATGTAGATTTATCAATCAATCAAATAGAAACCGATATCAGAATTTTGGGAGAGTAATAGACAGAAGAAAAACAGGAAATAGTTACGCGAATGGAAATAGTCCGAGAAAGTATGGAAAAATGTCCGGATATAACAGGAATTCAAATAGGAAGAAGCAAGAAAAGAATGTACTAACCTACGGTGAAGAATTGTATAAGGAATTCCCACATGTATATCAAATAGAAAAAGGAAACGAACATGGTAATTGGCTAAAAAGTTTGGATGAAATGGGAAAAAGGGTTGAAGACATGACCAAAATGATAAAACAGTGGATTGAATTAACTTTTGATGAAAAGCTAAATTTCTCAAGGGAGTGCACGCCCAAAACGAATTGCCGAGTAATCAAAAATGGATTTTCACGCCATGAAATGAGTCCAGCCGGCTCGAATCAAATGGAAATGTCTGAAAATAGTGAAGTGTTTGAGACACTAGGTTTCGAAGAAGTCGATTCAACGGAAAAGTATGGAAAATCGTCTAGGAAAGAAGATAACAGAGGTTATCGATTAAACAAACCAAATATGATTGATGATTTGACAGTGACATCATTCATTAAACTAGAAAAATCGTGAAGATAGAAAATTGCCAAAAGTGGAAATTGAAAAATCCATGAAAATCAGCAAAGGTATTAACAAAACCGAAACGCCCTGTACACTAGGAAGGATAGTCAAGCGAGACAGCCGGAAAAGTTCAAAGTATAGTCGTAGTGAAAGAGCCAGCTCATTCAAGAATGACACTTTTTCAACCAGAACAATGGGAAAAACCCATGATCTGAGAACGACCATCATGAATAGTACGCCACTCGAAAGTGACAGTCTAAAAGTAGAAATTTATTCGTCAAGAACGAACATTTCTTGCCTAACGAAACAGAGAGATGGAACGGAAAATTGCCAATGCAGTACCACAGCGGAATGAAGGATATCATGTTCGGAAAATGGAAAAAGATATACGGATAGGTATGAAAGTTTTGATAACGAAAATATTCAAGAAGGTAGCAAACCATATACAGGAAGTATCGGAATTGCCGAAGCTAACGCATCAAGGAATTTAGGGAAGAAGATCGTTGTAGCACATAGGAAATCGTTGAAAGACAGTCTAAAAGGTAGATATGAATCACCCAAGAGAGATATTCTACCCTCCAGGACGTTGGAAAATGCCAAGAACCTCGGAATGATAGTCGCCAAAGAAAGTACTTTCGCAGTAGACGAAAATCAAAAGGCTGAATTTTATTCGTCCAAGGACAAGAATTTGCCGCCCAGATTATTGAATATATGCATAGTTAAAGCAAGGAGTAACATGAATTCGAAAAAAATTTAGAATGTTAAAAATAAAAAAACCAATAATAATTTTCAACACGAAAAAAAGTATTATGGTACGAGATTGAAAGAAAATACCGAAGAAAATAAGGAAGTAGTTAAATATATAAAAATCATCATAACCGTAGCCAAGTCAAAAGGAAAAATCGAATTTTAAGAAGTCATCGTTTTTAAATTCAGAAATCCCACAATTTGAAAACAGGATTGAACACATGAATCGACTGAAAGTTAATCAGAGAGAAGAAAAATCTCCGCAACTAGAAAATAGGCAGGAAATTATTTTAGAAAGTAAAAGGATGAGTAACGTTAAATCCAGAGCGTCCTGTATATAGGAAAGGATTATTTCCACCTAGGGGTGGCAATCCAACTCTTAACAATACGGTAGTATGCCACGGAAAAGCGATCAAACTTTTTCAAGAGAATAATTTGTTGAAAGATATCAAAAGGAATGAAAGTGGTATACAAGAGAGAAGAATTCCGCCAATTCATGAAATCAGAAATATAAGTAGAAATTTTCCACTGAGTGTAAGGAACATAGAGAGAATAGTTAGAATATGAGAAGGAGAAAGGATTAGAAGAATAGAACTTCAGGACGAAAGAACAATTGCAAGCAGGAACTCAAGAGGAAATAAAGGAAAAACCGATGAGAAAGATCAAGAAAAAGACCCCAGAAAACCTAAAAACACTAGAAGATAGAAATCAACTTGAATCAACAGAAGATGAAGGAGAAAGTATTCCGGAGATAGATCATAGTTATCAGACTAGAACACGTGGTACAGTAAAAGAGTTTCCATGGATTTATTCCAAAGCAAAAAGTCAAAATAAGTAATTTTCAAAAGTTCAAAAATAATGCACTTATGAAGTAATAATATTGTCAATATTTTTAAACACAGTTGAGATCAAATAGTATAGTAAGCCATTATAGATAAATAATTGGAAATCATGAAATCTTGCCAAGTATACATAAGCACGTAACGAAATGTGTAGTCAAAGACATTGAAACACCCTGTAAATTAACGCGAAATAAATATTGATGGGACTTTCTACCTGAACCATAACGTACCGCGTACCATTGGAAATATCGTCAAGTGACGGAATGAGACATAAATTATTTAGTGTCGGTTATTCTACATGAGAATCGGACTTTTGAGTAAAGCATAGACAGTAAGAGAAAATTGTGTGTATTTCCTGAAAATTCGGAAGGACTTTATAGACATTAATGAAGTATTAATATAAACGGTTATAATTCTCTACCGAGAAGAGATTTTAGCATGTAATTAAAAGTGTTACCTTGATAATGACTAAGTGAAATAACATTAATTAAACGTAAACATGTGCGAAAAATATCGGTGATGATAAAGAACATTTTAAAATTATCGTTAACAATTACGGATAATATAATATGGATCTTTGAACTATATCTGGGTTCAAATTAATGATTATCAGCTTCTCACCAAATAGTTAATTACTGAGCATCGTATTGCAATGGAGAATTTGAACTTTTAATCCAATTAAGTTCACAATACCCAAGGATGAATGGATATTCAAGCCCATAGTCAGAGTGCCGAGTTGAGGGACCCCCCCAGGAAGCCTCATCACAAGTGTGCAAGGGTGCACGAATTATCCAACTAATTAGAATGTTGGACCGTCACTTTACCACTGGAGAACGTTGGAACTACCATTTCACTGGAACTTTTGAAAAATGTCAGGTGACATTTTGCATCTCAGAGAGGAGTCGATAATCACTGTCAAATACGTTCACTACACGAAGGGTGGCTCGAAAAACTGAGGACAAGGCCGTTTAAATCGCTGCAGACTGAGTGGAACTAAGTCATATGGTTCACACATGTTGTTTACATCATCCCTAGTCGAAGAGCAGACATAAGGTCGCTGAGAATTTCAACCTGATTTCGCCAGACTACAGACAGTCTCTATCACAGCAGGTGATGACAGGTCATATCTACAGGGTGGCGTTCCAATTCGAAGCCAGCACCGTCTCAGAAGACACTGACTGAAGGGATCTTTATTGAGAATTATATAAAGATTTGCATGTTAAAATTAGTATGTTAGAATAGTAATTATATAAGTAGGGATATTGTTGACCATGTATGTAATATTAGGTGCATGATTGAATAAGGTAAAGGTCATATGTTACCATAGGTATTATCAGTAAGAATTTATTTAGTTTGCTCATGGTATGTTAAAACAATTGTCAGAGCCATAACCAAGTTGAAATCCAATACCACTCATCTACCCAAGATATTAGGGTCATGAAAAAGGTATCAATTAGAATTAATACCTTTTAAATGGGGAAAAGGAGGTGTGTTGTGAGCACTCCTTATCAAGTATTTTAAATATAGCCATATGTAAACTGAAACTGAAGAAGGCCAATATAATAAATCAATTTTCGTTCGATTTCAAAGGCGGACGCATTAATAGTAAAATTAATATGACACTTCCTCTATCATCTGTGTCGGCACCCCAATCTAAATTCCAATCCTATGTTCAGACCTTCATAATTAATAGTACGCCGGGACAGATGAATGACCCGCGGTCTTTTTGAAGCGATAATAGGCTTGGTGATATATCATGGCGGCGTGTCAACTCAAACGGGGTACTCACCGACTCATTAATTATACTTTTATTAGGGCGGCATTCGTTTGAATACCAACACTATATATATAAGATTCTCCCTACTAGAACTCTCTCATTACTCTCTCCGCTCTTCATTCAGAATCCAGTCGTCGATCTAGTCAGTCAGTACAAAGCTAGTTCAGCTTCATTATGAAGCGAATAAAAGTAAAGTTTAATTTCAATTAGCGAAGATGAAGTCTCATCTTCCTACTAGTAGTAAGCGTAGACTCCGTAGAGTTTATCTGAAGTAGCGAATTAATCAACCATATGCAGAATCATTGTGAAAGTGTAATTCATCCGAATTCGTCTCAGTAATAACTAAATAAAAGGAATTAATATTTATCAAGAAGCTAAATAATCATATTGCACCAAGTGAAAGCGTAATATAATTCGGTAATAAAACGGAATAATTAAATCAGTGGCTCTTCAGTGGAGGGTAAGAAATCAAACTGTTTATTTGGCAAGGTATATATGTATAGTGTTATAAGAAAATATTCCATTATTAATTTCATAGTAAAAGAAATTATTGATTCAACAAAAGTAAAATTATTATCAATTGTTTAAAATAACTGGAGAACAGTTATTTAAATTGTCAGCTCATATTGTTTCTCATTTTAAATTATTGTTTATTCAATCTCATTTTGACTTCCTATACAATTTTCTCAGTAAATTATACCAGGTGTATCAATAGTTGTTTTTATATTTTAGAAAATACATATATATATATTATTACAAGTCCTAATTGTATTATTCTTTCGAAACGATTTGAGATTGGTCTTTGTACTGTCAAATTAAGTTCCCTCGCTTCATTACATACTGGGAGAAACAAGATCTCAAGCCGCTCTGGGAAATTGTTCCGTTATTGGTCAATAGACAGATAACCCTCAGTATGTTATAACAAAAGGTGGACAGGTGTGGTCTTTCAATATGAAACACCCTGTACGTCTTACATCAAAATGTTGAAAATTAGTTTGTCAAAATGTCTGAGGCTAGCCCTGTTCAATTTCCCCAGTTTTGTGTCTCCTTGAAAATAAAATCAAGCAGGCAGGTAATAATGATAGAAGTGTCATGCTAGAAAAATCTGTCATGAATTCTGATTGTTTTTTCATAACAAGTTCACCGTTTATTCCGAAAAAGAGTGCAAGATAAAGCTATTTCCGCAATCCGACTCAGTTTAGTGAGTAAACTTTTCAATTTCCATATTGAAAGTACTTGTGAGAAGCTGACTTTCCGAATTAGAATACAACCGTTGTCACGTTGACAGTTCAAAATGTACATCTTCCTTTAACGAGCTGATTATGAGAAGTTCCATATAAGGTATCGACAATACCTTATCTTTCAACAAACCTGCTTAACATTTCTGTCCTGTTTGATAGACAGGTGGTTCTTTATTATTGTTACCCAAAGTTCATTAATGTTTTTAAGAAGAAAAATACCATGTGGCTGTGGACTCTCATTTATTTCTGGTACTTGATTGATATCATCGCAAGATTTACTGTCCATTATATCGAAGAACAAAATTAACTACAACAAAAAAGGAAAATTAAGACATTCCATTTCAACGACTTTTGGTCGTTTTCCGACCAAGCTAGATCACTATGCGTCGTGCTGTATGGGCGACGGCTTCGCATCCTCCTGGAGTACCAACACCAAATTGTATGGGGTGGAAAGAGTTACCTAATGATTCCTTGATTTGTGAATATGCTAATTTCGTAACAAGACAACTTATAGTGATATCGACGGCTATTGGTCTGATGCCACCGCAACTTTTTCTAAGTGCTATCAATGATGCTCCGTATAGGATAGGGATCACATCTTGGTTAACTTCATCGCGGAGAATAAAATTGGAGAGAAGAATTTCCTCGCCTAGAGATCCAGAACTTCCAGACAATGGGATTGAGAATGCGTGCGCAATATGCCATTTTGTAAGGAATGCACTATGGTTGAGAGATATTCAGCGAATAAGATAAGATGAGGAATAGCAAAAGGAATAAGACAAAAATAGACCTGTTGATACAGAATAATTAAATTGAATAAGAATTAAGAATAAACCAATGAAATCACGGCTTTTGTGACAATGATATTCATGTCTTCTGTCAGTTCAATTTGTTTTCTGGACTCCCAGAAAAAATTATTAATATTTTCAAATTGCAAGTTTTTGGTTGTGTTATTTATTTTCTGTTGTGTTGTATAGATAGTGGATGACGGTAAACAAACTGTGGAAACTCTCAGAAACAGATGAAGGTTAGGATTATTAGGAATGTTAGCTTAACATTTTTTCCAATTTTGAAACTAAAATGAGATTATGGTGGAAAATGAGTCCACTCTTATTTTATTCCAGTACGTGTATAAACGTTCCCATTGAATTACGTATGTTCAACCTTCTTATCTAATTCATAATGTTATCTTATTAGCTGTATGAACCCACTGATAATTTCCCAAAATTTTTTTGGAGATATTTGAATTCCAAGAGGCTCATTTAAAATATCAAATCTCCACTTTTTCCGTCGAACAGTGTTTGTGAAAGATGACTGTTACAGACAGACAGCCATACAGATTATCTCAAATTGGAAACCATTTTTTTTTATTTCAATGTAGTTACGAAAATAGTCATAAAACTTTTTTTTTCAAATTTATTCATCTTAAAATCGTCGATAAAACAACTATATATCTAGTGATTCCCTAGTATACAAGGCCAACTGCAGAGGTACCTTCATTTGTCTATTGATGACAGGAATCTCCCATTAAAAACAATCCCCCCTCTCATATCTCAAATCTTGATAACATGTTTATATGCTCTGGGAATTGCTGTTTATAATTCCAATTTCCGGAACGAATAAACACTTTTTCAGGTTCCGTAGAACGCTTAGGGTTTACCGAATAAAACAAAACGACCAAAAATATACGACTCGGGATTTTGCACATAAATGTTTCACCAGTGGCGTATCATAGTTTATTTTGCATTCCTTTGGATCAGACAATATGATATTCTCAACTTGGGATTAATTCAATTGAACTCATTTGGATCAGAACGTTCTCATCACAAGTTAGTTCGCTGAAAATTCGTGATAAGGATAATTCAGAGATTCAATTTGGTATTGAAAATGAAGCAAAGTACTCAATAACACATAAATGTGGAATTTTGTTATGGAATGATCTATACTCAGTTCGAAAGTTGAGGTAGAAGAACAACGACAAGGCAATTGATATTGCTTCTTATTCTTTGAAATTACATTCAATGGACACGTTGAGGAAATTTTCAACTTTCTCGCTGCAAACTATATGGTTTGAAAGTTTTAACTTCTCGAACTTTTTAATTAGCTGCAATTTTGATGATTTTTATTGAAATGTTTGTTATATTCAATATTTCAAAATCAGAAGCATTCCTTTATTTATGTTATTTGAATAATGACTTTTTCAATAGAGTTTCAAGAATACTCCACTATTTCCAAAAAAGAAATAGAGAATGAATGGTGGTTGAAGAAATTCAAGAATTTCCTTTGATAAACACTAATTAATGGATCAATCATTTGCAAAAATGTAATATACAAAATATAAAGGCATATATTTCCAACTCACAAAAATGTATATTTCATGAAAATATTCGAATAGGTTCAATAGAAATATACTTCTTGTAGTGCACGCAGACTCTATTTGGTAGAATAATTCTAGGTCAGAATCGTATTCATTATCAAAATTCATTTTCGGAAAGGCTATTACTGAAAATGTATCATTCTCGTGGGATGTGAAGTGGGAAAAGAAACTATGGTACTCTGCACGTCATTGTGAACACTGATTTCTTCTAAAATAGAGCACCCACTAGAGGAAAGTATACCCTATGTTTTTTTTTTTAAACTATGGAAGTAACGGAATAACATGTACCTCTGCAAGAAAGTAGCTTTGTGAATAAGGGCATTTGAGAGTGTAATTGATTTTTCTGGTAAACTATCCAGTTGTAATTTCAACCTGTAATTGGGATTGTAAAATTCACTTCAGCCGAACAATTTTTTCATAACTTGTATGTTTGTATTGATAATAGCGCAATGATCTTGAAAACGGTTGTTTTTTCCCGATTGAACCAAGTATAAATTTTTTACTCAAATTTAATGAGGAATGCCACTGGTGGCAACTGAAAATGTTTTTTTTTTTTCAAAATAAAGCACGCATTGAACAAAAACATTCCTTCAAAAGCAATTGAGAAATTTTCAAAACTATGGAAGTTATGATAAGAAATACTTTCAATTTTCCATATTCAACACCTTGATCCTGCAACTAACGACATTCGAGAAAAAAGATATTAGGAAAGTCTTATTTATTTTTCGAAGGGAATCAATTTGGCACCATACTTCTGGGACACCCTGTATACTGGAAACTAACTATCTGATATCACACTATCTACTCTCTCGATGAATTGCCGAATGAACTATTCTAATAACGGTCTGACATGTTCATGAATATCCTGCTAGGACTTATGCATTTTTCCAACTGTAAGGTTCATATGTGATTTCTATGTTTATGTTTGTTTATATGTGTATATGGATATACATTTTATTATCCAATTAGTTCATTGTTTCATTATATATGAATGTATTATATGGAGGCTTCCTGCAAATATTTACACAAAATGTGTTCAAATGGAACATTTATCTATCCCTTAATGAAGTCTCTATCCTATTAGGCAATTTATACAGCGACTTACCTCATTCTCTTGGAAAAAACATTATTACTCACAATTTTGAATTTTATGTATATATATATATATATATATATATATATATATATATATATTGTCACGCCCTACTTTGGGAGACTCTGTGGAACCCTGGCCCCCTAACTGTTTAGGGTGCTCACTAATTATCATGCTTGGCTTGCGGGAGGTTGAAACATTTCACTTCTGTGATTGTGACCACCCTGGTATAGTGAAATAAAAAAGTGAAGTGAAAACTATTATGGTTCATTAAAAATTATAATAGGGCAGAAATTAACACAATGGTGAATACAAAAATAGTGAAGTGAACAATGACCAAAAGAAGTAAATAAAAGTAACACTTACATAATAATTAAATCCCAGGGAAGGAGATGTGTCATCATGGACTGGCAGCATAAACAGGCACAATGAAAAGACTTCTTGCCATTCAGTACTCAGGAATTGAATTGAAATCCGATACCTGGTTAATGAACGGTGATGAACTTCAAATATGCAGGAAATACTGTATTTCAATAAATGTGATACTGAATGATGAAATGACTGATAAAAAATGAACTATGGAATCTTAATTTCTGGGCTTGATTATGTTTACGTTTTTATCTTCAGGTCTGATGAATTAATTCTGAATTTTGAAAAAGAAATGATTGCAATATTTATATCTGGTGATATTTTTCATCTTGACTTATATTATATATATATATATATATATATATATAAGTGTGAAAATTATAGAGGTGACACCTATAATTTGTGGGGTGAAGCTCAGACGTAATGACGTGGAATTTTAATGACACGAAATTTCTTGCACATTAATAGGTCACCAACAGATGTCAAGTATAGGCTAATCCACGACACCAGAAGTCGTACTCCTCGTGCGTTCAGAGTAACGCAAAACAAATAACCCCACAAATTATAGGTGTTACCTTTTCACATTTTCATAATTGCCGGTAGGTACTAGAACTCTGAGAGAACTGGTTCGAATTTGAGGAAGACCACAAGCCGTCCTGATGATTGGGAAACAGCTGTAGGCGGATGGTGGCTTTCTTGGAATCGTAACAAATCTCTCTTCTTTCGATTTTTTTTATATATATATATATATATATATATATATATATATATAATAATATGAGTGAGCATAATTTCATATCAATGATCAATAAACATACGCGGATACAAGGCGAATCAAGAACATGCATTGATCATATTTTCCTAAAAGCTCGGAAATATATACATGATACATGCATTTCCGCATTTTATGAAACAGGTATAACAGATCACAAAGCACCATACTAGGAACCCATCTGATAAGAAACGATCAAATGAACATAGTAAAACAAAAAGTTATGTAAGTTACGGAACCCTCAGACGAAGCATCAGAGAATATAACTGGTCATTATACTATAGCCTACAGAATACCGATGAACAGGCGAAATACTTGACCGAAACAATCAGTAGGATGATAAAATATAATACAAAGACGGTGAAGTTACAAAAAAATGACCACAAAAGGAAGAAATGGATCACGAAAGGACTTGTTATATCCATAAACCATAAAAATTCATTATATCACGAATACAAAGAAGATCCCCCAAATATGTTGAATAAGGAAACAATCTCGATAACAGAGCATATACAAATAAACTTACGAAAATTGCTAAACAGAAATATTACCAAAATGAAATTAAAAATAGTAAAAATAGCTCGAAACAATTATGGAAAATCGTGAACGAAATTAATGCTCCTGATAAAGATATCTCAATAAAAGAAATAATATGCGAGGACGGAACAAAAACAAACAATGATGAAATGAAGGCAAATCTATTCAATACATTTTTTGCGAATATAGGGAAAAATTATGCCAAGAAAATAATCAAACCTCCTACGGAAGTTCCCAAGCAAACTAATAACATGACTACATTTTTTCTCAGTCCAGCAAATGAAAAAGAAATTTTCGAAATAATTGATTCCCTTAAACAAGGAAAATCCCCTGGATTTGACGGCATCAGAGCTGAAGATCTCAAGGAAATATCAGAAGAAATAACACCCCTACTAACATTTCTGATAAATAACATATTTCAAACATGCCAATGTCCGAACGCGTTTGAAAAATCCATAGTCACGCCTATTCTGGAGAGAGGAGATCCTGGAATGGTTAATAATTACAGACCGATCTCGCTGCTAACAAGCTTCAATAAAATATTCGAGGAAATACTCAAATCTAGACTGATGAAATTTATTGACAAGTACAACTTGATATCTACCAAGCAATATGGATTCAGGCAAGGTTTATCAACAAACGATGCAATAGCTGCTCTCACAAGCGATATATATATAAACATATAGATAATAGACGGCCAGCAATATGTGTATTCCTAGACCTAGCCAAGGCATTTGATACTGTAGACCATATCCAGTTATTAGAGGCCCTAAGCTGCTCAGGTATACGAGGTAATTCCCAAAAAACTATCAAAAAGCTACTTGAATGGCAGAAAGCAGGCTGTAAAAATCAATAATGTTCTTAGCTCAGAAACAGAAATCAGTTATAGTATACCACAAGGCACAGTTATTGGCCCTCTATTATTTTCCATATATATAAACAGTCTACTCACCCTGACCTGCGATGGTTCCATCATTAGCTCTGCTGATGACACGGCCATACTCTTTACAGCCGAAGACTGGGAAAGCCTAAAAACAATAGTAGAGGATCAAATTAACATCCTTAAAGACTGGTTTGATCACAAATCGCTAACAACCAACTTCGAGAAAACGCACTTCTCGCCATTCGCAAGCTATGAAAACCGGTTGCCAAATTTTGATGAATTGCTAATTAACAATCACGGAAAAATTATGAAAATTATTAGAGCAAGTCATATCAAGTATCTAGGTGTCACTATAGATCCCCATCTTAGATGGGATATACATGTTAGCCACGTTTCGAAAACACTCAGATATATGTTATATAAATCCAAATATTTAAGGTCTATTCTAGACACAACTCACCTCAAAACGATATATCATGCTTTAGTACAATCTCGACTGCAATATGCCATCCTCAGTTGGGGTGGCTTACTTGACACCCACCTAAAAAAAATGGAAGTATTGCAGAAAAAAATACTCAGAATAATGTATTACAAAAAAAATTAATATCCATCGAACTGTATTTTCAGAGATTCGCTAGTACTAGATATACGACAACTATACATGTACAACATTATATTATTCATTTACAAAAATAAAAATATCCTTCAAAATCTTGAACATGGTTATAACACCAGGAATAAATCTGAGGGAAACGTACAAATCAGCATAACAAAAAAAACATTGGACAACATACATATAATTATCTCAGCAGTAAAGTATTCAACTACTTACCTGAAATGTACAAGATATATATACGAACAATAAACAATATAAATCTTGTGAAAAAAGTGTTCAAAAGGTATATGCTTGACCTGAATAGAAATATTGTACATAATATAATTACGAATAATTACTCATAGCCGAAGCATAATACTATATTGTTTTTATTTTTTATTTTTTATCATTTAATTTTATTTCTATTGTTTACTGAAATTTTTTACAGTGAGTTCTTACTTCATAGTTATTTTTATACTCTAGATTTAGGATTAGATTAGATTAGTTAAGTTTTATATCCTCGTCACTCACAACAATTCTATAACCTATTAACATGCTCACGTATAGTTGAACAAGGGCCAGATAATATACACATGTTGCATTTTAGAATTTGTCTTAACACGTTGCATTTGCAGCAACAAAAGAGTACCCACGCACAACTTCGGTTTTAGTGGGATTCTCCATGTTTGTTTGTAAATGTCTTATTTAACTATTATATCGCCTTGTACAATGATATTTTACAGAATAAACATATATATTATTATTATTATTATTATATATATATGTAATTTCTCATCCGCATCATGCAATTGAATCTTCAGATTTGGTGAGAGGTTGATGTGCTTCTATTGTCCTATAATAATCAATCATTCCAAATCTGAATGGAACCAACCACAAAAACGAATATCAAACACAAACATCAATAACAACGTGGCATGATGTAATTAGTTGGAACTGATTATGTTGTTCACTTCGTTTCATGGAGCCCATTTATAATTCACCGGAAAATGAACATTATTGGTCTACACGCGAGAAAACTAGCAGGTGCCGGGAAATTCACCTCTATTCACAACTTAAATGGAAAAGACCACTTCATTTTCTGAACTGACAGGTAGCAGTCGGAGAAAAAGTTTTGAAATAATTCTCACAGATTAACCTAAGTGAGTTCTGACTCAAATGAATGTTACAAAAAAGCACAAGAATAGTTACAGTTATTTCACTGGGAAAATTCGTTATTGTGCTACATTTTTTCAATAAGCCCCATCATTGATTAAAAATTACTGATTCTTCTTCACCGCTGAAACTGATCCAGGTGGATTTGTACGGGAGGAAATTTGATCTATTCTCATTGTCAATAAATCAGTAAAAACAGGTAATAGTTATTTACAAGTGCGGAAAGTGGTACTGTTCCGCACGTGACGACGCGAAGCGGAGTTCAGTCAAGCCGTTAAGTGCGAAAAGACCATTTCCGCATGTGTTAGGTACAACATTTTTCCTACGAGTATATGTTATATTGAATCTTGAATTTTTATGAGAAAGAAGAGATGCCTACTATAATTTTTTTTATCCTTAATTCAAACTAATTATGAATGAGTAGGTGCGAAATCATACAGTCTAACTCCACCAAAATAATAATTTCAATACCAATGTGGCACGAAGAATCACATAAGGAACTGGCATGTTTCGAAGGATTAATCCTTCATCATCAGCAAAATGAAAAGGGTTACAAGCTGATCATTGTATGGTGGACAAAATTATGAAGAAATGACACTGAAAACAACTTCAATAACATTATTGTGTCCGCATCTAGTACGGGTTCACTAATGTTATGGACCGTGGTTAGACCTAACAAAAAACATTTCAATATATTGCAAAGGATTTATAGAAAAAATCATCAAATACACATGGAGGCGGGGGTGAAATAAAATAGGTTAATGGTTGTCATATGTCAACCATCAACTTATTTTATTTTGCCCTTGTCTCCATGTGTATTTGATGATTTCATAAATCCTTTGCAATATATTGAAATGTTGTTTGTTTGGACTAACCACGGTCCCTAACATTAGTGAACCCGCCCCAGATGCGGACACAGTAAGGTTATTGTTGTTGTTTTCAGTGTCATTTCTTCATAATTTTGTCCACCTTACAATGATCCGCTTATATAGTTTTCCCAATATCGATTGCAGAAGCATAAAAAAGTCTTGCGGCAAAATCCTGTGAACAGCAGTGGCGGAGATAACTAATTTTATTTGGATATTTCAAGATTTTAAGAATACTTCATAGATGATGAAAAATGAAAAAAAATTAAAGACAAGCTTTTATTTATACAATAACATTGAGAAAGAAAAATAATTTCTTTCATTGTTTGATGTAGGTTATTATTATATCCTGAAACGTATTTCGATCGCCACACACCAGGACCATAGACGCTACTGGTTTTTAATCTTTCAGAGATATTAAAACACAAATATAACGCGTGATTTATGACCTCCCATTGTAAAGACACACCTGCCAGCATTGATGGTCCGACTCGATTGGCCCAGACGAATCGGTTGTTACAAGAGACAGCCATCACTCGAGTCCACGTTGACTATTGGCTCTTTTGATCTACCGTTAGCCGACGGAAAATGTTTACTAGTAGTACAGATTATTTTTCATTCCGTTTCTTCGCATATACGCTCGTGTTAGCGAAGTGAGTTTTCATTTGCTCCCTATAGAAACAACTTCTGCAATTGATATTGGATGGACTATAACCCCTTCCATTTTGCTGATGATGAAGGATTAATCCTTCGGAACATGTCCAGTTCCTGATGTGAATCTTCGTGCCACATTGGTATTGAAATTATTTTTTGGTGGAGTTAGACTGTATGATTTCTCACCTACCTAGTAATATCACCTCCACTGTACGAGTTGGATCGCCTACGTTGAATTATGGATGAAATTAAAATTGAATGTTCCATTGGTAGCATTATGCAAATTTAACGCCAATCGGCTCTCCTTATATGTGTCATGGAGAAAGCTTGTTGAATTTTCGCTGAATTATCGACAGGTGAGGGTGCTGCTCCGCGAGAATTGAACTCCAGTTTGGTATTGGAGTGTTTGAACGTTTTTTAGAATATGATGAGCAATCTCCTTCTTATTTTCGAGCGAATTTCGATGTATGACTCTGCCGCGGTGTGATTCTCAGATTTGGAAGGCCCAAGTACATAGCAATGGTTGATGGCATTTTGCCAGAAGTATAGATTTCCACAGGTTGTTCAGTGCACTTTCCTGATTTGGAGAAGAGAAAAAAACGCCGTTGAGTGTCAGCAGGACGCAGACAGGCATACTTCTTGTATAATTCTAGGTAGCTTGTTCTTCCATTTTCGGGGTCGCAAACCACAAATTTTCTCTTAATGTCGGTTTTTGTGTTCGGGATGGTAATAACAAAAACATTTTTCTTGTCTCTAACATCGTATATCGTCATATCCGTCAATTCTTCGCGACGGCACGCACTAGCGATTCCATCAATGGTAGCCATCTTCGTCAAGAGGAAGTCGTTGTCCTGAGCATCAGATAAGGATTTATCGATCTCCTGTTTTTCGAAAACCTTCGATTTCTTGGGTTTGAAACCTACGTCCATTCTTTTGAGATATGCCGTTTATTTAAAATATCTGCTTATATCGATGTCTTCCTTCAATTTTACAATAAGTTTAATCATTGAGTACTTCGACCACAACGTTGGCGGGCTAAAATGTCGTGTTAATTGGTGAAAGTGTTCTATACATACCTCTACTTCAAGTGTATTTTTCTCCTCACACCACAACCCAAATGCTGCAAAATTGAAAGATTTTTGATGGATTGTCACTTGATGAATCTTCCGAATTGTTAATTTTTTATATCAAATTGAATTTTAAATATGAATATTATTCGAGGATACCGCAAATCTGCTTTATTGAAGTAAACAATAAAATTACGTGAGGTCAATTGCCAAAAGTGCATCCCAAAAACTTGGTTTTTTGTTTCGTGCCAAGAGCTATTTCACCCCCACTCAGCTGCTTATGATCTATAAGGCACAGATCCGACCTGTCCTGGAATACTGTTCCCATATTTGGAGCGCGGCACCTAAACATATCCTCAGGCTATTGGATTCTGTCCAAAAAATGGCAATTCGTCTCGTCGGTGATGCCTTGCTTACAAACTCGCTCACTTGTCTGAAACACCGTAGAAAAGTTGGCGATTTGTCTCTATTTTATAGATATTTTCATGGGCGATGCTCTTCTGAAATATCAACAATCGTTCCTGCTTTGGCAGTCTCTTCGAAACTAACCCGTCAAGTTCAGTCATCACACCCCTACGTGGTCACTTTGGAGACCTGCAGAACATCACTTTCCAAAGACTCGTTCATCCAAACTCATTTACCCGACTCTATGGTAACGAGAGAATGTACTCGTACAATGAACGTACCATGTATCTTAGGTGGATGAACTTCTGTCAACCAATTCAAAAAGTTATACGCCAAAGTTGAAGAATATAGGAAGTCCCCTAAATCTTACAAATTTTTCACAATATCTTTGGACGAATATGATTTGAACGATCATAAAAACTTTTCAACAAAAAATTAAACCGACGAAATACGGAACTGAAAAGTAAAGAATAAAATGAACCTCCTTAGTCTCAATAACTAAGCTGGGTAACTAATGTGGGTAACTAATTTTCAGTCGGCGCCAAACAAACAAGCAAATGAATTAGATAAGGCGTAAAATGATGGCATCGAGTTGCGCGGTGACATTCTGATAATTTTTTTAAAAGTAATTTAATGATCTTCGTTGATTGTTCGTTTGGCGCCGACTCGAAATTAGTTACTAACATTAGTTGAACAGTTATTGAGACTAAGAAGGTTTATTTAGTTTTTACTTTTCAGTTTCGTTTTTCGTCGGTATAATTTTTTTTTTTTTTTTTCAATTTTTTGTGGCTGAAATATACTAAGTACTACCTACTTGTTTTTTGATTACTTCCAAAATACTTACACCCACCTTACTTCAACTATTACCAGTTAAATAATATGATAATCCACTTTTACTATTTGTTATAATATAAATTATTTTTGTTGTTCTGGTTAGTTTATTTCATTACTTTGTATATCACCCCATCCTCTCATTGAATATAATGACTGTGACGGATGTAGGAGAACAAACATAATGACATTAGCGATCTGTCATTATCAACTACATATGTGTGCCAATGTTCACAAGTGAAAAATCCATTATTTCCCATTTTCCACCCGTAAGGGTGGATAATTCTATTCGAAATTCAAATATGATTAACTATGAGGTATACCCTATCTAATAATAAAAAAATCATCCAAATCGAAGAACCCAGTACAAAGTTATGCCTGATAGAATTGGTTAACGGACCAGAATTCAGAGGGTGATTGATCAATATTCTTCATTTTGCTACCCGTAGGGATAGATTTCTTCCTTTAAATTCAAATGGGACCATTCTCGAAGTGGACCCTATCCACTGAAAAAAAAAAATTCGGAATCGGACGTCTCAGTAAATGCGTGATCATACATAAAAAAAGAAAAAAAAATACGCGTCGACTAGAGAATCTTCTCCTTTTTGGTTTCGTCGGTTGAAAATGAAATGTGTAGAAACACACGCCTATACGTTTTCGAGCTCAGTTTATTCAACATTTTGCTTCGATGACCAGAATATTGTAGAGTCATTCAAATATACTCACAATGGTTTCACCGATAATAGAAATTGTCTGAGAACTTGGGTACCACCGTTTTGTGATCAGTCGAGGAGTCTCACATACAGTGACGTGATATGGGGACAAAATATGCATATTCGTTTGAGCAATTTTTAGTTTTCTGAAGTCGTACGGAAAAGTGTTCCTTTCCACACGACAAATTATTAAAAACAGTGCTTTTCTCCACATACTCTTAGGAAATAGTTATTTGTGCAACCAGTTGGGAAAACCACTATTTTTCGTAATGAGCGATTTACGAAAAATAATGTTTCCCAATGTGTTTCACACAAAATTTTTTCTTATTTTGATAAAATGTGATCCTTCTTCAAGTTAGAAATATAAAAAATATTCATTTAAAAAAACTGAAGAACACGCTTTGAACGCACTAAGAATTAAAAAATAATTTCAATATTCAACGAAGTTAAACATTCATATAAAAGTTCCAAAAGAAAGCGAGTTACGAAAAATAGTGTTTCTCAACGTATTTCACACAATATTCTTTCTAATTTTGATATAATGTGATCCTTTTTCAAGTTAGAAATACAAAGAAACTGAAGAACACGCTTTCAACGCACTAAAAATCAGAAAATAATTCAAAAATTCCACGACGATAAATATTCAAATAAAAAAAAACATATCATTTCTCAACTTCAAAGTGAAAAATAAAAAAAAATCGTCAGGAGTGGGAATTCGAACCCACGCTGACTGTTGAGATCCAGATGTAAAACATGCCACTATACTATGTGTGACTTGTCTTTATTTTAATTTTTTGAAGAAAAAACTAAATTCTAAAGAAAAACTATTTTGCCGATAATTCTCAGTATTTTTCCTACCGAAAAATATATCGAAAGATTTGATAACATAATGGAATTTCCTATACTTACTTATATTATCTCAACTCCTCGTGTAAAGAATAGTCACACTCTCTTTGTCCAAAAATGTTTCTACATATAATATTTACATATTATAAGGGCAGCTTTGTCACCAGGGTGTATATAGAAAAATGGATTTTTCTACACAAAACACCAATTTTTATAGAGTGTTTCTTTACTATAATGTAAGGCACTGATATTTTGTTTTACCACTAGTCCGTCGGACTTGGATTCATGCCTTCGGCTTAGTATGTATGCGAGGTCTTGTTTTGAATAACTTCTTTTTATAAAATTAGTACTTTTTGTCTTTTGTCTCATGGACTTCCATTCAAGTGATAATATAACTTAATGATTGACTTTTGCCTCTCAATTAAAATAATCTGATTGAATTCAATTTTCCTTTCCTCAACTTCGGTTGAGAAAATAATACACAAAAATTAACTTCAATACATCTATTAACAAAAAAGGTAAAAACTATAGTACAGCTTGACGCTTGTCGAATAAAAATAATAGTCAATCTCCTTTTGAGAATAAAGAACAACACCAAATAGTTTGAAAATATTACATATCTGTTCTAAAATAAAAGGGAGCTCATATTTCCGATATCTATAGTGATTTCCTATTATCGAAATATAGCACCAGTTTCTTCCCGTGGCTCTCATAGTTTATTGTCACCCGCGTAACTGACTTCTGTTTTTCCCAAATTAATAAAAATTGTGATCGTCTTCGGTTAGTCTCAAATTTAATAGACGAGCTCCCAATATACCCTGTTATGTATACCCCTAATCTGGTATTAATTTTGCATGAGGTTCACTCCGTGAATCAATAGTTAAAAGCTATGCATCAAGTTAGATTTTCTACTTAAGCCAGCGACTTACCCCTGTAATTCCCATGTTTCTCCTAGTCTCGAATATAATTCCCATTTCCCTCGTAGCCGTCTGTGGACACTCGAATCAGATTTCTAATTTAAACACACTCGTTTTCCGAACTGACCATTGAAATAAAGTTTCCGACATCTACCCGCGATAGTTCCTGCCGTGAAACCATTATATATCTAAGGGCGAATTTCTTCGATGAAGTTTCTGGTAAAACAAAAAACTCGGCCCGAATCCCGAAAGGACTCACGCCCGCGGCGGAACCCAATTCCCTCGAGGTTCGCGAACAGACTCTCTTTTCCCTCTTGATATTTTTCCATTCTCAAAAAGAAGCGAAGCGCCAAGTGGCACTCTGATTGGCTAAGTCCAATTTGTCGTTGCAGCGAATATATTTCGCGACCCGTGTATATTGCCCATTCGACACTTTGCCCGAATGAATAAAGCTTTGTTTAATATTTCCAGACTAAACAACAGTTACAATGTTACATATCTGTAACAGGCAATGACTCCCAAAATGAATGAACTCGTCTGCTCGGCAGAAATATATTTTTTTATATCTGCGACGACCCATTTATGCATTTCAAAGTATGAGCTCCCTGTTTCATATTAATTCCATCCAAGAAGTGGAATAATGATTCAAAAATTGAAATAACTTACCCTGTGACCAATAAAAAAACAAAGCAATAACACCTACAGGGTGTTACACAGAGCTTAGTCTGGCGCCTCAGACCGCTCGGCCAACTGGACCATATTAATTGTCAAACGCATTACCATACTTTAACGTAAGTAAGAAAGTTTTTTATGTACTTTTGTACCTGCTACCTGTGAAAAGGCATCGCTTTCAAGCTAACAAGTACGCATACGTTCTCAACTACAAATCACACCACTCATCGTCAAAATTTCAGCTTTGCTAAAATGACGTTGGTTTGCCGTATCTGGTATCTTGGAGTATTTTAATTGATTTCGATGAAGCACCCCACGCTTTTTGTCATAGTCGTTGAGTATTAAAATAATATTCCACTTTTTAGTGCAGTGAAGAACTACTTCAAGTAGTTTAGCCTTCAAATTATAACAAATTTTATTCCTGTTTCTTGACATGTTTTTTGGGGTAACCTTCCACAGTCTGAAAATGAAAATATAATCAGGAAAATCTATACAAGTGTAGAAAGGGCAAACTGATTAGTTCACCCCGATAAGTTATTGCGTTCACCAAATTATATTTCCTATGGAAAAATGATTCAATTTGTCAATAACTTGCCGTTTTCTGAATTTGCCTTTCAAAAAAAATTTTTAAAAAAATTCAAAAGATACTTCTCTATATAGTTTTTGCTTGACGTTTCGGGGACTATATCTGCCCCCGTTCTCAAAATCTTCTAAATCTCCTTTAATTGTTTTATAATTTGGATTTTTGCTCGCAGAGTCTTTTTTGCTTTTTCAACTGCAGGATGTCAATTGAGATCTGCCAAAAAAGTTTGAGATTGACGTATTGCTCATTCGATATAGGGGGTGTTGTTTGGATCAGTTTATTAGCATTCTACCATATCTCACTTCCTCTCTGAGTAGAGAAAACCATGTATGGTCCATTTTAACAGAATTTGTTGAAAAGCAGTTGTTATTGGAAAGAAGAATACAGGCCGTTTCTTTCAATTTTCTCCTCTCTTGATGTGGTTCTTTCATCAAGATTTTTGTCCTATTCCATTCAATCGTATGATCGCCATTGGATGTGAGGATATGTTCTGCAATTTTTGATCCAGTTATTTGTCGATTTCTGATGTAACTCTGATGTTCACTTTGGCGCACCTCCAATGGTCTTGACGTTTCACCTATATAACTATCACCACAAGAACAAGGTATGTTGTAAACACAATTTTTGGTACTTCTGCGTTTTTTGGTTTTGTTTGTGTTAGTATAGATCTCAGTGTGTTTGTTGTTCTAAATGATATTCTCACATCATACCTATGTCCAATTCGTTTGATCTTTTCAGATAATCCGGGGACATAAGGTATTATGTTGGTTGTGAAATGTGTAGGTGGTGGGAGTACTCCTGTTGGTTGTGTTAATTGGTTGTTTGATGGGTTTTTGTTTTCAATGTCAGTGATTGTTTTTTCCACAAACTGATCTGGATATGCATTTTCCTTGAGAACAGATTTTATGAGGTTTATTTCTTCCTGTAGATTCTGGTTGGAATTGCAAACCGTTTGGGCTCGATTATAGAGACATTTAACTATGCCTTTTTTCACACTGGCATGATGGTTTGAGTAATAGTGTAGATATCGATTGGTATGCGTCTTCTTTCTGTGTACAGATGTTCCGATTCGGGATGATGATTTTTGGATCATGACATCTAAAAACGGAAGTTGGTTGTTTTGTTCTGATTCTAATGTGAATTTGATCATCGGTTCTTGACCGTTTATATGATCCAAGAAAATGTTTAATTCTTCTTCACTTCGATTCCAGATAGCGAAAACATCATCCACGTATCTCCACCATATTTTTGGACCATTGCGGAATGTTCCAACGAAAGATTCTTCAAAATATTCCATGAATATGTTACTTAAAATGGGTGACAAAGGAGAACCCATCGCCATACCAAACTCTTGTTGATAAAATTCGTTCTTGAATTGGAAATATGTTTTTTCTGTGCATAGTTTGAGTAATTCTATGATGGCACTGACATCCAGTTTTGTTCTTGTCCTCAGTGATGTGTCATTTTCTAATCTTTCTTTCACTATTTCTAGAGTTTTATCAATAGGAACATTAGTAAACAAACTTTCGACATCAAAACTAACTGGAAGATCTCCATCTTGAATTTGTAATTCATTCAATTTCTCCAGAAAGTGAGGGGTATTCTTTATAAAACTATTTCCATTTCCAGATAGTGGTTTCAGAATGTTGAGTAGGTATCTAGCGAGTTTTTGTGAAGGAGATCCAATGGAACTAACAATAGGGCGTAGAGGATGAGATGGTTTGTGTATTTTTGGTAACCCATAAAAATGTGGGGGTTTGCTGTGGTGTGATATTAGGACTCTGCGTTCTGCTTTCGTGAGTATGTTTTTGTGTTTAGCTAAAGTTCGGTATATTTTGCTTTCTATTGATGGGGTTGGATTTTTGTTAGGTTTTTTGTATATTTCATTTACTGATATGGTAGTGTCTTGATTGAGTGTGTGATATGTGGTATTTGAGATCATTTGTGTTAGTTTGTTCTCATAATCAGTAGTGTTACCTCCATCAGCTGGAAGTATTTTGATCTGATTGTCTGATCGAAGAGATTATATTTTCATTTTCAGACTGTGGAAGGTTACCCAAAAAACATGTCAAGAAACGTTGTTCCTCCACAAAAAACCACATTCATTTTATTCCTGTATTTTTTGCAACTGGTGGTGAAATTTACTTTTTATCGCAAGTTGCGAAAAATTTCATTTTCGCAACTGGTAATCAAAAGTAAAACATTTGATAACGTCAACGAGTTTTGAAAAGTGTCACTCTGAATGTCAAAATTAGATAACATATTTTTTTGTAGATGTTGATAGGTGCCATGCCATGAAAAAACATATCAACAAAATGGTTTGATAAAACACTTATGGTCGATTGGCTCATACTTGTTAGAACCCAGACCTTCCTTTGGCATGCATGGCTTTTTGGACGTCCCGAACGTTCATCGTCTCCCAAGTTGATTCAACAATTTAACTGTCCAAAATTTTTATGGATGTCACTTTGCAGGAGAATATATCTATCCGATGGGATACATGCACGTTATGTACCTCGCACATAGTATGTAGTGGTGAAAATTTCAACAGTTTTAGGCGAGGGATGGGTAGATGGAATAGAATATTTTGTCTACTTGTGATCCTAGGTATGTAGAATTCGATCATATGAAGAATACTTGTACAATCAGTATGCCCATGGAGCATTTTCCACAGAACCCTTTTTTTTGCAATCAACCTGCAATTTTCTGACGTGCTTTTATTAATCACCCAAGTGAGCTCGGTCTCAGCATATCCAATGTGGGGATAAGTCCCACCTTCTTTAGAAACAAGAAATTTCAGAAATTTTTTGCACTCGCTCCAATGTTTCCATATGAGTATAGTGATACGGAGCCCAAACCACAGATCCATACTCTAGCTTTGACCTGACATAGGAGAAAAAAAGGAGTTCATATGTGCTGATGTCTTTGAAGGAAGATGAATATCGAATAACAAAACTTCGAATGATTCCTTCGTGATTCTTTGGACATGACTCATAGAAGACAGTTTCTGGTCAAACGTAACGCCAAGGTCACGTATGGTTGAGGTTCTCGGCAAATTGGTGTTATAAAATAATAAAATAAATGAAATATTTTATTCATCCTTAGGATCAGAACAGTGATATGAAACAAGTCATTTAGTATAAAACAGAAGAGCATTCAAATCACATAAAACACATTGAAATCACCAAGCTTATTGTCCTTGTGCATCATGGGATATATTAATTCAAATTATAGAAACTTCTTTCAACAAGAAAGGTTTTCAGTTTTCTTTTGAACGCAAAAAAAATCGTTTAATCTTTAATATCTTTGGGTAGCTGGTTCTAGAACTTTATACCCATGTATGTTGGACTTTTATCATATAACTTGGATGTAGGTTTTGGAATCTGTAGTGAATTGTCATTTCTGGTAAAATGTTCATGATTATCCGAGTACTCACAAGAACACTACGGTATATGTTATCAATAATGTAGTCGAAATCCGAAATAGTGCGCTTCAAGGAAAATGATACCACATTGCATTTATTAATTTTCTTAGAGAGAAAGGCAGTCATTATGTTCTGTGATTCCAGAGAATATTTTGAGGTCATCTGCGTATATTAGGAAATCAGAGTTAATATTAACCAATATGTTGAAAAATAAAGGACACAACACAGATCCCTGAGGGACACCAGAAGTTGGTGAGAACTCATGCCCACTACAGTCGACAATCTGTGATCGGTTTGTTAGATAATAAGTTAAAAAATTAAGCAAGTCAAGTGAGAGTTGAAAATTGTGTAAGTTACTGAGGAGAAGTACGTGATCAAGTTTGCCAAAGACCTTGGAGAAGTCCGTATAGATCACATCCACCTGAGCATCCTCATAAAATGTATTACTCACATATTGTGTTAGGCACAATGAGTTCGTTGCGATAGATCTTCCTCGCATGAATCCATGTTGGGATTCTGTGATTTTCCACATGATAGAAAATGGGCTAATAGATCGCTATTTTGTAATCTTTCGAAAAAATATTCATTATTGGGTCTGTAATTCACAATATCAAAGTATATTCATGTTCAGGTAGGAAATCTCCAAGCCACCAAGGTTGATCACCAAAAGCATAATCGGACAGCTATAACCATCAACTCTCCACATTTCTGGCCTCTATTAACAATTTCGATAATTAATGTTTTCAATATAATGCAATTAAATATTGAAAAGGGAAACATTCTCAATTGAATATTGATAGAAAGTTTTTTTTTCTAACGTTCTATCAATATTAAATTGAGAATGTTTCCCTTTTCAACATGAATACCCCACAAGAGGTTATCTTGACGATGGAAGATAGTGACTAAAGTTTATCTTTCAGTCGCAGATGATTCCACATCTGATTTTATGAACATCCTGTTTATATTTTCAACAAAGCTGTGGGAAAGAAACTTCACTTCCAGCTCATTTCCTTCCCTAACCAAAGAAGATGGAAATTCCACTCTGGATTCATCGGGAAAACAACCCCCGAACATTACACCTATTGACAGTCACATGCCCGAGATCACCTTTCGCCAACGTACTATCAGAAAGATTTTGCTGGGTCTCAACACCAACAAAGCCTGTGGATCTGACGGAATCCCGCTGATTGTTCTCAAGAAATGTGCCCCCGAACTAACACCTGTTCTTTGCAAGTTGTTCAACCACTCTTACAATTTGGGGGTATTTCCGTCCAATTGGAAAATTGCAGGAGTACAGCCAGTCCCTAAAGAAGGCAAAAAGGCCCTACCTAGCAACTACAGACCTATCGCACTGCTATCTATTGTTTCAAAGGTCATGGAAAAAGCCATCAACATCGAGCTCATGAAATTTCTGGAAGACTCAGGAATTGTCAACGATAGGCAATATGGCTTCCGCCATCAGAGATCAACTGGTGACCTGCTCGCTTACGTCTCACATATATGGCAGCTATCTATCGAAAAGTATGGAGAAACTTTGCTGTGGCATTAGATATCTCCAAGGCGTTCGATCGAGTTTGGCACCAGGGACTCCTCGCCAAGCTTTCGTCTTATGGCTTGCCCCCTGTGTTCTCTGCTTGCTAGTTTTCTCTCAAACAGGTCTCTCCATGTAGTGGTCGATGGAGTTTCATCTGACACTCTACTCATAAATGCTGGTGTTCCGCAAGGATCCATTCTCGCACCAACACTATTTCTACTTCACATCAACGACCTGTTGAAAGCAACTTTATGTCCAGTACACAGCTTTGCCGATGATAGTACCCTCCATACCGCTTCCTCTTCCAGGACCCCTATATCAGCCCGTGAAACCAGAAATGAACAAGGAAGAAATGTTAATAATATAAATATGGACTTAGCCACAATTTTCGAATGGGGATCTAATAACTTGGTAGAATTCAATGCAAACAAAACACAAGCATGTCTTTTCTCTAGAAAAGCCGATCTCACTGTGCCTAACATCACTTTGTCAGGAGTAACCATACCACTGAAGCCATCCATATCGATGCTTGGTATTACTATCAGCAATAACCTTTCCTGGGAAAATCACGTGAGGTCCATTGCCAAAAGTGCATCCCAAAATCTTGGTTTTCTGTTTTGTGCCAAGAGCTATTTCACCCCCAGTCAGCTGCTTATGATCTATAAGGCACAGATCCGACCTGTCCTGGAATACTGTTCCCATATTTGGAGTGCGGCACCTAAACATATCCTGAGGCTATTGGATTCTGTCCAAAAAAGGGCAATTCGTCCCGTCGGTGATGCCTCGCTTACAAACTCGCTCACTTGTCTGGAACACCGTAGAAAAGTTGGCGATTTGTCTCTATTTTATAGATATTTTCATGGGCGATGCTCTTCTGAAATATCAACAATCGTTCCTGCTCTGGCAGTCTCTTCGAGATTAACCCGTCAAGTTCAGTCATCACACCCCTTCGTGGTTACTTTGGAGACGTGCAGAACATCACTTTCCAAAGACTCGTTCATCCAACGAACAGCGAGGCTTTGGAACTCATTGCCTAGGAAGGTGTTCCCCGAGGCATACAACCTTCAGAAATTTAAGAAGAACACCAACTCCTACCTTCTTTCCCTAGGTTCCCACGATGTTCTCTGAACATTACAGGATATCCCTTTTCGTGGGAACAAGAACATAAAAAAAAAAATACTTCGGAATGAAAATGAACCTCTGTTTCGGCATTTCAAAAGTTGGCCCAAATCTCTCAAAAGATCTTCTGTCTGCGTTTTACAATATCCAAGGTCAAAGTTCGAAAAAATCGGTTTTTCGTGAATATCTCGCTTCCTATGCTTTGAATGATATTTGCACTCATCATAGAAGATGTAGAGCATGGAATTATCTACATATTTTGTGCAGTCATGCATGTCATAACGCGATATCTACCCTGAATTCCAATACATAGTACGGCTTATAGAGTTATTTATTCACTCATTCATTAGTGCAGCAGCTCATCATGTCTTTTACCAGATTCAAACTTGGTTAGGGAATGATTTAGAACCCCAGGAATGGGGTTGGGTACAACAAAGTGAAATCCTGGAACCAACAACTTCATTACCACCAGCACCAGATAAACTGCTCAATACAATATTTTGCAACTGCAAGGATGGTTGCGGTTCGCGCTGTGGTTGCAAAAAATAGGGGTACCAATGTTTTTCCTTGGGTGTAATGGACAAGCACGTCTCAAAAGTTTCATCGTATTGAAATGATCTTGATGAAGAAAGTGCATATAATCCTGAAATCCTTGAAGATCTTAAAGAGACGAACATAATTGATATCAAGTATGATGATAATGAATTGGAAATTCTTGAGCGACCGGAAGAAGACAATGAGGAAGAAGGAGACAATCAAGACATAATTAATTTACTACTAATGATAATAAGTAAAGTTGAAAAAAATCCTCCTGCATTTGAACTGAAATTGTAATAGAGGAATGTCAAAGTATTTCACTTTGAAATTTTATTATTGATATGAAGTAAGTTTCATTAAACGAGTATTCGAATTATGAATAATATTCATAAATATAATTTAATGAATAAGGATTTTACAGAATTATGATTTTTTTAGTGAATAATTAACCTTATAAGCCGACTATGTATCGGGATTCAAGGTTGACCTTGCGTTATGACATGTATGACTGAGCGTCCGCAATCTTCGCCCTCTATCTCGAAAACGTTCAAACGTATGAAAAATCGTTCGAAACAAAATTTGTAGAGAATTTTATGCTCTACAATTTCCGTGATGAATGCAATTATAATTTATTTCACCCTTGAATATCTAATAATAATAAGACGCGGGCACGAGATCTTATGAGAGGTTTTATCCAACTTTTGAAATGCCACAACAAATGTTTGAATGAATTTATAGCTTATTATCTTTCATTCTGAGGTGGAACCCCTTGCGTGACTAGATTATCAATAATAATACTACTTATCTATGCAATATTCACCATAGTAAATGGAAATAATCCTGTGATGGAGATTCTACTAGGAATACTAATAATCACATGCCCTGGAGATGCAAAGTTCCATCTTAATATTGTTGATGTGACCCAGAAAGCCCCGCCTATGCAAACGAGTACATGCATTGAGGAGTCGTTGCCAACCCAAATAGCAGTAGTTACGATGTAGTTTGTACTCGTAATGTAATCAGAGACTGGCGAGGCTTTATAGCCACAATACCTCTACGAGAGGGACTGATAAAACAGATTATGATAAATCCAAGTGGTGGACGAAACTGGACCGCCACTTTCGCAGTGTTATCGTTCGGTTTGTTATCTGAGTCCAGCATTTAGAGAATTATATTGGATTCACGAATGCAGTTATATTGTCGAAGTTTCGAGTTGGGGTGGATATGTCTTTGTGGTAGAGTGAATCGACCGTGTTAAAATGGAACAACTCATTGATCAGAATTAACGGAATCTCTCTTCTTGTCGAAGAATAACACGATCCAGGGTGGCCAAGTGATATATATATATAAATATATATATATATATATATATATATATATATTGAAAGTTAATTTTGGGGAAGGTATAATATTTCTATTAGTATTTTTTTGGGTATGTAACATTCCAACTACTGTGAGAAAAAAGTATTGAATAGACGCGGCCCATACTTGATGAAAATCCATAATTAAAGTAAACTAAAAATACACTACTACGATTTCCACAAAAAACTGGTTTACAAAACCCATGACACGTGTTTCGCTATACTATAGCTTTTTCAAGTTGGGATAAACTTAATTACAATTACTGGAGTTCGATATAATAGGAGCAGGTAGTCAGCTGGATAGTAGGTAATTAAGTGATTATTGGACGAAAAATTGTTCAATTTATAGTTAAAATATATAAAAGTGGCGATTTATTTCAATTAGGGCCGGTATTATAAATAGATAGATAGATAGATATTTATTTCCAAACTAATAAAACATAGAATTAGTGGGTCGTCAAAATAGTACAATGTATAACATATAAGTGTATATAGACATGTATAAAGTAAAATTTACACTAAGAATAAAGTAAAATATAAGATATGAGGACAGACTGGGAGAGAGTCTATCACAAGAGTTCGAGTTCAGTAATGCTCAGATCAAGATACTCCTTGATCGAATAGAAACATTTTATTAGTAAGAAAGCTTTGATCGTGTTTTTAAATTGATAAAGGTTGAGACACTTAATCTTTGAAGGTAATTTGTTATAAAGTTGCAGATTCAGGGAATTTTTTTGTGACATCAGGAGCCTGCATCTATGTTTTGAAGTTAACTTTAATTTTATCAGTCAAGTTAACTTGAGCTTCAAAATGTCAGTTTTATAAAGGTACCATTTTTAAATGAAAAGAAGAAGAAGGCAAAAAGGTAACCTACAATTTTTCTCTTGGCAAAACGATCCCGTTGAACTGGAATAAGTTTTCATCATTTTCCATGAGAAAATTAACGTAACGTTCTGGGATTGAGCGAATTTATAGAAAGACGATGGGCTCTTGAAGAAGAATCCAGTCCTTTCCCAAAATCTTCCTTCATCGTCTGTGGCCAAGATAAAAGTGAAAAAGAGAACCTTCAAAGAGAGTTGTGAGGAAGGAAAAACAGTTAAGAAGAGAAAAAAGATATATTATTCAACATACCGAAAATTATTCATACAGTATAGAAAAAGAGTGACTATATATGTATATCTAGGTGATAAGGACACATTGTTTACTTTTCGAAACATGTTTATATGATTTTAGCCATTGTATACTTGAAACTTGTCGAATCTCTTGTGATTGTTGACATTCAATGAAATTCTGGTTTACCTGGTGAATATTCTGTTGACTATTGTGTGTGGCAAAGAAAAAAAGTGAAAAAGAGAACCTTCGAAGAGAGTTGAGAAAAAAAAGATACTCAAAAGAGAAAAAAGATATATTATTCGACATACCGAAGATTATTGATACAGTATGGAAAAAGACTATATGTTTATCTAGGTGATAAGGACACATTTTCACACCATCTTGTTTGTTTTAAATGAAATAAGAAAACTGTGTTTGTTAGTTTTATTTTTAATTCGAACATTCGACGATAACAATGCAATTTCCCCTGTGACCTTTCTAATAACACTGCTAGCAGTTGACTTGTGAATACCCCCAAAATCTCCAGCAACTACCAAGAATGAACCAGTTGCATAAAATCTGAGTGTAATCATCACTTGTGTTACTGGCGATAGAGGATGATTTCTAAAAATAAAAATATTTATAATTTTACAATAATTAAAATAGGTACTAGAAATGCTGACCTATCAGTTGGTCTTTGTAAATTTGCTTCAATGTGCCCCATTAACAAGCGTACAGACTCTCTTGATGATCGAAATCGGTTTTTAAATTCTGTTTCGTTCCACAAGGTGAAATGGTCTAACCGATTCCTACATATCCTTTGTCGCCGAGGGGCTTCAACAATATTCACAGCATCTTCTTCATCATCGGTTAAAAGTTTCCCAAAAATAACGTGGATATCGTTTGCTAACATTTTGCGAAAACAAAAAATCAAAACAATAAAATTGAGGTTATATGACTCATATGCAATATTGACAGGAGCAGGAGAATTGTCGACGATCGAAAACCACCATTTTCTACAAAGTTAACTTTAACCGACACCCGTTTCACCCGATAAAGTTAACTGCTACATTTTGAAGTTAACTATAACATGTGACGTCATCCACAAGTTAACTTCTAGTTATCTGTCGAAATAGTTTTATAATACCCACCCTTAATCCGATCAAATTTTGTGGGTTAATGTCTTTGTTGATCTCTAAGCTTTCTAGGAGATTGAGTTTTTGATCTTTGTTTTCTACGTGGAATAGTTCAGAGTCATCAGCAAAGCAATGTTTTTCAGTCAGGTGATGGTTAGTGAAAGTTGAATAAGATTTGCCCTCAATAATACTGTTCCTATGCTCGGATATGTGATGCTTGACCGTTCAACCCTGTTTGTCCTATGTAAAAACTTGGACAAGTCCACACGAATGTTTTCAATGAATCTTTCCAAAGTATTATTTGTTCTGTAAGAAATATCAATAATATCGTTATGTCTCAGACAGAACTTTTCTCTGAAGGTTTGCTGGAATGAGTAATAACCTTGAAATTTGACTTAGTATTCTAATCGGTTGGACAAACTTCCTGATTTGCCTTTCAATAGGGTTTTTTCGAAAGAACGCTGTCAACTAAACTGGAGGAATCCTTTATTGGCTGCAATTTTTTTTAAAATATTTGATTCTTCATTGAAGTTATTCACTAGTCTGTGGATCATACCTATTATAAGCGTTTACTTTGTGTTGGTAGGGACTTCAATCTCCTAGGAAGCTGAGAGATCAACAAAGACAAGAACTCACAATATTTATTCAGATCTGTTCACTAGAAATTCAATAATCTGTTACAATGCGTATAACAGAGCTTTTTGAAATGATAAATTGAAAAGTATACACACAAAACTATGATAGAAAACAGTTAGCCATGAAAAATAAAAAATCCAGGAAAAGTATGAAAATATAATTGTGTATGAAACCATTGAAAATTATCATTTGAATAAAATTATGAATAATTATGTTGGGAAATATAATATTATATTCATTTATGAAACAATGACTTCCCAGAAGTTCCGAAAATAAACGAACAAGGGATTCTTTGATTAAATATGACCTGAAGTGAACTGGGTTCATCCAGAGACAATAGAAAAACTAATAAAATTTGAACTCTATATATGGAAAGCAGTTGTACGAGATGATTGTATAGTCCATAATTGAAATTAACACTAGGAATTCTTGATGGGACAGCACTAGTTATAATTGTTTCCGCAACAAATTCCCTGTGGGAGATTTGAGAATCTATAAATTCGTGCATTTCAAGATTTATTATCATTCTTATGGCGCATTAGATTCGAGTCATGTCAGTCAGTGGATTCAGATCAGTTAAGATGTAATTTTATTTCGTTTTTGTCCAGTCTTCAGACTAAATACATTATGTACAATACATTTAAACTCTTAACGCAGACTTTTTAGTTGAAATTTGCATACTAATTAATATATGAAAAATTGAAAGTAAAATGGTAGCTTCAGAAATAAAAATCGAACTATAAACACGATGTCTAGTGATGGAAATAAGCAGAACTTCAATGAAAGAGACATTCAGCAGCATATTTCACAATGGCTACATTTTCAATTGGAAATTATTATTATAGCGGGATTCAAAACAGTAACCAGTATATATGAAATAAATAAATGAAAATAAATAAATTTGCTTTCGAAACAAATGGAGCTGATCAAAAACTCTTCTTTTGTGTGTGTCAGACAGGGTGAGTCACATTTCCTCCGTTTGTAACAATTAGTAGTATTATCAACATTTAAAATCCTGCTGTTATACATTTTTTGATATATAAAGTAACAATTTAATTATCTACCGTAATATTTGAACTGTGTTGATTTTTTGAGTGATTTTAATATTACTGTTAATTCTTGCCATTCCAATTACAAGTATAATTGATACAGAAAGAATGGTTCATCAGATTATTATAATTTGGAGTGACTATGTGCTACCATTGCTAATTGAATTTGTAGATGAAAGTAATGTAGCTATTATTGAGTATTCTATGAAATGATATTGAAAGCGTTTGATTGATATCATTATACATATTTCTATTGGCAAAAATTATAGGTATATGATTAATTTGATTACGTGTTTATGCATTTTGTATTTGACTCTCAATTTGGTTTGATTATATTTTTACCAACATGTTATTAGTTTTTATTTTTGAATAACTTTGAGATATAACGGCGTACATCGTCGAATCGTATCTGCACAAATCATATATTGAGGGTTTGATTGAATAAACCGCTCCATTCAATTAAAACTAGTTGTAGGGCTATTTGCCATACGTCACTCAATATAGAACTGAAAACTAAACTTTGAAAATCCACCTTTATACTGTCAATTATGTGCGAAAAACTATGATTCAGCATTGATTAGAGTGAACCAAAATAAGACAAGGACATTTCTTTATAGTCAGACATCATTGAATTGTACATGCAGAAACCATACTACTCGGAATTTATAAGGTGTGCTTTTTAACAGTTATACAAGCGGTTTGACTTTTGACTCTCAGGTGTGGAGTTTCTTTCTGTATGTGTCATAACATTTGGCTTTAGGTGTGGGTTTTTTTCTGTTCTATCTCTTGAGACAGATGAAATATTTGATGTTACAGGTGTGGTGTGTTTATTCATAACACCCTGTAGATAGCCAAATATAACATACAGTGGCCAGTTCTGGGGTTTTTAATTCTCCAACAGTCCACGTTGTAACAAATCTTCCGTCCAATAATCACTTAATTACTACCCAACTGACTACCTGGTCGTATTTTTCAAAAGAAATTTGGTCAAGTGGTGTTACTGCAGAAAAATATCAAAGTATACTTTACCCAAAATATCTTACACGAGTGGTATATGACCAGATTATATATCGAGCTAGCTATTACAAACATACCCAGACTTAAAAAAGACTATATTTATCTACGTTGTTTCGAATTTCTTCTGAACCGGTCGGATATCATTTTCAATTTGACAGTGACTTGGACGTCATCTGACAGTGACTGAATTATTTTGATAGGTTTGGTATAAACAATGGCAAATGCCAACTTGTTTTATAGCAAGTAGCGTGGATATTCGCGGATATACTAGCAACATGCTGTATATTCTCTGATATTGGCATTTGATTGGTTGGATGAATACATTCGATTAGCTGAATTCATTTCGAAGTATATAATCACCAATATGAGACCACAATAATTTATCTACGTCACATAACTGCAAAAAATATACTTCCATGGAAAAATGCGTACTACGCTGCTTCAAAACCCCCACGAAACCATATCTCATTTTAATACTTCAAAAGCGAATCGTTACAGTACATTATGGTATTACGAGTGTTCAATGGTTACGAACATTGTACAGAGATTAATTTTCAATGCAACACACATTTGCCCTTTTAAAGAGGTGCCATTCTGAATATTTTTTATTTTGACAACAAATTCATAATCTTCGACCCCAAAAACCCGAACTATAAATCTCAAAACCCATTCCCCTGATCATCAAGGCGCAAGAATATCTTTTCCATTTTTTGTATTCGTGGCAAGCTTATGTATCTGTTATTCATAGAATAGCCTACATTGTTAAAAAAAATTACAGTTATTTTACAAAATGTGTCGGAAGTTCCAACGTATAACAATATATGTAATGATAAAATTCAGTTTTGTAAATTTACTACACGACTAATTTCAACTCCATTTAGTGAAATTACAAAACATTTGTTGAAAGGAGTTCAATATTCACCCAAGAATAAATGCCAATTTTCGCATGAAAAAATATATTCCATGATGTGTCTATTCGATTGATGATAATTCAAGAATCATAAATAAATTGTGGGATCTTCCTTCCCGACAGGCCGCTCTAACGGGTTAACAAGTATTTCCTCAAATAATACGGAATATGTGTCTTTTCAGTACTTCCAATAATAAATCATTGTGAAACGCACCTGAAAATGATCTTATTTACTCACTTGTACAATACAGTCAGGGTTGTTGATGGAAATGAAAACTTATATAACCACAATGTAAAAATATTCTTAGTGCCCTTGCAACAGCAGCTGAGGTAATTGCGTCTTCATTCAGTCAACTTTGATATAAAAAAAAGTGGACCTCGGCTACAAAGCAGTTTTTTCATATTCTAGATAATTATGAGAAAATAAATAACAAAAATATTATATCTGAATATACCTTAGAAAATCGTTTGAGAATTTATTACGTAGAAAATAAACTAATTCATATTTCAAAGGGTACTCGAGGTTTGCCTGCTCAAGAGAGGACCCTATTCAATCTCTAAGAAAGTTTTATGATGTTTTTAAAACTACAGGATTCACTGTTTGCGATTTGAAGACAATTGGTTGTGTTGTTTTGCCTTCGTTATGTTCAGTTTTTATATGAATATTCAGAATCACCAACGAAAATCTATTTTCTTAAACAAATCAGAGTGAATTTATTTTTACACATATTCTATTAGATACACATAATTCATTCATTCATTCTGAAATTGCTATCCTTCCAATAAAGCTAACGAATCATGTATCAGAAAAATGTGGCACTGGAAATCACCAAGTATTTCAACTTTTTAAGCGACAAAAAATAAAATAATTATTAAAAAATACTTTTTAAAGACAAACTTTTTTTCAAATGCGCTAAAAAGTAGAAAATCATTGTTTTGCCTGTGCGACGTAGGTTAGGTTCCGTGAGTTATAGATTTGAAAGCTTGTCGCTTTTGTATTCGAGCGAAAAACTTTGCTCGACAAGCTTTTGAATCTATAACTCATGGAATAACCTACGTCGCACATCCAAAGCAATTATCATTTACTTCTCACTGCATTTTAATGAAATATTGTCTCTAAAAGTTTTTTTTTTCAATAAATATTTTATTTTATGGTTTTAGTAAGTACGCCGCAATCTATGTATTTTTGTTATTGCATCGTCAACATTAGGCCATTGTCCCATAAGTTCTGAGCTATCCAGTTTTCGAATGAGGGGACCATCTAACGATTAACTCGTCTGCCATCCCGAAGCTGCCATATTTAATTCATGAATTCTGGCAAAAAATCAATAATTTTCAGCTCAATTCATAATCTCCCCAGAAGCCCAGACATACCAATTTTGATTAGAAACGGTCCATTATCACAAAACTTGTCCACAATCTTGGAGCCGACATCTTGAATTCATGAATTTTGACAATCAATTCATAATCTCTGAACCCGAAAACCACATGCCAATTTTGAATGGAATTGGACCATAATCGAAGAGATCGTCCGCCATTTTGATTTCATGAATTTTGACAAAAAACTCGTAATCTCTGACCCCGAAAACCCCCACATACCAATTTTGAGTCGAGTCGGACCATAAACACAAATTTTGTCTGTCATCTTGAAACCGCCATTGTGATTTTTTCCCAAAAAAAATTCATGTTAATCGGCAACTAGATAGACACCGGGACAGATGAAACTAATTAAAATATTGTAACTTGTAGAAAGGAGGAGGTTCTCTAGTCGACGGGTGTATTTTTTTATGTATTACCACGCATAACTTTTTACAGAGTGGTCCTATTTGTATGATCGTTTTTTTAATTGAATATTGTGGGTATACCTCGAAGTTGGTCGCAAACCAACACAAGACAATCAGCCAATCAGAAAACAGTTGTAGAATCTGTTCGTAAATTGGTAATGCACAACACCAGGCGCATGTGAGAATTTCGGAAAAACTAACTGGCAACACTGTTCACATGATATGAATGACGGATAAGCGGGGGAAAATAGCCATAAAATTATTGAAGAAGAAGTTCACCATGATGTCAGGAATTAATTTGAAAACAATGAACAATACTGTGTCTCTTGCGTTCAAAAAACTGTTTTTTTTTTAAATTTGTGATTTGATAAGTGCCAAAGCTGCGTTGACATCGTCTAGTTCTGACTTTATCTACCAGTTTGGATATAACGGGATTCGTTTGTTTTCATCATTTTGAAATTGAATATCTATCGCACACAACCTGAAATGGAGATTTTGACTCTTCTACCAAACAATCAATTCATTATTTCACATTATTCAAATGTTTATGGCATCCGGCAATTGCGTTCACTTACAGCTCTGATCAAGAAAGCTGAGATGAGACGAGCAGCGCCCCCCAACATTTTAACATGGTTTCGTATTTTTAGCCATGGTTATTTGCTATACAATGGCATTATACACTCGCCATTTACAGATGTGCAAGATGATAGTTTACACCCTGTGTACAGTGTGACCCATTTAAAATGGAACCACCCCTGTAGAATACGCATTTTTCAATCAATCCCAGAAAACCAAATTTTCAATAGTAGGCATCAAAAACTGTGTCTGGACACAAATTTTCATAATTTTAGTTTCATTTCCAAAGCACTCTATGGTTTTATTTCGTTGTCAAAAACAGCAAAAATTTATTGGGCAATTATTTTTCAAATTTGTTTACACTACTGAATTCGTAGTCATTGTAAATAAAAACCATCAGAATTTCATGGAAGAATATTGGTTAACAACGAAGTTACAACAACTTCAATTTTGGAAACAAAGTATTTGATTATAATTTTTATTTACATTATAGACATATTTGAAATCTGACAACACTGCCGATACAAAGTAGAACACCAGTGAACTTGTACAGTGGAAATCCGAATTTCATAGCTCATTTCGTTCTACAGTTATAACTCCTGAAAGTATGGTAATGTGAGGGATTTGTGGTGGAAGCGATTTTGTAATAAAAATCTGACTAGGCCACTGGATTCGTGAATTATATTCCCTTGAAATAATTTATTCAAGTGTATGTTATAAGTGTATTCGAAAATAACAGAACAATAAGGATTCATTTTCAAGTTATGCAGTAGTACATTCGTCCATACCCGATAAAAACGGAATGAACAGAAACAAGTTTTAGTATTTAATCAACAATAAAACGCCATTAAGCAAAAACTAATTAAAAACATCAAAGCAAAACTGAATATCCAAATTATTGTAGCTTCTACCCATTTAGTTCGATACATTTATCGTATCTCTTCTGAATATTTTTTACACTATTTCTTATTTGTTGAGGTTTAATTTCGGCACAAGATTGTTAAATGTCGTATTCTTCGCATGAGTTCAGCTCGATTCCTCAGTCTCGTTTTGTATACTTCTTGTGTCAGAAAACCCCATAGAAAAAAGGCTAGTATTGTTAGATCAGGCCATCTAGGTGGCCATTCAAGTAAGTCACTATCTCGTCCAATCCAATGATTTGGGAACTGGTCATTTAGCCAATGTTCAACAATCCTGGAATTGTGAACGGAACAGCCGTCGAGCTCAAAATGTGAATTTACTCGTGCTGCAAGTGGAATTTCTCATATTTCTTCCAATAATTGGTTATTTAAAAATTCCAAAAAAATTTGACCGTTCATGTTTTGATAAATAAAATATGGACCTATCTTTTACTATACTAAACCAAACGATAACTTTTTCGGAATATTGACTTTTTCAATTTATGACGCAGTACGGATTTTCAGTAGCCCAATTCCGAGCATTTGGTGCTGAAAGAAGCTTTATCACTAAATATGTTGTCGTTGAAAAAATTTCTTGTATTAAGGTACTCGCCTTGTGCCCACAAACAGAATTCCATACGTTTCACTTCATCACCTTCCTTTAAAGTGTGAAGAAATTTAGGTTCAAATGCTTTCATTCTGTTTCGTTTGAGACATTCTCTCTCGGTAAGTTTAAATCCAAACTGGCGACTCGTAAGCTTCTGTTTGGGTGGTTTGTAAAATAATCTACAACGGCACGGCACGATCATTTAAATTTCTTTTTCGGTGATTACTCTTCAAAATATGTTTGATTACTGCACCAGTTTCTTTAAATGTTTTGTTAATTTTGCTAACGGTGCTTCTGTCAATGGGAAGTCGATTTGGATGTCTGTGATTAAATATCCTGGCTACTTCTCTTTCACTATGATAATTGTCCCCAGAAATTCTTACAATTTCAATTCTTTCTTCTAATGATAATTGCAGAGCCATTATTGAATGCACGTAACTAACAACTATTATTTTATTTATTAGTCTAAGAGCCGGTGGGAGATCGACCTTCATCGATGTGATAACTCGATGAGACATATTTTTTATCAAATATAATTTATGAACAAATATGCCCATGATAATTTGCCTATCGAAAAGTGTTCATAGCTATTTTTAGTTGGATTAATTTTAATCAATTTTCTTTCATCACCTTCACTCTTTTAATAACCGAATGAGATTCATCCCAACTGATAGTTTTCAACACACAGAATATGCCTAGGTAGGCTTGCCTACTTATTTCTGTGCATGGCTACCTGGCAAGCAGATGTGAACAGGTAAGTCAATATAGGTAACTATACCGATCTGTTAACCAATCGAAATTGATATCATAGGTAGGATAATTTAATTACAAAACCAATCGTATAGGCTTGCCTGCAAAAAATCGTACATAAAATATTATTGCCAAGCTATAAACTTTCAGAATTCCAGCTATTTGATAGGTGCGAGAGAGAAAGTAGAGCGTCCGAGGTCCGTGTGATAGAACATGACACAACATAGCAGCTGCACGCTACCTGACCGTTGAATGTATCCGAGTGCGCATGCTCGTGTACATTGAGTGACGTGCAGCATTTATTCACACTCGACAGTAATTTTGAACTCTTTTATATGCTTGTAATAAACGCTTTCATATAATGTATATGTATAATGTATTAAATTTTATTTTTCTATATTGATGTTTTTTTTTTATTATACTAAAATAATAAAACACTTATTTTTTCCCGCTTTACGGCATTTATTTGATTTTAAATAATAAATAAATTATCCTTTATTTAATTTTAAATGAAGAATATAGATTTTTTTATTATTTTTAAATTTCATAATTCAGCTTTAAAATAAAATGAAAAATTGTTGAATCTTTTTATTTTTTTATTTATTAATATATTAATTTATTTATTTTTGATTATTTCATAGCTGTAGTATATATAATGTGAAATAATACAAAATTGTGATCGAAATTAGAGTTATAATAAATAAGAGTTTAAAATTACTGTCGAGTGTAAATAAAAGCTGTACACGAGCATGCGCACTCGGATGTATTAAACGGTCAGGTAGGTGCAGCTGCTATGTCGTGTCCTGTTCTTTCACACGGACTTCGGACGCTCTAATTTCTCTCTCGCACCTATCAAATAGATAAAATTCTAAAACTATATAGCTTGGCAATAATATTTTATGTACTATTTTCTGCAGGCAAGCGTATACGATTGGTTTTGTAATTAAATTATCTCACCTATGATATCAATTTCGATTGGTTAACAGATCGGTGTAGTTACCTATATTGACTTACCTGTTCACATCTGCTTGCCAGGTAGCCATGCACAGAAATAAGTAGGCAAACCTACCTAGGCATATTCTGTGTGTTAGAAACTATCAGTTGAGATGAAACTCATTCGATTATCAAAAGAGTGAAGGTGATGAAAGAAAATTGATTAAAATTAATTCAATTAAAAATAGCTATGAACACTTTTTGATAGGCAAGTTATCATAGGCATATTTGTTTATAAATTATATTTGATAAAAAATATATCTCATCGAGTTATCAGATCGGTGAAGGTCGATCTCCCACGGTCTCCTCTACTATATGATCAGCTGTCAAAATCACGGGCTACTATTGATTTGGTACAATACCTATACCTAATGTATTAGTTCAGCTTTCCTCAAATTATTGATACCTTCCTATGAGCTTTTTCAGTTGAGTTTACAGAATTTAAGGGAAAAGTTCTGTCCTGCTTTTGTGTTATTATTGAATAATAATTTTGATACTTTAAAACTTGTTTGTGTTCATTCCGTTTTTATCGGCTATGGAAAATTACTCTGCATAACATTATTTTAATTTTCTGTTATTTTCGAATACACTCATAACCTACACTTTGATTAAATATTTTGAGGAAATATAATTCACAAATCCAGTGGCGTAATCAGATTTTCATTACATAAAAGTGAAAAATTAAATAAACCTTCTTAGTCTCAATAACTAAGCTCTTAAACTAATGTAAGTGGCTAATTATGGGTCGCCGCCAAACAAACAAGCAAATTAATTAGGTAAGGCGTAAAATGATGGCATCAAGTTGCGCGGTAACATTCTGATAATTTTTTTGAAGTTATTTAATGATCTTCGTTGATTGTTCGTTTGGTGCCGACTCAAAATTAGTTACTTACATCAGTTCAGGAGCTTAGTTATTAGGACTGAAAAGGTTCATTTTATTTTTTACTTTTCAGTTCCCTATTTCGTCGGTATAAATTTTTTGTTAAAAATTTTTTATTTTTCAATTTTTTGTGACTGAAATCTACTAATTACTAGCTATTTTTACTATTTGTTGTAACATAAATTATTTTTGTTGTTCTGGTTAGTTTATTTCATTACTTTGTATTTATTCCATCCTCTCATAGAATATAATTATTGTGACGGATGTGGAATAATGACAGTGGCGATCTGTCATTGTCAACTACATATGTGTGTGCCAATGTTCACAGTGAAAAATCAATTATCCCTATTTTTCCACCCGTAAGGGTGGATAATTTCATTCGAAATCCAAATATGAGGTATACCCTATCTATTAGAGAAAGAATCATCCAAATCGAAGAACCCAGTACAAAGTTATGCCTGATAGAATCGGTTAACGGACCATAATTCAGAGGGTAAGTGATCAATATCCTTCATTTTGCTACCCTTATGGGTGGATTTCATCTTTTATCCGAATGGGACCAACATCGAAGTAGAGCTCGTCCAGTATTGAAACGACCGTTTGGTAGGTAGAGAGGGGGAAAACACGAGTGGACACGATTTGATGTGGCTGCTTATGCTACGGCGAATCTTCACTAGTGGCTTGTCATGCAGCGTTTGAAAGGTTAGGTTTGTTTGATCAATAAATAGGTGGTGCAGTTATCTATTCAACTTTGACAAAAAATTCATAATCTTCGACCCCGAAAACCCCCGCATACCAATATTGAATGAAAATCGTACCATAATCACAAAACTCGTCCGCCAAAAACTACGTCCCGTGTTTCGCCTATACCAAATAATTTGGTACGCCTATGGAATTTCTATTGATAGCCACAGTTAGACAATGGTTCGGGCATCTTCGTGGAAAATTGGTTGTTAGGTAGGGGAAGGCCCAAGTGGTCGTTTCAATACTGGACAAGCTATACACCCTATCCACTGATAAAAGAATTATCGGAATCGGACGTTTCAGTAAAAAGTTATGCGTGATCATACATAAAAAATCAAATAAAAAATATTAAATATACGCGTCGACCAGGGAACCTCCTCCTTACTGGTTTCGTCAGTTAAAAATCGCTTCCACCACAAATCGCTCACATTACCATACTTTCAGGAATTATAACTGTGGAACGGAATGATCTAATGACTTCGGATTTTCACTGTACAAGTTCACTGGGGTTCTACTTTGTATCGGCAGTATTGACAGATTTCAAATATGTCTATAATCTAAATACAAATTTTAATCAAATACTTTGTTTCCAAAATTTTGAGTTGTTGTAACTTCGTTGTTAACCAATATTTTTTCATGAAATGTTCATGGTTTTTATTTATAATGACTACGACTCCAGTGGTCAGTGAATTTGGAAACAAAATTTCCAATACATTTTTGCAGTTTTTGTCAAAGAGAAAACCATAGAGTGCCTTGGAAATGAAACTAAAGTTATGAAAATTTGTGTCAAGATACAGTTTTTGATGCTAAATATTTTTTTTTCCGAGATTCATTGAAAAATGCGTATTTTACAGGGGTGGTTCCATTTCAAATGGATCACACTGTATATATCAACAAAGTGGAGGCCACATTTTCCAATGGAATTGGAAGCAATTTGGCAAACAAATATTTTTCGACAATACTTCGGATGAATTTGAAGATGAGCCAAATCGGTTGAGTGGTTCCAAAATAGCGGCTGTTGAAAGATAAAAAAAACTCAATCGCTCATTTTCATACCAGCATCGGCAAACTATACGTCTTTTGATCGGGCCTCGAAAGCTTCACAACGTTGACCTCAAAAGTTTTTCTCTGAGATGTACACAAAAAAAAAGGTGTAAATTACATTTCAAGAGAATCAATAATTCGAAGTTCATTCGCTCGTGTCAATCAGATACCATTTGAGTTTTCCATCCGTCGACAAACATGAAATTATTATATTCTACCATTTCTCGATTTCAAAGATAAACTATATGAAAAAATATTGGTTATATTCCTTAGCTTGATTGAATTTCAGAATCGATAAATCAATTCTGAAATCCACCTTTCCGACTATCTGCGCTATCGGTTTTTTTCTATTGAAATCTACCTAAAATACATTAAAATCTCCAACAACAAAGTTTCTTTCGGATTGCTCATTGTTCGGATGTTCGGATAAACTCAAAAAAAAAGATTCATATCTGTAATGCAAATATAATAGGACTTATCATCCGATGCGGACCAGTCCACTTCAAAAAGGTTTTCACTGCTCCTCGTTCGGTAGATGTTGGTGCATATTCGAGGATCTTTCGGGAAATAACAAGCTAAATCCGTCATTCTGGAATGGAATTCAGCTCCGGTCTTTTGTTGAAATTCACAGACGTTACTGAACTTGACTGTTATGTATAGAATTTCGGGAAATGCAAAAGCTAGTTCACAGTATTTCATACATACACTTGGAGTACTTTCATGTTCGGAAAAGGCTTTGTTTATTTTTTTGAAGATGCCACAATTTCAGAGTTGATTTTCTCGCTAACCGTCAAACCGATTCGTATTTTTTCTTCTTCAGATTGTAGATCTATTTCTATTTTATGAACATTTCCGAGTATATACAGGGTGCAAGAGTAATGGTAGATTGAGAGATAGATAGATAGATAGAACATTACAATTCTTAGAAAAATCGAATTAAACGGTTTTCTTCACATAAAGGATTTAATATAAAATTGAACCAGAAAATGGTAGATCTCAGGTGAAAAACAACTACTTTCCTGGCAAATACCACGCAGAACGTTGAATGATATTCACCTGAAAATCCATGCATACTTCCATATAATATCAATGGACATTGAATGCAAATGTTTCTTTCTGATAAGCTCGATTATGTTTAATTTATGTCGTGTTCACCTAACAATCCGCATACCGGTTTCAGGCTTTTTGGCCCTCATCAGTACGGAGTAGTCAACCAGCCAAAGGTCCAAAGAACTCTGGCTGAAGTGAGACACAACGTAAACAAACCATCATCGAGCTTGTAACACCTATAGGTACGCCGGAAAAGATAAACTTTAACTGGCGGTACCTAGTGACAGAAAGAAACACTCCAAAAATCCCCCACCCCGATAGGTTTCTAAATAAATCTAAATATTGTGAGCCCTCTACCATGTGGTCATATTATTCCATGCTGAAAGCTACTTTAAATGTACATAATAATATATATATATATATATATATATATATATATATATATATATATATATATATATATATATATATATCAGTAGATACGCAAGTTCGATAGCTTTTTTGAAACAAAAATTTGATGGTTATAAACCAAAGAAATCGAAGATTCTAAGCAGAGAAGAAATCGAGTTATTTTTTGGGGAGCACCAGACGATTTGTATCTTATGATGAAAGTAAGTTCTAATTTCATGTTTTCTCAATGTTCAGTATGTTGATCTGAGAATTTATTGTAGGTAGCACTGATTTTTGGTATTTGTGGAGCATATCGCCGCGAAGAATTGGCAAATATCACAGTGGACGACATTCAAGATTTCGAGACATTCTTACTCATGACTATAAGAGAAACCAAAACGAAGATAGATCGAGTATTTACTGTAATGGATAAAGAACAGAAATCGCAAAGTTATTTGGATATTCACAGAAAATATCCTTCCTTCTGAGATCAGAATGATCAAAAGCAGTTTTTTTTGTATTATAAAAATGGCAAGTGTACGAGACAGGTTATCGGAAAAAATACATTCGGTCAAATAACATTCAGAATAGCGACTTACCCAGGTATCCCTGATGCAAAAGAATACACTGGTCACTGCTTCAGACGTTCCTCAGCAACTATGTTAGCAGATGCAGGCGAGGATATAATCAACATTGAAAGACATGCTGGGTGGAAGTCAACGACTGTTGCGGAAGGTTATATTGAAAATTCAGTTGCAAATAAGCTGAAGATTGCTTAGAAAATTGTAGAAAATGATGAGCCTTCTACTAGCCATTGCAGACAATCTGGAAATATTGCTCACTACTCTGAAACACCAGATAATAACATGCATTCTCTTCAGACTTCTAGTAATGAGGAATCAGTTGAAATCAGTAACTATCTGCAACAACAGAAAACAACAGATCCAAATATTTCCATAAATAACTGTTCTAATTGTATTGTCACTATTGAGTTATAATTCATTTTTTAAATTAATTTATGTCCATTGTTTTCGTTATATTATGGTAATTAATGTTTTAGGTTTGATTATATGATCCATCGGAATATAGATTCCTATCGATATGAGATTGAAATTCACTTTAGCGCCTTTTCAACGATTTTATCGCCCGCCGGGCGATAAAGTATTCCGCGGGCGCTAAAGTGCTACTTTACGCCCGCAAATCCGGTCGCTGAAGTGCTACTTTACGCCCGATCGTGCATAAAAATTTGTTTGTATTATTTTGATTTTGACAGTTGCTATGACTACGCTGTTGACGGGCGATTGCGCGAATTTGACCTACTTGCGGAATTATTAAATGTTCTGTCCGTTTTGTTTGTGAAAATTGCGCGATTTGTTTACCTTGCGTAATGAGCTATCAACTGAGGCTGTGTGTCGTGTGTAAACTTATATAGCAGCATAATTTTCAAACGGTAAATTTATAAAATTAAAGTAGCCTAATCTAAATATATTTTGGAATGCTAACACAAAATTACCCTGAATGCACAAAGAAATAAATCAAATCAGATGTTGAAAATGTGAACCTTTTGCAAATATGCATGCCTCTGCACTTTTTCCCATGGAAAATGACCGTTTCTAATAGTTCCGCGAGAAACTATGATGCGATTTCTCAACTGCTCTTCAGTATGAATTGGTGCGCTGTACACCAATATTTCAAGATGACCCGACGGGAAATGATCTGATCGGGGACGTAGGTGGCCATGCCTGTGATCCTTCGCGACCTATCTAGTTTGAATATTTGCGCTCGCATGAACCACAGTCGATTTCTTACTGAAATGGGGAACATCTTCCATCAAAGCTGGAAATTCTTCGAAAAACTACCGGTAATTATGTCCTTTCAACCTCGCATGAATAAAATAGGGTCCCACTAAATAATCTCCGCATATTCCAGAACACACGTTGACAGAAAACTGGTCCTGGTGACGGGATTCTTAGATTGCATGTGGGTTTTCTTCAACCCAAAAATTATTATTGTGAAAGTTTTGGATTGCGTTTCTGGAAAAAATGGTCTTCATCGGTGAATAAAATTTCAGTATCAATAATGGATTTTCATACACTTTTTGAAGAAACCATTGGCAAAAGTTCATCCGTTATGGAAAATCGCGAGGGAGTATCGCCTGGACCCGTTGAATATGGTGGGGATATGATAAAAAGTCATGGATAATTTTTCGAACAAGAATATGTGAGATATTTGAATTATTCCCAATTTTTCGTTCACTTAATCCGGGATCTTCCTCAATTGAATTCAAAACTGCTACCACAATTTCTGGGAATATTTCTGTTTAGAAAGCGGTCTTCATGCAACCGCCTGGCTTCCAGTGCGTTAGCATCAGCAAGGCAATACATGTAATGCATATCTTCCAAACACAGAATTTGTAAAATGGACCGTGTTTTTCTAATGATATTGTTAATTATGATGACTCAAATACGTGACAACTAGAATGGGTAGACAACTGTCATAACTGTTCATAGGCCAGTAGATTTAGACAATCAATTAACATTATTTCCAAAAATTTTCAAATTTTATTGGTATGTTAGTACATTAATGAAAACAAACTATAGAATTTTGCAGAAGTCTGCGATGAACGGAATTGTTTAAATTCCAAAAAATGTTTTCATGCTCAATTTTTGCACTGAAAATTGCAAAAGTTCTGCAAACTAGGCATACCCATAGTAATGGTGTTCAACAACCTGAAATAAGTTTGCAACCTTGTGAAAGTTACGGAACCTTGTTTTTGTCATAAGTTTAAGTTCAACATATCCACGTACATTTGCCACCAATTCTGAAAAACACATCATTTATTCATCAAACTTTTTCATCGACGCTCCCATTTCCATTGAAATAATTACGAAAGTTATTGTGGTTGCAAATAAAGAGAATATCGGTCTCAGTGGATATGTAACTTTGCAACCTCATACGAAGAACGGAACCTATTTATCCACTGATATATTTTTTTTGCATTTTTACAACTGCTGAAATAATAAAATTCTAGTATTTTAAGCGACGCAAGAGAATAATCTTCTCATGATACCTAATTTCAACATTATACGAAAGGACAGAGCCAGCAGAGGGGGTGGAGTGTGTTTTTTTCTAAAATATCTTTATAAGTATAAAGTATATTACTCGTCCATTTCTACCAATGGTCTGGAGCAGCTATGGATCATAGTGAACATAAACAAACACAAGTTAGCTTGTTGTGTGGTTTATCGTCCACCCGGAACAAATATGAACGACTGTATGCAAGATATAGGTGATGTGTTGGAACGTGTATGCCTCGAGACTACAGTGGTTCTCTCAGTGGGTGATATCAACATAAACCTGTTGAATCCCTATACTCGTGATTGTGAATTATTCAATGGTTTGATTCCTAATTTTGATTTATGTCAAATTGTGAAAAGTCCAACTCGGATTGCTAGTGCTTCTGGGTCCCCAATTGATATTATCTGCACTAGCAAGGACATTGTGGTAACAAATGTCAGTACACTGGATATGAACGGTATGTCTGATCATATGATGGTATATTGTTATATTGATTTGGGAGGAAATGTTCTTAGTGATGAGTTGATATTTTCAAGAAACTATAAACATTTCAATATTGATGATTTTTCACGTGATGCTAACTGATTGCCTTGGGACGAGATTGTTAATTTGCACGACATAAATTCTAAGGTTTCCCTTCTCAATGAACTCATTACTATCTTATTTGATAATCATGCACCCATTACATAAAACACTTCCTTATGTAACATATAATATTCAACTCATGATGCGCGCTAGAGACAAAGCACATGCTAAATATCTGAGAAATAAAACTCTAGGGGCAAGACAGTATTATGTCGAATTACGTAATTATGTGAATAGCGCATTGAAAAGCGCAAAAAACGCGTATGTACAATTTATCCTAAATAAAAACAGGAATAATAGCAAAATGACTTGGAAAAATCTTGCTGAATGGGAAGTCACCACTAAGTCCTGCTCAAAAAACAAAAACAACAATTTACCAACTAATTTGCGCCAACCCGAAGAAATGAATGAATTTTTCTTAAATGTGGCAGGCGATTCGATAATTAACGTAGATACTTTGGCATTTTATAATAATAGCAAATTGAACTGTGAATCTGATTTATCCTTTGCAGAAATAAAATATAAAGACATTCCTACTGCTATATGTGAAATCAAATCGAACGCTCTGGGTATCGACAACATAAATATTAAAATGATATCCATCGCAATACCACATTGTATTGAACAAATCAAACATATTCTCAATGAATCTTTGAGCCAAGGCGTTTTTCCCGACGTTTGGAAAATGGCAAATGTAATACCTATACCAAAAAATAACACACCTATATGATATAATGATCTGCGTCCAATAAGCATTTTGCCCTCGTTATCTAAAGTGTTCGGAAAAAATGTCTCTCGTCAAATTGAAATATTTTTGGATGAAAATAAAATACTTCCTGATGTGCAGTCGGGGTTTCGCCAAAAACATGGAACACTAGCTAGTGACAAATCAGCTGTATCTCTTCTAGTTATGCTCGATCGAAGTGGAGCATTTGATCTGGTTAATTTTGAATTACTTATCAGTAAACTGAAGTACATTGGCTTCGATGAGATATCACTGAGATGGATGTCGAGTAATCTCATAGGACGGGCCCAAAGAGTCGAACTCGATCAAAATCTCTCGTGCTCCTCATTGAAAAAAACTGAATTAGGAGTTCCACAAAGAAATATTCTGGGGCCCTTGATGTTTTCAATTTTTATATTCGATTATCCATCCTCATTGTCATTTTGCCATGCCCATCTCTATGCAGATGACTTTCAAATTTATTTATCTGGCAAGGCTGATGAAACAGAAAATTGTATTACACATATCAACCAAGACTTACATAAAACGTTAATTTACTCTGAAAACCACGGTTTCAGAATAAATCCTACTAAAACAGTTGCACTATGCTTTGGACCACTAAGACAGAAAACAGAAATGATAAATTATCATAGGCTCTCACTAAATAATGCTGACATCGAATGGGCCGACTCTACAAAAAATTTGGGCGTTATTATTGATTCCTCTCTTTCATTCGATAAACATGTGGAAACAATATTCAGAACAACTTTTTTCAAACTGAAGAATTTATATAAATTCAAGTATCAGCCTTCTATAGAAATGAAAGTAAGATTAGTCAAAACTCTGATTCATCCTCAGATCGATTACTGCTGTTCAGTGGACTATGATTCCTAATGTTCCGCATTGTAACACAGTTCGCAAATGATTAGACTGCCACCAATTGGTAAAATGAGTTGTCTGCCCGATTCGCAAAACTTTTTTTTTTTTTTTTGGTAGAGTACAAATACGGAAATATTTTTCTTTTAATTTTACCCTCATTTCCGTGTTGCAGACGAGGTTGCAATTAAATGAAAGCTTTGTACGTTCATTTGCAATCATTATTTGAAACTTTTGTATCAATACCGATACTTAATAAAAAAAAAAATTTATAAAAAATATATATTCCGTTTGATGCAAGAGGTTGCAAATTGAAACTCTTGTTAAAAACATTATTTAAGTTATTTTTTCGACTTTGCAGAACTTTTGAAATTTTAATGGAAAAATTAGGACCAACAACGTTTTTTTTCCGATAAAACAATTTTTTTCGTTTTTTTTTAATGGTTGCAAATTATCAGAGGATTAAATGCTATTTTTCGAAACTACGGAAGTTTGCAGAACTTTTGTGAATTTTTCCACGCTAATAGTGTGGAAATTCATTGAATCCTGAATCTCAACACCTTCCGTTCAGAAAAAAGGGTTGCAAAATCACACTAAATATCATATGGAAGTCCTCTTCATTCTACTGAAGTTTTGAAACTTTTGTAATTATCATCAAATTTTGGGAAAATCATGTCCATCTCTACTGGCCCATTAGTTTACAAAACAAAATCTGCTCCTTATCTACTCTATAAGTTTTCAATCCTGGATAATATTCAATTTCATAACATTGTGCAAATGAATGAGTTTTATTTTTTTATGCGAGAACCGTACGACAGGCAAAAAAAATCAGGGGATCAGATTCCCTCAGAATGTGATGAGGATTTCAAAAATTATTTTTACCCTCAGAAAAAGCAGTGGCGTATTACTTTTTTCTTTAAAATAATTCAGTGCAAATCCCGCACGAACACCTCTGGTGAAGAGACTCTCAAGTCTCTCGTTTCTAATATTGTACTTCACATGTTTGGCTGTCAAAAAATGCATATTGATGCATAGATGACGCATATTTCGTTTCACAAAAATATCCAGGGTCATACCAATGTTATCAGAAAAAAAAATCTTAAAACTTTAGCACCCGGTAGTTCACATGTTAAGACCTTCAGGACATATGTTCAAATGAAGTTTATTTCTCAAAACTGACCCAAGAATAACTTCCTAAAATATTACCATGTTATCAAGAAACAACCTGTATACTGGTCCATGTAAAAGACACTCATGGAATAACGTTATTCGGGGGTCATTCTCTTCATTATGGAGTTGTAGCACCCATAATTTATTACGAGCATTCATGTATATTTTTGGAGCATGAAGAAATATGCTATAAAATCTAGGAATAGGAACAGTTTCTGCGGATTTGGAACTGACCCAGGATCGTTCGAAAACAGGCACTGTCTTTCAAAATTATTATTTCTTCGATATGAATTCCACATATTACATTGAGTTTGGATATTTATGACCTATGAAGTATGCTGCAGAGTATACGCATAGTACTGAGCTAATGCTTTCAATAACTGTTTGGAAGTACGTCTACGTGTACGGACGCTATTCGTGTGACTCGTGACAATTATTGAATTTGTGTGAAATTGTATTGAATTTATATGAAAATGGTGAATGCACATGCCACGATCGAGTGAAGAGGTCAATTAACTGAAGAACTCAAAAGTTTCCTAACTTTGAATCTAAAAAAATACACCAAAACATTACATGATGGGATATTGAACTTGAAAACGGATATTCTTACTCTCAAAGAATCTGATATTGAGTTGGTGAGATTAGTATGCAACACTCGTTCTCACAAAAAAAAAAGAAGAACAAGTTGATTTGTGTGACTTGAACCAATCATTCATATCATGCTCCTCGGCGATAATTCTTATCTCCGAATGCGAACCACTACAAAAAAAAATCCGGGTTGCACTCCGGGAGTGCCGACAGAAGTGAAAACCTATTTTGGCGCGTTAGACATTTTTTAGATGGGTACTAGGGTTATTGGGTTATGAATTGCATTTTATTTATGAATTGTATTGTATTAATTATTAGAAACGTTAAAATACATTTAATATTCTTTTATGAATCATCGTTAACAATTTCGACAAATCTTGTATCATCATCATTATCATTAACATTATTACAATCTAAAATAGAAACTATAGGTTCATGGTAACTAAACTAGGAAATAAACAATTTGGATTCGAAGTTATTTAAATATCTCGTGAAAACCGCATCAATTGTACTTTTATATCTCGTTGTGCTGATATTGCGTTGATTGGACATAGTAAAATTAAATTCTCTATTCACACATTCAATTTGTTTATCTAGACGCGTTCGCGGTCTGCTATATTTACATGCATATATGCACACCCTATAGCTAATAATATGCGTACCGCGCTACAAGCAGTCTTCACTTCAAGCATCTATGCACACACTATAGCTGCGTATCACTCATTACGGTGTCGCGTCCCCTTACGGTGTCGCGAGACCAGCGATTTTCTCTCACCTAAAATATGCCTACCGCGCCATAAATGTTGGGTATATTCTATTCAACCTGTTAGATATTCTATTAGATATACTTCTTTCCACTCAATATAAACGTTTTATTAATATCATCGACAGAAGTCAAAAAGTAATAATTTTACATGTCATTTTATATCTACATAGCACACTTCTTAACACAAAAAATATATAACATAGAGAGTGTTATATAAATAATTCGTAGTTTGTCGTAATCTCCAACACCCCTTCTCGACAATTATGAATTACATATCTTCATACCAACCATTTCAATATTATTTCGCAATTTTTCAGGTCCTAGTGGTTTTGTTAAAAAATCAGCCAACTGGAATGGGATGGGAATTAAATTTTTTTTCAATTTGGATTCTTGAGAAATTTATTTGTTTCAATATGCTTAGTTTGTCACCAATTTTTTCATTGTCAAGCAATTTTAGACATGACTGATTGTCTTCGAACATGACAGTTGTTGTTACATCTTGTTGAAAATCTTGTAACAGTCCTTTCAGATAAATTGCTTGTTGAGAAGCTTCTGACAATGAAATGAATTCAGCTTCTGTGGAAGATAGTGCCACGCAGGTTTGTTTCTTGCAACGCCAGTCGAACATGGCCCCCATGAATTTGAATAAATAACCACTGTTTGACTTTCTGCCTGACCTATCTCCTGCCCAGTCCGCATCTGCATATCCATACAAAATATCTCTATCAATATCAGAAGATATTTTTCCGAATTTAATTTCCATATCGATGGTTAGATTGAGATATTTCATAATCCTTTTTACTTCTGACCAATCATACGTATAGGGATCACTGACGTTTCTCCCGAGAATTGAAGTAGCAACGCAGATATCTGGTCTCGTGTTCACCGACAAATACAATAGTGCACCTATCGCGCTTCTGTAAATATCCTCATTTCTGAATCTATCATCATTGGAGTGTCTGTTCTTGTAGTATCCTGTGTCTAATGGAATAGTCACAGCTTTAGAGTTTTCCATCTTGAAGTTCCTCAATAATTTCATGATATACTTCTTCTGGTTTATTGAATAAATCCCATGGGTGTCTTTTTTCACTTGGATTCCAAGATAGTTGTCAATATGTCCCAAACAAGTTATCTTGAAATTTGTTTTCAGTTTTTCAGCCGTTTCTTCAATTATTTTCATTTCTTTACATGCGATAAGTATGTCATCAACAAATATCAATAAATATATGAGGCTTCCTTTTTCATTTTTTATGTAGAGGCATTGATCATAATCACCCCTTCTGAATTCCATATCAATGAGGAAATTATTGATTGTGGAATTCCACATTCTGACAGCTTGTTTCAACCCATATATTGATTTATGTAGTTTGCATACCAAATGTTCATGTCATTCTTCGACATAACCTTGGGGTTGTTTCAAGTAGATTTCTTCCTCCAATTCAGCATTTAAGAAAGCCGTTTTGAAATCATAATGATAAATAGTCATTTTTTCTTTCCCAGCAATAGTGAGAAAAAGACGAAATGTTGACTGTTTCACAACTGGAGCGAATACCTCATCATAATCATATCCAAACTTTTGAGAGAATCCTTGAGCTACAATCCTAGCCTTGTATCTATTAACATTTCCTTGACTATCAGTTTTGAGCTTGAAAATCCATTTACTTCCAATTGCTGTTTTTTCTTCGGGTAATTCAGACAAACTCCAGGTGTTATTCATCTTCATTGCCAATATTTCTCCGTCCATAGCATCAATCCAATTTTTTGCGTCCTTTCCTTCAAGTGCTTCATTTGTTTTTGGTTCAATTGAAATTCCTTCGACTTCTTTATCTTCTGTAAATTTATTCGGGGGTTTACCTTCATTGTTTCTTTCTGATCTCCTCAGCTTTTTTGTATCTCCTTCTTTACAATTTTAAATTTTTTCATTTGTCTTGGAATTAGAATTTTCATCCATCTTTTCGCCTTCATTGTTAGTATGCATTTCAACACTGATTATATCTTCGGTTTCTCCTTCGTCAAATATTTCTTGTTTTCCGAATATTTCATCTGATGTCACATCTTCCTTTTTATTTTTAACGAGAATTTCCACTTCATCATCAATTTTCTGGGGTTTATGATCATTTTTGATGTTTTCAATAGTTTTTGGTTGATGATAACCGCTGTGATAATCTTCCAAAATTTTCACGTCCCTACTGATTGTAATTCTTCCCGTACTTTCATCGAGGAGTCTGTATGCTTTTGACCCATTTTCATATCCAACTAATCTGTACTTTTTCGCTTTTTCACACAGTTTGTGTCGTTTTTCTTTTGGAATATGAGCAAAAACTGTACTTCCAAAAACTTTCAAGTGACTAACGGTCCCTTTTATTCCGTTCCAAATCTCGAATGGAATATTGTTAGTTGCTTTCGTTGGAACCAAGTTTTCCAGATAATTCGCTGTCATGACTGCTTCTCCCCAGTACGTATTTGATAGACTAGCACCAATTAGCATACATCTCACCATTTCAGTTAAGTATCTGTTTTTTCTTTCAGCCACACCATTTTGTTGACTTGAGTAGGGAGCTGTTAATTGCAATTCTATACCTTCAGATTTTAGGAAATTTGATAATTCTGAATTTATATATTCTCCACCTCGGTCAGATCGTAACATTTTTGGTTTTTTGTTGAATTTATTTTGCACTAATCTGACATATTCTCGAAGCTTATCGAATACTTCGGACTTTCTACTCAATAAATATATAGTAGAGTATCTACTAAAATCGTCTATGAAAGTGAGTATGTATTTCTTTCCTCCAGGTGTGATTGTACGCATAGGTCCGCAAAGGTCTGTGTGTATTATATCCAATATATTTGTTGTTTTCGTAAAAGACTTCTTTGGAAATGTTTGTCTTGTCATTTTTCCTTGTATACAGGTTTCACATGTCATAATGTGTCGACAGTTTTTCATATTCATTCCATTCACCAAATTTTTGTTCGCCTTCCTTTGGGGTGCCAAATGTGAATGCAGCCATCATTACATCCATCCCATAGCGCCATAGTTTTATTGTATTGCTTGAGTTTGTATAAATTTCCACTCAAAGTTCCTTGTGCAATGACTTTATCCTTCAACTTTATACTGCAATTATCCTTGTCAAATTCAATTTTGAATGCCAGGTCTGTCAACTTCTCAACTGACAGTAAACTGGAACCCGACTCAGGAATATACAGAACGTTTTTTACTATAACTTCTGATACGGTATTATCATCTAAAAGACAGTTCAATTTTCCAGTACCTACGCCGTGAGCACGAACTTTTCTGCGATCAGCAAGCTCTACTTCGCTTTGGGAATAAATAAAATGTGAGAAAAAATGTTTATTGTTCGTCATATGACTACTAGCACCAGAGTCAATGAACCAATCCTGATTTTTATTGGTTCCTCCAATATTGAAACAAACATGTGTCTCTTCAACATTTACACTGATTTCGTTATTATCTGAAGATACCACATTTGCTACATTTGAATGTCTATTAAGTTGTTTCTTATAATGGTAACAATCTTTCTCCAGATGTCCGGTCTTCTTGCAGAAATAACATGTCACTGTACTACCCCTTTTATTCTGTTCGAACACCTTTTTATTGAAATGTTTTTTATTTATGTTCAGAGCTAATTCATTGTCTGTTCCTTGATTCTCTTTTCTTCTGTGATATTCCTGTATCAATCTACTTTTAACCATATCCATAGTTAGGTCAGTTTCTGCTTTACTTTCCAAGGCTATTACTAGGTTTTCATAGTTCTCAGGAAGACTGCATAATAATAATGCTACTTGCAAATTTTCTGCTAAATTTGCCCCTAATGTTACCAACTGATCTATAATGCCCATCATGTCAGCAATATGTTTTTCCATATCACCATTCGAAGACAATGTCATCCTACAAAGTCGTTTTAACAGAAAAACTTTACTTGTTAGTGATGATTTTTCATATTGCTTCTTCAGTTTGTTCCAAGCCTCCTTTGCTGTTTTACAGCTCTTCACATGTACAACTTGCGCATCCTCGATCAATAATCCAATTGATGCCCTTGCTTTTCCATCTTTCGAAATCCAGCTTTCAGTTTTTGGTTCGGGTGGGTCTTCAGTGACTATGTTCCAAAGTTCTTCCTTCAATAGCAGCATCTCAACTTTATATTTCCATATTTGGTAGTTAGTACCATTCAATCTTATAATATTGAATTTAGAAGCATCCATGTTCACGATTCACTTTCTAACAGTTTTACTTTTAATTCCAGTCAATTTTTTAATTTACTTCAGTGACTGGGCCCATAACCTGTTGGATATATTCTATTCAACCTGTAAGATATTCTATTAGATATACTTCTTTTTACTCAATATAAACGTTTTATTAATATCATCGACAGAAGTCAAAAAGTAATAATTTTACATGTCATTTTTATATCTACATAGCACACTTCTTAACACAAAAAATATATATCATAGAGAGTGTTATATAAATAATTCGTAGTTTAAAAAATTTTAACTTTCAAAACGAGTGCTTTAGACCACACGACTAAAGTGAAACTTCTTTAGCTCCATCTATAGGTATGTATGTTTATATATGTATATATATTTACATCTCGCAGCAATTTTGCTTCCTTTCATAAAGTATACATTTTGCATCCACCAAAAACAAACGGATTAGATGAAATATGAATGAATATACTGGTTCTATTGAGAAAAATATAACCAGTGTGGTATTTTAAAAAGCTATATGTGAAAAAATAAAATTTTTGAATTTCACAAACTCCAGTCATTTTGACTCCGTAGATGGCTCGGTTAATTTTGAAACCGTATATTTTCACAATTGTACCAAATTACGTCCCGCTGTATATTTTCAAGACACGTTACTGTCTATTTTGCTTCCAGCCAAGTCCAACAGTTGGAAGGAAATATTTCAAGATAAAATGAATTGTCGTATTTTTTTGCGGGACATGCAAAATACTCGTATTATCTCCAAAATTGGTCTGAAGAAATAGGTAGCATAGGAAAAATATGAAAGAGCATTCAGTTTTATCGAAAAGAGAATAACAAACCCATAATTTCCGACCCTGAAAATCTCCATACGACAATTTTGAATCGAATCGGACCATAATAACAAATTCGTCCTCCATCTTGAGGCCGCTATCCTGAATTCATTAGTTTCGACAGAAATTTCATAATCTCCGACCCCGAAAACCCCCTCATACCAATTTTGATTTGAATCGCATCATAATGACAAAACTCGTCTGACATTTTGTAGCCGCAATCTTGAATTCATAAATTTTGACAAAAAAAACATAATCTGCAACCCCAAAAACCTCCACATACCAATTTTGAATCAAACCGGACCATAATCACGAAACTAGTTCGCCATCTTGGAACCGTCATCTCAAATTTATAAATTTTGACGACAAATTCATAACCTCCGACCCCGGAAACCCCCACATACCAATTTTGCATCGAATCGGACCATAATCACAAAACTCGATCGCCATATTGAAGCCGCCATTTCGAACCTATTAATTTTGACAGAAAATTCATTATCTCCGACCCCAAAAATACACAGATAACAATTTTGAATCAAATCGGACCATAATAACAACACTAGTTCGCCATCTTGAAGCCGCCATTTTGTTTTTCCCTCTAAAAAAAAGCACATTGTATTATCACCGGAGTAATGGATATCTGCCAAATTTCAAATTATTCGGACGACTAGTCGGTCAAAATTCACTTGCAAGATTTGACCCTAACGAACTAACAAGTGAAACTGAATAAATAACTAATTAAAAACTTTTTAAAGACAAGCTTTCATGTAAGCCGTGTACTAAAACGTATGAAATAAATTTAAGTCATCGCTGACAATGATTTAATAATGTTTTGTTGAATTATTTGGTTTCAAAAAGCTTGTCGCGCCAAGTATTCATGAAACGCGAGGCCGAAAAACGGAAGAGTAACAAGGAGAAAGAGAGAGAGAGAGAGAGAGGGACAAGAAATGGATAGAGATTCAAACGCGCCCCAATGTCGAGAGTAGAATGCCGCGTATTAGTAGAGGGAGAAAATAGACAAGGAAAAAGGAACTGAAAGGATAACAAAATCCTGAAATATTGAACATCTCTCTGAATTATTGTGGTATTATTTTTTATATTTTTAATATTAATGCTACATATACTTTTACTTCTTCACAGAAAAAATTATATCTGAATATATGTTCAAAAGGAAACTATTACTGTGTATAACTCCTCTGCTTCTCAGGCCTTCATCAGTGTTGTCTGATCCTATCAATCTTAGTTCTGAATTTGTAGTGCGATACTGAGCTCTGATTTGGATTCTGAAGTTTTCAAAAATTGTTAAAATCTTGCATCTACTGAAGCCTAGTCACTGACGCATTTCATTTCCTTTTGCCACCTCAACATTGGATTCGTTTTCCACTAATAATTACACTCATCCAACCATCATCTACGTCCTACCAGTCATCCATGAAAGCATTACATCTTCCCTCTCGAGCGAAGAGTGGTGGTCAGAATAAATCAACTGGAAGGACTCCACAAACAATTTTATGTAGATATAACTCCCGGAAAACATACAATGGTTATCAATCCAATCCGAAGAAAACAGACAAACCAACAAGGAGCTTCCATCATGGAAAACAATATCGTAAAAATATTGAATGACCTCGTTTGTAGCTCGATGCAAACTGCCATAATTCGATGAGCCTATCCAGAATGGATGGGTTCATGGAATAATGAATAGAATCAGGTCTTGTCATTAACTTTTATATCCGAAAAATGCATTGTTCATTTGCATTCATATCGATCGTAAAATAACTCATCTTTTATGCATTCGTCGTGGTAGCGCCTCTCCGCGAGCGACGGACTTTGATGAGGAATAAAGTTTTATTGATATGGATAACAAATCCCCCAATGTGTGTTCATAATGGAGGTGTTCCGTGAGTTTATTTTGATAATAATAAATATTTTATTGGAAGATACTAGAAGTTATCGATGTACGAAGATTTCCGATGGGAGTATTCTGATCATCATTCCAGTTTTTGAAGTGAACCTTTTTCCTCCTGTCATCCCTATTGTATGTACCAGTTGTTATATTTTTCGTAGATTAATTGTTTTTTCCTTCGAGCGGAAACATTTTTCATTGGTATTATCAAGATTAGAATTAATAGTTTTCGCTTGATACTTAAATATATTCAATCGAAGAACTTTCGATAGGATTCGATTTGCTGGGGTAGAGAAGGTGAGACGTTGGAGGATGTTTCAACTTCTATATAAAAAAAATATTTTTGACTATTATGCAGCTCATGATGGATTTGTTATCATTCATCAACTACGCCACATCTAACCAAAGGAACATTATTTCCAACGTACAATTAATGGTATGTTGTGAACATCCCCTTACTTATGGTTGGCATCTCTTCAATAACTCCCAAAGAATTGAATAATTGATTTTAAGTGTGTCTCTTGGTTGAGACTTCTTCTTCAAGAGGATATATAAGTGGAAAATATGAGTGGTTCAAATCATAAATCATAAGGGAAAGTTAACTTAAAACGGATATATCATTATTCGGAAATTTCAGTAGAGTATCGACACTCACACTATGGTTCAATTTCATTTTGTAGTTGATGTCAAAATATGTTCCAGCCTGAAAGAAATTGAGAAAAAAATCCGAAGGTTTGTGATGGGTGGTGTTCATATGATCTACGAGATGTTCTGTAATAATAGTTCTAGCAATACCGAAGTATATCTAGTATATACATATCAAAGTTTTGTGCGTTTCAGTTATTTTGAAACTTGTGTATACTTTGATGAGTTCTGCATCCCCTTTCAAGTGATGCCTCAACTTTGAAAACACCTGGTATATCGTTTGAATTCAAAAACAGTACCAATCGACCTGGCAGTTCCAAAACGATGATAGAAAATAATCCCTCATTCTCCTGATCGTACCAATATTGGGATATGAGTGTCAAAATGATTTTTTGGGCCCAAAACTTTTCTCAAATATTTTTTTTTCTGAGAAATTCGATGACTACTGTTGATATTGTTCAGTGGAAGGTATTATTCAGTTCTGTGAATTCCTATTATCTTCATCCTGCTTTTCCTGAGGAAGTATCAGAAGCGATCAGTCTACTTGAAAATGAGACATCTGTCTGTCACCAAAGTAGTTGAATTTATAGCAGATTTAATTCGTGAACCTCTGAAAATTTTTATAAATATATTAGTCACATATTTTCCAAGGTGATCTGGAAGGTGGAAAAGGTCATGCCAGTCTCAAAAATGGAGGCGACCTCTTCATTTTGAATAATAGGTCAATGACTATTTCATCAATATCACAGACTTCTGTCTCTTATTGTCGAATAACTATACCCTATGTACTAAGCAAAGTGATAGAAAAAGCATGACAATTAACCATCTCCATTCCTCACGAAAAGTAGAATTATTAACTGATTGCCATAACGTCTTTCATTCATAAAAATCAATAGTGAGCGCGGCGACTACCTTCAGGGAATATGTTTATAAATATATGGACTCTGGGAAGGATGTTGCATCGGTTTCCTTCGATCCATCGAAAGCGTTGGAATCAATCGATTTCTGAATTGTAGCCGACGAACTCCATCCAATTGAATTGGGGAAATATTCATTCATAATTCAATACCCCACATCCCGAAATGCATGCATCCCCAGATATGCATGATGTCAACCTTGGGGTTCTCTCTATTCATAAATGTCCTACCTTCTCATTTCATGTCAAAATGTATGGTACTTTCCGCAGATGTTACCTACATTGCAGAAGAAGCCGATGACTTCAAAGAATTACAAAGTGGTTCAAAAACAGTCTCGATTGAGTTATTATTCCTCACATCACTTTACCGTAATGTGATTTCATCTTTGGGGCATCTGCTAGTTTGCTCTGTGTATTTTTTGGCACAATCGACACAAAGAATGGAATGGACCACGTTCGACAGATGAACTAGTCTTTGTCTATTGATTTGGAGAAAAGTTATTGGCTGTTTCATAATTCCTGAAGGCTAATTCAATATTGTCATCTCTTTGTAATTTGTTTCAGAACGTATGATGAATTTTCTAGGTAAGGTAATGTATAAGTCGTTCATAGCATTCTTGGTGTTGTTTGTCTCCGTCAGATGTCAATCTGTTGAGGATCTATGGAATAGTAGGTGATTCATTGATTGAGAAGGATGATTCTGCAGGTTTTGTTCTTTTAAAGTGATATGAGGGGTCTTGATGACTCTATTTTTTATGGCTGATACCAAGTGATTCTTCTGCTGTTTTCAAATGTATGAATATATTCTCCACAAAATACTCCATATATTCAAAAAACAACCAATGCTCTGTGATACAGATATCCTTGAAATTATAAATCATATGTGTTGATAATATTGATCCCACTATACCGGGTGTTTTTCACATGGAGAAGTCGTATAGAAGATTCGCTATTCCTCATGCTATTAGTGAAATAATGGATCCATGATATTGGCACGATGAATCATATACAGGGTGTCCCAAACTCGATGGCATATTAGACGTTTCTGGAGAACAGGACACAGGATTATTCTGAAAATTTGGTTTACTGCGTAATTAGTTCTGCTCTATCGATCTGAAATATTTTTAGCGCTGCGGCGTTGCCACTTATATTGAAAAGTAGCAACAACTTTGATATTTTAAATGAGACATCCTGCATTTTTTTCCTTTGCTTAACGATCTTTTTTGTATATTTTATATTATATCTTTCTATACCTATCCCATTTTTTGTGCAAAACATAGTGTAACGAACCTAGGCCGGACCTGTCGCCTCACGTGTTGCCATCGACAGCGATGAGATCATCCCCGGAGATATTCGAGAACCATCCAGTGCGCTCTTCCGCGGAAAACAACGGTCAATATTGGAAACAATTGGAACATGCCGTCGCCAACCGTCCGAATTCGAAACATCGAGAATGCTGTATCGGAGATAAATAGGCAAACCTCAAGTGGAGTAGGACAATCTGAACGAGCCCATACGATCGAGCTATACAGTGAAGTAGTAATATAAATTAAGTTGTAAATTAAGTGTGAAATAAATTAGTAGAACCAAGTTAAGTTGATTTACGTTACAATTGGTGTCGGAAGTGAGATTTTGAAAATAAACAAGTGATCGTGGAGTGGATAGTCAGAAAAATAAATTGATAGACCTTTTTGTACGCCCAAAATAGACAGTGGCCCGGTTTTCGCGAAGTGGACAATTGTGCGTGGGAATATAAACTGATACACTGTTCGCGTGAAACAGAAAATAGACAGTGGCCCGGTTTTCGCGAAGTGGACAATTGTGCGTGGAATATAAACTGATACACTCTTCGCGTGAAACAGACAATAGACTGGTGGCCCGTGGAAAAGAATTCGCGAAGTGAATTTTAACAAACTGATAAACTTTTCGTGTGAAACAGACTGATACCTCGTCAAAGACAAAATGTGTTCAAGAAAAGTGCACCTTGCGGACTTGAAGGTAGCGGAATTGAAACAGGAATTGGAGGAAAGGGAACTGGAAACAACGGGTAAAAAGCAAGTACTCCAGGAAAGACTTGAAGAAGGACTTATACAAGAAGATGAGGACCCCGAAACATTTTATTCGAAGTTCCCGGAGGTGATTTGAGTCCGATAATAGAATCCTTGAAAGAAGAGCTGCAACAAAATTCGAGGACTTTGGAAGAAAATTCAAGAAGCTTGGAAGAAAATGCTAGAAATCTGGAAGAGAAGCTTGAAGAAAATTCTAGAAATCTGGAAGAGAAGCTTCAAGAAAATTCTAGAAATCTGGAAGAGAAGCTTCTAGAAAATTCAAGAAGCCTGGAAGAGAAGTTCCTGGAAAACACAGAAGGCCTAAAAAAGAATTGTGTGGTGTGGCTAATTTCCTAGAAGAAAGAATGGGAACCGTTGAGACAGAGATAGATAAAATTAGGGAGCAAATGAACACGGAGGTAGATAAAATCAAAGATGGGGTCGAGGCAGAAAAGGACAAGATGAAGGAAATAATCAGCGATGGAATCAAAACGGAATCGAGGCAGAAATGGAAAAAATAAAGGAAACGAAAAGTAAGAGGGAAAAACAAATTAATAATGAGTCCTCCACAGAGAAGGTTAACGAAAATGCAAAGCTGGAATTGAGTTTGAACGTGGATAAAGTTCAAGAGGGTATAAAAGATGTCAAGGTCATTTCAGAAATAGGAAGCTTTCCATGAAGCCGCCTCAGTTCGATGGAAAAACTCCATGGGCAAATTACCGCCGGCAGTTTGAAGCAGCGGCCAAAGCAAACGGATGGAATGCAGGGGAAAGAGCTGTAGCACTGACACTTGCATTACGTGGAGAAGCGACAAATATTCTACAAACCTCACCGCCCAAGAACAGGAGGACTATGATCAGCTGATTAACATCTAGAATTACGATATGGCCACGCCCATTTGGAACACGTATACCACTCCCAGCTGAAAATCGCTGCCAAAAATCGGGCGAATCCTTACAAGAATTCGAAACTGACATTGCACGCTTGGTTCGTCTCGCATATCCAGCCACACCAGAAAATGTAATGGAGCGACTAGCGGTTCAAGCATTCCTGGATGGACTCCGTGACCAAGAAACCAGACAAGCGCTGACACTAGCCCGTCCAACACATCTCGTAGACGCACTGGCACGCGCTTTGGAATTCGAGGCAGCGAAACAATCTTGCAAAAGCCAGAGTAAAGTCCGAATGATTGAGGAAGACTCACAGGAGCCTGCTAATTTGGAAGCTGCCATAAGGAAAGTGATTAAGGAAGTGTTCCTGAGAAAAGACAGATAAGATGCTGGAATTGTGGCAAAATTGGACATGTGCGTAGCAAATGTCCAACATTCGAAAACACGACCCGATGCAGGAAAACCAAAGAAGGTCGACGAGAAGGGCAATCGTCGGCCTGTGTCCAGCAAGCCCTGGTTAACAACGCATATGTCGCTATCCTGCAACGACAGAACAGAGGTGTTTTCGTAGACGGTCTCATCAATAACGAGCCTTGCACCATGCTGCTAGATACAGGTGCGACTAGGACAATTCTCGGACCTTCCTTTGCCAGAACACCGGAACGAATTGAACCGACAACTTGAAGCTACGCACAGCAACAGGGAGCCAGCTACGTATATGGCGAGCTACCGATTGAAATAATTTTGGGCAGCACTAAAGTGAAACATCAGGCACTTGTAGCGGACATCGAAGACGATGCAATCATCGGAATGGACATCATGAATTCCAGAGGGTTTGAATTGATTTCAAAGACGGCGTCCTACGTGTCAACGGAGAAGAGCTGGTACTTCATGGGAGAAGTGAAGAGTTGATCCGTGGCTGTTGGCTGAAGATGTAAGCGTACCTGAGAGGGCTGAAACCATCCTGGAGGCTCGCCTGGACGGGAGTGCGAACAGTGGAGACGTGATGATGTTCGAGCCCAAACTTCATGATGAGAAAATTGACGAGGGATTGCCCTAGGGAAAACCCTGTTACGTGCTGAAAAATTTGTACCGGTAAGGGTCATGAATGTCAATTACTTCCCAGTGACCTTAAAGAAAGGAACAATTTTAGGGCACTGCTCGTCAGTTTCATCTGTAGATCCGGGGCGTACGAGGTACGATTAGCCAACCCAACAACTTGCCCACAGAACTAGAAAAATTAGTTGCCATCTCTTCCAAAGACATAAAACCAGCTCAACAGCCCAAACTAAGAGATTTAGTCAAAAGTACCAAGACATCTTCGATACCGGACAAGGAAAAGGGGTCGAACTAATGTGGTCCAGCACAAGATTGATACTGGGGTGCCCGACCGATCCGGCAATCAGCAAGAAGACTTCCTCTGCCAAGAAGGAAGAGGCTGACAAAATAGTCAGCGATATGGGAAAAGAAGGAGTTATCGAGCCATCTGACAGTCCCTGGTCCTCCAGTCGTACTGGTGAAGAAAACGGATGGATCGACACGCTTTTGTGTAGACTATCGCCAACTTAATAATGTCACGAAGAAGGACAGTTACCCTCTCTCCCGAGAATAGATGACACCCTAGACACGTTGGCTGGTTCCACGATTTTCTCGACCCTTGATCTGAAGAGTGGATACTGGCAAGTAGAACTCGCTCAGGAAGATCGAGAAAAGACTGCTTTTACCATCGGCTCAGGATTGTGGCAGTTCACCGTTATGCCATTCGGCTCTGTAATGCTCCCGCCACATTCGAAAGATTGATGGAGACAGTGCTGAAAGGACTCTCATGGAACACGTGTCTAGTGTATCTCGACGACATAATTGTGGTCGGCAGATCGTTTGAGGACCACGTGAAAACTTGGAGGAAGTATTCCTGCGACTGAGGAACTCGGATTGAAGCTGAGCCCTAAGAAATGCCATCTGTTCCAAAAGAAGTACGATACCTCGGCCACGTTGTTCTGGAGAAGGAGTAGCAGTAGATGACCAGAAGATCAAAGCTGTCCTAAGGATTGCCCCATCCCAAAAGACTATTCACCAACTCCGAAGTTTCCTTGGTTTATCCACATACTATCGCCGATATGTGCCGTGATTCGCCAACATCGCTAAACCACTGACCAGGCTCACGGAAGGCCAAACAAAGTTCCAGTGGTCCGAAGAATGTCAAGATTCATTCAGGAAGCTGAAAGGAGCTTTGATCAACGCACCTATACTGAGCTATCCCCTACCCAAAGGGAAATTCATTTTGGATACGGACGCCAGCAACGTGGGACTTGGAGCTGTCCTATCTCAGATCCAGGAGGGACAGGAGAAGGTCATTGGTTATTTCAGCAAGACGCTTAGCAAACCAGAGCGCAATTACTGTGTCACCAGGCGAGAGCTGTTAGCTGTTGTAAAGGGAGTGGAACACTTCTACAAGTACGTGTATGGAAGAAGATTCCTGTTGAGAACTGACCATGCAGCTCTCAAATGGCTCTTACAGTTAAAAAAATCCTGAGGGTCAAGTAGCACGTTGGATCGAGAGACTCCAAGAATTCGATTTCGAGATCGAACATCGAGCCGGAACTAGCCATAAGAATGCAGATGCCTTGTCGCGAAGACCATGTCCAGATGATTGCCGACGAGCAGAAGAGAAGGAAGCAACACTTTGTAGAACCGCGGCAATGGATGACAACTGGAATGACAGCAAGATCCGGAAAGACCAAGAGAAAGACCCCGACCTTGGCTTAGTCGTCAGCTGGAAGAAGGGCAATCGAAGACCATCATGGCAGGAAGTCGCAGGATACTCGCCGGCTGTTAAGTCCTATTGGGCACAATGGAACTCTCTTATTCTGGACAATGGGATCCTGAAACGTGTGTTGGAGGCCGAGATTGGTGGGGAAGACAGACGCCAAATAATTGTTCCCAGGAACAGAAGAGAGGAAGTGCTGCGGGAAATCCATGATGGAGTCGCTGGAGGACATCTGGGAGTGACGAAGACCCTGCAGAAAGTGAGGCAACGGTTTTACTGGGCCAATTGTCAAGCTGACGTCCAGGACTGTTGCAGAAAGTGCGCTGTATGCGCTGCTAGCAATGGACCTCGAATACGACCCAAGGCCCCGATGCGTCAGTACAACGTAGGCAGCCCGTTCGAGAGAATCGCCATTGACATCGCCGGCCCGTTTCCCGTATCCGACCACGGGAATAAATACATCCTTGTGGCAATGGACTACTTCAGTAAGTGGGCGGAAGCCATGCCCCTCCCCAACCAGGAAGCCATCACCGTCGCCGACGTCTTGGTGAAAGAGTGGATATGTCGATTCGGTATTCCAATGGAGCTGCACTCGGATCAAGGCAGAAATTTCGAATCCAACCTTTTCCAAGAAATATGTCTACTGCTGAACATCCGCAAGACAAGAACCACGGCCCTACATCCGCAGTCCGATGGAATGGTGGAACGGATGAACAGGACGATCAACCGCCACTTGTCCAAGGTTGTCTCTGACCATCAAAGAGACTGGGACCAGTATCTTCATTTGTTCCTGATGGCCTATCGATCCGCAGTACACGAGTCAACCGGTCAAACTCCTGCTAGTATTATAATGGGCCGAGAACTGCGACTGCCTTGTGACCTGAAGTTTGGGATACCGCCAGGACAAGACACTGCGGGAGAGGACTACGTCAGCAAACTTCGGCAGAGAATGGACGACATCCACGAACGAGTCCGGTTGAACATCCAGAGTGCCAGCGATAAAATGAAGAAGACCTATGACATCAAGGCCGACGCTGGAGGATTTAAGGTCGATGATCTGGTTTGGCTGTACAACCCCAAACGTCGTCGTGGACTATCACCAAAGTTGCGGAACTCGTGGGAAGGCCCGTATAAAATCGTGAAAAGGATAAACGACCTTGTGTACCGAATCCATAAGCCACCCCGAGGGAAACCAAGGGTCGTCCATTTCAACAGGTTGGCCCTTACGCTGGAAACCATGACCAAGTTCGCACCCCTCAGCCACCGGAGGATGATATGACGTTCGAGAAGTTTATGTCCTGTATTCAAACGGGCAGAAAGTTCTACATGGGGTTACTAGAGAGGAGTCAGGAGACCTTTCGAGGTGCCTGCTGACTACGCACTAGCGCACTGTGTGGCAGAAGATCTTCAAATGTCCAGGGCATCGCCGTAGTGTTCTCCAAGAAATTTGGTCAACTCCAAACACTGCGGGAGCAGAATCCAGAAGTTCGCCGGGTGCGACAGTCGAAGAAAGGCCAGAGAAACATCAACTACCCAGTTACAAAGACGCATCCCCAAGATAAACCGTCCTATGAAGATGTCTGGAAGAGACTCACCAAACTAAGAGATACTATGGTGGACCAGAATCTGGTGGATCTAGCAATTCCAAAATTGTCCTGTGGTATTGATGGGTTGGACTGGAGAGTCATAAGAAGTATGCTGGAGGCGATATTCAGATCCAGCGGCGTCAAGATTTTGGTTTGCTGTAACCCTCTTCCACGACCGATCATGAAGACCGTGGAGTGTTACTTCCATCGAACTTCACGGTGCAGATATGGGGAGTCATGCAGATATCGTCACACTCCAAGGATGAAATTTCGACGAAATGTCTTTAAGAAGGGGCAATGTAACGAACCTAGGCCGGACCTGTCGCCTCACGTGTTGCCATCGACAGCGATGAGATCATCCCCGGAGATATTCGAGAACCATCCAGTGCGCTCTTCCGCGGAAAACAACGGTCAATATTGGAAACAATTGGAACATGCCGTCGCCAACCGTCCGAATTCGAAACATCGAGAATGCTGTATCGGAGATAAATAGGCAAACCTCAAGTGGAGTAGGACAATCTGAACGAGCCCATACGATCGAGCTATACAGTGAAGTAGTAATATAAATTAAGTTGTAAATTAAGTGTGAAATAAATTAGTAGAACCAAGTTAAGTTGATTTACGTTACAATAGCTTCAATTGAATGTTTATTACTGTGGTATTCGGACTCGTACAGAGCTGGAATTTTGGGTGTCGTTTACCAATGTTCTGTGCATCAGTTATGTTCTCCATTATACAGGGTCGTTTCGTTATTTCCAATAGATACAAAATGGTGAAAAGTACATTTTTTTCAATGGTCAAGTATGAAAAATATTACCCGATAGAAATATAGCAATAAATTTCTTTCAAAATTCTGAATGAATTTACCAGACCTAAAAATCAAATTTGAATATAATTCCATAGTTCATGTATTCATTAGTAATTCATCATTCAGTATCACATATGTTGAAAAACAGTATTTCCTGCATATTTAAAGTTCATCGATGTTCATTAACCAGATATAGGATTTCAATTCAATTCCTGAGTACTGAATGGCAAGAAAGCTGATTCTGCAATAGATCATGACTCAACGATATTTTTAATATAAATTGGAAATGATTGTTTTCGACTCTCTTATTTTCATTGTGCCTGTTTACGCTGCCAGTTTATGATGACACATCTCCTTCCCTTGGTTTTTATAATAATGTGAGTAATACTTTTATCTACTCTTTGGTACATACCCCATTGGTTATTGTTCACTTCACTTAGTATTTGTGTGTTCTCCATCATGTATATTTTTGGCTTCTAATTTTTTTAATAAACCATAATAGTTTTCACTTCACTTTTTTTATTTCACTATACCAGGGTGGTCACAATCACAGAAGTAAAATGTTTTAATCTCTCGCAAGCCAAGCGAGATAATTAGTGGGCACTCTAAACAGTTAGGGGGCGAAGGTTTCACAGGATCTCCCAAAGTAGGCGTGATAATATTATCGAATCACCAGTTTCAGATTCTACTCCCTAATCTGACTTTTTTTTTAAGTATGACTATTTCCAAATTTTCCTGAGATATTTCTTTGATTAATCATAATTCAAGTTCCAGCTGTATCATCAAAAGTGCGATAAAACCTCAGGTCTCAAAGTTTTTCTGGGGAAAAAAAGTGCGGGTTCTGCTGCACTTTGGGAATCTATGAACGGTAGATATTGGTATACAACATGTTCAGCAAAAGTTATTTGAATTTGTCGGTAGAATCCAAAAACATATTGAAATATTGGGTGTTCCATTTGAGATATTAGATACAAGTACATGTGACAAAACTGTAACCGTGAAAATGTTTTTAGAGCTAGATTGCAGTCTCTTATCGTAAGATTCGATTATTTATATCTCACATCTCCTGAAACGTCCAATAGGCCATCAAGTTTGGAATACCCTGTATATTAATCATTTTTTGTACAATCAGTTCTTCATCTTCTCATTCATACATTTCAATACACTACAAAACCTTCTGCATGTTCTCGCTATAATTTGATCACATTGACCAACAATTTCTTCAAAACTTTATTTGAATAGTTATTGCCTTCCATTTTGATTCTTTTCCGATCAAATTCTTGGTGATGAACGCGCAAACGTTTTATTATTGATGCACTGATTGTCGAATTTTCATAATGACGTATTCTATGACTTTGTAACCGAACCCACCCCAGGCTCATATGATTGGTAAATTTTCTGGTCGACTTTAAATTTTTTTCAACCCTTGTTTTTTTTTAAATTCTCTTTTTTTTTTGTCGTGATCGTCTAGACAGTCAGTGCCACTTCTCAGGTAGCAGGATCTGCAATCCATCTACTCTCAGAAGATAGCCTAGTATAGTATTTTTTTTTGTCGGCACACAGCCTTATATAGAGAGACCCTCAATTTTCCCACGTTGTGTAATTTTTTTTTGTGTTCTTTAGGATACAAAGTTCTGTTCAGCTGAAGAGAAATAAAAGACAATCTTAAATAAATACATATATTAAAGCCAAGAGCTACAATCTCCACTTGTTTGAAAACAATTCAACGATTAAAGGCTTAACATTTTCCATAAGATGATATAAGAGTTCAGCTTATGAAAAATCGTCTCTGGTTTCGAATCTAAGTTGATACTTCTACGTGAAGTGTTTCTGAAGTGATGAAAATTGGATTAGATAAGGGTGATAGGAATATATCTGTAGTTGTAACCTTGTTTCATGCCCAAAATACCTTGCCGGTGTTTTTCACGGGTATATTCATAGATCGATTATCGCCAATTGAGAGAATCAAGACTATAGTACATTTCCAGCACGCAACCAAGGAGTTGCTAGACTCACAGGACTAGTGACCGGTCCGAGATTGTTTTGTGTGCACCCATACTGGACAACCCGTTACGATCCTCGGCCACTCTTTACAGTACGTTCAATTTTTTATATAGAGTTTTTAGGCGTAAAGCCGGGATCCATGCTTAGCAGAGAGTAACATTGTAGCACTACAAACATACTCATTTCAACATTTCTCAATTGAGCTATTAAACTGTCGTGTTGAGCCGTAGTCAAGTACTAAAATCAATTCTAGACCAATGTATAACTCGAGGATTTGATGTGGTACTGATGAGCTTCGACTAATATGACCTAGATATATTCCACCATTAAGTATTCTAGATTCAAACCAGGAACAATTATCAAATTTCAATTTTCCTATCTTTACAATATTCTTTGAGGTCCAGGAGGACAGACTGTTGTTCATTAAGGTACTCAAAATACAAATTTGTGAGACTGTCTAAAAATTAATTAGTCTGATATCTTACCCAAATTCCTATAGAATTTACTCCCGACAAAATGTGTGAATAGTCCACTAATATATTTACCTCGCCCCACATCAAGAAGTTTGCAGGGACATCGTCCGCTGATGGACATGAATGTTTTGGAGTGCACCCCTACCCACAAACCCGTTACTTTCCACGGTCACTTTTTAGTATTACTAATGTTGCGTAAAACCGGGATTTATTTATGGCAAGAAGCAACAATGAGACAATGATAAACATATTTAGTTGCACTATTTCACAGTTGTGCTGAAATCTCTCTATTTTCCTCGATGTTATGAATAAGACACAGACTAATCGTGGCCAAAAATGCTGACTCTATAATTTAACTGAGTTGACTGGTTAGTGATAATAAATGGAGAATATTAAATAAAGGGAATAAGTAGAAAATTCTGAATAATTGAAGATAGTTATCATTTCTATTCATTACGGACCTGGACTTCCCGAAGGTACTTGTGTTGTACTTGTAAATTCCATCTTTGATCCGTCCTCTTCTTCCCAGTACCTATGGAAGAGAACTATATTAGAACAGGACAATATGTAAATGAATGTTCAATATCTGCTGCCACGATTTCATTGGTCTATGAGGATCAATCTTTGATAACTCAATCTGAAGATCAAATATCTCCAAATTAATTATTAATCATATACCTCCACCTGGAGTTTACGCCCTATACTTGAAATCAGTCAATTAACATAGCCATTGGGGATTCACTAAATTCATTCCAAATCGAAATAGTTGAATATGGGACTCCACTGAGTGGATTACTGAGGAGCGAAGTGAGTGTGGTGCCTCGACGGGGCCTATTCCGGAGGGGTGTAGGTGATGTGTGGTGCCTCGACGGGGTTTATTCCGGAGGGGTGTAGGTGATGTGTGGGCCTCGACGGGGTTTATTCCGGAGGGGTGTAGGTGATGTGTGGTGCCTCGACGGGGTTTATTCCGGAGGGGTGTGGGTGAGTGTGGTGCCTCGACGGGGTTTATTCCGGAGGGGTGTAGGTGATGTGGTGCCTCGACGGGGTTTATTCCGGAGGGTGTAGGTGATTGTGGTGCCTCGACGGGGTTTATTCCGAGGGGTGTAGGTGATGTGGTGCCTCAACGGGGTTTATTCCGGAGGGGTGTAGGTGATGTGTAGGTAAAAATTAATTGGGATTAGAACAAGTGTGGAGCATCCCACACTTTATCTATTTCCAAATTTTCCTGAGATATATCTTTGATTAATCATAATTCAAGTTCCAACTGTATCATCAAAAGTGCGATAAAACCTCAGGTCTCAAGGTTTTTCTGGGAAAAAAAAGTGCGGGTTCTGCTGCACTTTGGGAATCTATGAACGGAAGATATTGGTATACAACAAAGTTATTTGAATTTGTCGGTAGAATCCAAAAACATATTGAAATATTGGGTGTTCCATTTGAGATATTAGTTACAAGTACATGTGGCAACACTGTAACCGTGAAAATGTTTTGAGAGCTAGATTGCAGTCTCTCATCGTGAGATTCGATTATTTATATCTCACATCTCCTGAAACGTCCAATAGGCCATCAAGTTTGGAATACCCTGTATTTTAATCATTTTTTGTACAATCAGTTCTTCATCTTCTCATCGATACATTTCAATACACTACAGAACCTTCTGCATGTTCTCGCTATAATTTGATCACATTGACCAACAATTTCTTCAAAACTTTATTTGAATAGTTATTGCCTTCCATTTTGATTCTTTTCCGATCAAATTCTTGGTGATGAACGCGCAAACGTTTTATTATTGATGCACTGATTGTCGAATTTTCATAATGACGTATTCTATGACTTTATTACAAAATATGGCAAAATAATCCGATTTTTATAGAAACTTTTATTTCGGAAACCAGACTATTCAGATATAGGAACATGATACACCATTTGAAAGGAACTTCAATTGTCCTTCAGGATATTTGATGATTTACAGGGTGCTCCATTAAAAAAATTACTTTTCACCATTTTTGTATCTTTCGGAAAAATCAAACATTTTGAACGACCCTTTATAATGGTGAACGAATTCGCTAAGACATAACCAATGCACAGAACATTGGTGAACTAGACCCAACATTCCAGCTTTTTACGAATTCAAATACCGCAGTAATAAACATTTAATTGAAGCTATGTTTTGCACAAAAAATAAGGAAATCAATGAATTTTTTGAAAACTGCTTGAGATAGGTATAGGGAAGTATCATACGGAAATGATCGTGAACCAATATCGAAGCGAAAAATCCAATGATATACAGGGTGTCTTATTTAAAATAGCAAAGTTGTTGCTACTTTTCAATATAAGCGGCAACGCCGCAGCGCTGAAAATATTTTATTTCGATAGAACAGAACTATTCACCCAAGAAACCAAATTTTATAAATAATTCTTCGTCCCATTCTCCAGAAATGTCTAATAGGCCATCGAGTTTGGGACACCCTGTATAGTTATCATTGATGTGAATAACGAAATTTAGCCTAATAGACTATTTCTCAACCGACTGACCTCCAATTATAGTCGAAGGTGATCTCAAAACCATTATTTTACCGTTTACATACATAAAATCGAAGGAATTAATAATACAATATAATATAATATTAACTGGTTATTCGATAATATTATCACGCCCTACTTTGGGAGACCCTGTGAAACCTTGGCCCCCTAACTGTTCAGAGTGCCCACGAATTATCTCGCTTGGCTTGCGAAAGATTAAAACATTTTACTTCTGTGATTGTGACCACCCTGGTATAACCTTGGCCCCCTAACTAAGAAAAAGTATTACCCCCCGGAAAAAAAAAAGTAAGTGAAAACTATTATGGTTTATCAAAAATATGAGAAACAAAAATATACATAATGGAGAAAACAAATACTAAGTGAAGTGAACAATAACCAATGGGGTATGTACCAAAGAGTAAATAAAAGTATTACTCACATCATTAAAAAAACCAAGGGAAGGAGATGTGTCATCATGGACTGGCAGCATAAACAGGCACAATGAAAAGAAGAGAGTCGAAAACAATCATTTCCAATTTATATTAAAAATATCGTTGAGTCATGATTTATTGCAGAATCAGCTTTCTGCAATTCAGTACTCAGGAATTAATTGAAATCCTATATCTGGTTAATGAACGGCGATCAACTTTAATATGCAGGAAATACTGTTTTTCAACATATGTGATACTGAATGATGAATTACTGATGAATACACGAACTATGGAATTATATTCAAATTTGATTTTTAGGTCTGGTAAATTAATTCTGAATTTTGAAAAATAATTTATTGCTATATTTCTATCGGGTAATATTTTTCATACTTGACCATTGAAAAAAATGTACTTTCCACCATTTTGTATCTATTGGAAATATCGAAACGACCCTGTATAATGGAGAACATAACTGATGCACAAAACATTGGTAAACTACACCCAAAATTCCAGCTTTGTACGAGTCCAAATACCACAGTAATAAACATTCAATTGAAGCTATGTTTTGCACAAAAAATGGGATAGGTATAGGAAAATATAATATAAAATATACAAAAATGATCGTTAAGCAAAGCAAAAAATGCAGGATGTCTCATTTAAAATATCAAAGTTGTTGCGACTTTTCAATATAAGCGGCAACGCCGCAGTGCTAAAAATATTACAGATCGACAGAGCAGAACTATTCACCCAAGACACCAAATTTTATAAATAATTCTTTGTCCCATTCTCCAGAAACGTCTAATAGGCCATCGAGTTATCATTGAAGTAAATAACGAAATTTAGCCTGATAGACTATTTCTCAACCGACTGACCTCCAACTATAGTCGAAGGTGATCTCAAAAGCAATATTTTACCGTTTAAATACATAAAATCGAAGGAATTTAAAAAAAAGTCAGATTAGGGAGTAGAATCTGAAACTGGTGATTCGATAATATTATCACGCCCTACTTTGGGAGACCCTGTGAAACCTTGGCCCCCTAACTGTTCAGAGTGCCCACGAATTATCTCGCTTGGCTTGCGAAAGATTAAAACATTTTACTTCTGTGATTGTGACCACCCCGGTATAGTGAAATAAAAAAAGTGAAGTGAAAACTATTATGGTTTATCAAAAATATGAGAAACTAAAAATATACATAATGGAGAACACACAAATACTAAGTGAAGTGAACAATAACCAATGGGGTATGTACCAAAGAGTAAATAAAAGTATTACTCACATCATTAAAAAACCAAGGGAAGGAGATGTGTCATCATGGACTGGCAGCATAAACAGGCACAATGACAAGAAGAGAGTCGAAAACAATCATTTCCAATTTATATTAAAAATATCGTTGAGTCATGATTTATTGCAGAATCAGCTTTCTTGCCATTCAGTACTCAGGAATTGAATTGAAATCCTATATCTGGTTAATGAACGGCGATGAACTTTAAATATGAAGGAAATACTGTTTTTCAACATATGTGATACTGAATGATGAATTACTAATGAATACATGAACTATGGAATTATATTCAAATTTGATTTTTAGGTCTGGTAAATTAATTCTGAACTTTGAAAAAGAATTTATTGCTATATTTCTATCGGGTAATATTTTTCATACTTGACCATTGGAAAAAATGTACTTTCCACCATTTTGTATCTATTGGAAATATCGAAACGACCCTGTATAATGGAGAACATAACTGATGCACAAAACATTGGTAAACTACACCCAAAATTCCAGCTTGTACGAGTCCAAATACCACAGTAATAAACATTCAATTGAAGCTATTTTTGTACAAAAAATGGGATAGGTATAGGAAAATATAATATAAAATATACAAAAATGATCGTTAAGCAAAGCAAAAAATGCAGAATGTCTCATTTGAAATATCAAAGTTGTTGCGACTTTTCAATATAAGCGGCAACGCCGCAGTGCTAACAATATTACAGATCGACAGAGCAGAACTATTCACCCAAGACACCAAATTTTATAAATAATTCTTTGTCCCATTCTCCAGAAACGTCTAATAGGCCATCGAGTTTGGGACACCCTGTATAGTTATCATTGATGTAAATAACGAAATTTAGCCTAATAGACTATTTCTCAACCGACTGACCTCCAATTATAGTAGAAGGTGATCTCAAAAGCAATATTTTACCGTTTAAATACATAAAATCGAAGGAATTAAAAAAAAAAGTCAGATTAGGGAGTAGAATCTGAAACTGGTGATTCGATAATATTATCACGCCCTACTTTGGGAGACCCTGTGAAACCTTGGCCCCCTAACTGTTCAGAGTGCCCACGAATTATCTCGCTTGGCTTGCGAAAGATTAAAACATTTTACTTCTGTGATTGTGACCACCCTGGTATAGTGAAATAAAAAAAGTGAAGTGAAAACTATTACGGTTTATCAAAAATATGAGAAACTAAAAATATACATAATGGAGAACACACAAATACTAAGTGAAGTGAACAATAACCAATGGGGTATGTACCAAAGAGTAAATAAAAGTATTACTCACATCATTAAAAAAACCAAGGGAAGGAGATGTGTCATCATGGACTGGCAGCATAAACAGGCACAATGACAAGGAGAGAGTCGAAAACAATCATTTCCAATTTATATTAAAAATATCGTTGAGTCATGATTTATTGCAGAATCAGCTTTCTTGCCATTCAGTTCTCAGGAATTGAATTGAAATCCTATATCTGGTTAATGAACGGCGATGAACTTTAAATATGAAGGAAATACTGTTTTTCAACATATGTGATACTGAATGATGAATTACTAATGAATACACGAACTATGGAATTATATTCAAATTTGATTTTTAGGTCTGGTAAATTAATTCTGAATTTTGAAAAATAATTTATTGCTATATTTCTATCGGGTAATAGTTTTCATACTTGACCATTGAAAAAAATGTACTTTCCACCATTTTGTATCTATTGGAAATATCGAAACGACCCTGTATAATGGAGAACATAACTGATGCACAAAACATTGGTAAACTACACCCAAAATTCCAGCTTTGTACGAGTCCAAATACCACAGTAATAAACATTCAATTGAAGCTATGTTTTGCACAGAAAATGGGATAGGTATAGGAAAATATAATATAAAATATACAAAAATGATCGTTAAGCAAAGCAAAGAATGCAGGATGTCTCATTTAAAATATCAAAGTTGTTGCGACTTTTCAATATAAGTGGCAACGCCGCAGTGCTAAAAATATTTCAGATCGATAGAGCAGAACTATTCACCCAAGAAACCAAATTTTATAAATAATTCTTTGTCCCATTCTCCAGAAACGTCTAAAAGGCCATCGAGTTTGGGACACCCTGTATAGTTATCATTGATGTAAATAACGAAATTCAGCCTAATAGTCTATTTTTCAACCGACTGACCTCCAATTATAGTCGAAGGTGATCTCAAAACCAATATTTCACCGTTAAAATACATAAAATCGAAGGAATTAATATTAACTATGCTTTCCGATAAATATTGTTTGAGACACACGTTGATCTATTTTTATTCGACATCTGCCTGATCTATACATATAATGAATCATATAATCAAATGGAATATATGAATATGATTTCAGATACATGACACTACGATGATGTAGCATTGTAAAAAAATTATGAATTGATCTTCTTCATAAAAGTAGCTGATTGTATTTCCAAATACCGCATAAGAGCCGACAATGAGAATTTAGAAATGAGACAACTCCAATATAACCAAGAAGCCGCATATTTTTTCACATCTGATTGAGAATTATTCTTTTTCGCATAAAGTATTTCAAGTCCGACATAAGAAGCCTCGATAAAGTTCATAACATGTTATACGAACCGTAAATGCTCGCAACATATAAACTCAAACTATTCACCAAATCACTCAGTGGTAAGACTCCTTCTCCAATCGTAAATTCTCGTCAAAGTATGAACCCAAACTTTTGACGATACCACTGAATCATAAGACCCCATTCTAGATTTCAATGTTCATATGAAACGTTAAAAACTTCTTGAAGAATAAAATGAGGTTGAGTTCGTCAAGGTTGAGTTTTATTTTATGATTCAGTGAATAATTCGCTTTGTTTTGGAGATCCAGTATTGATGTAATGCATTGCTTCTGCGGAATCTTCTGGTGCAAAATTTGAGAAATTATTCTTTACCATCAGTATAACAAGTGATGGAAATAATCATTTAATCGAAAGTGCAGATCAAAGTGAACTCGGAACTCAATCCTAGCAGATGTTATAATTCACATGCTTCATATTTCATTGCCTAGTATCACTTGTTACCGTCCAGTTAATATTATTGTTTTGTTGGATATGGCTCATTCATTTGCATTACTCTTAAGTACGAGTATTTTGTATTAATTTCTAGAGTTGTTTTTCGAACATAAAATAGTTTTTAAAGAAAATTATAGTATTTCCAATGTCAGTTGAATAGGCACTCTCAAATGTGTACATGATAATGTGGAATTATAAACGAGAACGGAACGGTGTTTCTCAAAAGTGGCTTACCCCTATGACTTTTTTGTTTCTATAGATAAACAAGTGAAGTTTGGTGTGCAGGTACAGTACATGAATATGCATTTTTATATGTATTCAATTGTTTTCTATCCTCTCAGGTTAGTCCGAAAATGACCCTTATTTCCTTCTTTCAAATGGGACCTTGTATATTTTCACTTATTTAAATAGAAAATCACAGTGTGAGTACAATGACACTCCATTTGTCACTTCTTGGCATTTATCATCCAAACATTTTCAAATTGTTATTTTCAATCTAGAGTGTCATGAATGAGTTAAACCAGTTAATTTCGTATCAAGTAGGCAGGGAAGAATAGTTTCGATCGAGTTTAACTTTTCATTTTTTTTACTAGTTCATCTTGAGAGTACAAAATCGTTTAATAACATAGCTCCTAATAACCTAAGAATTGAATTAACCAATAATGACCATATTGACAATGCATAATGATGTCAAATTGTTTGGACAAAGTGACATCATAAATCATAAATCCTTATGTGATAATCATCAAGAATGTAACAGTAAGTACCTAATTACCTCGCTATCTTGAAAACTTGCTGAAACGTGACTATAAAATCTAATAACCTTATTGTTCGTAATGTTCAAAATGATCACCATGGTGATCTTGACAAAGTTGTACTTATTTATTGTTGCCCTCATCACCTTTCATAGTTGCTCTGCTGCTAGTACTTCCATTCCGAATTCTTCTCGTGTAGCTGATGCGGTATTATATACCTCATTTTATATCGTAAAATATAAGATCGTTAGGTTTGGCGATCTACACAAAAAATAAAATCACATCAAAATACTTAAAATTAAGTACATAAACAAAATTTTACCTTGGAGGCCATCTAATCGGTCCCTTAGTACCAATCCAATTTTCTTGAAACCTGCCATCCACATATTCCCCAACCAATCTTGAATTATGGGGAGAATCCCCATCTTGCTGGAAAAAAAACATCAATAGCGTTTCCTAAGGGTACAGTATCTATAAAATTTTCAATTCAATTTCATAAAAGTTCAATTATTTTTCACCATTTGGATGCCCAAAAAAATATTAGTCTCAACATCCTTTCTCTTATTATTCCCATCCAACAGAAGAAACCAAATCACTTTTGACAGTTTCCTACAACCATTCGATGTCTATTTTCTTGAGCCAAATATCTTTTTGTTGTTTCTGTTAAACATGCCCAAATTTGTAAATTGGTTCTATCTCAATAAATAATTTTATAATGAATTATAGGATAGTTTTCGGACTGTTCAAAAAACCAAATGCAGTTTTTCCAATCCCCCATCTTGGTCATTTGGGTACAGGTGTTGTGTTATTGATATTTAAATGAGGATACTTGTATTTTTTTAGGATTCTCCCTACGGATGAAACACTGATTTCACATCGCAGTGCAATTTCTCTCACGGATGTGGTGTTCTCTACTTGAACTAATAACAGTTCGACTGTTTCTTTATCATCACAATTAATTGGTTCCGGTTACCTCATTTCAATTTTTTTTTCAATTTTTGGGAAATAATGACGAGTGGGATGTCCTCTGTTGGGATATCTTTCCGCATAAAGCCGCGCTGCAACAACGGCATTTTTTCTAGGTTTACCGTAAATTAATAGATGTAACTTTTTTCATTTTGAAAATACGTATTGTTCCTCAAGAATTTCTGCCAAAACTGACGAATTCAATTTTATGTCATAACAATTGTTTCTTATTACTCTCCAAAGCCTCCTTATTTTCTTCACTATGAATGATGCCGGTTGATGGCCGTCAGAATAAACTATGAGAGCGTTCAAACAGTACAAGATACTGGAAATCTATTCAAAATATCTAATTATTCGTAACAAGATGCCCATTTTAGATACGGTAATGCACAACATTGAAAGAACCAGTCAACAAATGAAAAGTAAAACTTGATCGAAACTATTTTTCCTTGGCAACTTGATCCAAAATTAACCGATTTGACTCAATAATGACACTCTAGATTGAAAATAAAAAATGGAAATTTAAGGATGATAAATGCCAAGAAGGGACAAATGGGGTGTCATTGTTCTCATAATGTGATTTTCTATTGAAATAAGTGAAAATATACCAGGTGTCCCATTTAAAATGAGAAAGTAAGTGCCATTTTCTGTCAAACCTGAAGTGAGAAAAATTCAATTGAATACGTCAAAAAATGCATATTTAAATACTCCACCCACACTGTATTCCACTTGTTATTTGTAGAAAAACAAAAATATAGGAGTGTGCCACTCTTGAGAAATACTCGGTATACCAGAACAAAATGAGTGGAAACCATTCGCCCTGTGAAAACCAATCATTAACTCCACTGACCGCTTGTTGCATAAATCACTATAAATGGCCATATATTTTTTTATTGCTATTTTGAGGTTTGCGGTCAGCATAACAGTATTGTGGTGTGTGTACGTGTATGTCTGTATGTAGTGGTGCAACATGGCGAGACCTTTACAAAAACGTGAAAAAAATCTCCGCCTTTGGTCGGCATGTAAAATCAAAACGACAAATCTATTAAGTTTCTTTCGGGTTTTTCAGCTCATTCAGCTGACTTTGGAAATACTATATCATACACATATGCAAACACTTCATAAATCTGATGAGGCTGAGATATTGTATATAATTGGAGAGCTAAAGACGAACACTGCACCTGGGTATGATGGAATTTCTGTGAAAGTTATCAAAACATTAGCTGAACATATAGCGAAACCTTCATGTATTTTGATAAACGCTATTTTTGCCACTGGCATATGCCCTTCAAACTTCAAAATAGCAATTGTTAAACCTGTATTCAAGTCGGGCGAAAAAAACAAAGTAAACAATCACCGTCCAATAAGCATAATATCCAATCTGGCAAAAATATTCGAAAAAATCCTCAAAAAATGTCTAATAGCTTTCACAGAGAGACATCATATAATTTCAGGTTTACAATTTGGTTTCCAAAATGGAAGATCAACTTCTGATGCCATAGTTAACTTAGTCACACAAATATATGAACACTTAGATAAAAAACGACGATGCCTGGGAGTATTTATCGATTTGGTCAAGGCCTTCGATACCATTTGTCATAAAAAATAACTGTCGAAATTAAATAATCTTGGTATCAGAGGTCTGGCAAATGATCCAATCAGAAACTACCTCAATGAAAAAGTACAAATGGTTAAAATAGACGGCGTACTGAGCGACCCATTAGAAATCTAATACGGAGTTCCCCAGGGTACTGTTTTGGGGCCAATCCTGTTTATATTATATCTGAATGATATGTTATCCATTGATATTTCTGGAAAATTGGTCTCATATACTGATGATACAGTGCTAGTAATTGATGGAACAACCTGGGAAGATGTAATATCTCATACAAGAAACGATATTGACACTATAGCTATTTGCTTGATGATAGTTTCCTGACAATAAATATTGATAAAACATCTTACATTTCATTTTGTAGTAACAGTCATGATTTTTCCAATGCACAAAATATCAATATTCATTTAACCAGCAGAAATAAGAACATAACTCTGAAAAAATCCAGTTCAGTTACATATCTCGGAATACACATTGACCAAAATCTAAAATGGAAATTACATATAGACTATCTTTGTAAAAGACTCAGAGTCCTTTTGTATGTTGTTCGAGCACATATTTTTCGTTAGTTCAGTCTCTCTTAATGTATGGAAATCTAGGATGGGGAGGGGTCTAAAGTACAACTGTACAACCGCTTATGGTACTACAGAAAAGATTTCCCAAAATTATTTATAATTTAAATTTTCGTTTCCCATCGGCACAAATATTCCAATATTGTGAACTGATGAGTTTGAGAAATCTTTACTTAAACAATCATTAATATTTATATTTCACAACAAAAATAAGTTCAAAAATATATTGTCGCATATTCACATTGGTATTCCCTACATACGAACTCAGTTGCTAGGTGGCAGCGTGTTCACTCGTTCAACAGAATTACCGGCTCGCTAAGAACCATTGTCTCGATGTGTTGATGAATAGTCAGTTGTAAGAAGACCGTGATACTGTTTTAACAGCTCAATGAACTTGAAGTCGATCTCACCCACTTTCTATTAACTTACGGCACACCCCCTTCACTTCCTCAGTCCATTATCCAATTTTGATAAGATAATCGAAATTCCTCAAAAAACCCATAGAATTCCGAAAAGAAACTCTACACAATGAGAAAGAGCTCGAATATCTCGGGGCGATATTGGACTCGTAACTGACCTGGAACCATCATCTGATTACACTGACTAGAAAAGCGAAACATACACTTATTGTTGCCAGACGCTCAATTATGGCTGAAACCACGAACAGAACATTGTGGTGGAGACAAAACATAGTAGCGCTGAAACTAAACTAGGCAAGGTGCGAAGACTTGCCTGTGTTAGCCTCATACTGCCAATGAGATCAACGCCCACTGCAGCCATAGAGATGACAATAACTTTTAGTCTGAACAACTTCTATAGGGTGAATACATCACTTTGCTGGAAGAATATTCCAGGGAATAGGCACGGGAGAGAATACATTTGAGGCCCCTGCTGGAAAGAAACAGCAAACCTGTTAACTTCGGACAGGGTGCAATTGGAAATCGTAATTGCGCCAGTAAAACAGCACCGCTCTGGGTTGCAGAATATAGTCAATTCTTGGGCAACCAATTGGTGGTGCAACACTAGATAGCACACACCAAGTAACGGACTTGTACAAACAGGCACGAGTCACGAAATTAGTGAAAGGGGTATTCTAAGTCAAAACAGTAGGCAAAATACAATCGGTCAGAAGGACCTAGTGTTATCAGAGGTAAAGACCAGACGACTATACGAGATTGAGTTTTCAGTGGGTACATCATAGGTACAGGACCACAAACTCCAGGAATCAGGAACTCCATTACTACCGGAAGATACCTTCAAAAGATTTTCTCCACCTTAAAAAAAAGTTTTTTGTGGCAGATGGAACTTGATTCACTGTGCTAGTATCCAATTTTTCGAAAATGATCAGTTGCACTTCATTCTTCTACTCACATGAATAACCTAATCGCAAGTTTCGACGCGGCACCCAAATTGCCTTTTCTCTCATCCTAGTTCGCCCTTCTGTGATGGTTTTTAAACTGAAACGATATCAATTTTCCAGTCCAAAGCGCCCGATCCAGTTATTATGGAAATTCAATAATATGTAGAGGAATATCTGAATTGGCGTATCGCCTGCATATGTTCAATTCAGAAAGAGATTTGAAAAGAAACTTTTCATCTCTTTATTTCATGGAATCCTGTTATTTTTCGGAGCTAAGCGATACGAATGGTATTTTATATCGCAGATAAGTTTCTTTCTTATTATATCTCCATGAAAAGTCCCAGCATGCTTTCCTAATAAATTGCATGACGGGCTTATTGCTTCTCGATTGTTGTGGTTTTTTTAGTGAACACTGAAATATGTCGGAAATGTTATTGTCATCGATAGTAACGGGTCGGGCCATTCACTGAGATTGGAAAAGAAAGTTATTATTGGATTATGTGGTTTTATGGAAATGGGAAAGTCTGAGAAAGTTCCAGGTCAATTGGATCATTCGGGGATTCGTTCAGTAGAAATATGAATATCAAACAGAGAAAAATAAAGGAATGAAATAAATATTATTTCAGTCAAACAAATTTGTTGTTTCCATAAATTAGCTTCCAATGAGAAAAATGGTCGATGGCTCGTTTGATCTGATTTTTTATAATAACCTGTTTCATTACACTACTAGTGCTATAATGATTTTCAATGTAAGAAACAGAACACACTCACAAAATTACTTTATTTATAGATACTAAAACTAAGCTGAACCACACGGAATATTTCTGTCTTCCTATGATATACTCGTACCTACTTGTTATACATTGAGATTGATGGATTTGAAGCGATCACTTCGGAATATTCTATCATGATGTGATTTGCAATTCGTTTTCATTGGCTCGATAATTTTTGAAGTAGGCCACTACCACGGTGATGGATTTTCACTTCACATGTTAATAATCCGCAGAGGTCTTCAAAAATGCTACTTGTGTGGCATATTTCTGGATGTCATTGTTCCTTTCAACATTATTCCTTCGAAATATTAATATATATTTCACTCCAGAAATAATATCTCGAAGGAAAATCGGAAGAACTTTTCATGTGACTTTTATTGACAACTTATTCACAACACTTTTTTTTCAGTTTTCTGCATTCACTTCTCTTGTGTCCTATTTTCTGTTCTCCCGAAAAAGTAGCAGTACTTTTTGAATTATAACATGCACTTTTTCCATATCTTTTGATTTCATCATCAAGAAGTCTACTCTTCACAAACATTAATTGCAGTGAGCCAGGGTTCAACGTTTCTAAAGCTGTTACGATCGAATCATAGGACTTTGGAAGAGTTAATAGCAAATGACAAACAATATCGGTTTTACTCATGGTAGCTCCAGCTGTTTCAGAATAAGACCGACAAACTCCGACTACAGATTTCTCACCTCATTTCGAGGTGGAGAGTTGCTATCAAGGTATCTCAAACAAAGAGGTCGGCGTGGTATGGAGTTTCAAATCCTCCGAAGAATGTCAATCCAGATATTCACCAAAATATGCCCGCAGCGTCAACACATGTATCTTGAATTCGCCGAGTTTGATCCAGAAAGATATCCCATCAAATAGTGAATGAGATCACAGTTTTCCAAAACCGAAGCCACACGCACAACCTCCATTCTTCACTCACCAGCAACAAGTTTCCAAACGAGGGTCATAGTTGACCAATCAACTTCGACCACCACAAAAATGCCCGAAGTCAAGCTTCCGTTTCCTTCTACACCAGGCGCTTATCTTCGGCCTCATCAAACTCAACGGCACACTTGTCTATAGATGTCGCTCCCCCCAGAGATCTCCTCAGGAACTAGAGCCTCCTTCCAAGTTTTCCTTATGTTTTCATCTCGGAAAATACACAATATAGACCGTTCGATTTGAAGAACTCACGATATCAGACACTTACGATGAAATAGAAAACAATTTTTCTCCAACCTTCGAATATATGTTTAGAGAAATCACTCTTGCTTGGCAAAACTGCATTCCTCGAGCCTGGAGGTTTGTACTCTGAACAAAGAAACTTGAACTATTTCAGAGTAAGTTGGCAAGAAGCAGGATAGTATCATAATATCGTTCTCTAAACATACCATGTACTAGAATTATACGATTTGCTAACTGTAATAAAGGTATTGTACAATATAGCATTCATTTCAGAGGGAGATGTTCTGAGATCGAAAATGAACGTAACAGCCTTGCAACCCAACTGACAGCTTTCTGCTCCTTCAGCTAGCTAGATACATTCATCGCGATTTTTCGGTTCTTCACCTGCTTGAGTGTTAGTGTGGTGAGGTACTAGGTGCCTTGCACCCCAACGAACTGTTTTCTCCTCCTTCGGCTTGCTATCCACTCAAACGACGCTATTTTCTAGTACTATGTTTCGCGACCGAAGGATCTAGGCAATATTTTTATAATTTTATGGTAACTATTATTCAGTTTCTGTAATGAGTACGCATATAAATACCTTTTTTAATAAAGAAATGGAACTATTATGAACAAAAAATACCAAAATCAAATTAACATTTCAAAATGTCCGCCTCCTGCAGTATGCACGCTTCAGCCTCCTTGTCATTGACTCGCGTACTGGAGTGTTCCTTATTGCTTCACAGGAACTATTACGCGGTTTCGCAATTCTTCCTCAGTTGGAATTGGTTGACTGTACACCAGAGTCTTGATATGTCACCAAAGAAAATTATCAAGACTGTTTGAAGCTGGGGATCTAGCTGGCCATCACTCTGTTCTCCCACGACCTATCCAGCGATTATGAAAAATTTGGTTTGAATATTCGCGTGCCAGAGCAATAAAGTGAGCAGGTGCAGCATCGTGCATAAACCACATGCGATTTAGCATTAAAATAGGAACACCTTTCCAACAGAATTGTAAATTATCTTCAAGAAATCGGCGATAATTATGTCCATTAATCTGCGTGCTAAAAATAGGTCTCATTAGGTTATCTCAATAATTCCAGCCCAGACATTCAATGAGAAGTGCTCCTGGTGATGAGATTCCACGATTGCATGCGGATTTTTCTTGGCCCAAAAATAATAATTATGAAAATTTCTGATCCTGTTTTCAGTAAGACTAGCTTCGTCCGTGAATAAAATTTCTCTGTCAAATAAGGTATTTTCGGTAACTTTTTGGAGAAAGCATTGCAGAAATTCACTCGTATTGAAAAGTCTCGAGGAAGTAGAGCCTGAACCCGTCGAATGAGATAGTGATATAATAAATAATCATGAAGGATCCTCCATACTAGAATATGGGCGATATTCAAATTATTGACAATTTGCCTCGTACTTATTTCAGGATTTTCGTCGACTGAATTTGAAACAGCTACCTCAATTGCTGGAGTTCTTGCAGTCCAATGTGCTCCTTTCAAGTGATGATTCGGCTCAAAGCTTCCTGTTCCACATGACCTTCTGTGGATGCTTGAAATCGTTCGAGCATCAGGAACCATTCTATTTGGGAAGCGCTTTTGATACAGTCGCCTGGCTTCATATTCGTTCCCGTCAGCAAGCCCATACAAGTTATGCATGCTGGCAATAAATAAAGGGTGCAGATCAAACCATATTGCTACCATACAGGTAAACAGGGATTCCTCGTTGCTTCGACCGCCAGGATAACTGGAAGTACTTCAAGGGTAACGACGTTGGTTTCGTTGCCTATGCTTGCTACTCTGAGGCTTGTTTCCTATCGTCCAGGATCCAACCGGGAACCCGTGAGGAACGCTGCGAAATCAGACAGGCACCCCTGATGCTCCGAGAAAGGCTCAGCCGCAAGTAGCCCTTGAGGCTTTCCCTAGCCCTGCTCTCCAGGCCCTTTCGAGAGTTCTGAAATGTGTAAGCACTGGAGCAGACAGTCACTTGCCAATGCCGTACATACGCCGTGCCTCAAGCATGCCGAAAATGGCCAGCAAATCTGTAATACCAGATTGCTGTGAAATGCATCCCTACTTAAATGAATGACCCTCACCTTCCGCCAGGAATGGCTTTTCACGGTCCACCAGGAATGGGCTATTAGGGTGCTAAACCACCAAGCAGCATACAACCAGAAGCAAGTCATTTTCACTCCCACACCCATGGGGCTTTTTTTCGTATTTTTTTTGTTGAGCCGCAGTCGCATAAACTATTTCGAAAAAATACTTGGAAGGCAGATTGGTTACTCGGCATACGGAAACTGTCAAGCCAATTCGCCTTGAATCACCGGTTGTAGTGGGCGAGTTCGATTACTCTAGCCATGGAACGGTTATTCTGGGCATCCCAGACCTAACTCAACCACGAACGACTCAAAAAACCTTCTCAGTAAACTAACACCCTTGAATAGTTTGTTTTGGTCAACCGGTCCGATTTTCGCACCTCCTGCATTGTGGCGCGGCGAGAACATTTATGAGCGAAATACGCCAAGCTATGGAAAGAACACACCTTAAAAAGGTTTATATTTCATCGACTATATTTATTTGACATGAATCATAATAAACGGAGTGGAATCCAACAATAACAAATGGACTCAACCGTGCAATATGTAAAATATCGAGGAATTTCGACTGAAATACAACCGTGAATGGTCATAGGAGGTCAGCGGAGATCGTCATTCGACTACAATGATTTTGCTTGGAAGGAAAACGTGTGAATCTGGAAACACAAGCCGTGCATGGAACTGTGGAACTCGTAAGCTCCCTAGCTTGTTATCATTAGGGCTGTCACTCCACACTATATGGTACCAGAAGTCGTTTTTCATGTTACAATTTTATTTTCTAACTCAAAAACCGTTCGCCGGACGGAAAAACGGCAGGTACCATTTTCATGGTTAGATAGAAGACAATAACAAAAATAATATATATTTGGCAAAAAGACAGTGGCGTATCATTATTTCGATCGAAAATATGGCAAGTCATGTTAACGGGGACGCGACTGAGAATTAAGGAATCTTTCATCGTGGCAAAAATGTATTTCCATGCGTTCTTTCTATGTATCAAAATTCAAAGATAGAGCCAAAGCGGTTTCAGAGATATTGGGAAAGAACTGATTTTTTCGTTGAATTCCAACATTCTGTATCTCAGAAATAGAGCGGTTGCGTACCTATGTTTATAAGAAGAATTTTTCTTGAAATTATCCAAGGATTATCGCCCTTTGGAATCAGCATTCAATTAGTCAACACCCTATATTTGCAAAAGTACACATACGAACCCTTCAAACTGCTTACCTACAGAATCTTATGCTTACCGGCCTTTGAGACTCAAACACACACTTGCTGTCTCTCGCGTGGTGACTGTTATGACTTCCGGAACGGTACTCATTTTTAATTGTGCTCTGAGTGCACCTTGGCAGACTTTTTTCTCTACAAGTAATTTTAGGTACATGCATAGACCCACGAGCGACTCTAACTTTTCTCAATACCTCATACCTTTCTCCGTCTATTCACCAAACTCGGGTAGTCGTGGTTCCGGCTGCTACTCTACCCAGGTACAACTCCCTTCATGTACGACTAATTTATCCACATCGAGTTCAGCAGAATGTTCCCAGTGCTCGTCTCCCCTCCACTGGACCAACACAGGTCACGCACTGCTTTCCAATGACGTAGGCGGCTTCTTGGCACTCGCGTGGTGCTCTCGATGCTGGCGGACGAATGACTGTCGCGATCACGGCAATGACTTTACATTTTTGGTGTTTCAAGTTTGATTCAACCGAGGCTTCGCGAGGGGGATGACCGACGTGCTATTTCTGCGTTTGGTTTCGCATTATGTGATGGTGTCAGATGAGCAACATATTGAATGAATGTGGCTTTTTGTGGAGAAACAACGTTTCTTGACATGTTTTTTGGGTAACATTCCACAGAATGAAAATGAAAATATAATCAGGAAAATCTATTCGAGTGTAGGAAGGAAACTAATAGTTCACCCCGATAGTTATTGCGTTCACCAAATTATATTTCCTATAGAAAAAAGGCATAGTTAATTCTCTAAATCGAGCCCAAACAGTTTGCAATTGCACCCAGAATCACAGGAAGAAATAAACCTCATAATGTCTGTTCTCAATGAAAATGAATAACCGGATCAGTTTGTGGAAAAAACAATCACTGACATTGAAAACAAAAATCCATCAAACAACCAATTAACACAACCAACAGGAGTACTCCCACCACCTACACATTTCACAACCAACATAATACCTTATGTCCCCGGATTATCTGAAAAAATCAAACGCATTGGACATAGGTATGATGTGAGAACATCATTTAGAACAACAAACACACTGAGATCTATACTAACACAAACAAAACCAAAAAACGCAGAAGAAAGTACCAAAAACTGTGTTTACAACATACCTTGTTCGTAGGGTGATAGTTATATAGGTGAAACGTCAAGACCATTGGAAGTGCGCCAAAGTGAACATCAGAGTTACATCAGAAATCGATGAATAACCGGATCAAAAATTGTAGAACATATCCTCACATCCAATGGCGATCATACGATTGAATGGAATAGGACAAAAATTTTGATGAAAGAACCACATCAAGAGAGGAGAAAATTGAAAGAAACGGCCTGAATTCTTCTTCCCAATAACAACTGCTTTTCAACAGATTCTATTGAAATGGATCATACATCTACCTCTACTCAGAGAACAAGTGAGTTATGGTAGAATGCTAATAAACTGATCTGAACATCACCCCATATATCAAATGAGTAATACGTCACTCTCAAACTTTTTTGGCAAATCCCAATTGACATCCGTCAGTTGAAAAAGCGAAAAAGACTCTGCAAGAAATAATACAAATTATTAAAACAATTGAAGGAGATTTAGAAGATTTTGAGAACGGGGGCAGATATAGTCCCCGAAACATCAATGAAAACTATATAGAGAAGTATCTTTTGAATTTTCAGAAAGTTTTTTGATAGGCAAATTCAGGAAACGACAAGTTATTGACTAATTGAATCATTTTTCTATGGGAAATATAATTTGGTGACGCAATAACTTATCGGGTGAACTAATTAGTTTGCCCTTCTACACTTGTATAGATTTTCCTGATTATATTTTGATTTTCAGACTGTGAAAGGTTACCCAAAAACATGTCAAAAAACAACATATTATTATCTGGCTGTCAATAATTCGTACATGAAAGGCATTTTTATGACTATTATTAACGGATATGATACTTTTATTCATTCAAATTGTTGGGTTCTCTTGAGCAAATAGAAAATTAGTAACTTCGTTACAGCAGGATTTCATGCGCATGCGCAGATGACGAATTCATGTGAATAGCCACTCTCGAAATTTGAATGATCGACGTATTATCGTCTTTGACCAGTTGTGATTCTTTGTGAATGCAGAATTTCAATATTTCGCAGGCTGTCCTATTTTTTTATTTTTTTGGCATCTTTCACTTGAAACAAAAGTGAGGGGACACAATGTTAATTTTATTCAGAGATATGGTTATGATTCAAGAGCACATATTTTGCACTCATTTTAATCGACTAAGTACGTTTCCATCGCCTACACGATTCCAGCCAATTGCACATATTATACCTCGGAGCATCAAATTGTAATTTTCACCACATCCTATAACGCCTAGAGCAATGTTGGGAAACAAAGCAATACAATAGAACTAGATATTGTCTAGAGTGTTCAGTTCATATGGTCCGTAATACCATCATAAATAAGAATTTTACAACATTTCTCATATTGAGCAAAAGAGCATGAAGCATCGCTGTGTTATAGACACTTAACTATTAGTAGATGTCGGAAACTGAACTGTTTATTCTTCTCGTCTCGGATCGCAAAGTTTTTTTCGTTTTATATCATTCCATACACGGTTCGAACATTCAGTTTGAAATAGACGGTCGTTATTCCGCTTCACTAGGGATGTGTGAGAATTGTATTACGAAGGAATTAAGTACCATTATATTCGGTTTGAATTAATACGATTGTGGATTGTGGAAAATCTTCTGATATATTAATTTTCTTTATGCCAATTTACTGCTGATGATACTCGGCATATCAACGAATATTTCTCAAATGGTTCTCTGAAACCGGGGTGTGTCTGCAAATTTGGAATATGGGCTGATACTGTTTGGGGGCTGTCAGGACCAAAATAAAGAAAATCGAAAAAAGTCATATCCATTTCGTATTCTTATAATAGCAGCGTTGGACGTTTCACATATAACATTGTAATATCCAATATGTGTTACGAATAAACAACAATATAAAGAAAACATATCTTTAGTTTATTTTTCATTTTAAGCTTACAGCTGAAAACACTCACTCAAAAGTCAAAAAAACATTTCAAACATAATACAGTATTTCAAGTTCATACAGAAAATACAGGGTTTAGGGTGATTCTGCATGAAAAAAATGAGTTTGCTATGCAAATGCTTTTTTTTCGAGATTGAAGTTTTTCTTAAAACTTACTTTTTATTTATTCTCTTAAACCGGTCGAATATGCAAAATGAAATTTGGTGAGTTTCAAAGGTAGTTATTGCGCATTTTTGACAAGCAATTAACAATTATATGTTCATCATTGGCGTGCATAAAATTCTTCATGAATTCCTCGTTCAATTTGTGGAAAAAAAATCTTCTGTCTTTTTTTATATGGGGCGCCGTTTTTATGCAAAAAAAATAAAACACCTCAACGCGTATTTGTCATTACTTTAATACATTATCGAGTAGCGATGCTAGTAGGCTACTGTCAACATTCTGTTGAATACGAATATTTCAACAAAATGTCAACTTAGCGTCTCTTCATTATTAAGCTTTCAGTTTGGTACAACATTAATGATAATAAGTATTTAATTGTCAGACATGCATTTTGTCTATGGTCGAACTGATGGAAATGGTCGGCAAGCTCGACAATTGTATGCTGAGTTGTATCCAGCACGTAGGGTATCCCATCACACAATATTTGCTCGTCTTCACCAACGTTTGCGCGAAAATGGTACATTTAAAAAACAAACGACTGACCACGGGCGCCTTCGAAAAGTACGGATTATGAAAAGAGAAGAAGCAGTTCTCGAGTTATTTGCGGAGACACCTGGGACAAGCCCCCGAAAAATTGCCAACATACTGAATGTAAGCAATTTCACTGTATTTAAAATTCTTGAAGAACAGCAATTGTATCCGTTTCATATTCAACGTGAGCAAGCTCTACTACCTAGAGATTATTTTCCGCGCCAGTTTTTTGCCATCGGATTCTTTATAAATCGTCAAATTCCAAATTTTTCAAATGGCGTTTTTTTACTGACGTGGCTAATTTTGGACGACGGTTTATATGAAATTTCCATAACAATCACCTCTGGGCTCAGGAAAATCCACATGGAATCTTTGAAGTTCATTCTCAGCATCAGTTTTCAGTAAATGTATGGCTTGGGGTACTTGATGATCATTTAATCGGTCCATATTTCCTTCCACAACGACTAACAGGCGCTTCCTACCTTAATTTCCTACAGGGAGAGTCACCTATTCTTCATGAAGAAATTCCTCTTCAGCTGAGACAATACTCCTAGTTCATGTATTATGGTGCACCAGTCCATTTCAGTATCATTGTACGTGATCACTTAGATACAGTATATCCAAATGGTTGGATAGGTGGGGGAAGTACGGAACATTGGCCTGCTCGATATCCGGATTTAAATCCTCTAGATTTTTGTATTTGGGCTTTTCTCAAGTCATTAGTTCATTCCACTCCCGTCGAAAATAATGAAGACCTGAGGAGTCGAATTATAGCCGGCTGTGGGACAATAATGAATACACCAGGAATATTTGCGCGAATACGACTATCAATGAGGCGAAGAGTTGAAACTTGCATCACGTCTGAGGGAGGTCATTTTGAACATTTGTTGTAGCTTTGCGCCTATTCATTTATTAGTGTTATTTTCTGTTATTGTTCTGGTTTAACGTTATTGTATTAGATAGTTGTTGATAATGTATTGAAAAAATGAAATACTTGTTAAGATGTTTAATCTTTTTGCATAAAAACCGCGCCCCATACGAAAAAAAAGGTGAAAAAATGTTTTGTCACAAATTGAACGAGGAATTCAAAAATGATTTTTCATTTGGAATATCTCAGTGGCGTACCATTTTTTTCTTTGAAAAAATTGAGATCATTACCCGTATGCGCGCCAATGATGAACATCAAACTCTTAATTGCATGTAAAAAAATGCGCAATAACTACCTCTCAGAACTCTTTGAATTGCATCTGCATCTTTCGACTGGTTTCAGAGCAATAAATAAATAATCAGTTTTTAAGAAAAACTTTAACACCCCGTATCTCGGAAAACGAAGCATTTGCGGACGAAAGTTATTACGCAAACTGTCATTATTTTTTCAAGCAGAATCATCTCCTGAAGTTAGTTGCACTTCTTCACTGACACCCTGTATATGTGGTTGAAGTTGGGATAATAAAAATTACATGTTCCGGTCGGTATATTCCCTGCAGCATAATATTTTATGTTCCATTCATAGCCAGCATTTGCAGGATTCACAAGTGTCTATTTTTCTGCGTCGGCAATATTTGCAATAACCTCTTTTCGTCGGAGCAACAACCTCTTTTGGTTCCAGCTTATTTCGCAGCTTTTGTTGAATACTTCAAGAAACATTTTTCATTGGTGCTTTTTTGATAGTGTTCTCGTGCACTCAGCTTGAACCCAAGTGTCTGATATATGATCTTTTGCTGTTAGCACATTTTGTGTCAGGATTATTGTCTCTATGGATTACACATGCATTAATGTTTGTTATATTCAGAATACTGTGAAATATTACTTGTGGCCATATTCTTGTCACTCGTGCTACATTGTGAGAAGTTGTCTCATAGACCACGTCGACCCCACTTTTTGTGCTGTTCACTTATCACTTCTAGTTTTTGTAAATCTTCCGAACGGGTATCTATTCTACCAGGAATTCTGTGGAACGGGAAAATTAAAGCATTGCTGTTCTTCTCGACACATTTTTGGGATACTAAACTATAATCTCCCACAATCTGGAAACAAAATCAAATGGATCTGTGAATCTATACAAGTGTAGGAGGGCAAAGAAACTACCCTGCCCCGAAAAGTTACTGCGAGCACCAAATTATTTTTCACAAATTGAAAAATATTCAATTAATCAGTAACTTGTCGTATTCTAATTTTTGCGTATCACAAAAACTTATTGAATTCAAAGATAGTTCTCTTTCTCTTCTCTTTGAAATTTCTCAGTTTCTTCTTTGAGAAATTTTAATCTGCCTGATCCAAAAAGAGGTTGACACATTCTCAGAAAAACGGAATGCGTCGAATTGTCTACCCTAAATTGACCATCCGGTTGTTGTCCCAGATAAAATTCCATGTTAGACGTTTAAAATATTCTAGGTTCAACCAACGAAAAAACTTATTCTCTCGGTTTTTGCGGCATATACATGCAAAAACCGCATCTACCAAGGAACGCTAGCAGCATTACATCCAGGGTGACATACTCGCCAAATGAATGACGCGACTTATATTTTGCTATGAACAACTCCAATATTTCACAAGGTGCTAATTTATCTATGTCTTTTATGTTTGGTCGTGTTGCTGTATCATCTCTGTTTCCACGACATAGTAGCAGAAAAAAATGTCTGTTCCGAGTTCATCAGTTTCCCAAAACTGGCTAAGATTTATTCGTGCTCCATGATCAAGCTCAGCTATGTACAACAGGCCAAAGGAAGCCCGAATTTATGTTGTTGGTTGGTTGAGCATCATTTTCATCTTTGTAGTTGCTGGCAACTTTCGCAATATAGAAATTGGTATACGAAACAACAAGATCACACGGAAGAGAAGATTCCACGCATCAGTCGGTGTCAATGCATCTTTTGCAGCTCTGATGGGACCAGGAAGATGAGAAACTATATTTTCTTGCCTTGTTCTAACAGTTCGTACTGGGAATTGTTTGTACCACTTTGTTTCATCTTTCCCATACAAAAACGAACTCCTATATGCTTCGTGGCATATTTCTTTTTTCCATTTCCTTGGGTTAATTTGTTTACCGCATTCATTCGATTTTTTATTTCCTCTTCGGTACTATGTTCATATTCTACATGATCTACCTCATTCAACGAGTCATCAGAATCATACGCTTCCTCGTTATTCGTGCAAACATTTCACGAGTCCAGGATACGCTGAACTTCTCGTTCATGATCACCCATAACTCTAAAATTATTACCCCGAATATTTCCGTCATACTATTTCAAACAATGATCTGTCAGCATCCTTCAAATTCTGACCAATACTGTTGAAATGACATCGGCAAAATTTGAAAATGATCCCTTGGTTCCTCGCAGACTTGAATCTGCCTTCCATGAAAAGTATCATTGAGATCGCAATCAGAAAGTATTGGATTGCGCAATGACCCACTAGAACCCCCTAATCAGGGAAGCCACTGATTACAACACCCCTCGCACTTTTAACGTCCCAGTCGCTCTCTGGAGTGATGGGCTACTTACCAATCAATCCATACTGGGTAGTGAAAGCTGCATCCTGGGTTTTTTTTTCGACAATATCTCTCATAAATATACTTTCGTAATTGATTTTTGTGGTTAAGACAAAAGAACTCTGGACATATGTTTGTCATCTGACGGTAAATTTTTGAATCGTTTTGGTACAAGTTCATTCGAACAAATTCAGACTAATATTTATGATACTTCCAAAAACTCATCATTGTACACATTTCTATTGTAATCCTTCGGCTCGAGATTTTGATCATGCAATTTTTCTCGGGATATTACTCAAGCAACAATCTTTCGATATATGGTTATTTGATTCGATTAGGTATAACATATTCACGTTGACATAATCAGCTCTTGAATGTATATTGGACCACTCTGTATGTTACGCGGGCCACCTGTACTTATGTCCATGTACGTCACTACGACGCGTTGATGCTACAAGATTCTGATTGGCTAGAGGATATCAGTACCTCCTACTCAGAAAATTTTTAAGTAATATTCCCTTGATATATTGTAACTGATAATTTTTTTAAACTCTATAAGCCAATAGAAACTTTTGATTCAAATAATTCTAGTATGTTGCCAATCAAAACATTATTATAGTGGGAATATTCCAGAGAGAGTAAACGTTATCTGAGTAGGAGAGTCTAATAGAAAGAAATGAAAGATCATTTGTGAGTCATAGTGACGTATACAGACATGTCATGGCCACCATTCTCTATGGACAGTAGAGGACCTACGCACTCCTGTATCTGAGAGTTACAGGTTAAAGTTTTGTTTTGTTGGTTTGAGATTTGGCTATATTTTCATTTCATGCTTTATATCAAGTCATATTTTTTAATTCGATTAGATATTATAACATATTCACGTTGACATAATCTGCTCCTGAATGTATATTGGACCACTCTGTATGTTACGCGTGCCACCTTTTTTTTTTGTCTGAGGAGAGGAAATCTTACATAAGACTCTGGTCTTTCCAGAGTGCCGGATTCTTACCGACTAAAACCCCTCCTCTCGTCTAACTCACCACACCGGGATCCGCTTTCGCATTTCTTCAGTGTGGTGGGCTGTTTCTGTTTCTTTCAATCATATCCCCCATCTCTCTCCCCTTTCTCCTTGGTTTCTATAATTTGTCGGATGGTTTTATACGCTATTTTCCAGCCTTCTTCTGATATCACCAGGCTACTCATCATATTTTCTGCGTTAAATGTCCTTTCCACTTCCCTCATATACTCATCTCTCTCCCGGTGCCATCTAGGACACTCGAAAAGCGTGTGTTCCACGTCATCCACTACCCCGCAGTAAGTACACCTATCTGTCACCGATCTCTTTCTGTCGTAGAGATATTTTTTAAAGCATCCGCGTCCTGAGAGCGCTTGCGTTAGATGATAGTCCACTTCTCCGTGTGGTCTACTCAACCAGACTGCGATATTCGGTATCAGCTGGTAGATCCACCGGCCTTAAGTGCCAGATCTCCATTTTTCCTGCCATTTGGTCGTACGCGATGTTCTGGCTGTGCTCCTTGCTCCACCGTTATGAGTCTCTTTTCGTTCTTCTATAAGGAATTTTATCGGTGTTACCCCTGCTATAACTCCCACCCCTTCTGCTCATATGCTTCTGTAGGCGCTGCATATCCTAATACACATGTGTCTTTGGATTCTCTGCAGCTTTTTTTTTCCAATTTCTTGTTTTCAGTAACTGTGTGCCATACCGGGGCTGCGTAGAACACCTGGGAGTGTATCACACTCGACAGGGTTCTCCATTTGGATGCCCTCGGCCCTCCAATGTTGGGCATCAGGTTGGTCAAGGCCACAAGGGTTTTTTCTGCCTTTTCTATACTCTTGTTAACGTGTTCGGCAAACGTTAGCTTCGTGTCGATCCATACTCCCAGATACTTTATTGCCTCACTTGGTTTCACTGTGTTGTCTTGAACTCTGAATTCTATCGGTGCAATCTTCCTTTTTGTGGTCAGAAGAACTACCTCTGTCTTTTCGGGTGCTAGCTGCAGATTTCTGCCTTCCATCCTTTCCGTGATTCTGATGAGTGCGGTGTTTGCCGTATTCATCACTGTACGTTCCTCTTTGACAGTTACTACCATTGCTATATCGTCTACGAAGCCAATAAGTGAAGTACCATCTGGCAATTTTATTTTCAGTAGATCGTCGTACAGAATGTTCCACAGTTTTGGTCCCAGCAAAGATCTCTGTGGAACTCCGCTGTTTATGTCCATGGTCCTGCTGATCCCCTCGGCCTCCAGTATTACTCGCCTCTCCGATAGGTATGAGTTAATAATATTCACCAGACTCTCATCAACTCCCTTCTTCCTGGGTTCTTCCAGGATAATTTGCCATGATGCGCTGTTGAATGCATTCTTAACATCCAGGGTGATCATTGCACATAGTCTTCGGTGGGGGTGCGAGTATTCTGCAGCACCTCTTGCGATTTTCGTCACCTGCAGGATTGCGTCTACTGTCTGCCTGCCTTTCCTGAAACCGTTCCCCTGTGCGTGTTAGTTCTCTTTCAAGCCTTGCCAGTATCAAGTGTTCGTATAGTTTGCCCTCTATATCTTGAAGGCATATCGGTCTGTACGACGCGGGTTGTTCACCGGCTTGCCCCTTTCCTGAAAGGATTTTTTCATCTGCAAGATCATTGTAGACTCTCAGTACATCTTCTGGCCGGTCTATAACAACTTGTTTTATTACCTCCGGCCACCTGTACTCATGTCCATAAACGTCACTACGACGCGTTATTGCTACAAGATTCTGATTTGCTAGAGGTTATCAGTACATCCTACTCAGATGACGTTTACTCTCTTCGGGAATAGTCTACCTAGAAAATTGCCGCGGGAATAATTTGACGTATTTTGTTTTTGTCTGACAACGTATATTTTTAATTTGACGTATGTCATCAATTCGCACGAAAAGTGAGAAATGAATCAAAACCGGTTTAGTGCGAGAAAATGTGTTTATGGTCAAAACATAAAAAGTTTATCAATCTATAGAATACCACACGAGAGTTGGATAAAGTAGAAAATGATTCTCTAGATTTCTTCCTCAAACTTGTTGCAATTTGGCAATAAACAACGGAGCCCAACGGGCTCGAATGGCAACAGGTTTTCGAAAATCTGTAGAATTATTTTCACTTCATTCCCACTCTTTTGTGATATCACAACTGATAACTAATTGAAGTAAGAACTTTTTAAACAAAGTATACTAACCATTAGTCCAGAATATAGAAGCCATGCTAACGGTTATTACGTAAATAACATGTGGTGTGATAGGTATTCAAATTGCCAAAAATCAAAGTACGTATTGAATTGTTCTGAAACTTTTGGGAAAACAAATGTTGGGAGGCTCATATCAAGACCTAGTTCAGACTCACCAACTTCATAGCACATATTCCAAACTATTCATCGATAGGATTTAATATAACAATTTAAAAAGCGAATGAAATTCGCATCAGGAAAACCACACTTCTCCAATCATCAGCTCTACCCCCTCTATCCCATTTTAACTAGTATTTTTTCTAGTTTTGATTTGACCCAATCCAGGTTCCTCAAAAAATTCTGGATTTCATTAATTGACTATTAATAACCAATAGTTTCACTGGAGGATTTTCATTGCTGTTCAGGTGTGTAATAAAAAATTATCTAATTCATTTTTTTTTTGTATTAACTTATCGTAACTGGATATCTCCATTTTGGAAATATACTTTTCCATGTGAGAAACAGTAAATAAATATATATATTACTTAATTGTGTTTTTTTTCTCAATTCCACTCTCCTTCACAAACATCAACAAGTAATTCAGAGAGTTGTATATTTGTATCTAGTACTACAGCTGCTTCTTCTTCCTCATAATCATTGTTTTCAGGAACTCTTGGCTTCACTTTTTGTTTCAGCAATTTTTTGTTATGATTGCGTACACTTTGTTGTAATTTTTTTTTAAGTTAAAGGTATTCATTCTCCCAATTATAGAGGCAGCTTTAAAGTTTACACTTTTCATTTTATTATTCGATATTATGTGTAAGTCACAAACCATCGTCAGCATATTTATCAATCAAACCTGCATTTTCTAAGGCTTCTCCTCCTATTTCATAATCTTCTTGAAAATCAGCAATATTATTCGTCGTCAATTTTGTAATTACAGACATCCAATTGGGCATTCATTCAAACACTGCCGACTGTACATGGAGTGTACAGTGGACAGTCATCATAAGTCTTTAAAAATCCCTGTTTTATTACTAGCTATATTTCAAATACCACATCCTGCCCCTCTCTCCCCTGAGAACCCTTTTCGAGAAGCCCAAGTCAGATCCACTGAGCAGTAACCCGAAATCTTATTAGAGCAGGCGAAAACATATATATGTTCTCCCGTAATTCTTGTCACGACTAAAATAAGAAGTAATACATCATCGTTTGCAATATCGAGAGCGGGAGACGAAATGCTGGAGATCATTATTCTTGCGACCTTTTGACAAAGAAATACGTATCAGATGCGTCAAATGGGGTTAGGAAGAGAACGTGTCCCTCGACGATATGTTCATCCCTAGTGAATAATGGATTGGATTCGGCACCAGATCTGACAAGTGGACAACACGTTGATAAGGTTCGGAATTTACTGCTTGCTGACGTTTGTCTAGTCGCTCCTCATAAAATGAACTATGGGGAGTGAGTTCGGTGATGCATAGAGAAAAAGGCAAATATGGAACACCAATTAATTTTTTTAATAACAATTTGGAAGAAATATAGGTAACAATTATAGGTATTCAACAATAACCAGTCATTCATTCGTATCCAACGCACAGAATTTTTTTTTTAAATTTCATCGGCAAACACATAAAAATTCAATTACATATATCGGTTCTGGAAAAATTCCTTTCCAATTTAACTTTATTTTATGTATGATATGAACATTACATACCAAGCTGATAATATTTTGTGTGAGTTCATTGAAAACAAAGAGATTATTACCAAGAAATCTCCAGAGGTATGATATTTATTTTCCAAATTTTCACATAGGCTAACAGATAACTCAGAACGAACACAGAACCCAAAAAAGGTTTAAACAGTTGAACGAACTCAATTTCTGCTACTTATCTTTCGACTGAGTTCATTGAAAACAAAACGATGGTATTACCAAGAAATCTCCAGAGTGTATGAGTTATTTCAATTTTCATCAAAATTTTCACATAGGCTAAACAAGGATAACATACTAGAGACGAACAGCAGAACCCAAAAAAGGTATTAAACAGTTGAACGAACTCAATTTCTGCTACCCATCTCTTAACTGATGGATGTTTTATCTACTAATGAGAACTGAAATATATATCAAAATAAGAATTTGTTCAATTAAGATTAATACCGATCATCGCCTATAATTATTTTTCTTTTCTATCAATTATTATGATTTTAATAATCCAAATTCGCAGGTATCAAATCGAGCCCCAACACTTCCCATGAAAGAAATATAGTTAAAATAAACGTGCACCATAGTAAAGGTAGATTTCAGAATTTAATCTTTTATTCTGAAATCTCCAGCAATCAAGCTAACGAATCATGTTCTAGAAAGAGTAAAAAATGTTCATGGAAAACAGAAACAGAATAAAAAATACACAATATGAACTGAAAAGTTACAAAAGATAAATGACCAAAGAATAACCATCAATAAAATATCAGTTGTCTTGAATTTTTTATCACTAGCTATTCGTAAAGGTAAATTCATTATGAAAAGTAAGTATAGAGCACCCACGCCTTTTTACATTACAGAACATTTGTTGGTCAATGACTTTATTTTTATTAATGTGCAACTTTTCATTTTATATTGCTACGAAAGCTTGTTTTTGAACTTTTCACTACAGCAAGAAACTCATCGAATAATTCATGCACTTGAGGAGTTTTCACTTATTGTTTATGACGCTTTGAAGAATACCAAGGACCTTACTAAACGAATTTCAAATGTATATATTCCTTTTCCCCAGTGTTTCTCCAGAAGAATGTACTGAATAAGAAAGGGAACTATTATTGGATTCCGGAATGGACCTTTTATATTGCCTCAACTTATGTCAACTATTAGAAATACTCTGTGGATGGGCTTATTTAGAAATTAAACTCTGGTTGCTTATAATATTCAATGTATTTCCAATTATCACAATAATTTGGTATCCCACATTATAAAAATCACATATAGATATTCAAAAAAAAAGTTGTTTCCGATATTTTCTCCACTGTACAATCCTTGGGTTACGTTTCGAAGCATAGTATCGATACAGGCGTTTCCTCGAATTCAAAATAAGGTTGACGTGAACATCAATTTTATAAAAACAACGGTATCGGTACTATAATCATATATACAATTCTACATTGCTGAGAAGGTTTATCAATAAGTACAGTTATGTAATATAGGTCTCCGTACTTCCGTAGAAAACATATGACAACAAAAACATGGATATTTCCCAAATTCAAAATATTACACACTGTAGCATTATCAATTATGTTTATACCTTTGAGGAAAATCAACACAATGAAGTGAATAAATCCATACACAATGTAAATAGACAATGGAATTGAAAATCGACAACGCAGTTTGTACCAACAACGTGATGTTTACAAGCACTTCAACTCAAAACGAGTTACAAAAAAATATTCCAGAACAGTCTGACCTCAACAATCCTGGGGTAGTAATAAGTATACACGGACAGTGCTACTAGTCTGGACGTCCACAGGAACACTGCAAATCAGCCCTTTGGTAGGACACATCAGCTTTCTAAGTTGTCTATATGTGACCTCCTGGTAGTCCTGAACCATGAATTAATTTGCCTGTAGGTCCAACTATCAATTGACCGTTACCAGGAACCAGGAACCAAGAACCCTATAATATTTATAGATAGATAGATAGATGTTTATTAACTACGGTATATAAGGATACATTAGTAGCAAGTCAGTAGTACAGAGTGATAATAAAAACAGCAGATCTGCGCAAAGATCCTTTAGAACATTAGAAATAAAAAAGAAAAATATATATATATATATATATATATATATATATATATAAACAGTTAATGTACAACATTGAGTAAAATAGATCTGATATATAAACACACAAACGTACATACATACAGACTTAATAATAGGTACATATTAGAAATGTTATAGAAATTCAAGCACTGAGGTTAAGGCAACATATTCCTCTGTACTATAAAAACATTTTTTAATTAAATATTCCATGATTTGTTTTTTGAACATTGGCAAGGGTAAATTCCTGGTAGTGAACGGTAAGATATTGTAAAGGTTGACATCGAGTGAGTTCTTTGAGGATTTCTGTAAATTAAACCGGTAAGGTCTCAATAGGTTAGCCCCACGGGTGTTATACTCGTGAAAATGGGAGTTGGTCGGAAAACCATCTTTATGTTTATGTATTTCCAAGAGAGTATGGTATATGAAAATAGATGGTAATGGCATGATGCCCAAATTTTAATTTTGGAAATTTTATAGTACGCCGAGAGAAGCGTTTCCAAGCTTACAAAGTTTCTCAATTGCCTGAGTAAGAAAATATATTTTGAGAGTTTCTGACTCAGTGCTTCTACGTGAGGTGCCCAATTCAAACTGTCATCAAGTGTAATTCCCAATAAGTTGACGGTTTTTCCCACTGAGATGTTATGATTAGTTGAAAATATGATTTGTTGGGTTTTCCTTTATTGAGTTTCAGTAGATTGGAGTTAAACCACAATTCAGCTTGTTTTTCGGCATGTGACATGGAGGCAAGCAGAGTCTGGCAGTTCTTGTCAGAGCATAAAATAGATGTGTCATCGGCATAGATGACACATTTGTAGGGTTGTAGTTCATAGAAGAGATCATTGATATAGACAATAAACAGAAGAGGCCCCAGAACGGATCCTTGGGGAACACCAAATTCAATTGGCTGTAGATCAGATGTTCTGTTATTGCCCAGATCAACAAGCTGTTTTCTGTTCGTCAGATAGGATGAAAAGAGTGAGAGTGCCAGACCTCTAACTCCATATTCTTCCAGTTTATGTGACATATTAATATGAGACACAGTCGAACGCTTTACTCAAGTCACACAGTGTTGCAGAGCTGTGATGACCCTTTTCAAATCCGTCGACTATGTCCTCACAACTCGTGCTACCGCTTGAACAGTGGAGCATGATTTTCGGAAACCGTATTGGTCCGAGTTAAGAAGATTGTTCACCTCAAAATAAAGTTCAAGCCGTTTTTTGAGAATAATTTCGAAAATTTTACCAAAATGGGAACGATAGAAATGGGTCGATAGTTTTCAGCTTGATTTTGCTCACCTTTTTAAAAACAGGGATGACTTTGCTGATTTTAAATTCATCAGGAAAAGATCCTTCGCTGATACAAGTATTGAAGATAGACGTCAGTGGATCAACCAAATATGTACAGGTTTCTTTTATGATTTTGCTGTTTAGATTGTATACATCAAGCAATAGGAGTTTTTCAGCTCATGTATAGCATTAAAACTTCGGATGGAGTGATGGGTTCAAGAAAAAAAGACCCGGGTGAGGTAGGTTTGAGTTTATTGTCCAGTGATTTTAGAGAAAGGGTATTAGCATTGAGTGGGAGTTGACTTATTATGGTTTCGGCAATGGTGGTAAAGTATGAGTTGAATTGCTGTGGAGAGATCGCGTCGGATTTTACATGAGATGCTGGTTTACTTTTTTCAAAATTGATCAGCCGCCAGCTATCTCTGATTTTATTATCAGATTGGTTGATAAAATGATCGCATGATTTTTTTTTAGATTCGATAATGGCCTTTTGATATTTATTGTTGATCATTTTGAAAGCTTGCTTATGAACGGGATCATTTGTTGCATCGCAAATTATCTTTACCGCACGTACCGTATCCCTTAATTTTCTCAGATCGTCATTGAACCACCTGAGAGGGTATTTTAGTGCAAATTCAGAGGATATTTTTTTGAGAGGAAAATGTTCCTCTACTAGACGACAGTATAGGTTTAAGAGGAAATCCACCTTGTTTTTCGAGGAGTTTGACGAGTAGAATGTGTTCCAGTTAACTGTATGTAACGAGGCTCGGAAGGCGAGTATTCCCTGGCTGGTAATTTGCCTCCTGAAATACGGGGCACTTTTTTGTCTCTCGGAATTTTTAAGACTCAGTATCTGAGCGTAGTGGTCGGAAAGACAGGGATCGATTACGCCAGTCTGATAGCACGATTCATCTAAATTTGTTAAAATATTGTCAATGCAGCTGCTAGAGCCATTTACAATCCTAGTAAACTCAGCAATAGTTGAATGTAGGCCAAAGGAGTTTATTAGACAGATCAAATTACTGAGATCAGTGGATGTTCTCAGGAAATTGATATTGAAATCACCCAGTAGAATGATTTTTACAAATTTTTTCGAGATAGAGATCAAAAGTTCTTCTAATTTGTGAAAAAAAATGGTACAGTCATTTATACAAGCTGATCTATATATTGTGATAACGGCAATTTTAGAAGTGCTGAGTTCAATGCCACACACTTCGATGTCACGCTCAATACAATAATCCCCTAAGTGAAGAGGTTTGAATTCAATGTTATCACGTACAAATATAGCTACACCACCGTGTATATGGTTGGCTCTACTGAAATATGTTGCCAAATTATAGCCAGGAATATTACAGAATTGTAGACAATCCTCATTTAACCAGTGCTCGGAAAAACAAAGAACACTAAATTTATTATTACAGTCTAGAAACATAGAAAGTTTGTCCAGTTTGTTCGAAAGTTTACGTACATTCGAATGAAAAATACTCACTTCGTCAGAATTAATTAATTTACAGATCTTACTGCTGTCCCTATGATGTTTCGGGTGGTACTCTTCTTTTGAGAAAAAACCGTCTAACATGAGCACCCATGGGCCAGACAGATTCATCCCAGGCTTTTTCGAGGTTGCATTGGTTTATGCATACCGTGAAGGACGAGTAGAGCTGTGGAAACATTGAATTAATTTTTTCGATTTTAGCTTCGGGAAAAGATCCCTTTATATCACGAAGAAGTTCTTCAGTTGTTGTCGAAGGTGTCAGTTCATAGACATGCAGCAAGCAAGTTTTGTTGATTCCTGCTGTCGAACAGTTCGGCGATTTTCCTACAATAGGTTTATTAGTGCCACGATATGATTTTCTTCCTTTGGGAAAGGGATTACTCCGTTGAGCAGGGCCATGGTTCAATTTAATGAATTTTTGACATTCGAGGTTGGACTCGACTCCATGCAATGCAGAAGAAACCTGATCGCGAGTTATGAACTGTGTTTCTTCTGTAGCTGTAGCTTTGACAGAATTAGCTTTAGTAGTTTTCATCTTTTTCTTACTATGGGACACGTGTTTCCATTCATCGGCACCGATGTCAGGATTTACATGAAATTCTGAGTTTGATCCTTTCAGACATATGTTTTGGTGCTGCATGGTTACCGTCAGAGATGGTGTGGACTGCACTGGGACGAGTAACTTTGGTACCTTCAGTGTTTGTATGAGAAGCGTGGCTTTCCAGAACATCAATCTTGAAATTCATGAGTTTGATCCTTTCAGACATATGTTCAACTATTTGTCTTAGTAGTATTACTTCTTTCCGTAATTCACAACATGTCTGCCTTGAGCAATTTTCACTACCCAAGACTGTCACTACCGACGAAATGGACGAGTCCAAATTTTCGCTTTCAGGTTGGCCTTCACGTTCAGCCACCGATTTAGAACATTTTACACAGGTCAAAATCATACCTTTGTCATCCATGGATATCCGATTTCCACATTTAATATGTAATGGAAGCTGACACAGTTCACAAGCACTACTAATTTTCAATTTATCGTTGCAGTTGCTGCAGTTTTTAAGAGATTCCTTTGGAGCAGCTGTTAACACCTGCTTATCGTTCACCATGATTTCTAATACTTATATGATTTGTACCTGACCAATATATAAATAATTTGTACTTCCTGGTTCCGTAGCTCTAGACTTGATTATCAAAGTTTGTTTAAATATTATTGATCATATTGTATAACAAAGTAAACGAGCTTAGAATGGAAATTGCTAGAGGTTAAAGAAACCATACCAATGAAATATTAAAATCTTCACTGTAAAGTTATTTCTGTTGAGAAATTTTCTTGCCTTAATTCAAAGAAGGGTGTTTCAAGTATATAGAGAAATTTACACTTTGAATCCATTGATTATCAAAGTTAACTTGTGTCATTCTCTATTAATAACTCGTGGCGTGAATCTCGTACAGAACCATAATTATTTCCAATCTCCTAAGAAGTATAATCGCATTCATATAGTTACCATCAAAACTACGATAATAGATTGAATCATAACCACTGGAAACTATATTCAAATCTACACTTGTATTTTCTCAAAACTACTACCAGAAGGGAAAAACTACAACGTTGGCCTCGCCAGCACTTTCACAGCAAAAAGAGAACCATTTTTCCGGAAATTTCAATCACTTCAATTTTCTCACTCGAGAACCGGAAGACCAAATTCCCTGAGTGAAATGAATTTACCTCTCACCTTCCTTTTCATATTCGAATAACTTTTTCGAATCTATTGAGAAGGAAAAGGACAGAGTATAATTGATGAAAACACCTATTCACGATCAGCTGTTTTGACGTCATGTGGTCGTTCCACTACCTAAAATTTTCCTAGACTTATCAATAGGCAACCACTGATACTCGCCCCACTTACGTTGGTGAACAACAATTGATATCTTAGAAAAATCGAATTAAACTGTTTTCTTCACATAAAAGATTCAATATAAATTGAACCAGAAAATGGTAGATCTCAGGTGAAAAACAACTACTTTCCTGGCAAATACCACGCAGAACGTTGAATGATATTCACCTGAGAATCCATGTATACCTCCATATAAATGGACATTGAATGCAAATGTTTCTTTCTGATAAGCTCGATTATGTTTAATTCATGTCGTGTTCACCTAACAATCCGCATACCGGTTTCAGGCTTTTTTGGCCCTCATCAGTACGGAGTAGTCAACCAGCCAAAGGTCCGAAGAGCTCTGGCTGAAGCGAGACACAACATAACCAAAACCATCATCGAGTCTATAACACCTATAGGGCCAAAAAAGCCTGAAACCGGTATGCGGATTCTTAGGTGAACACGACATAAATCAAACATAATCGAGCTTATCAGAAAGAAACATTTGCATTCAATGTCCATTTATATGGAGGTATGCATGAATTTTTAGGTGAATATCATTCAACGTTCTGCGTGGTATTTGCCAGGAAAGTAGTTGTTTTTCACCTGAGATCTACCATTTTCTGGTTCAATTTATATTGAATCTTTTATGTGAAGAAAACCGTTTAATTCGATTTTTTCTATTTATTCCACTTCACATGTCGTTTATCTTTCAATTGATATCTTGTCATCATGTTTGAATAAGTCTACCATATAATAAAGAGAATGACTCCAGAGATATAATACGAAATACAGGAAGGGCCCTTTATATTTACTTTATACAAAAATAGGTAGATGAAAGATTATCATGTTGAGATATATTTTCTAGACTACGAAGATAATGAAAATTATATATTTATATGTGGGTCTATATTATTGGTAATTTATATACAACTTGTAACTCATACTGCTCCGCAGTGTAAACGTTACAATATAATGAAAATTTTAAAAATTCTCCTTCTGAAGAAATTAACTTTTGTACTTTATTTGCTAACCATATCAATTCCAGACATAACTATGACCTGAAAGTCCTTCATGTGACCAATAAAAGTCAACTGATGATCATATTGGAAATATTCGAAATAAACTCTCCCTTAAGGGATTTTCTAACACTCTTTTTGAATGAGCAGATCAATTTCGATTGTTTAAAATTCTTATAATTGATATTTCCACCCTATTAACCTGATGGTTTATGTCAAATTGATGTTTCTCCTTCCCCTTGTCCTTTCCTCCATAACCAACTTATTTTCAGTAGTAATATCCCTAGGACATTGATAATAGGGAAGATAATTTTATGACAATCGAAAGCTCGTTCCTTGGTAACAGCCCGAAGCCGATGGCATTGTCTTTACCGTTGCTTCTTTGAATTCGGTCCCGTCTTTCTGTCTCATATTGACCGCCCAATCTTTTAGTATCAACGCCAATTCTTCTAAGCTTCTATGTTCATTTAATTCATATTCTCGTTCGCAGCAAAATTCCATAAATATTCCCCAAATATATTTGTGACTAGGTTGTATTTCTGGGAATTTTTTCTTTGATTAGGGCATTTATACTTTGAACATTCGCATTGCCAAAACGTGACATTTTGAAATTTATTTGGAATGAAGTTGTCAAACTCAATCGTGTTGTCATAGTGACTGATAATTGCACTGAATGCAATTATCAGTAGTAATACCACTAGTGACTAAATTTTCGCGATAAGTCTGTCGATTTATTTCTAAACGAAATTGAGTTGCTTGAAAATACCACGAGTCCGCAGGACGAGTGGTGTTTTCTTCAAGCAACTCAGTTGAGTTTAGAAATAAAAGACAGACTTATAAGATAAATTCAATCACGAGTGGTATTTTATTAGACTATTTCACGAACAAAATGAAAAATCAAAAAATTTAAATCCGGCAGAATGTGAGGAAGAAATTTAATAATAATAAATAATTCAAATTTAATTATAAGCATGAAATATTTATTTGAACTATAAACGATTTGTTTCAATTATAATTTGTTACCTATAACAATAAATAATTTTTTATGAACACGAACATAATATATTATTCTCGACTATAATTATTATAAATTTGTTGTCAGTCTCTCCCTTAAAAAAATGTAACTTGGAAAACGTTGCTTCGTTACCTCTCCAAGCTAGTTCTACGCAGCTATGCGAAAAAACTTTTTTTGGAGTCCCTCTGGCGTGTCTTCGTCCCATTGTGAGCACATATTTCTATATTCATCTGTAGTCATAGCGACAGAACTCATTTTATTTTTTTCGGGTACAGCTTCCAACAAGTTTCTCTTGCTATCTCGAGCCGCCCTCGCCTCCTTGAACATTTTTGAAGGGATCAATATATCTCTGATACTCACAAAAATATTTTTCTTTTACTAATTTTGCAGGAGTGTTCCATATGGTTTTGATAACACTCTCCTCGTAATCACTACCATCAATTTTTCGCATATTGAATGCCCAGTCTTTTAGAATAAATGCTAATCTTCCGTTGCTATTTTCTGCATCTAATTTGTAGTTGCGTTCCGCACAGAACGCCATAAATTGTCTCCATATATAAGATTTTTATTTTTTTGTGTTACTGGGTATATTTACTTCAAAATTTTGGTTTATTACTTCATTTGAAGTAGCACCGAAGCGACTCATTTTGACGTTTGCAGCTACAATTATTTTTGGTCAAACTGTCAAACTTTGCATTGCGATCCGTATCCATGGTTACGTCGTTGAAAACACCATGCTGATAGACCAATCAGAATTGAAAGACAGCTGGTGTTTTCGCGATAATACAAGCTGTCTCTGGTTTTTGATTGGTCAGATTTTGTGAAAATTCCAAGGTGCGTGGAATAGTCAGTGTAATGTTGACATGATTGGGTGAAATTGTTCATATGACACAAAATGACAAAATTTGAATGGTTGTTGGAACTCTCAAAACATTTTCATTATAATAGTTGGCTCTTCAAACATATCACCGTCCAACTAGTAATAATACTAGTAATAACAATATGCATTTACATTTTTTTTTTTTTATGTTCTGGTTCCCACGAAAAGGGATATCCTGTAATGTTCAGAGAACACCGTGGGAACCAAGGGAAAGAAGGTAGGAGTTGGTGTTCTTCTTAAATTTCTGGAGGTTGTATGCCTCGGGGAACACCTCCCTAGGCAATGAGTTCCAAAGCCTCGCTGTTCGTTGGATGAACGAGTCTTTGGAAAGTGATGTTCTGCAGGTCTCCAAAGTGACCACGAAGGGGTGTGATGACTGAACTTGACAAGTTAATCTCGAAGAGACTGCCAAAGCAGAAACGATTGTTGATATTTCAGAAGAGCATCGCCCATGAAAATATCTATAAAATAGAGACAAATCGCCAACTTTTCTACGGTGTTCCAGACAAGTGAGCGAGTTTGTAAGCGAGGCATCACCAACGAGACGAATTGCTCTTTTTTGGACAGAATCCAATAGCCTCAGGATATGTTTAGGTGCCGCGCTCCAAATATGGGAACAGTATTCCAGGACAGGTCGGATCTGTGCCTTATAGATCATAAGCAGCTGAGTGGGGGTGAAATAGCTCTTGGCACGAAACAAAACCAAGTTTTTGGGATGCACTTTTGGCAATGGACCTCACGTGATTTTCCCAGGAAAGGTTATTGCTGATAGTAATACCAAGCATCGATATGGATGACTTCAGTGGTATGGTTACTCCTGACAAAGTTATGTTAGGCACAGTGAGATCGGCTTTTCTAGAGAAAAGATATGCTTGTGTTTTGTTTGCATTGAATTCTACCAAGTTATTAGATCCCCACTCGAGAATTGTTGCTAAGTCCATATTTATATTATTAACATTTCTTCCTCGTTCATTTCTGGTTTCACGGGCTGATATAGGGGCCCTGGAAGAGAAAGCGATATGGAGGGTACTATCATCGGCAAAGCTGTGTACTGGACATGAAGTTGCTTTCAACAGGTCGTTGATGTGAAGTAGAAATAGTGTTGGTGCGAGAATAGATAGACATAATATTTTTGCACCGTTTATCATAATATTTTTGCACCGTTTATCATGGTTTACACCTTCAAAAAAGGGCAACCACTTCCCTTTCAGTTCATACCATCCAAGGTTGAACTTTCGCCCAATATGTAGTTTTTTTCTCCCCACATGTAAGTGGCATAACACATCCCCTTATTATACATATGTTCCATTAGATATATCTATCAGTTGGGCTGAAGATGGACCTATAGAGGTCTGAAACATGTTTCTCCTTCAAAATAAAACATATACGTGGGGACGACTTCGAGTTTTTCCATGAGAGAAATTGTTTATTCATTTATTTTTATTTTAATGACATTTTCAATGTCTATAAATAAGGTTAGATTACTTGAATATTCGAAAAAGAAACGGATGCACAAAAAACCCGTGCCATGGTATCTTGTTATTGAATTGCAAACACGATTTTACAGGGTAACTTCAAGAAATACTGTAAGAGTGGTTAGGGATAAACTCGAAGTTGATTAACGTTTGAAAATCCGTATGAAATGTAATTGAAATGGTTTTCATGCTATAGTCGGTATTCTGAAAATCTGAATATAACGTGTGGGTTTGTTTTAGTACGCGCGCAAGTCAATTGGCGTTGTGACAGCGGTCAAGTGGTCGACCCAACATACACTCATAATGCGCCGTACATACAGTGCGGTCCATTGGTATGGAATAAATTCATTTTTAGCGTTAAGTATTATGTATTTGTGTAAAAAAAACCTGAAACAAGTCGATTTCTATTGTCAATTTGACAATTTACAGTATGACCCTCCCCCCTTCTTGTACCCCCTCTGAATTATGAGCACCCCCTCAACTCAAACTTTTTCGATGAGGAGAGGGGTCGTGTGGCCCCTTGTTAGTAAGGGATTTTCATACTCTTTTCAGAAATATTAAGTTTTTCAAATTTGGTGCAATCATAACTAAGAAAATGTTGATACTTCACGTAGAATGAAGGAAATAATATCACATAATGTTTAGGAAGTATTTTTCAATTTATTTTAGATTTGAATTAAATGTCCAAAATTACCACTATTCACTTCTTAACAATGAGGGAGTCGATCTTGGATTTCTCGTACAACATTTTGTAGGACCTCAGGGGTTATGTTGTTATTTTCTTCCGTTATCCTAACTTTTGAATCTGCAATATTGTCTGGTCTATTGGGATATACTTTCTATCCTTGATTACCCCATGAGAAGTGATCGAGAGGAGTAAAATCGGGGGATCTAGGCGGCCATTCAATCGTTCCACGTCTTCCAGTCCATCTTCGTTTTTAGACAATTAAATGATATTCTTGACCTGAAACAAAAAAAAACAATATACTACAGTTTAGTGGAAAGTCACCCAAGCTACTGTGTTCTTATATAAAGAATCTGATGTACTAGATGTCAGGCAGCTACTTATATGAAATTACCTACTCAGGGTTATTCAAAAGCGCTTCCTGAAACTGATGTTATTCAAAAGCTCAAGATTTCCGAGTGAACGTTTATATAAAGAATCTGATGTACTAGATGTCAGGCAGCTACAATTTAAAAAAAGCAATATCAGACAATATATGAATAGGGGATAAACTGGTTGAACTTACCAACAATTATAATACAAGGCGTAACCTTCAATTCCAATGTCCTCGGACACACAGATCCATTGGACAAAGAAGTTATCATTATTTGGGCAAATACAACCCACTAGACATTCTAGAAAGTCGATCTATTCATTCATTTAAAAAAATTAAAGCCTCTAAAAAATACTTCAACACAATTGATACACGTCTGAAGAATTGACAAGTTTTATTGATAAAGGAGCATTACGCGAATCCATGTTTAGACGACATACCTATATGTATGTTCGTGAACAAGTGTGATTTTATCTATTCATCTATTTATATGAACCCGTGTGTATAGTACATTTTAATCTATAATTTATATTAATCTTTTATATAGGAAATTTTTATTTCAATAGCAAAATCCCATAATGTAGGATTCTAGATTATATTTTGCATTGATAATATGTCAGTATATATGTATGTTCGTGGAAAAGTGTGAGTATGTCTGTATAGATACTACCTCTTAATTGTTATTTATATTATTCAAATTCATCCAAAATATTTATATTTATACTATAATGATAAAAACACAGAATTAAGTAATTACTATCATCATATTAATCTCATTTCTTTTGGTACACATATGTGAACCATCCCACAAACAAGTGTCAACTTCAGTGGGACATTCATGTGCTTATTTGCTACTTGTAGTCAATTACTGTAACCTGTAATTCATATGTAAACACCCGCAAATAAACACTATTCTATTCTATCCTATTCTATTCTATCTATTGGAAAAAACATCGTTCAAATAATCTCTAACAATACGTCTGTAATGCGGTGAAGCTCCGTCTTTTCGGCACAAATATGATTCATCTATTTGTATTTGTATCATTAACATCAGGAAAAAGTATTTTTGATGAAGGCTGTAAAAAGTTCATCAATATAGCTAGATGAACCTCGCCAGTGACTTTGCCTTCAAAAAAATTAGGTCCAATAATTCTGTTGTTAATGAAACCAGCCCAAACGTTCACTTTTTCAGGATATTGTGTGTGAGCCTCACACATCCAATGAGGATTTTTTCTACTCCAATATCTACAGTTTTGTCTATCAATCGTTTTGTCTATCAACCGTCTATCAACAGTATAGTATTCAACTTGCGATAATGGTCATAACTCACTTGATGAATTACAACACTCGCCTGCGGATCGTGCTGTAAACTTAATCTGCGTGAGTTATGACCTACATTACCGCTCGTTAAATAATATACTAATACTCATACAATTTTATATTCCTTTTCCTCTTCTCTTTCTCATAATTGACACGCTCTGTGACATTTTCCTAGGCATTTTACAGTGGTGATTGCTTTGCTTCTGCATTGTAGTTTTTAACTAGTGAAATGAATGTATTATTATTAGGTACCTACTTCAAAAATTATTATGGTCGGCATCTGGCGAAATAGTGGTTCATAGCCAGCAATTGCACAAAATGCTGTCCAACAACTGGTACATCGTTGGTCGGTTAAGGACGTTGCTGGTCGTGAACAGGCAAAAAGTACATTTTTCGATTATTTTCTTTCTGAGAAGTTATGGGATGTACATTACTGATATTTTGAGTTACAAAATGATCATGTACATATAACGGTACCCAACAATAATAAATTGACTTTGATACCTCAATTAATTTCAAAGTTATGGATAAATGAGCTGCAGAAATATGTTAACTGGTCGAGAACAGGCGAACTCACCCTATATACTCCGGAAAAGCCCTACTTCCGCAACGTGATCGCTCTCACCTCATTCTCTCATTAGCAGTATACACGTACAGCCAAAAAGTGTCCCATTATTCGTTCTCCACCGCCTCGAGAGCCGAAAAGAAACTTTCTCTGCTCTGAAAGTTTTTTTCATAGAAACCTACTTAACGTCGAAGTCGGATTCGCGTTTTCGTATGCAAGCCATGAGATAGCACTTTAGCATCGGGGCGTTCGTCCAGCAATTAAAGTACGGCCAGCATGAATGTTGCCTGCGTCTGTGACCCGAATTCCAAGAAGTAGTAGGGGAGCTTCGCATCAAGAATCTCTTCGATGATCCTTATAGTCCAAGATCCGAACCTAAGTCGACCTTCACCGAGCTGATAATAGAATAAAACTTATTTTATAATAAATTCAGTATATAAGAAGATATATTAAAAATGGGTTGGCTGAAAAAATCCTGGACAGAATATTTTCAATTATTTAAAAAAAAAGATTTTTCATCAAATGTTGCAACATCAAGATAATAAGAAAATTGTTTACTGGACCTTAACCTTCCGGCAGGCGCGGTCCTAAACAAACAAAACAAAATCGGGCGCGGTGTATCAAAATGATCACGCGCCTGTTAGACTCTTATACTTTGTAAATAACTACAATAAATTTCAATTTTAGGTATATTATATACGTATATATATTTCGTAAGTACATTCTACCTGTACAAATTATTTAAAACTAGATTTTTCTAATTTAAAACAAAATTAAAATATTTTAAATAAACTACCTATATATATATATATATATATATATATATATATATATATATATATGACTTTACTGTAATTTAAAAAATACAAAAACTTCTAAATCATTACACCATCTCGTCATCTATGGTATCTTGTGGTATTTTTGTCAATGTTCGACTGCAAACATTGCAAAAACTTTCTATGTGCATGAGACAAATGCGGTTTTTGCATTTTTTGCAATTATATTTTGTTAATCGCCTTTGTCCTATGCAAATATGACATCTTTTGCGTTTTCCTACATTTTCATTCTCTTTTTTTTGTTGTTCTTGATCTACTGGCGTAATTCTTTTCAGGCGTTGTTGCAGGCTGGTATGAATCCCTGATGTCTGTGAACTTCGTCGAGCCATATGAGGTGAAACTAATGCGTGTGATGAAGCTTTCAAAAATTTTCTTCTTCGAATAACATCTGGACCATTGCCAAAATATAGTACCTGATCATTGATTCCGCTAATATTCAACATAGCAAAAATTACTACCATGGGCCAACGGCGAGTATTTCTAGCCACATTGAATGAGGCACACAATTTGTCTGTCGTGTCAACTCCACCTCTAGTACTATTGTAAGAGGTAATTACAGATGGTTTCTTTTTATCTCCGGTATCAAGATCGATAGAGTTATCTTCATGTGAAATCACACATTTTCCTCTTTTAGGAACATAAGATACCAAAGTGCACCCTTTCTTGAAACCAAACAAACTACTATTAACAGCTCTCTTGTTATTTGGCAGAAACTCAGGTGGAATTGCGACCTCATTTTTCTTACTGTTCCAACGTAAGAGGGGTTTTTACATTAAAACTCGTCTATCAATGGAATACTGGTGAACCAGTTATCTGCAGTTACATTTCGTCCGGTCTGATATATAGGTTGGCAAAGTCGTAGAACAACATCCGATGGTGAATTGCCCAATCGGAATGGGCCTTTAGGTTGTAATCCTGTATATATTCCTGAATTATATAGATAGTAAACTTGAGAATCAACCAGTGCGTATATCTTGATTCCATACTTATTGGGCTTATTCGGGATGTATTGTACAAAACCGCATCTTCTCTGGGATCCTTCTAGTTTTTCATCAATCGTTACATTTTGTCCCAGACTATGGGACTTCTGTGAATTTTGTACCGGCATTGTGAAGATTTATCTAATTGCTGCAATTTTATCGGTTTTTCTCCTTTCATCTCTCGTGGTCCGATCGTCAAATCGCATACAACGCATAATAAATCTAAATCTTTTGATGTTCATGACAAGTCGAAATTTTTCAATGCCTTCCCCGTCGGATCCCCAAAGGTCTACCAAACTTTGTCTATTACCTCTGTAAATACCAGCTAAATAGCAAAGACCTATAAATGCCTTCAGCTCAATAATGTCTATAGGTTCGGCAACTCTATCGCGTTTGAATAATACTTTAATACTTTCAATATACCTATTGATTCGTTTGTTGTACAATTATTCTCAATATCTCGTCATCCATAATGCAGCTCCAACATTCTTAAGGAGTTTTTGCCATTCTTGCAGTACCTATTACACCTGGTAACTTGCGAATGAGATTATGTGGTTTTGAACGAACTCTTTGTGATGGGACATTTTTATTCCATTTTGTTTTTTCTATAATCATCTCTCCTTTATTTTTTTCTCTTCCAAAAAAAATTTTTATCATCTAAGTTAGATCCATTCTCATCATAGTCATCATCGTCACTAGCGTCCTGCTCCGTATCTGAATCGCCTTCACGAGATTCGACAACATATTCACCATCTGTATCCTCTTCATCATCAATATCGTCCTGTAAGTCGGCTTCGTCATCTTCAAACATCATTCTTTGTAGCTCTCCAACATCTTTAGGATCCGCTAGATCATATTTTTCACTACAGCTTTCCATGATCAACGTATTTCCAACCTAAAACACATATAATTATGTTAACATAAAAAAAATCTTCAAACGGGCGCAGTGTAGTAATTTGATATTTATAGAGTACGTATGTGAAAAATATAATACGTGAATATTAAAATGTAAACAGAAGTAGTATAAATCGATAGCACTCACCAAAATAATTGACAAAGTAACAAATTCAAAAAATTTATTTTGTAACGGGTATAGGCGCGGTGTATCAATCTGAACAATATTTAGATACCTTCCTCGTACCAAAGATCATTCAGAACTAACCGGTCTTATTGCGTAGATGAGTGGGAGGTAGGAAGCTACTAGCAAAGAGTAGAGTAACAAGAGAAATCACTTACCCTATTCATGAATGAAATAGTGAAATCGTATCAAAATCCTCCAAATGCTGTCACTTTTGATTTCATTCATAAAATCAGAGTTTGGTTTGGATGTGGTTTAGCCAATTAGGAGTCAGAAAAACCTGTCATGTGACATCAAGTGTCGGGATCGTACACGAGGAAACGCTTCGGACCTTCGGGTGTTTTCGTATTGAAAAAATGTAGGAAATATCAAGATTTTCGAATGGGATGAAATATTAAGAGAATATGTTCTCATTTATATAGGCATGAAATTTCAACATTTCATGATTTATAAATGATTGTTTCAGTCTTGAGAATACGTCGAAGAGTTTCACTTATTGACGATGGATATATAATATGGACTCTATTTTTGTTGGTTAGGTTAGGTCAATTTATTTATATTGAATTATGAAATTCTCAAAAAGGACCGGATTACTGAATCTGCAATTGACAATCGAACCAAAAAGGTCTACATTAGATTGTAACTATTCAAACTTTGGTTTCAGATAAATACATTATTACATTTTTTATGGTTCTTGCTAAGTTCTTCATGACAAGCTATCTATTCCATGGATACTTCGCTGGGATTGACGAAAATATGATGAAAACGGGTTATTGTTGAGTGTAGTGATTTATATACTAGACAAGTTAATGCATACACAAAAAATCCCATAAAGGACTGCGTTTTTGTCACTATCACAGCGCCAAAACTTTGGACCTAAGTTTTCCAGGGACAAAACGGAACCTAACTTCCAAAACGGTATAATTCTAGTATGTCTAGCAGAGTTGCTAAAGATCTAAAATTCAATAAATAAATTCGTTTCCTGAAAAATGTATATTCTAGTCTGAAGGAAGTGAGCGATGCAGTGTTTTGTGATATATCTGAAGCTTCTGACTGTTACGTAAGCTTCATCTCTACAGCTTCAGAGAACGAAGCTTCAATTGGTTCGAGTCCTATCTGAGTGAAAGAACCCAAATTGTGAACACTGATAGACTCTCAGCTTTTGGGCAAATTAAGACATGTTCACTATTTTGGCAGACAACACGACTATCTTATCGCAAGAATTCAAATTATCTTCGTAGTAAAATGACTCGTATATGTATAAATTAATTTGTATCTCCTCTGAACTACCTTTGCCCATTGTCATAATTTTTTTGTAACTAGCAAGTCAAATGTTTTTATGATTACTTTTATATTTAGTTTTGTTAAAAAAAATTGCCCATGAGATAACAATCTTCTGACTATAAGTATATTTGATTTGGAGATGGAAAATTCTAAATATAGTGGATAATTTTTTCTAAACAGCCATGGAACCCTCTGTGATGGTTCGGAATTTACTAGCTGAAATCAAGATATCTTCATAGAATGAAAGTCCACGATTACTTGTGAAATTCAAGTGTTTATTGAAAAGTGATAATTATACTAATAATAGTCATTAGCCTCATCGATCTTGAGAGTGGGCCTTGTTCCTCCGACCAACTGCTTGGTTTAGATACCCCTCCTCCGATTATCTCATGCGAGTGTTACTGAAAATTAAAAGAAAAGCTGATTTAGGTTGTTTTCTCTCCTCGCCTTTGTGACGTCATCTATGTTACCTTAAGAAATCAGCATACCTCAATTTCCCCTCTTATCTGTTTCCCCTATTTCCCCTTTGAAATATCGGGGAAATCAATTTGTACATTGATACTTCTGTCTCGTGGGCCAATGTCAAAACGATTCTGTTTCCTTAAGAGATTTAATGTAAGTACTCTGCAGGAATACATTCTTGTGAGCAATTACATGAAACAGAAAACATGGGGTGGAACAAAATCATATGCTATTTTTTCTTAAAGTACTCAGAATGGGATTGAATATCCCCAGACTCATCCTGACAATACCATCAGTAATCCTAAATTTGGAGTTTCTGAAAAATTGAAACATGTTTTACTTCATATTATATTTGTGCTATAAACTTTGAATATTGAATGATGTAATGACTCATTTTGGTAGGAATACATCATTGAAAAAATATGTTTCCAATATATAAACTTACATTTGAATTATTTGTGCTTCAGTATCTTAACTTTTTCAATTTCTTGGTCCTTCTATTACTAGTTTCTTCACTTTTGAAATTTCGGTTGGCATACTTCACAATATAAAATATTCACATTCGAATGAATGATTTCAATAAATGAATTCGCTTTCTGAAAAATCTATATTCTAGTCTGAAGGAAGTGAGCAATGTTGTGTGATATATCAAAGCTTTTGACTGTTACGTAAGCTTCATCTCTACAGCTTCAGAAGACGAAGCTCCAATTGCTTCGAGTCCTATCTGAGTGAAAGAAATCAAATTGTGAAAACTGATAGTGTCTCAGCGCTTAGGCAAATTAAGAGATGTTCACTATTTTGGCAGAACACACGACTATCTTCTTGCAAGAACTCCAATTATCTTCGTAGTAAAATGACTCGTATATGTATGAATTGATTTGTATCTTCTCTGAACTACTTTTCATTTGCCCATCAGATGACAATCTTCTGACTATGAGTATATTTTATTTGGAGGTGGAAAATTCTAAATATGGTGGATATTTTTTTCTAAAGAGCCATGGAATCCTCTGTGATGGTTCGGAATTCACAAGCCAAGGTCAAGATATCTTCATAGAATGAAAAGTCCATGCTTGTGAAAATCATGTGTCTGTCAAAAAGTGATGATTATACTAATAATACCTTATCGATCTTGACAGTGGGCCTTATTCTTTCGACCAACTTCTTGGTTTAATCCCCCTTCTCCGATTATCTCATGCGGGTATTACTGAATATAAAAGAAGAACTGATTTTGATTGTTTTCTCTACTCGCCTTTGTTAGTAGGGCTCACCTTTTCCGGATAAGTCATTCTAAGATAGCTGGAAGCAGCCTAGACTGTCGCAGACCATGATTCATCGATTTCTCAACTTCATCAACATATTTCATGATATCTACAATAAACTCTCTGATTTTGTTTAGGTTGTTAGTTGTTAGAGAAGTAATAGTCCGGCAGAGATGGGCAGTGAATGACTTGGTAATAGTTTGTATCGGAAAGTTTAATGAAACAATGTCATCGGGGATATTTTCCACAGCCCTCAATTTTCAAGTCAATTCATCGACTATAGACATCAGTCCACTTTCCTACCTTTTTTCCTTCCTTCGTGGAAGTTTCCAAGATACCAAAAAGGCCGTTTACGAAGAAATCACTTCGAAAAAATACCAGATCTTCAAGAAAAATCGGGCAGTCATCTGATTTTTGACAGACATGTAAACATTGTAGTAAATTTCAAGGATTTCATCTCATTTTCGCACCAACTGTTCTGTGAGGGATCTTGTTCGTAGAACAATAATCTTTGCTACTAGTGACGGTAACTGCCGACTGTTTACGAGCACAAAACATTTGCGTTGTAACGCTCGTCCAGTATTGAAACGACCACTTTGGCTTCCCTCTACCTTACAACCAATTTATTTCGAAGATTTCCCGAACCATTGTCTAACTGTGGCTCTTAATAGAAATTCCATAGGCGTACCAAATTATTTGGTATAGGCGATACACGAGACGTAGAGAACTTACACTCCTATAACTTCTGAATGGAAAAAAGGTTTTTCGACAAATCTGCCAGAGGGCATATCGGTGAGGTACCAAGTAAACTATCACAAAGTTGAATAAATAACTGCACTACCTATTTATTAATCAAACAAACCTAACGTTTCAAACGCTGCATGACAAGACACTGGTGAAGATTCGCCGTAGCATAAGGAGCCACATCAAATCGTGTACACTCGTGTTTTCCCCCTCTCTACCTACCAAATGGTTGTTTCAATTTTCAATACTGGACGAGCTATATCAATCTGATCGGCCGCGCTCGACGGAAGGTTAAGTATAAAACTAAAAAAATCCTAAACAGAATATTTTTTATTATTAAAAAAAAAAAAATTTTCATTGAATGTTGCAACATCAAGAAAATGAGAAAATTTTATACTGGACATAAAGTATAAAACATATAGAATGTGCAAACGTTGGGTTGTCTATTATTTACCTGGACGAACTACTGGGTTGTCAGGTATGAACAGGTATGTCGATGCCCGTTACTTTCACTTGATTGGATAATAGACAAAAATGTATATCAACATAAGCGGTGTTTTATTGCGAACACGTTGATATGGGGTTCTCTGCAGAAAATTCGGTCCTAATAGAGATTTGCGAATTTTAAAGATTTGAATTTCAACGCGTGTGGAACTGAGTGACAGAGAGATCCGAGGTGAGTAAACTGTGTTATAATAAAGGACCGAACATTGCAGTCGTGTCTGATGGGACCCTGAGTATAAGAAAGTGCGCATGCTCGGTATGTAAACTATGGAGGGTAGAGGTACCTCTACCAGGACATTATTGAAATGGAAGTTAATGAGAAGAACCTGATGAACCGATGAATTGAGAGTCACATTTTACTATCAGATATTGAATGAAAATATTTTTTGAAATTTATTTTTCATTATTATTATTTTGGTACTTATGCTGTTCTGTAATAAAATTTTGAATATAATACAAAATCTTCAGTCTACCTTTTCTGTTATTTTTTTATTTGAATTTTCGGCAGTCCACTTTGTTTCTCTAATTTTTTTCAGAAAGTGAAAAAAAATTTCAAAGTAAGTTATTGATATTTTAATTAATTACGTTATCATATTTTGAGTTACGAAACTTTTCTATTATAGATATATTATTATATTATAAGTTAATATATTTAATATATATATATATATATATATATATATATATATATATATATATATATATATATATATATATATATATAGTGATAAGTATTCGTGACGGGCGGTAATATAGAAGTAGATTTCTTGTGGGGATGCAGTCAGGTTAAAGAGCTTTATTTCAAGTAAAATCTTTGAAATTCGTCAAGCTTTCGGCTATGTTTATTGCCTTCCTCAGGACGACTGAAATTATAATGAATAACAATATGAAATTGTATATTATTAAGGTACTCACTAACATGAGAATAAATAAAATTATTACATATGAGGAACATAAAATATTTTTCGTATGACAGTGACAATTGTATAATATTATAAATCAAGTTGGAAAATTTTGAATACTGAGTGATATATCATTATTTTTGTTCAATTTCAGTAAATATGTATAAATTTGACTAAGATTGTTCAAATCAGTTCTTTCATTCATTGTTTGACTATTTGAATTGATTTGAACCATTTCCAAGAAAATTCTTCTGGTTACATTATTCTCAGCATCTGAAATGTGTGTATTATTATAGTCCATTCGATGGACGTTCGTTTACAGTCACTCCTATGGGATATAATTCGACTATTGAGACTTCTGGAGGTTTGGCCAATATATTTTTTGGAACAATCCTTACAAGTGATTTCATATACAACATTTGACTTTTGGTTATTTTTTATGGGACTTTTCACTTTAGTGTGTGATTTTGAAATAGTTTCTATATTTTTTTTAGCAATTTTGAAGTTTTCATTTTTCAATACATTGATTAATTTAGGAGTAAGTTCATGGATATGTGGAAGTGATCTGAAAAGAGGAGGTTCTATTTCATTTATTATGGGAGTTATCTGGAATCTTTGGAAGACCAATGAATTAGTTTCATTGAAAAGTAATTTATTAATTAGGTGTTTGGGATATGAATTTTCTAATAACATCCTCTGTAGTTCGATTAAAGATGCTTGTTGTAAACTAGGATGAGTGATTTTCAAGATTCTATTTTTCATAGATATCACTAAATTTATTTTCTTTTTTTGTGGGTGATACAAATTATAATTTATGAATCTATTACTACATAATGGTTTCCTGTACCATTTAGTGATAATTGTATTTTGTTGGGTTTTGATCAGTTTCATATCTAAAAATGGTACACAGTTTTGTGTTTCTTCTCTATAGTGAATTGAATATTCTTGTCATAGAATTGAAAATTGACAGAATTTCATCAGTATATATATATTTATTTATTTGTTTAATTAATGTTTTATTGTTTAATATTTTTGTATCATATTAAATATATTAGATTGTTATGTATTGAATTAATATTTTGTTTGCAATTCAAATGTCAGTCGCTCCAAAATAACGCGTACTATTTACTATATGGAGGGTAGTAGAGGTACCTCTACCCTCCATAGTTCACGTACCGAGCATGCGCACTTTCTTATACTCAGGGTCCCATCAGACACGACTGCAATGTTCGGTCCATTATTATTACACAGTATACTTACTGCGGATCTCTCTGTCACTCATTTACACACGCGTTGAAATTTAAATCTTTAAAATTCGCAAACCTCTCTTAGGACCGATTTTTTTGCAGACAACCCTATGTCAAGGTGTTCGCAATGAAACAGCGCTTATGTTGATATAAAATGTTTTCTATTATCCAATCAAGTGAAAGTAACTGGCATCGACATACCTGTTTATACCTAGCAACCAAGTAGTTCGTCCAGGTAAATAATAGACAACCCAACGTCTGCACATTCTATATGTTTTATACTTTATGTCCAGTATAAAATTTTCTCATTTTCTTGATGTTGCAACATTCAATGAAAAATCTTTTTTTTTTAATAATTAAAAATATTCTGTCCAGGATTTTTTTAGCCAACCCATTTTTAATATATTTTCTAATATTCTAAATTTATTATAAAATAGGATGTATTCTATTATCAGCTCGGTGAAGGTCGACTTAGGTTCGGATCTTCTACTATTATTTCCTCAACATGACTCATCGCTTATAAATCTTTCACAGGCTGGAAATCTGTACAAGGGTACAGCAAACTACTAATAGTCAGACACCTTCTGTATACATTTTTCTTGATATGCCGATCTTTCCCGTCTAGACTATCCAATGGTGGTAATTGTATGAAGTTGTTTTTGACTTTAAAATAACCACCCTAAAATTTTTTTTTTATCAATATATATATAAATATATATATATATATATATATATATATATATATATATATATATATATACAGTGTGACCCATTTAAAATGGAACCACCCCTGTAGAATACGCATTATTCAGTCAATCTCAAAAATTTCTTTTTTTAGTATTAAGCATCAAAAACTGTATCTTGACACAAATTTTCATAACTTTAGTTCTATTTCCAAGGCACTCTTATGGTTTATTTTTTGTCATAAACGGCAAAAGTTTATAATGCAATTTTTGTTTCCAAATTTGACTACACCACTGGATTCGTAGTCGTCATAAATGAAAACCATCAAAATTTCATAGAAAAATATCGGTTAACAACGAAGTTACCACAACTTTTATTTTGGAAACAAGGTATTTGATAAAAGATAAAAATATTTATTTCATTATTAAGGATATGAAAAAGATATTTTAACAAATGGATGAAAATGGAAAACTGAAAAACTAAAGGTCTTATTGGGTGTCCTCTTGCTCATAGAAGAGGACGAATGCTTCTCCACTTATAAGGGATTTTGGGGATATCGGTGATACTCTGGAGTCATTATACTTGTACCATGTGCCTGCATAAGGGTGCCTACAGTAAGCCGTGTAGTGTCCGCTATATATTGTTCCACTATGGTTGGACACAGCATATAAGTTGTAAAGACACGGTGTTACGTTATCTGCTGCATAATTTCTCATATCTAAACCTTCGAGAGGAAAGTCAATGGTGGCATTTGGTTTTCCCATAAATCTCCCCATCGACGAGAATCGTTTCAAGTGTAATACTGATATTTTGGGGAACTTATGTATAGATAATGAGTTTGTGAATTTTATCGTTTCCTTACAATTACAACAAGTTGGTTTTTCTTCGCCGTCCAAAATTTCTTCCCTGGTAAACGAGTCTAAACATTGTGAAAGACTGAGCTGGCCAGTATTCTGTGGAATATGAAGTGAAAGATCCCAGAAGGGGTCAAAAGAGACAAAACAATAGCCGCATGAAATATAATTCAACGATGATTTTAGTTGACCAACAAAATTATCAACAATTTTCGAGTTATCCATTCTAAGATATATTGACCAAGACTCCTGTGCCTTTTCATGGTCACTCAATATTTCATCGATTTCTTTCAAGGTAGGTTTGGGCTTTTCTGTCACTCTGTTTACATCTTCATGAAGACCTTCCAGTAAATATCTGAGAAATTCTTGAGCGTCCTGTTGAGCGTACCCCATGAAACGAGGTGCAAATTTTTGTATCTGGCTTCTAAAGGTAACAGTATTCACCACTTTATCAGACGAATCTTCCGACCAAAGATCTTTTATCACTAACGCGAATTGTTTTATCAAAGCACCCGTCATATTTGATATGCTTGTGTTGATATCCCTCATATACGCGTCTTTTCGCAGATACTCGAGCAATCATTGGTGTTCGATAAACATTGTATAATGCTGTTCATGAAACAGGTATTTCCAAAGTTTTTCAGACCATTCAAACCAGGAATTTTGGCATTTCCGTGTACTAGGGAGTTGATGGTGTTATAACTAACAGAGCTGTGCTCTCTGATACGATGATTTTTACTGGCACTGGATCTGTGAAGGGAGATGACGCTGTTCGATGAAGAATTGCATGGAGATATGGAAGGTCGTGTTGATTTTGACAAGTCATCATCAAGCCAAGGATTTATTTGAACTCTCCATAGGAAAAATCGTCCTTTGAGGATTTGAAAATAAGTTGACGTGATGAAGGAATAGTTCCCAAAACAGAAGCGGCATTACCCCTCTGGATCGCAATGCTGATTCTTTGGATCAAAAATGAAGTTGCTCTTCTATCATTGGTCACTTCTGTTATTCGTCTTTCTATGTCTCCAATGAATTCAAAAGCTTTGGGACCGAATACTCCAAAAGTCTCAACGGCAACAGGATAAAAAATATAAAGTTGTTGTAAATTTTGGTATTTTTTACTTTTAATTTCCTCCCCATTCACTGCGGCTGCTCCGGGACACTTAGAGGAAGCAACTACGTGTGAAGTGGCAACCGTGTCAACGCAGGTAAAATCCCAAACAGCTGGTTTCCCGAACTTCCATGGAATAAGTGTCATGCCGTCGGGGCGGTTACCATCGTCTCTACTGACACCTGTAGGCTCTAAGATCGAAGGGATATTGGCTATTGTTGATGCACGTTTCAGTAAATCATTGACTGCGTGATGACGGGATTGACGACCTGCGCTGAATTTACAGCTCAAACCATGGGTTCCTTTCTCATCTACAAGAGCACCACATTTACACGTGTGAGGGACACAAATAGAAGAACCTAGTCGTAGTCCTATGGAAATTCTGAAAGATTCGTTATCCAAAAGAGACCCAAGTGAAGCGGCAGGTAAAGCATTAAGCCAAGCTCCTGAATGGTGGGAAGAACTACTTTGATTCGAGCCTTTTCTTTTGCGGACATAGCTGAAACAAGCAAATCCTCAGCAACCATTTCAATGAGTGGGCGAACCCAAGCTTTTTGAAACTTTTTCATCAGTTCAGGTAATTTAGTATTGGTTTTTGAAATCCACTTCTGCTCTCCTTCCATAAAGAGATGGTTGGGTACATTTGAAAATGAATCGGGTAAGATCATATAAACTAATTGAGAAACACTACTGAAAAATGACAAATGAGATGGAAGTTTAAGAGAGGAAGCCATGAGATTGTTTTTTTTTAAATGGAGGATCTCTACTTTCAAGGGAGGTATGAAATTGTTTCAATGAATTGTGTGCTTTGTAGCTAACTTCAAGGTTGTGTTTGTTTAGATAATTTTTTATGTTTTCTGGTAGACCTCCGATGTACGGAAGTGACATGTTATTTTTATTCGTATTGGGGTTATTGTATGAAGTTTTGTTATAGAATTTGTTGATTTTTTTTTTAATTATTTTGTTGATTAATTGACGAGGGTAGTTATTATTTTGTTGGGTCTTTATGATTTTATTTAAACATTCTTCTCTCAGGGGTGGGCTGCTTAGACATATTGCTCTGTCAGCTATTCCTGTTATTGCGTTTTTTTTTGTTTAAGTGGTTGGTTCGAATTATAATTTAGGTATCTACCCGCCATGTTCGTTTTTGTACCATTCGGTGAGTATTGTGTTCTTTGTTCTGATCGAGGTTAAATCTAGGAAGCTTATTTTTTCTTTTTTTTTCATGTCTGTGGTGAATTGTAGCTTTGGATGAAATGAATTGAGGGCTTGGAGGATTTCGTTGAGGTTGTCGTGTGGGATAGCTGTGAGACAATCGTCTACATATCTTTTGGAAAAAGTTAATTTGATTTTTAAGATTTTGTATGACTGTTTTATCTTGATTTTCCATTATGAGTTGTGCAACTGTGCTCGAAGTTGGTACCATTTGTATTGGGAGAAAAAATCCTCCCTGAGGGAAGGAAAATTGTGATTGTTCACCCACTGGATTTTTACCTGTTAACCGATACTACCATGCATAATTTTGTACAAGGTTATCCAATTCAGATAATAATAATAAATAAAGCAGGAAACAAAAAACATATAATAAATTACAGGCTAATTATCCTTATAAAGCAGCGTTGCGAAAGTCTTTGAAAAGCTCCTGAAACTGAGATTTCATAGCTTCCTGAAAAATATAATGTCATGTCTGAAAAACAATTTGGTTTCAAGGAATCCAAGTCGACTGAGGATGCTATGATGGACGAGTTGAAGAAATCTATAATTCTATGGGCCAAAGTGAACCATGTCTCTACATCATCGTCGATTTGGCCAAAGCTTTCGACACGGTCAGCCATCAAAAATTTTCCAAATACTTGAAAATATAGGTTTCACTCCACTTGATGGAAAGCTATATCGATGGTAGAACGCGGTCAACATTGATGGCCCAATAAGTTCAGAAAAAACACTGGAATACGGCGTTCCACAAATAACTGTATTGGGGCCAAAAGTTTTTGCTCGTTATATTCACGTCGTTAAAAAACAATTGTAAGAGATTAAGAATATCTGAATCGGTATATTTTCAGAAGCATAAGATTGACCTTTGCCACAGATCTGAGATACCCATTATAAATGCTAATCCGATACCGTTATCATAGCCCATTGTTCGAGGTGCGGAATTTGATAAGAAAGGCTGAGGATTCTGGGTATGGATTTGAAAACACATAAATTATCTCCTTTATTACATTTTTGTGCAAATTACAATTTGTCCACGTAGTTTGATAGTTATGACTTATTTTATTGATTTTAATTTTTTTTATATTAGGTTTGGTTCTTAGTATATATGTAATAGCTCACAGAGATGAAGGTGGATCGAGCGAAGAACAACAAAAAGTTTCAGGACATGTTTTTGGTTTACTCGTATGTAACGCACGTATTCACATTGTATGTAAATTAGCAGAGAAAAATGAGCTTATTTGTGTTGATTGGTTGTGAAGTTTCATATTCACACAATGTTCATGTTATGTGATGTGTTTAAACGAATGATAATATTTCAGAAGTAGGTAAACAACTCGAGTCTATTTATTATTACATCGGAACAAATATTCATATAAATACATACATTCGAAAATATCAAAATATAAATAACTGATTACTTTACTTCATCAAGAACAGTTGGAGCTGTCATATGGAACATGTGTACCTTAAACCAGAATATTTTTCCATATTTTGCATCAGATCACCCAACATTCCACTCCGACTGAAGCTTTTCCACATAAAAATCCTTTGCTGTCGGTCCGAATCATCCTCAAGAATTCAGAAACCCATAACAAACCCCTTTCGATACGATTTGTGGAAATCTGAAAGCTTCTCAACCTGGAAATTTCCATTATTCCATTCCCTGAGAACATTTTTATAGAAAACCGTTATTGAAATGTATTTCATTTCCCTTGGAATTCGATGGAATTCATTTTCATTTTAAGTCTTTCAATTCAGTACGGAAAAAAGTGCAGAAATCTCGTCTGAAGTAACAATTGAAATGGTAACGTCGACATTAAATGGGTTCATCACAACTGGGAAATTGAAAATCCTTGGATGAATTGGATGCAGCAGGTGCGACTAACAGATATATGGAAACGACGATTTTTCAATTCGTAAAATACTAATTTTTGAAGGGAATTGCAATAACTTCTGAATCAGTGGAAGCCTTTCTACAGTCTCTTTGAACAGAATAGGAAATCAAATAATGATTGAATGCCACGATTGGATGCAATGATAAATTACACTGGTAAACAGTGACTTTGTTGGAGGGTAATGTGTTTATCATGTTGTATGTTTGTTCCTCTGTGGGGCTCTAGAAACCAAACACGTGGACCGATTTTGATGATCCTTATGTCAATCGAATTGTTTTGATCTTGAGAGTGTCAATAAAGACATGACAGTTATCGATATGGCGACAACCAGCGCCATATTGGGTATAAAGACATGACAGTAATAATCAAAATTCATTATGGCGACAACCAGTGGTCATATTGTGACAAAATTCAATATAGGCGACAAGCAGACGCCATATTGTGAAAAATCCCAACCAAAAAGTGTAAAATAAAGAAAAGTTAATTTAAAAATTAAAACACTCGACTGCGTAAAAAGTTAATTTTGAAAGAGATGGAAACAAAATGACCAGGAAATATTGACAGAAAATTATGTTTCAAGTGGTCAACTAATAAACTTAATACTGTCAACAATCTAACGCAGTCGGAGACAATAATATACCTTCACTTTAAATTAAAGAAGATGCCTCCTACTGCAGTTGTTCACAGTATAAACCCAAGCAGCATTATAGTGACGGAAACTGATACTGCAACTTTGACTCGGTGGTTATCACGTAATCACCACTAACTCCACTACTATACAGTAAGAATAACTAAAATTTTGTATGTGTATGGTTGTATTCACGTAATTCCCATCTATGGTAGCCACTCCACAGTTCTATAATTTTTTAGTGTCATTTGAGTGTCTGGAACATTATGGCCACTGAGCGAATCACTTTAAAGGTTTTCAAACTCAAAAGTGGAAAATAACCGTTGCGGTAACCATCCTGTACCACTTAAATATCACTTTTAGGAGTCACAGTCACTTTCAAGAGAGTATGATAGTTTCGGTGACGTTTTGGTAGCATGAAACCTTCAATGTGGCAGGCACTTGATTGTGATATGTGATGATGGTTGCCACGTTCTTGCTATCTCCATACGTGATAACCACAGTTCGCATTCAATAAAAGTCACTACAAATTACAATAACCTTCAAAATTCACCTATCCTAAGTTTCCTCAAATGACTTCATTGTGGTTTCAAAAAGTTTGTTCAAACTGTTTCGTGAAATATGAATGATTTTATGAAATGGGTTATGCGTTTTCAATAGACAATTTTCCTTAATTTTGAATTGACCGTGGATTGGTCAGTGCGATGACGGAAACTAGCCTTACCTTTCTCAAACTATTTTATTGTGGCTTACACAAAGTTTGTTCACCTATTACATGAATGACATTCATTCAGAATAAAATGGGTATGTTGCGTTTTCAATAAACATTTTTCCTTAATTTTGTATCAAAAAGTTAATTTAAATAAATCGGATCTCTGACTCAATATTTCATACTTTAATTGTCAATTCTGTTTGCATTACACCATTTTTTCATTACTTGTTGATTGATAATTGTTACTTGATACTTGATGATTGTTGATTGGAGCTTCATAAATCCAATATACTTGATACATGTCCTTTTTTAAGAATTAATAAACATGTACCCGCAATTTCGAGGTTAAAACTTTGAAGTGGCAGGTTATAATAGCCCGACGTGTTCGCCCCTTTCAAGGGTATAAGACCTATTGTAATTTTTAGGTTATAACTTTGAAGTAATGAGTCATGGGCCTGCGACGTGGGTGCCACTTTTCAGTGGTGAGAAAGTTAATAATTCAGTTCCACTGGGTACTTTATGATGAGAGGAGCTTTATAGTGGTATATTTACACTTTCTGACACTTTAAAGTTATATTTACAGGAATATTATGGGTCGCCATCATTAGATAAATGTTCGAAATATTCAATAAAGATTTATTTGTCATCAGCACTGCACCAAACGTAGTAATTTGTTTCAACTAACCAAGATTGATGAAACAATGATGTTTGAGGGATTTAAGTACATAATTCCAGAGGCGAGTTATTCCCAAAATTATAGTTATTTCCTTAAATATAGTGTATTCAGATGGTGCGAGCTCACAATCGAGCTAATTTAATTTTATCTTGATCAGAAGTATCCAAATTCAATATACTTACGTACGCGTTTGTATGTTTATATGTGATATATTTTTATAGTTGATCAAGTGTTAGAAATGAATCAGGCACAATGGAAGAATGAGGAACATTTATCACAAAAATATGTTGCTGAACAGAGATCGAGCTACATATTATTTACACGAACAGAGTCAGTTGTTTAAGTGTCTAGTGTCGGCCACTACATATCCACGTTTTTGCCAGGTGACCACAACGTGGTTGGAATGTGGCTATCTGAGATCCAAAAAAAAAGATAAGAACGTAGCAGCCACCAAAAAAGTGTTCCCCATTTTGGTAGCCACCGCGTGATAGAACCGTGTATATTACGTTCAGTCCACTTGGAATGCTACTTGGGAAGTTTAATAATTATCCACTTGAAACATAATTTTCTGACAATATTTTCTGGGAATTTTTTTCTATCTTTTTTAAAATTAACTTTTTGAGCATTCGTTTTTTTATATATCAATAAAATAATCGAATATGAAAAAGTATAAACAACGTTTTGATGATATCGCATCAGTAACGTAACAAAATGTGAATTGGGAGTACTTCTTTCTTTCCGAACAACTGAATTGAATACCTAATTATAATTTTTTTTGAGTGGGTGTAGAAAATCTTTCATAGACAACACCTTACGGTAGTGTGGGACTCGCTCTCTGAGTTTTCGGGTTCCTATGTCCCCTTTCCTCTGGGATACCCACTAAGAAAACCAACCCGTAGACTCGTCTGATTGAAAACCTCCGACGACACTTGGGCCTTCTGGCCCATTGTATCTTGCCTGTTGTCCACTTCTACAGCACTCATTTCAGTAATTTCGTGCCCTGCACAATTTTGTACAGATCTTCCACTGGATGTGTGCTGTACAGTCTCGGTTCACCAATTGATTGCCCGAGAACTGAATGTCTTCTGCGGTCCAAAGCCCCGCAGTTGCACAGTATGTGTGATAATGTTTCTGGTTCCTTGCCGCATAATCTGCATGCAAGGTCGCATTTCAATGACAGGTTGAGCTCCAAGGATATTTCACTGAAATATTTTCCTGGGCCAATATACGATTTTACCTGATACCTATCAAATAGTATTAATCATATCCATTTTCTATGATTTTCCCATTTTTTTTTCAATAGAATTTCAAAAAAAAATAAAGATAAGTGGACACCGTTGACTGCTCTGGCCTGTGCGGACTGAAAGCGGACAACAGAATCCGACATGGCCCGCCTGCGACGTTCGGAACGAGCGGACGCGATATTTGACGATCTATTATACTTGTCTAGACAGGATAATTGCCATTTGGTGCATCTTGTACTTCGATCACGTGCATTTACAGTATATCATAGTTTTTTTAATTATTCGAATTCAACCCGCACTGACCCCCTAGGGTGATCAGCGGTGGTACATGGACATACCATTTTATTATATCAGGTTCAGAACATTGATCTGTTGGATATACTGGAAAACACTTTTCGAGTCACTGTTCAAACTCACTGATATGTCACGGGTTAGCTCGAGGTTGTTCCTTACAGTTTTGTTTCCCAATTTATTATTTCAATAAAGAGATTTTTCGCCCGAAGATTTCGTAACATTGAACGTGATATACGCGTTTAAGTGTGCAGGGCCACAGCAGACATGTCACCATGTTAAACCACATAAGACCGTGTCTTCTCCAGCGGGTAAGAATGATAAAGATGTAAATGTCAAGCGGACACCGGTGTCCTCTATGGCCCAGGAGGCTGATCACATATTGGACATCAGTGTCCGCCCTGGCGCTCAACCTGTTGTCCAGTCATGAGCCCCGTAATAGTTTTCAGTTATTCCCTGTTCAATTTAACAGGTCTGCTGTTTTTTCCGACACGGGCCTTTGATGTATTATTTCCACTGTCTGTTCCTGGAATGTCATCCCAGTATTGTTTGTGTTTTTTCTGGATCCAGATTTCTATGACGATCGTGCCGTGCGTTTCGGTACCCGAGGGTCTGTCCTGGACCGGGTTCGTTTTCCGAACCTCTTCTAGCGATCTCGTCGCTTTTTCATTTTCTGCAAATCCCTGATGTCCTGGCATCCAAATCAGCTTGACGCGGTTTTGTTCTGCTAGAATTGTCAGTTTCTCTTCGCAGGTCCGTACCAGTCCTACTTGGAGCCTTCAATGTCACCTGACTGTCTGGGAGAATGTGGATCTGTTCCTCTACCACTGCCCTCCTAATGTTTTTCTTCACACATTGAAGGATTGCGTAGACCTCTGCTTGGAATACAGACGTGTTAAGTACCCAGTGAGTAGCTCAACTCGGTCCTTGGGTTTCTGGAGTGCACTCCTGCTGCCGCACCATTCTCCATCTTCGATCCGTCTGTGTACCAGATCTCGCCCTGCAGAATGCGCGAAATGAATGTGCATTGGATGCTTTTTTTAACATATAGTAAATATCGTTGGAACTTCCAGGTATAGTATATCCATTCTCAGTTGAATAAATTCATCTTTCACTCAAAATATGGGGTTTGTTCAAAATCGTACATATTATGAAGGAAACCGAAAAAATAAATGAATAGGATTCCCCGTATAAAGTTTAAAGTAGAACAAATTGAGTGGAAACTATTCCCGCGTAAAAACCAGTCGATAACTTCGCTGACCACTTATAGCATTAATTATCGTAAACCACTACAGATTATTCCTTATTGGGTTTTGAGTATAGATAATCTATTCGTAGAAAAGTAGTGAGTTGTGTGTCTGGGCGGAGGCAGCGATGTATGATGAATAACTGCAAGGAAAAATGTATGCAGTAGTCGAAAGTACAATCTACAAAAGATTTCTGGCTCAAGCAAATCTGCTTTAAATTTTCACAACAACCAATGAAAGTAGTTAATACTGATAATATCTTATTTGATGGGCCACATATGTTCACAATACGTCACTTGAATATTTTAACGTACTTATGTTACACCTTGTGTACAGGGTGTTATGTAGTACGTGGCCAAGATACAGGGTGTCAACTTTTTAAAAGAAATAGTTTTTTCCCAAATTACTTAATAAAACTTTGGCAGATTTTGTTAAAATTTGGCAGTGTTATTCATGGTATCGAGAGGCTGATTTAGCCCCTATCAGATTGGAAATATCATGTCCAGTGACGTCCCGGAAGGCACCTTAACAAATATTTTTGACGAAAAAAGATTTTTTTCCAATTTTTGTATTGTTTCCGCATTGAGTTACTGAAACTACACTTTTTCTATTCCTAGTATTTTTTGGTATCTTGCTTTGTTTTTTGAGAAAAAAAATAAAAATCACTATATTGTTATGTGGTAACGCCAAAAATTAAAAAAAGAAATGAAACAAGCAGAACCCTTCATTGAAACCACACTTGAACAAATGTTACGTAATTACACGCTTTATATTAGCTTCACTTGTATGTTTGTTTGTTTGTTTGTAACCGACTCCTTTTGGCGCGATTTTGACCCACTTCCAGACGTCCGAATGATTTGAAATTTGGCAGGTGCACATAATTCCGGTGACAATGCATTGAGAAATTTTTGTGAATGAAAAAACAAAATGGCGGCTCCAATATGGCGTACTAATTTTGTTATTATGGTCCGATTTGCTTCAAAATTGGTATCCAAAGGTTTTTGTGGTCGGAGATTGAGATTCTTCTGTCAAAATTGGAAAATTCGGAATGGCGTCTCCAAAATGGAGGACGAGTTTTGTGATTATGGTCTGATTCTATTCAAAATTGGTATGTGGGGGTTTTTGGGGTCGAATATTATGATTCTTTTGTGAAAATTGAAAAATTCAAGATGCGGCTTCAAAATGGCGGCCGAGTTTTGTGATTATGGTCCGATTCGCTTCAAAATTTGGTATCTGAGGGGTTTTTGTGTCGGAGATCATGATTCTTTTGTCAAAATTGAAAAGTTCGAGATGACGGCTCCAAAATGGTGGACGAGCTTTGGGATTATGGTCTGATTCTATTCAAAATTGGTATGTAGGGGTTCTTGGGATCGAAAAATTATGATTCTTTTGTACAAAATTGGAAAATTCGAGATGGCGGCTTTGAAATGGCGGCCGAGATTTGTGATTATGGTCTGATTATATTCAAAATTGGTATGTGGGGGTTTTTGGGGTCGAATATCATGAGTTTTTTGTAAAAATTGGGAAATTCAAGATGGCGGCTTAAAATGGCGGTCAGTTTTGTGATTATGGTCTGATTCTATTCAAAATTGGTATGTGGGGGTTTTTGGGGTCGAATATTATGATCATTTGTAAAAATTGCAAGGCGGCTTCAAAATGGCGGCCGAGTTTTGTGATTGTGGTCTGATTCTATTCAAAATTGGTGTGTGGGGTTTTTGGGGTCGGAGATTATGATTACCTGATTTGATACGATCATTCCATTCTTCAATTTGCAAAAAAATAATAAAAATAATAGTTTAAAAAAACTAAATAAACACGCTTTCATGACTAAACCACACTAAAAAGTAGGAAATAAATAATAGTTTGAAAAAACTAAAAAACACGCTTTTATAGAAAACCAGACTAAAAAAATTGAAAATAAGAAAAAAAATATTTTATTTAAAAAAAAGCGTGGGGTGCATGGTATCAATAATTATATAGTACATTACACACCGAGGCGATACCATGCACCCCACGCTTTTTTTTTTAATAAAATATATTTTTTAATTTTATATTTTTTTTGTCTGGTTTTCTATAAAAGCGTGTTTTTTAGTTTTTTCAAATTATACCTATTTTTTCAATGGAAAACATTTAACAATAAGTAACACAAAACTTACAAAATGTCATCCTTCAACTTCAATGCAAGCATTACCTCGCCTTAACATCGATTGCCGAACACGTTGAAATATTTCTGGCATCTGTCTAATCTGATCACATGAATCCCATATCTGTTGGATCAATTCTCCTTCAGTATTGACTGGAGTTTCATAAAAGAAGAACTTCAAATGTCCCCCAAAGGAAAAAACTGAGGGATTTAAAACTGGTGACCTGGGTGACCATGACTGTGGACCTGCACAACCGATCCAGTTTTCTCCATAAGTTGCATCCAGAAATTGACGTGCTACTATGCTAAAGTGAGCTGGGGCCCCATCGTTCATGAACCACATTTCTACTCTTACTGCCAGTGGGATATTTTCTAACAGTACAGGTGACACAAATTTAAAAAAATGACGATATTCCTGACCATTAAATCTCGGGGGTGAAAAATGAGGTAAACAATATACAGGATAGAAATGTTGGAGATGCTGCCTGTTGTTGCAAAGCCAAGTAGAATAAACAACTCGCTTGGGAACATCCGCAGGTAATAACGCTGGCACACGCTGTATCTGGTAAGGATACAGTTGATAGTCCCTTAAAAGCTTCCATATCGTAAATTGAGAAATGTTTAATTGTTGTGCAATTTCGCGTGTACTTGTCTCGGGGCTACGCTCAACTTCACGTAAAACTGCTTCCTCCAGCTCCACTGTTCTTACCGTTGCAGGTCTCCCAATAAGAGCAGCCGACCTTTGGGAGGTGCCTGATTGGCACAGCCTTTCGTGTATTCTCACAAATGTTTGTCTATTTGGTACAATGCGATGAGGATATATTTCTTGATAAATGCGTCTAGCCGCTCTGGAATTTCCTTGGGCCATTCCATAGACAAAATGCATATCGGCCATTCCTGAGTTTGTGAACCGAACCATTTTCTAATATCACTAACGAATTTCATAGCCAAAACTCTTGAAAACACTCCAGATAATTACTATCGAATAATTACGTATGCACTGTTTCAAGTTATGTCAAAGTAAATTTGTTTGAACAATTGTTTTTCCTTTCATGGCACTCTACTTTAATTTCAAAACACTGCAGTAATAAATAACGTTCTTTGTTCCATCGAAAACAGGTCATTAAAAATTCAAAAGATGACTTTCGAGTAATTTTAATTGTTTAATCATGAATAAAAATCTCGTTATTGCATATCCATGGACAACAATAAAAACATTTTAAAATAATTATTATTTTTTTTAATGCTTGCATTACTTTTGATAACAATTTCTAAGACTAGAATAGACTAGTAGACCAGGGTCGATAATTTTTGAATCCAAAAAAAATTATAGTAGAATGAAACTCATTGGAAAAGGAAGAGAATATAACGAAAATGGAAGGAAAAATAATTTACGGGCGATCTGAGGTCGGGAAATGGAAGGGGGTGGGTTTTTAAGGGTAAAAAACTGTATGGAAAAAAGTCGAATGGCAAAGTTGTAGGCAATAAAAAGTTCTACAACTTTGGTATCCAAATTTATTTCACATAATCTTAAAATTTATGTGAAAAATTCAAATAACCAAGTTTTAGGTTTTTTATTTTTACCTTTTACAAAACAAAAAAATTCACGAAATTTGGTGAAAACTTACTTTTTCATGTCTCAAACAAACTGTAATTTTTTTTATTTAAAATATTTATTTTTCCACTTTATTTTGACTTAATATCGAAAATGCACCCTAATTTTCAATCAGAAATTCTTTCGTCAAAATATCAGGTTTTTTTAAAAAGTCGTTGGTCTTTTTGTTCATTGAAATATTTACTTTCTGATAGTGTGAAAAAAAATATACATTACTATGGTAAATGTTCTCAGAAAATGCAAAGAAATAACAGGTAGTAAGGCCCAGGCCCTCCTAGCCCTTCCCCACTTCTCTATGAAATACCTTTTGATGGGCTGAAATTTTCCGTAGGTCACTCAGGTATAAAAGTTATCTCAAAATTGCAATGGGAAGGCATCTACGCAAATAATTTAAAGAAGATTCTACAACTTTCTCAAAATATTGTAGATGTCTTATTAAATTCGGATTCGAGTTTTTTTCGTTTCTTTGCATTCTTTGTCATAGTAATGTACTTTTTTTTATACCATCAGAAAGTAGAGATTTCAACGAACAAAAAGCCCACCGATTTTAAAAAACTGATATTTTGACGGAAGAATTTTCGATTGAAAATTAGGGTGCTTTTTCGATATTAAGTCAAAATAAGGTGAAAAAATGAATATTTTGAATCAAAAAATTACACTGTGTCTGGAACATAAGAAAGGAGGTTTTCACCAAATTTCGTGGAGAAAATAAGTTGTTGTAGAAGATAAAAATAAAAAACCAAAAACTTGGTTATTTGAATTTTTACATAAATTTTGAGGTTATGTGGAAAAAGTGCAGATACAAAAGTAGATCTTCTTATCACCTTCTTATTACCTACAACTTTGCTCCTCAAGTTTTTTCCATAGGACTCGTAGTTTTGCCGGAAATCGAGATAAACTACCCCTAAAAACTCACCCCCTTCCACTTCCCGACCTCAGATCGCCCGTAAATTATTTTTCCTCTCATTTCTGTTATATTCTCTCCCTTTTCCAATGGGTTTCATCCTACTATTATTTTTTTTCACTTTTTACCATTTTCAAAGGCTTCAGCACTGGTCTATATTGATATGGAAAACAATAACAAGTTCTCCCCAGTTTTTGATGGTATGGTAGTTCAAATTTTTTATTATGTAGTCCCAGGGACATGCAATAAAGTGATTTTTATGTTTTTTCTCGAAAACAAAGCAAGATACAAAAAAAATGCCAAAACTAAAAGTTGCTCATACGAAAAAAAAAATACAAAAATTGCGAAAAATCAGGGACGCACATTTTTTTGGTCAAATATAATAGTTCAGGTGCCTTCCGGGACGCCACTGGACATGATGATTCCAATCTAGTTAGGGCTCAATCAGCCCCTCACTACCCCAAATAACACTGTCAACTTCAAGAAATCGGCTGAAGGATTATTAAGATATTTAGGAAAAAACATTTTTTTGAAAATGATGACACCCTGTATCTTGAAAACAAAGCATTACCGGACCTTTGGTTATATAAACTTTTTATCTTAGAATCACTCATGAAATCACCCCTTCGAATTTTGCCACGTGTTTATATAACACCCTGTATATGCTAAATAATGTAATGTTACTTCCTGCGATAAATCATTATTATTATTATTAACTGACGAGAAGAAGAAGGAGGTTCATAATTCGACACGTTTTTTATGAATTTACATACATGAATTACAACCTTTCACAAAGTAATGATTATTTTTTTTATTGATAAAATATACCTCGAAATAGTTCTATTAGAATTTAAAAAAAAAATCTACCCCTAAGAGTTTACGCAATGAATTTGTAACAGTTAACCGATTATACCACGCATAACTTTGAAGTGGGTTATACGATTCCGATGATTATTTTTTCATTGAATAAGGTTTATTACACCCCTAAGGGAGGTGATTTGATTACACGATTCTCTACAACCTGGTGTATACAAGTTGCCACGTTTATGATCATTACTAATGAATGAAATCATAACCATTAATCGGGAATAAAAAATTTCATAACATTGTACAACATATGCTTCCTTCACCATTATAACTGAAATATGAGAACAACGGATTAAAAAGTTAGTCGTATAAATGTATCCATGTTATACTAAACGATGCGCTCACCATCGAACTCCTGGCATGATCTGGACATTGTTCGTTGCCATAATGAGAAAACTTTTTCTCTACCGACTTCTATCCTGACAACGTGTCATAGAGGTGATTTGCACACGATGACGACGTTGTTAATGGGAGGAAATGGTTCACTGAAGTGAGTGTCCCAAAAAAGCATAAAAAATTTAGTATACTTTTTTTAATTATTTGGTATTATTAGAATCCCCTCAAAATACAACTCGTGAACAATATTTGAGTTTACCGAGGATAGTTTCCGTATTTTTAATTTTCGATTAGGTGAAAAAAAAGGATGAATTCCCATTTTGTGGTGGATCTGATTCGAAAAAAAATATTGGGGAACGCGATCATACGAAAGCGTAAATGTGCAAACCTCTTTTATTTTATTTTCAAATTCCGATCCCTAACTCGAAATTCCGACTCATATCTCGGAATTCCAACTGTTGAGTAACTCCCAATTCAGAATTCTGACTCCAAATTTCCATTTCTTTACGGACATTCTGACTCCTAACTCCGAAATCCAACTTCTGACTCAGATTCCTAAGGTATAACTCGAAATTCATAATTGTATCTCGGAATTTTGACTTCCAATTCGCGATAATAACTTGTTAAATCTCCGCAGGCAAAAAATTCCTTCTATCATTACTGGATTTGATATTGCTGCGTCAGATAATTCAAAAAATACCCAAAGAGGCGTTTCCATCTTTATTATTCGAGAAGTTTCCAACTAATATTCCAAAAAACTTCAAATCATCTACCCGCCTAGGAAGTGTCCCTTCAAGCTACATATAATCAATAATTCCATTGGTGGATTCAGATGATTTTCTAAATGTTATGTGGTACTTTTCATACGCATTGAAGTTGTTTGATTGGATGGCGCTAGATCTAATCGAATTGCGCTGTTATCTGATATTAAGAAATAGGTGCGCCAAAGTCCACACGAGCTGTTTGTGTTTCCCCTTTTATGAGAATTAGAAATTCAAAAGAATATATTTTTGATTGAATTAGATAATTTTGTATACTCTCACATGCGATTGCTCGGTTTGTTCGTGGCATAAAAAACATGTAGACTATATCGATATATTGAATGAAGACGAATTAGAAACCCTACAACTCTATAATAATTAAAAAAAAAGTAATATCGAAAAAACGAAAAAACGTGAAGCAAATAATGCATTCCAGGTAGTTTTTGAAAATAGAAATCAACAAGAGAACCAAAAAAATATTTGAAGTATAGTTAGAAGGGAAAAACAAAATCTGAGTCATAAACTATTACTGGAAACGAACTCGTAAATGATCAAAATAAAATTGCTGGTGCTTTCGGTTCATATTTATCTAAAATAGCAAAGAATACTATCAATGCGCACTTCGAGATAATTCTAGGGCAGTAGAGGATAAACATGATTTTTCCAAAATTTAATAATAATTACAGAAGTTTCAAAACTTCAATAGAGCGAAAGTAGTAAATGATATTCACTCTGATTTTGCAACCTTTTTTTTTCCGAACGGAAAATGTTGAAAATCAGGATTTAATGAATTTTCACATTATTAGCGCGGAAAAATTTGCAAAATTCCGAAGTTTTGAAGAATAGGAATTTACATCGTCTGTTGAATTTGCAACCATTCAAATAAAACCGAAATAATTGTTTTATCGAAAAAAAAATTGTTGTTAATCCTAATTTTTTCATGAAAATTCCAAAAGTACTGCAAACTCGAGAAAATAACTTTAATAATATTCTTCAGAAGAATTTTGATTTGCAACCTCTTGCGTCAAACGGAAAATATTTTTTTCTGAATTTTTTTTTTTATTGGAATAAGTGTCGGAATTATTACAAAAGTTTCAAATAATGGTTGCAAGTGGAGATGTCCTGACGTACAATGTTTTCATTAATTTGTAACCTCGTCTGTAGCACGGAAATGAGGGCAAAATAAAAAAAAAAGTATTTTCGTATTTGTTCTCTACCAAAAAAACAAAAAATTCAAAAAATCGGGAAGACAACTCATTTTACCAATTGGTGGCAGTATAATAATTTGCAAACTTTGTTACAATGAGGAACATTATTAATAAAACAGATATTTATTTTCGCAACACCTGTATTATCTGAATAATACAGATTTTCATATACCTAATAAATGGCATTCATTTAATTGACTACCACCAAGAAAAAGCTCGTCAACGGTAGGTGAAATCATTCATTGTTGAAAGCTAACGTTTTCGATATAAATTCATACATATGATGGAGGATCTAGAATCTCTCGACACATTTTCATGATTTGCTTGATTCATTCAAAAAATGGAAGAAATATTGAAATTTAAAAAACACTGGTACAGTTCACATAAGTATTATTAACCTTCAACTGTATTACGTCTCACTGTTTTTCACCTCTTCATTTTAAAATTTTTTTACGTAGTCTGGTAACTTATTGAAAACTTTCAACCGCATATGATCAGGTGACCTATATGATATTTTATTTTTTGAGAATGGTACATGAAAATGTCCTCTTTGTCGAGTGGGATAATTATAGAAGTGTTCGTTAAGTAAAAATGTTTTACCATTTTGAAACACTTAAATACATAACCCATGTACAAATAGGCATGTTAAAGGCAAAATATTGTATTTGATAAACAATTCTCTGCATGATACTCTACATGGGACTTTGGCAATGCATCTAATAATGCTTTTTTGGGCAATGAAAACATCCGATACATCAGTAGCATTTCCCCAGAAACAGATACTGTACCGCAGTCTTGAATCTACTTGTGCATAATACAAATTGATTAGTTGATTTGTTTCCAGTACATCTCTCAAATTGATGAAAAGTAATTTCAAGGAAGATAACCTTGTTGTAATATTTTTAAAGTGTCCTTTACAATTTAGATTATCATCTAGATTGATGCCTAGGAATCTAATCGAATTGTGAATACTATACACCGGACTATTGTCAATGCTGGAGACCAAATCATCAACTCTCTTCTGGCAATGATGAATTCTGATAACTTCTGTTTTCTGAGTGTTGAAAAGCAAATTGTTATCATTAAAATAATCCGAAACTTTGGTCATCAATTCTGAGCATTAGTTCTCAAGTGCAGGTGTTCCTGCTGCCGAGATAATGAATGAGAAATCATCATCATATGCTGTATAATGTGTATCGCCTATGAGATGATCGAGTTGATAACATATAGTATAGAAAGCACAGAGGGCCTAAAATTGATCCCTGTGGTACCCCCATCTCTAATATAAAATTTTCTGATTTGAATTGTTGAACTCTATTTTCCTTCATTCGGATTGATATGAACCGGCCCTGCATACTTTATTTTTCTTTGGTTACGATGTTGTTACCAAGTTCATGAAGGGCTATACTGGGTATGAATAATTTATTAAAACTCACTGGCGATTTCTATCGAGCGGCAGCTCCCAATATACACATAGAGAGCTGGAATCGTTCAAGTTGTGTACCTCGCCAATCTACCCATGGATACTATACAAATAATTGAAGCACTTATAAAAACAAACAAACTTTATTAATAGAAAAAAATACTTCGTTGCAGAAAATAAACAAACTGTGTGGTATAACATTTTAATCCATACAACTTCAGTACTTCTATAGTACTAAAAACCTGTTCCAAATAATGGAATAAAATTCGGATAATAATTGCGTTACAACTGACCGTGAGTTGTATCAATTTTCTAGTCCCTGTATTGAGAAACAGATTTAAAGAATCTAACAATTACAAAAATAACTTAATGAACAACAATTTTTCATATGAAATAAAAGGTCTAAAACCCGTTATAAAATATATTCAGCTTTTCAACCACACTGCTATATCTGATACTTAATTAATTCAACAATCTAAAAAAAATAAGATAACTATAGTGGATGAACAGATATCATTTCAAATAAATTGTAAGAAAGTTTTACAGTTTATAAAAGTCAAATGCTTATACATACTTTCGAACAAAATATCTGAAACTCTACTACTGAGTGAATAAAACAATAATGACAAAAATAATATTTGTTGAATGAGCACGTATCATTCCACAAAACTGGATGAATGATTCATAAATGTTGGTAAATCTTTACTGACACTGGATATAAAATTAATTTCATTCAATAATAAAACTGAAATAATTCTAACTATAGATTCGTATTGGCAACAAAAATTGAACATATTTCAAAATGTATTCCGCAGTAATGGATGTCTTGTTTTTATTCATACTACCAATAACTGGAGATACAATCGAGTAGTTCCAAGTTCAAAGCTTGTTTAATTTATAATTTGGAAAAAACAATGAATGACCATGCTCAAATATGTGGGTGAAATTTCATAATGAAACATTTTCACTTTGGGTAGAGATTTCGTAGAAAATGCCATTAAACTTGAATGGTTGGAAAAGATCTAAGAGGTCCAATTAATACAAATCACAGAAATAATGAGCCTCACCATGTTTGCACAGATTCTGGATCTCACACACAATAGTTTTTCAAACGATTTCTAATTCCAATTATTTTTTTTTTTTTTTTTAATTTTTTTAAAACCTTTATGCACACTGATTCTAGATAAACAATTTTCTCGTTCCGATATTTTTATAACACTTTGAATATACATTTCAATTTATATTTTAATTTTGATCTGACTACATACTTCGAGCTGTGTACTGACTTGCCTGAAAGTCTGTGACTGAGAGAGTGAGTTAATTTTATCATTCCCTCATATAACCTTCCACTTCTTTTCGCGCATCCCACACGACGCGATTACTCACTATTTCATATGTTTAGTAAGGGTAGGTTTATCAGTATTCAAGATGGCGGCTCCAAGATGGCGGACTAGTTTTGTGATCATGGTCCGATTCATTTCAAAATTGGTATGTGGGAATTTTCGGGGTCGGGGATTATGACAATTTTTTCAAAATTCATAAATTCATGATGGGGGACGAGTTTCGGAGATTATGAATTTTCTGTCAAAATTCGTAAATTCAAGGTGGCGGCTCCAAGATGGCGGACGAATTTTGTGATCATGGTCTGTTTCGATTCAAAATGGGAAGTTTTTAGGGTCTGAAATAATGAAATTTTTGTCAGAATTCATAAATTCGAAATGACGGCCCAAGATGGAGGACGAGTTTTGTGATTATGGTACACTCGATTCAAAATTGGTTGGGCTGTTTCGCGGTCGGAGATTTCGATTTTTTTGTCAAAATTCATAATTTTAAGATTGTGGCTACAAGATGAAAACCAGATTTCTGATTATGGTCATTTATTCAAAATTGGTATGTGGGGGTTTTCTGGTTGGAAGAATGAATTTTTTGTCAAATCTATAAATTCAAAATGGCGACTCCAGGATTGCGGACAGTTTTGTGATTGTGGTCAGATTTTATCCAGAATTGGTGTGTGGGAGTTTTGGGGTCGGAGATCATGATTTTTCCGCTAAAAACTTACAAGGAAGATACCCTGTAATAACGATGCTCAACTAGAAATGAATAGATTGAGGCGAACTAACCAAGAAGCAAAACATGAAATAACCAATAAAAAAATTGTTTAAAGACAAGCTTTCATGTAGTGCACTAAAACGTATAAAATAAGTTTAGGTCATCGCTGACAATAATTTAATCATTTTTTGTTGAATTAGTTGGTTTCAAAAAGCTTGTCAAACGAATTGTAATGAAATTAATACTTACCAATCTATCATTGTCCAACGAAATTAATTGGTACTTACTTTTATAAACACTTCGCGCGATAAGCTTTTTGGAACCAAATCATTCAACAAAAAATAAATCATTGTCAGCGATGACTTAAACTCATTTTATACGTTTAAGTGCACGGCTTAAATGGAAGCTTGCCTTCAAAAAGTGTTTTTTGATGTTTTGTTTTTCGTCGGTTGAAAATACTAGGCTTCCCTGACCAGCCTGGTATTATATCCAAGTCTCTGCATGGTATTTGTCCAGGTAGGTCAACAGAGAGTGCAATCTAAACTTTTTGTTTATGACTCACTTGATGAAAGAAAATATGTTGGTACACTTTACTTTGACTTATCGAAAGCATTCGATTTTATTGACTCTGATATTATTTGCAATAAACTGTATTCACTCGATTTTGGAAGTCACTTTATTTCATGGCTTAGATCATACCTGACTCTCAGCAAAATACGTGTTGAAATGAACAATTGTCAGTCACAATCATATGACATTAACCTTGGGGTTCTTCAAGGATCTGAGTTAGTTCCCCCCCATTTTTCTGCTCTCCACTAACGATCTGCCAAATCATGTAGTTCTGTATGCAGATGCCATGTTTGCATCAGATGCCAATAACCCAGAGGAATATCAGGAAAAATAGAATATATTGAGCTGCGAGTTCACAAATCCGTGTTACAAAAATTATCTGTTGGTGGATATGAAAAAAAAATGTTTCAATGCAGTTTTATTGCATAGAATAATTATAATCTTCAGTTTAGAGTGGGCGATGAAATCATTGAATGATCTGGGAATGTATACTTTGCTGTTGTATATTACCACATCACCTTCAATATCACCTTGTGGGGTTGCTATACAAAACTAAATAATCTGTAGACAATACTTCATTCTAAATGAAATAATGTGCATGCCATGCATTATTATTCACAAATGCATTGTATAATTTGAATAACACATACACAATTATGTTTGAAACTGTGTTATTAATACATAATCTACCAGGCATGGAGAATTCATAAGGCTCCAGAAACATTCAACATGCTTGCATGAAAATTGTCCCTCTTACATAGGTGCAAAGTTATTCAGCCACCTTCCTGATAATATAAGAAATTTAAATAGAATAACTCATTTCGAACCGAAACTCAATTGATTTTAATTACCGGTTGTTTTTATAGTATTGACGAGTATTTTGATGAATAATGTAAACTACATTCATATTTTCTTTTTTACTCATTTTGTACTACCCTTGAGGAATTGATATATTTTTTTAAATTAAGTATTTGATTTTGAATTATTTTTTGTTTGACGCATTCCATATCATATTATCCAGTTACCAAACTTCAAAATACATTTTTTGTGACCTGTATCGTGGTTGTGGTCGAAGATCGATAAGATATGTCGATCTACGATATAGTATTTCAACATTGCAAGAACTTACCTTAAATACCTTCATTCCCGAGAAGACTATATTTTTGAAAGTCCTATTAGTTTTGCTATGTGTTATTGCTATGTCCTTCAGTAGGGATGTCTGTAACCTGGATGTCGAAGTGATTCCACCATAGATGTGGAAAATCTGTTTTTCGAACCATTTCATTTTCTATTCGATGGGCGGCCTAACGAATGTTTTATGCATGTTTCTGAAATATGAAGTTGTTGATAATATTGACTGCGGTAAATGGAGGTAATCAGCTTTCCATCCATTAATGGATATATAGAATCTTATGTGCGGACGGTGCATAAGCTACATATGCGGAACAGATTTGGATAATTTTACGGAGATAATCTCGTATATTGCCAATAACTATCGAACTGCACCGTAGTACATAATTGGCATGAATATAGTGTCGAATTACGGGGTTATGAACTCTAATGGTATAATTAATTAGTGGTAGATGTTAGTGAGATGATTTCTCGTACTCACGGTAAATGACTGTTGGAATGAAAATTCTGAACTTTGTGAATCGAAATTTCTAGAATCTCTGAGTTCGGCATTTTAATATACAGAGTATAGGTTGAATCACGTTTGAGAATTTGTACGGTGAGGCTCCATTCTGAAGCCATTTCCAAGTGAAGAAGGACCCGTTGAAGACCAACCCCACCTTCACGTGGTTTGAGTTGAACTGGCCACGGCCGCACGAAAAAAGAAATGGTTTGAAGACATTTGTAAAGGCGGTCGCGATGTCTTTCCCCAGCTTCTCGTGGGACGTATTATGGTTTGAAACGGTGAACAAGGCGGAGAAAACTCTTCAAAACCATGGGAGGGTGCAAAACTAAGGGTCGTTGGAGAGGCAGCAGTGCATCACAACGATACCTTGGTGAAAATTATACCCAGATGAGCCAAAAGCTCAAGGCTCTTCAAATAAACCTTAAATTCCAAAAGCAGCCGCAAGTGTGCTAAGAAGGAAGTTTGTTGAAAAAAATTTCAGTATAGAGTTGCTCCAAGCTCCCTGGATCAATAGAGACATTTTGCTCGCTCCAAACATTGAATTTACTCCTGTTCCAGAATTCATCACTGGAAATTTGGCAAACGCCATCGTGGAAGTGCTTACTGAAACAGGCAAAAGGCCTACTTCCCAGGAGACTAGCCGTCATACCCACCACCAGAGGAAGTCCAGAGAGTACCTTTCAAAATATTTACAATATAGACATCGTCAATAAAGGTAATAACCCACCCTTATGAATGCGATCAGAAAAGAGGTTCTCGCTATAACCTTTTGGTCCATTCATAATAAACTACATTCACAACTGACATGTACCTGATGACTTTTCGATGTCGTCGGATCATCAACACATGAGATTTGACTTCGGAACCACGCTTCGAGGGGTATAGGATACCCAAACTGACCAACTGGTATACTTATGAAGAGCATCTCGAGAGACAGTTGGAGAAACAACATATATCCATCGATTCAGCTGAAGAACTAGATACAGCCACCAAGCAGCTTCAGAATGCTATGATGAAAGCATATGAAATCAGTTGCCCAGAAAAGCAAAAGGCAGTCAATAGAGACCTGCCTTGGTGGAATAAAGAGCTAGCCAAACTTAGGAGACAGTCAATAGAGACGTGCCTTGGTGAAAATAAAGAACTAGCCAAACTTAGGAGAACTTTTCAATAGAGCTAAAAGTCTGGGACACTACCTCGTTAAACAAAAAGGAGGTATAAAGCAATAATCAGAATTTTTTAATATTGGTTTTTATTTTTCCGGTAAGTAATGCAGATAGCTACTATACCGTATAAATAATAAATTTTTAAATTTTTGGAAATAAAACAACTGTGAAAAGGTGCATGAGCATAAGCAGGAGGCACCTGCAGACATGAATTTTTCGAAAAGAAATTAGACTTATATGTCTATAGGCAGACACCTGTTTACATCAGCAGGGGCTGTCCCTTCGCCCCATCAGGAGGGGAAGAGGACAGTTCATCAGTCCCCCAAACATAAGTCACGATTCCTTAACCATCTCCTTCTTTCCCACCTTTCCCCTACCAGGAAGAGGATCAGAAAGAAGTGTAAATTTGTACATAGAAGTTTAGTTTTTACAATGTACGTTTTTATTGTTGAGAAATACATATTTTTTTATTTTGGATTCAGGAAGACTACAAAGCGGCCCTTTTTGAGTACAACAAAGAACTCAGAAAATCCAAAATGATTACATGGAGGCAAATGTGTGAGGGGATTACGGAATTAGCCGCAGCCCAACGCCTCCAGAAAGTTATTTCTGAAAAACATACCAACGGCATCGTTCTGATCAAAAATCTGAACCGTGGATATGCAGAAAACCAGAGGAAAAACATTAGTGTTCTCATCCAGACACACTTTTCTGGGCCCAAGGTTATTTTTAGACGCACCGCCAAGTGCTTATCTGGAAGGGTTGGTCACCAACCCCAACAGAATCAGCAGTAGCCTAACGGAGGAAATATTCACCACCCAGAAGATAAAATGGACCTTTGAGAACTTCGCACCTTCCAAATCGACCAAGAAGAAGGAATTTCCGCCTTATTACGAAATAGCCTAGAAATAATAGAGCCCTTTCTTGTTCAAGGCCAGTTCCATTTTCAGTCACATACCGAAAGCTTGGAGGAAAACTGCAGTGGTGTTCATACCAAAGACTAGGAGATGAACCAAATTCTCATGGCCCCATCAGTCTCACCTTGTTCCGAAAACAATGAGAAAAATTATAGACTGCTTCATAAGAAGTGAAACCTCTTTGGACAGACCGCTTAACAAGATACAGTTCACCTATCAAGCAGGCAAATCAACGAAAAGGGCTCAGTTGAAAACATTGAAAATACATACTTGGCCAGAGCAATGGCTCTATGTGCATTCTAAGATGCCTAAAAACACTGGTGTATTCACTGATTCGATTTTGTTTGGAATTTTTGGTGGACAACAAATGAAAAACGTTGGATTCTGCTTAGAACTTCATTAGTAGATGGCGCGGTTAGGAAATGTTTGTAGTTTGTGTCACGCAAAATGTCAAACTTCAAACCTATGAAATTTTCTTTTTCTGTCAACATTACTTCATGCAGAAAATTGTGAATTGATCGTTTTTAAAGATTATAGTGTTACGAACAAGATCCCGCTCAGAACAGTTGGCGCGAAAATGAGATGAAATCCTCGAAACCTACTACAATGTTTACATATGTCTGTCAAAAATAAGATTTTTCTTGAGGTCTTCCTGGCGATTTTTTCAAAGTGATTTTCCCCGATACAAACTATACCAAGCCATTCACTGCACATCTCTGCCGGACTATTACCTCTCTAACAACCTTCTGACATGAACAAAATCGGAGAGTTCATTATAGATATCATAAAATCTGTTGATGAAGTTGAGAAATCGATGAATCCTGGTGTGCGACAGTCTAGGCTGCTTCCAGCTATCTTAGAATGACTTCGCCGGAAAAGGTGAGCCCTACTAACGAAGATGATGGGAGGAAAAAATAATATGAATGCTTTTCTTTTATTTTTCAGTAACACCCCGCATGGGATAATCGGAGAAGGAGAGCGATCTAAACCAAGCAGTTGTTCGGAAGAACAAGGCCCACTTCCAAGATAGATAAGGCTAATGACTATGATTAGGATGATTATCACTTTTTGATAAACACATGAATTTCAAAAGTAAGCGTGGACTTTTTATTCTATGAAGATATATTGATTTTGGGTAGTGAATTCCGAACCGTCCCAGAGGGTCCCATAGCTCTTTGGAAGAAAATATCCACTATATTTAGAACTTTCCAATACTTTAGTCAGAAGACTGTCATCTCATGGGTATAATTTTATACAAAATAATATAATATGAAAAATGGATATGGAAGTAATATTTGACTTGCTAGTTACTAGATACATTACAATCATAAGTTGAAAAAAATTATTCCAATGGGCAAAGGTTCAGAGAAGATTCAAATTAATTTATACATAAACGAGTCATTTTACAAGTAGTGGAATAATATTAGATTTTAGCTTCAGAAAGTTAGGGGACTGCGGAAACCTTTAACTGTACATTAGTGATGATGTAAGGAACAACATATAAAAAGTTACCAACCATAAAGTATGTGCTTAATCAATTATTTAACAAATAAGTTGCCAAATTACATTGTATATTGAATATTAAACAGAAAATAAATAAATAATGGTGCCACTCGCAAAAATGGATAAAAATTTTCTTCAAAATAAAAACTATAGGCTGCAGAATTTTTTCGCTAACGTGCGAAAAAAATGTGAGGCGGCAACACTGAAGTGCAGCGCTGGAGGAGCATGTCGCCACGAGCGAAAATGGTCCAATAGTCTCAAAATGGCAGCTGTTGAAAAACTTCGCATTATTTCATTTCCATACCCAATATCGGCAAACTATAAGTCGTTTGATAGAACTTCACTATCTCACCAATTTTACCCGATTTTTTTTTCTGATAGATGTACACATAAATAACAAATAGGTAGCTGTAAATTATCATTCCTGAAATCTACCTTTACGACTGGCCACGCCATCGTTTTTTCAATGTCATATTTTGGTTCAGCGACCTCAAAAACCCCTATAGCATCAATTTGGGTGAAATTTTCCTAACAAAATTGTTTTTCATTGTGTATCAGAGGGTTTTAGGAGAATCCATGGAGTCCTCCAGGATTCCAAAATAATGCATGATTTTAAGCTATTTTTACTCCGCTATAAGAAGGTAATTTGAGTTCTTGCGATAAGATAGTCGTGTTGTCTGCCAAAATAGTGAACAACTCTTAATTTGTCCAAAAGCTGAGGTTATTTCACTCAGATAGGATTCGAACCAATTGAAGCTTCGTCCTCTGAAGCTGTAGTGATGAAGCTTACGTAACAGTCAAAAGCTTTAGATATGTCGCAAAACACTTCCTTCAGACTAGAATATAGATTTTTCAGAAAGCGAAAGAGATTACATCTCCCGTACTTTTATTGGTTTGAAAGCTCAATTGAGTAATTGTATGTAATTACATACAAGTGCTGTAAATTCACAGCACTTCATAATATCATTATCCGCTCCATCGTAAGATTTTTATCACGAGCGAACAGGGACAGAAATACATAAGTACCAACTCGGTGGAGCTGTATCAATAGAAAATTAACCATACAAAATGAATTGGTACGGTACATCATTAGAATTATTTCGGAACCCTCTCGAAAATTCTATATAACACTCAGGGTTATTATATATATAATACCGACAATATATAAAAACATGGAATAGTTTGTTCTAGCATATGTTACATCGTTCGATCAACCTCAAAATATTTCACAACGAATTGACATAACCTTAAAGGCGACAAAAGCACAATCACAGAACGGATCAGGAGACACAAATCACAAAAACACCAGTTTACTGAATTATGACAAGAAACGACGTCGGCGCCATCTGAAACTCTAGATAACTCCTTTATCAAGTGGGCTGTTTCCCCCAGTTTGTCCCAATATTTTACAGGTATAAGTGAATACACCATGCTTTTAGACATCTTAGTACATTCATAGATATAGAGGGTACTTTCGATAACACATCACATAACTCCATCATCAGATCGCTGGAGGAAAGGACCTCCTGATCATATGGATTCATGCAATGCTGGAAAGCAGATTTTTTGTAGCTGCTTTCGGAGACGAAATGGTCAAGATGACAGCGGAAAAAGGTTGTTTCTGAGGCGGGTTCTATCGCCTTTGCTGTGGTCACTGACCGTGGATAATTTGATATTGAAGTTACATGAATCTGGAATTACGACTTAAGGTTACGCCGATGACCTGGTCGTCACTATTATGAGCAAACATGAGATAATATCCAATCGTATGCAGACAGCCCTTAATATAATCAGAAGCTGGTGCGCAAAGGAAGGACTAAATGTGAATCCTAGCAAAAAAGTGCTGGTTCCATTCACAAAGAGGCGTAAGTATGAACTGGAAGCCCTCACTCTGTATGAAACTCACCAAACTTCTTCCAATGAAATCAAATACTTTGGCGTCATAATCGATCAGAGACTAATATTGAACAGTCATATTGAAAATATTATTTCCAAGGCTACAGATGCAAACCTGTACTTGCCATAGACTTTTTAGTAAGAGATGGGGTTTGAAGCTGAAAATGCTATACTGGTTATATCAAACGATTATCAAACCACGGTCACCTATGCTTCATTGGTATGGCGGCAAAAAACCCAAAAGTACTCGGCACAAATCAAGCTGCTGAAAGAGCAGCGGTTCGCGGTAATATTCACGTGCCCCACTGCAGCACTAGAGGTTATGCTGAATCTATCGCCACTGGTCTTGTGGGTACTGAAAAAATGCCTTCAGACTGCACCAGGCATCGAACTTGAAGGCTGGAAATCTGATTGGACATCTGAAGATTCTGGGAAATATTTCGTCTAGAACTCCATCGAATTCAACTGAGAGTTCCTGGTCTGTCAACGATGTTTTCCAGGAATAACTCTGAAATAAAAGAAATATCACTAAACATTGCAAAAGATACAAAATTACTAGGCCTAATGAAATCAGAAGTACCTGGCCTAATTAAATTATAACACAAGACTATAACCGCCTGTCGGTACTTCTCAGTATTGAACTTTCTGATGTTCATTTGTTTGCCACTAATTCATTTCATAGCCGTACTTATCATCTAAACTGACTGAAGAAAATAAATCATTGCAAATTATACAGAGAAATCGCTTAACACATCAAATTCTTCCTTACAATACCACGAACAAAAACTGACCTCGAAGAGGTCATCAAAGGATAATTTGACATATAATGTTCAATCTAACGTCGCTGAGATATTGTTGGTACACACAAGTACCAACAGACATTTATACGTCTACAGGATTGCATACGGTTCAACTACCATAAAAAAAATGGTCGTCCTCATGAGTAACGTCAGTCGACAAAGGGCTATCAAGCGGTATCCATAAATAATTTCCTAAAAAAAAACAGTGAGTATGAAAGTGATTTCAGTCTAAGCACTGGGACCTCAACCTGACATCTTCCCAGCAACATTGATGGCTTAGACTCTTCCAGGAAAATTGGGACAAGGATGGTCGTGCAATATTCGTCTTGAATGAAGTCAGTGAAGGTTGGGGTAGGCATAATGGAAAGAAGTTTCCACATATCATTTGACTTAATCTTGATCTTGATCTCAAATGTGGCCTGAAGTATTTTCTGGGACCTGTTTCTCCATGGTATTTGAAAAGTGCTGGGGAAGGATCTAAATGTCGGATAGACATATTACAAGAAATAGTATCAATCCTTAATTCAATAGAGTATTCCAGACCTCTCGAAATAAACTCCAATCTTTGTTGACGGAGTTACCATCCAACATGATGAGTTTCATAATTGTGACTTTATTTGATCGTTATCTCCACTATTGGAATAAGCCGCTCGCGAAAGTCCCCTATTTTGGCCGCTTTCATGAATTTTTTCAACGAATACATTTTTACAGCACTCCACTATCCGAATCTTATCAGATTTGATAAAAATGTTCATTCGTTTTATACTTCATCATCAATTCGAATTTTTCCATTATTTTTTTATGTACAATAGTATCACCATTGAATTCGATTAAAGTCATAATTGAGTTCTGTGTTGGGGTGATTATCAGTAGTAATATGCCTAGGATATTGATGATAGACGAGATAGTTTTATGACAATCGAAAGCTCGTTGCTTGGTAACAGCCCGAAGCCGAAGGCGGAGGGCTGTTACCAAGCAACTAGCTTGAGGAATTTGTAATGAAATTATGAGAAAATTGACAATATTTGGCGGAAATTATTTTTTGACAAAAAAATTTATAACTGAACACAATGAAACATTTATTTATTTATTAAAAGTACAGTTAGTGAAAGTACAATTATGAAAATTCAGCTTAACATTAGATTCGTTGCTGTTCTCTACTATAGAAGATCTATTACCACGCATAATATTCATGATTTTGTTGTAGTGTTTTTGATCGAGATTTAAGTATGGTTCCATAGAATTCTGATTGCTATTGAGACGGTGTGACCCCGGGTCTTGTTAGATTACATAAATTCCTAGATCTCGGTGGGTAGGAAGAGTGTTCTTTTCATAAAAAAAAAAAAAGAAACTAGCGTTATGAAGTCAACTATGGAAAACATCAGAGCATCGTCTGAGGAGGAATATCATTCAGGAGAAGGAGCACATCTCAAGCAGGTAGTTAGCATCATCATCTGTACTTACAAGAAAAGCGTTTCCGATGACAAGAACCTAGCAGGAAGTAAGTAAATTTCCTTCGATGATTTCTTTCCCTCTCCTGCAACTGAAGTTATGGAATTGAACGACAACTGATAACAAGTCTAAGATTGTATGAAGAGAGCAAGGTGAGTATGAATCACTATATAGGTATGAGGTCCATACACTTTTTAGGTGACGTTGTATGTACTTTCTACGATGCAACTTCAGCACTACGCTGCCATCTCCCAATCACATTTTCCTAACAATTTGTCATCTAGAATTGAAATACACACTTCATTGATGAATCTGAGCTACAAATATCCATCTTAGGAACAGAAAGGACAAATCTGGGAACATTATAGAGATGAGGATATTCAACTCAACTTCAACGATACCCTGTATTGTGCCAATAATATTTCTCTGCTGAAATGACTTCTTAAATCATAGAATACACTTTATTAATCAAGCTGATCAATATAATAATAACTTTTCAGGTAGAAAAAACGAATCTTGGAACTTTATAAGCATGTAGGAGTGTCCGTCAACTTCTACGTTACCCTGCAAATTTTCAATAATGTCTATCTACTTATTCCACCCCTCAAATGGAAGAATATACTTTCTCGATAAAGCTGATGGGAAGAATACTATCTTTAGAGTTAGTGAAACCAAATTTAGGAAATATTAAAACCAAATCTAGGAAATATTATGAACATGTAGGATGACATTTCAACTTCTACACTACCCTGTCGTCTTCCTAGAATATTTCTCTACTAACCCAATGAATCAAATAAAAGAATGCACTTTTCTCATCAAGCTGATATACTTTTTACTCACCTTACTGAGCTTGAGAGTTGAAAATAGAGTTCCAAAGTAAAATTTGTCCTGTAGCTTGAGTTATCAACAAGACGTCAAAGACGAAAGTTTATGGCTAAAATTTGGTAAATGCCGTATTTATTCAGGAGAGAAACCTTGTTCCAATTGTAGAACAGATATCTTAGACCACTTTCATACAAGTTTCAGATTGCAAATCCATTCGGTAAATTCGAATATTGGCAAATTCCAGTCGGAAAATTGGGAATTCTTAGAAACAAAATACGTCTCCCTGGATACGATCCTTTTCCTATGAAAGCGAGCACCAAATCGATCAGAAATCACTTCCACTTGGGTCCTGGTCCTGACAACATCTCCTGCTATGGAATGACATTTAGGTACTGGGAAGAAGAGGACGGATCTAAAATGGAATTTAGAAGTACAACACAATTACCTTCGGGAAGACCAGGTCCGTAACGAATAGAAATGATAACTACATTCGATTATTCTGAATTTTCAACTAAATTCCTTTATTTGATATTAGCCATTCATTTTCACAACCCAGTCAACTCAGTAATTATAGAGTCAGCATTTTCGGCCACGATTAGTCTGTGTCTTACTTATAACATCGAGTGAAATAGAGAAATTTTAGTACAACTGTGAAGTAGTGGAACTGAATATGTTTATCATTGTCTCATTGTTGCTTCTTGCCATGAATAAATCCCGGTTTTACGCAACATTAGTAATACTAAAAAGTGACCGTGGAAAGTAACGGGTTTGTGGGTAGGGGTGCACTCCAAAACATTCATGTCCATCAGCGGACGATGTCCCTGCTAACTCCTTGATGTGGGGCGAGGTAAATATATCAGTGGACTATTCACACACGTTGTCGGGAGTAAATTCTATAGGAATTTGGGTAAGATATCAGACTAATGAATTTTTAGACAGTCTCACAACTTTGTATTTTGACTACCTTAATAAACAACAGTCTGTCCTCCTGGACCTCAAAGAATATTGTAATGATAGGAAAATTGAAATTTGATAATTGTTCCTAGTTTGAATCTAGAATACTTAATGGTGGAATATATCTAGGTCATATTAGTCGAAGCCTATCAGTACCACATTAAATCCTCAAGTTATAGATATATTGGTCTAGAATTGATTTTAGTACTTGACTACGGCTCAACACGACAATTTAATAGCTAAATTGAGAAATGTTGAAATGAGTATGTTTGTAGTGCTACAATGTTACTTTCTGCTAAGCATGGATCCCGGCTTTACGCTTAAAAAACTCTATATAAAAAATAGAACGTACTGTAAAGAGTGGCCGAGGATGGTAACGGGTTGTCTAGTATGGGTGCACACAAAACAATCTCGGACCGGTCACTAGTCCTGTGAGTCTAGCAACTCCTTGGTTGCGTGCTGGAAATGTACTATAGTCTTCATTCTCTCAATTGGCGATAATCGATCTATGAATATACCCGTGAAAAATACCGGCAAGGTATTTTGGGCATGAAACAATGTTACAACTACAGATATATTCCTATCACCTTTATATAATCCAATTTTTATCACTTCAGAAACACTTTACATAGCAGTATCAACTTAGATTCGAAACCAGAGACGATTTTTTATAAGCTGAACTCTTAAAACTTGCAATATTATCTTGTGGAAAATGTAAAGCCTTTAATCGTTGAATTGTTTTCAAACGAGTGGAGATTGTAACTCTTGGCTTTAATATATGTATTTATTTAAGTTGTCTTTTATTTCTCTTCAGCAGAACTTTGTATCCTGAAGAACACAAAAAAAAATATACACAACGTGGGAAAATTGAGGGTCTCTCCTTTCAAGGGTCTCTCTATATAAGGCTGTGTGCCGACAAAAAAAAAATGCTATACTAGGCTATCTTCTGAGAGTGGATGGATTGCAGATCCTGCTACCTGAGAAGTGGCGCTGACTATCTAGACGATCACAACAAAAAAAAAGAAGGAAAAAAAAAGAAGGTTGAAAAAATTGAAAGTCGACCAGAAAATTTTACCAATCAAATAAGACCGGGGTGGGTTCGGTTACACTATGACCAGTAATTTTCAGCTCTTGTTGTTTTTCTACACCACTTTTTGCCAATTTGCTAACAGCAGTTGATCTATTCGAGTAATTTGTTATTTTTTTGTCCTTTACATTCAAGCCAATTGCCTCAGCAGCAGATTTAGTCCATACATTTATCGTATTTTTTCCAACAGGTACATTATCGTACCATTCGTCAGTTTCATTTTTCCAGTGCCGATTTGGTTTCAAGAACAGTCGTGGTAAGGTAATATTGTCGCCTCGTTTCGATATCAGTTTATGAAAACGACGTACAGGGCAGCTTTATCTTTCACTATTGGAAACCAACCATTCACTATTCGTACAACTTCTAGAACCACCTTGGCACGTTTTACTGAACACCGGATTGTATTCAATGCGATTTGTTGAGAGTCATCGTTATTTTTCTTGATTTGAAAAAATCCACCAGACAACAAGCCTCCTCCTGCCCACGCTATTCTACAGCAGCACTATGGTAAAATTACGCATAAGACCTTCAGGAGTATTTTCGTCCCATAGCAATATCATTTTGTTAACTTCAGACAAATTTAACGAAACTGAACTGAACTTACGTTTACATGGATCTGCTTGTAGTTTCTTCCTGATTGCATCGCGGGCATCTCGGGCTGGTTTGAATACTAAATTGTTAAACGGGTCAATCATAATATTATAGTCATTATAGTACTGTTCTTGCAAAAGTTTGCACGAAACGTTCCACATTGTCTCCACCGTTGCTTCTTTATATTCGGTCCCGTCTTTCTTTCTCATATTGACCGCCCAATCTTTTAGTATCAACGCCAATTATTCTAAGCTTCTATGTTCATTTAATTTATATTCTCGTTCGCAGCAAAATTTCATAAATATTCCCCAAATATATTGGTGACTGTGGGTTGTATTTCTGAGAATTTTTTCTTTGATTAGCGCATTTATACTTTGAACATTCGCATTGCCAAAACGTGACATTTTAATATTTATTTGGAATGAAGTTGTCAAACTCAATCATGTTTCATAGTGATAGATAATTGCACAGAATACAATTATCAGTGTTATCTCGACATGATTGGGTAAAATTGTTTCATATGACACAAAATGACAAAATTTGAATGGTTGTTAGAACTGTCAAAAAATTAAAAAATAAATATATACATATATATATATATATATATGAGTTGTTCTCGAAGATGAGATATCTACCACGTTTTCATTGACTCGTTCCCTTGTCTGTCTGTTTGTTTGTCTGTTTGGTAATAAATTTTCAATCGATGTTAAACTAACTTCCCGATGAGCTAGAACTGAATCCCAATGCAATAATAACTTGCTTTGTTAGTCTGTTTGACTGAGAGAAAGATAGAAAAATTGTGAAATAATAAGGAGATAAAATCTAGTTTTGTAAAAAGTGGAGAGAGAGAGAGAGAGAGAGAGACGGAGCAAAAGAAAGACGGTATTTGGTAACTGAGAAGGATCTGGCATTAATTTGTTCGGATAATGAAATAATATTTTCATAAAATGAATTCTGCTTGCTTCTTTATTTAATTAAAAATAACAAGCAAACCGAATGATGCAATATTTGTAGGTAGATATAAAAATGTTCTATTTCAGATATTGTCGTGAATCGGGGTTTGTTCACGACTAACTAGGTATATTCTGACCCTTTTTTGATTGAATACACTTTCTAAAAAAATGTAGGAAAATATTCATCACGAGGACTACAAGAATCAAATGAATTATAAATGAAGAATGAAACAATGAATCCCTTCTAGTACCTAGTAATGAATTTCAAGTGTATAGAGCAGATATTTTCTACTTACAGAAGTAAATGTGGAATAATTCCAAGAACCATAATCTTCAAATTGATAATAGGGCTTCTTAACCTTTCAACTCTCTAACTGCCACCATTTCCCAATCTAGCTTCGGGCACGACAAAAACCCGACGTCGACTCCCCGATCAGTCGTCAATTTAGAAAACTCCTGTTTATATTTGACACCAATTCGTGTTTTGCAGAATAACAACACTGTGACCCACTTGAAAATTATACTGATTGTTTTACTCTACTTGTTGTGTTCGATACATTTTTGGCAATATGATCAAGTGAAGAGAAACTGAAATAAACCTGATTTGCCACATGTTTCTGTCATGATCTCATCAAGATGTTTGAAATCGATTGCAGAGTTCCACACATAGCAGACCAAAGAGCAGAAAATGAATACTGAAAAACACCTAGGCAACATATCTATGTTTATTCATGTTGAACGGTATCTCATAGTACACAAAAGTTCCTTTTGACCATCATCCACCCCATCTCCTGATGAATTAAGAAAATGAAACATCTGTAATATACGTGATATTATTTATTTAATACCTCCCGCGGTGATTGGAATTACTGCTTTCCAGAAATTCAAGAATATTACGGTATAAATGATGGGCTAATTCAAATGACTTCCGGAGAAATATCCCGGTGAGATCTTGATTGAATATTGCTAAAACGACTATTGAAGCTTCATCCACTCAATTTCTGCCGTCTAGACCTATTTCTGGGGGTGAATTTTGATCGAAATTATTCCTCCGTAACTTTTAATTAGATGAGAGGAATTTGTAATTGCAACACAGTGATATATGCGGTTCTTCTATATTTTCGTCCATTTCGCATGCTGATGTTCGGGCCCTTTTTTCTGGATCATATCGTTGGATTCCATAGTGTATACATTTTCCATTGTAACTGCTTCATTTATCTATTCATTAATTCCAATATGGTCATTCACATAACATGTGGACAAGTCACTAATACTAATACTTAGATTTACTTACTTCAAAAAAAAGACTTTAAAATTTCATATACAATTACGCAGTTAATATTTACGAACAACGATTTGAACATGTTTATATTAAAAGTTAATATCAAAGAAACATTTGCATTCAATGTCCATTGATATTATATGGAAGTATGCATGGATTTTCAGGTGAATATCATTCAACGTTCTGCGTGGTATTTGCCAGGAAAGTAGTTGTTTTTCACCTGAGATCTACCTTTCTCTGGTTCAATTTTATATTGAATCCTTTATGTGAAGAAAACTGTTTAAATTCGATTTTTCTATTCATTCCACTTCACATGGCACTTATCTCTCACTATATGCTAGACGGGCTTGCCACTCCTACTGAGAAGGAATCTTTATTTAGAAACCTATCGAGGTGGGAGATTTTCGGAGTGTTTCTTTCTGTCACTAGGTACCGCCAGTTAAAGTTTATCTTTTCCGGCGTACCTATAGGTGTTACAAGATCGATGATGGTTTGTTTACGTTGTGTCTCACTTCAGCCAGAGTTCTTTGGACCTTTGGCTGGTTGACTACTCCGTACTGATGAGGGCCAAGAAGCCTGAAACTGGTATGCGGATTGTTAGGTGAACACGACATAAATTAAACATAATCGAGCTTATCAGAAAGAAACATTTGCATTCAATGTCCATTGATATTATATGGAAGTATGCATGGATTTTCAGGTGAATATCATTCAACGTTCTGCGTGGTATTTGCCAGGAAAGTAGTTGTTTTTCACCTGAGATCTACCTTTCTCTGGTTCAATTCTATATTGAATCCTTTATGTGAAGAAAACCGTTTAAATTCGATTTTTCTATCAAAATGTTCGTCCAACGTATAACGAGTGCTGCAGTAGTAGTTATGCGTTATCATACATGAAAAAAATATATGCGTCTACTAGAGAACCTCCTCAATTTTTTTCTCGTCGGTTAAAAATATAATCCATTTTTACTCACCCACTTACTTTTCAGGCAAGCCTAAAAATGACCTTCCAGGTCGGAAGCGCTCTTTTTGCACTGAATACTAAGATATATTTTATTGGTTGTGCCACGTGCACACAGCTCCACTCCCAGAAACCATATTGGTAACCCTCGAAATTACATATTGATATGGGTAAAGCCAATCAGGAACAAAAATTATTATAACTGTTATTGCAGTTCTAACTTACGATTGGGATGAATATTGATAAAACACAAATTAAACCTACTCATTTCCACCTACTTCAACTCTTATACTCAATTGAGATACTTTCCTGTTGAAGAATTACAGAAAAATTATATTTGAAAAGCTTGCGATTTCATTGAGGTTTTCATTCATTTATTTGTGCATTGAGTGGCGGTCCTCCTTTCCATCCCTCTTTGTCTGCTATAACTGTTTTGGAGTTTTTTTCGAAGCTAAACTCAGAAAGCATCTTGTTCGATGGCATACCCATCATGAGGTCGGTCTGCAACTCTCTACAGTCTACTTGTGAGCGTCGAATGATCATTTTTGGTTGTCTCCTCCAGTTTTTTCAACACATTTTTCTGCATAGGTTGATGGCTATCGTACTCTTTCTAATTATAATCTATAGGTGTTGATTCCATGTCGACTTGTGGTCAAAGGTGACTCCCAAGTATTTTGCTTTTCATGCATTTGGAATTTCTACCCCGTTCAGAACTGGTGGCTCATTTTGAGAGCGACTATTTTTGCGGATTTAAAGTGAGTTCCTCCGTTCGACACCACTTGATGATTATGTTTAGAGCAGTTTGCGTATGCTCCGAGACAGTTCCTTTAAATTTTTCTATTTGTAATATTCGCAAGATCATCAACATATCCTCAGCAATACATGCCTTCAGATGTTAGCTCTTACAATAGTTCGCCTACTAGGATAGCCCACAGAAGAGGCAATAGTACCTCTTTTTGTGGATATTCCCTACCTGCTCTGGCTGTGACTGTGGTTCCTCCTATGATTGATGATATGATTACCCTTACCACCAAACTGGCGTTTATTCATCGACAAAAAAGAAATGGGACCCCTTTTATCCCTAGAGCTTTGATAATTGACTTTGTAGGTGCATTGTTGAGAGCACCTTCAATGTCGACAAACATTGCTATGGCTATCTCTTCATCCTCCAGAGATTTTGTTGGTAACATGTTGAGATCATCCAGTGCCAAATCTGTTGACTTACCTGGCTGATACGCGTATTTGCCTTCGTTGAGGGCGTCTGTTGATGATACGTCACCTCTTATGTATCTGTCTACAAGTTTCCCCGCAGTTTCCAGCAGAAAGGACACAAGACTGATTGGGCGGTATGACTTGGGCGTCACGTCATTAAATATCTACACCTTGGGTATATGAATGACTCTCCCTTTCTGCCACTCGGTAGGTATGTATCGCATACAAGCTTCAGATATCTTACATGGAAATGAAATTGATATTTTCTAACCCGTTTGAAGTAGGATTTATTATATTCCATCCTCTCTTGGGGATTCATTTGGTTGGAATTTTTCTATAGCCCACCTAATTCTATTTGGCCCTGTTATCTATGAAGAAAGTTTCCAGTACGAGGCATCAGGCCTTTTCAGCTTGCTTTATGGACTATTCGTCGGTACTTGGTCATTTAGAATTGTTGCGGACGGAAAGTTTGCCTTGATGATCATTGATATGCTTTCCCCAATAGTTGTTGTGTGGGTATCACCTTCCTCTTTCAGGAAACTCACTCGATTTACAGTACCCTCCTTTGCCAGCACTTTGCGGGTTCCAGAGCATGTGGAAGTATCCATTACCTCTCCACAGAACTTCTTCCACGCTTGCTTTTTTACTTTTCTGATGTCTTTATTATACTGCGTAAGTGTAGCTTTTTATTCTGCTTGGTCTTGGTTGGTTTTGACTTTGTTGGGAGTCTTCGAGCTCCACTTCTGAGGGTTTCTGAATGTTCATTCCACCAGACCGTTTCATTATCCTCAGGTTGAAGATAGCCTCATCGATAGATAGGGTCCAGAAATACCAAGCGCAGTTCAGTACTTGAATGGGTGATCACCTGCCAGAAAAGACTCGCTTTGAGAGCCCCGTATAACTACAGTGTAGTAGTTGATGTATCCACAGCTCCAGGCGACATATCAATGAGCACGAAATATAATTGAAGATGGCGTTCTCGAATTCATGGGCGTTGAGCTCGTTGAAGATCCGTTGGCATCGGTGTTCAGCTCTAGTCGCAAAAATAGTCCGACGTAAGATGCAAATAGTGAAAAATCAACTTCCGATGTTGGCAATGCATCATTTTTGTATTTGAAATTTAATGCAATTTCATTCGCAGGCAAAAAGACAAAAAAAAAATCACGATAGCCACTGTGGATTATCTGAGGCTGAAGTATAGTATCAAAGTATAGTGTCGCACATAGTCGACAGCCGTCTGTTCGGCACGGTCTGTAAGTATAGTGTCGCACATAGTCGACAGCCGTCTGTTCGGCACAGTCTGTATGGTGTCGCACATAGTCGACAGCCTTCTGTTCGGCACGCTCAAAAGTCCCGTCTGTACGGAAAAAAATTTCGTGTAGCTGCCGTACGGAAAGGGTTAAATGTATGGGCGGCAATAATTGATGATTACTTGATAGGTCCTTTCTCTCTTCCGTTCCGACTGAATGCGCAACTCACAGAGACTTTTCAGGAAATGAATTGTTGGGACTACTTCAAAATGTACCATTAGAAATTCGTATCCGCATTTGGTTTATGCATGATGGGGCTCCGGTCCATTTTAGCGTTGTAGCCAGGGAATTCCTCAACACTGTCTATTCAAATCGATGGATCGGTAGGCGTGGTCACCAAAGTCCCCAGATCTGAACCCGCTAGATTTTTTCCGTGGGGACATTTGAAGTCACTAGTTTATAAAACTCCAGTAGCGAACAAGAAAGATCTAGGAAACCTAATAGTAGACGCCTGTGGAACAATAAGAAACACACCAATAATTTTTGATCGGGTACGAGATTCAATGACTAGAAGACTGAATGCCTGTATATTCGCTGAAGGTGGACACTTCCAACAATTTATTGGATACAATTTAGTTTCCCTTTATTTTATTTTATTCTACATATTCCAAAATTTCTTGAAATAAAATGTTGATATTTCTTGAAAATTTTATTAAAACAAATACAGATTTTGCACCCTTGATACAAACATAACTATTTAAACGAGTAAAAATTATTAGGTGGTACCTTCTACAAAAAACCAGTACTACTCACTTAAACGTCAAATTAATTTCCCAAACATTCTTGTGAAAAATGCAAAATAATGGTTATAACTTCAACACGCATCGATTATCAAATAATCGACTTAAAATATTCATGTCCAAATATCTAGAAAACGGTTGCTTATAGCGACTTGTAATGAGTGTAGCTTTTTTACGTAGATATGATAGAGGAATTGATATTTTTCCGGAAGTTAAAATAAAATAAATTAAAAAAAAAAAGACGTGAAGGTGGCGCCCCCACAGGTAGGAGCAATAATAATATCAGGTTCAAATTTGTCACCACAAAAAACCCCTCAAAACCAATTTTCGTTTAATAAGTCAGTATTTCGAAAGTTATTTGAAAAAAAATTTAAAATAAAAATAAAACTTCAACACCCTGTATCTTGGAAACGGAGCGTTTCCGGACATATATTTATTCGAACAATTCATATTAGAATATTCTGAGGAATCATCTCCCGGAGTTTGTTTTGAATATTAGGATCCGTAGAAAAAATTAATAAAAATGTTTAAGCACAAACTTTTATTTATACAAATGCACTAAAAAAAAAAAATCCTTCATTTTTTGATCTGGGTTATTCTGTGAGTAACAGATTCACAATCTTGCCGCGCAAGATTACCTATTCTGTATCCGCGGCAAGCTTTTGAATCTGTTACTCACAGAATAACCTAGATCAAACAATGGAAGAAATATTTTTGTTTGTGCATTTGTATGAATGAAAGCTCGTCTCTAATTTTCATTTATAATTTTTATTTTTAACTTTTTAGTTCTGTTTTCTTATTAGCAACTAATGAGAGGTCATTTTTTAAAAAAAAATTTCGTATTTATTTTAGATTTTTTGTATTTATATATTATATTATATATTAAATAACTTATTTATTTATGATTTCTTTTCGAGTTTTGACAGAAAAATCGTAATCTCCGACCCCGAAAACCGCTAGATACCAATTTTGTCCTCCATATTGAAGCAGCCATTTTTTTTTCCTAATGGAAATTTCATAATGCATTGTCACCGGAATAATAGACACCTGCCAAATTTCAAATCAATTGGACAATTAGAAGTGGGTCAAATTTAAGTAGCAAGATTTGATTACAGACAGACAGACACCGGGACACGTGAAACTGAAAAAAAAAGCTTGTGAAAAAAATATTCGACCCCAAAATCTCCTACAAACGAATTTTCAATAGAATTCGTCATTTTGGAGCCGCCATGTTGAATTTTTGGATTTCAACAAAAAATCATAATCTCCGTCCCCGAAAACCTATAGATACCAATTTTGAATAGAATCGGACCATAATCACAAAAATTATCCGCCATATCAAAGCCGCCATTTTATTTTTTTCACCTAACAAAAATTTCATAATGCATTGTCACCGGAATGATGTACACCTGCCAAATTTCAAATCAATCGGACGATTAGAAGTGAGTCAAATTTAGCTTGCAAGATTTGATTATCAACAGACACACAGACGGACACCGGGACAGGTAAAACCAAATAAAAGCTTGTAAAAATCAGAGAAATTTTGTAGCTACGTATTCGTTTCGCCACCGGCGGAAGGCATCTTCAGAATAATTTTATTTTTCGAAAGTAGACATTTTAATTGTTATGATGTTGTAACACCATAGCTGAAATAAGAATATAGGTTGTAATAGTATATTAAAGTATAAGTGGATAAAAAGGGCTTTAAAACACGCGCGATTTTTCGAGCACGACGGCGCAGCCGGAGTGCTCGAAATAGAGCAAGTGTTTTTAAGACCAGTTATCCACGAATACTTTACGTTATTTTTTTTTATTGGTGCACTTTGAAATCATATATACTGGTATTATTACTACAAAAAATAGAAATAAGAACTAATAATGCAAGAAGGTTGAATTCGTAATGTGACATCAGTATACCTTTCGTTGTCATGGAAATGAGAAAAACATTCATTTTCAATTTGTTACCAAAGATCAATATTTGTTGTCACCAGAGCTCAAAAATGAATTATTCTTATATCGAGTTTTTGAATAGTGAGGCAGAATCGCGGTTAATACCGCGAAAATCCAGTGATATATATAAAAAAGAATATGAAAAGTTCATCAAAGGATGGAGGAGCACATATAAATGAACGAATTGTGAGTAATATTTTATTTGACGTTACAAGGTACTCCTGACAGATCAATAATAAAAAATTTGTCATTAAGACTTCACATTTCTCGATTTGTTGATGTTGTCATGGTTACCTTTAAAAAACGCGCGTTTTTTAAAGTTCGATTTAAACACGCTGAGGCGTGCTTTAAATGGGTAAAAAGGGGCACCAATAAAAAAAAAGTATTGAATCTACGAAATGGAAGTTATTCATATGGACCTAACTATTCTAGGATGTTATCAACGATTATTATTTCCATTGCTCTATCAGCTTTTAGATTTATGTTTTATTCTCATTTTGGAATACCTTCTGCAAACGTACGAAACTATGTTTTGGTCGTTCTTTGACGGATTTGGCTAATCGTTATTGGTTTGTACTATCGAATAATGGGATGGCATTAGGAAGTTTCATATTTAAATTTGGATAATTGGTACTCCACGTTTTTGTCTTTATCTTCGTTAAGTGAATTGTTGGGGTAGATGGAGGTAACTGATTTTTTTTATTGGTATGGAATTTTATTGGAAATTTTGATGTTTGATTTCAGTTTGTTCAATTATTTATATTATTGTGAGATGGATTCTGCTGAGATTATAGATGTCAGTTCTATGGTTGATTGCATGTTGGCTTTTCTTTATGTAATCAATTTTTCAATATTTTTTTTCTTCATTGGTTCCGTATGCAAGTATCTTGGTGTTTTTGAAATCAGGGTTGTGATTATCAGTGATAATATGTTTGTTTGCTGTAGAGGACTTTTTTATGTGTTTATGGCCATTTATTCTATTTATTGCCATTTATTCTGTAATTATGACGTCATATCGTTTTATTATTGGTGGCAGTCTTTGCAGGGTATACTATAGATAAAATTTCATTTGTTTTTTCAGGAACTAGGCTTTTGAGGGGGTATAAAATTGTTTTTAGGCTGTTTGATTTGTAGCATGTTTATACGTTGTGTTTTTGGAGGTTGTGGCTAATGTTTTCTGATAGATGTGGTATGTATGGTATTGTGGTGAATTTTTCTGGTGTTGTTTTTTTTTGTCCTTGTTGTGTTGAAGAATTGTATAGTTTATGTGTATTGTTTTATAATATTATTGATAAATGTTTAGAGGTAGTTGTTATTTAATAAAGTTTTCCGGACTTTTTCCAGTGTGTTTTTTCTAAAAGGGGGGCTGCTTAGCGGGAGGGCTCTGTCAGTAGACCTATTATAACACTTTTTTTTATGCGACATTGGGTGGTTGGAATCATAGTCAAGATATCTGCCGGACCGAGATGGTATTGTGTACCATTCTGTCATTTTGTGGTTGCCTTTTTTTAAAAGTGTCATATCGAGAAAATTTATTTTGTTATGTATTTCTTTTTCTACCAATCGGGCAATTGTACTTTAGATGGGCGATCCCATGGCACAATCCTCGATTAGTTGGAGAAAAATATATTAAATTGGGTGTAGTTGGTGTTTAAGGTTTGTTCAATAGCCTCGATGAAATCTTTTTTGGGGAGTGGAGAATGTGTTTCTATTATTTTTTTTTTCTATTGCTGTTTCAACAAGTTCATTTGGTATATTCGTACATAGAGATGTGACATCAAGAGAAATAATTGGATGGTTGTCTGGTAATGATATGTTGTTAATGTAGTTTTTGAATTCAAAGGAATCCTTTATATAGCATGCGTTTTTTTCCGGTTGTTTGTGATATAATGTTAGAAAGGAATTTTGATAACTTGTAGAATGGAGATTGGATACTTGAAACGATTGGTCTGAGGAGTGGTTTGCTTTGTGGAGTTTGGGGAGTTCATATATTTTTGGAGATATGGCATTATGGATTTTCAATTATTTTACTTGATGAATGAATGAGAATAATACACAAATCGGAAAGCTGATGAAGCAATAAACAGAATACATCCTAGAATAGTTGCCAAAGTACGTACTTTTCAAACTTTTTTATCAGAACCACTTAGGTCCACATTAATAACTTCCATTTCGTGAATTCAATACTTACAACCTATATTCTTATTTCAGCAATAGTGTAACAACATAATAACAATTGGAATGTGTACTTTCGGAAAATAAAAAAGCACCGGTGGCGAAACGTATACGTAACTACAAAACTTCTCTGATTTTTCTACGAATCCTCCTGGCCCAAGAACACTCCAAAAAATTAATTCAAGATTCAAGAACCCACTGACCTATATAATGATAATAATAATAATATACATTTATTGACAGATAATAATATCTAGATACATTTGAGGAAAGAAAAAAAAATTAAACATGTCAATAGGTTACAAGATTGTATAAACCATTCTCACTCTTGCACCTCAATAAATAATAATAAATAAAAAAAAAAAATACAAGAGAGAGAAAAAATATATAGACTTGAAATTAATTATAATTATAATAATTATGATGAAGGGTGTTTATTCCATTGTTTTCTCGATGTAGATTTTATCAACTACACCATGGGACATTATTAAAACAATTTTGGAATAAAATCAAATCATGAGGTCTACTTCCATACATATAAAAGTATACAAACACCATATGGATATTGTTACAAAATTAAATCAATAATGGTATAATACCGGGTGTCAAGTCATAGCTACTAGAATATTAGGTGTATCAGAATGAGATTTGGTATAGGTGAATGGTATGTGAAGAGAAGAGTTTTCGCATATCCTTCGCATTCCGGTAACTTCCGGTTTCACCGGAAATGGCTCCGGTTTTGAAATTTTAAATGGAACACCCTGAATATTGTAACATTTTTGGATTTCTGAGACAATTCTGGATCAAAATGTGATATTTTAAAAAGTTTTTACGCCTACCTGATTTCTTTAGAGTAACTTTTTATATTGCATCTAGGTGGTCATAGTTGGACGTAAACTAATCTGAGGACCTCAGGTGATGTCAGAAAATTACAATCGCAAATTTTTAGTGACAAGTATGATAGATAGAAATCAGATAAGTTGGCAAAACTACATTTCCGTGTCTAACTATTATTTTTCAAATGGCGACCATTTTTGGACAAGCACTTCCCGAAAGAAGGATTTTTTGACGAATCTAACGATACTAATTCATTTGCTTTTGGATTAAAAATAGAAAATAAATTAAATATTACTGAGGAAAACACTGGATAATAATTAATTCACTTTTGTCAAGTGTGCCATGGATAGTAATTAATTTACTTTCACTATGGCAAATTTTCAAAGTGCATTTCTCCTTGTGCAAGACACATTTCAGCTCATTCAATTGTTTCTCTCAACACCTTCCGTAACATTTGAGGCGTTATACTTCTAAATGCCCGTAGAATTATTTTTTCATAGATTTCAAGAGTGGCTGGGGCTGTTGCATAGTATAGTATATCAAAGTATAAGTGGATAAAAAGGGCTTTAAAACACGCGCTATTTTTCGAGCACGACGGCGCAGCCTGAGTGCTCGAAATAGAGCAAGTGTTTTTAATACCAGTTATCCACGTATACTTTACTATTGGTGCACTTGAAATCATATATACTGGTATTATTACTACAAAAAATTGAAATAGGAACTAATAATGCAAAATGGTTTAATTCGTGATGTGACATCAGTATACCTTTCGTTGTCATGGAAATGAGGAAAAACAGATATTCATTTGCAATTTGTTATCAAAGATCAATATTTGTTGTTACCAGAGCTAAAAATGAATTATTCAAATATCGATTTTTTTAATAGTCAGGCAGAATCGTGGTTAATACCGCGAAAATCCAGTGATATATAAAAAAGATTATGAAAAGTTCATCAAATGGATGGAGGAGCAAGAGGTATCACATATAAATGAACGAGTTGTTAGTAATATTTTATTTGACGTTACAAGGTACTCCTGTCAGATCAATAATAAAAAATTTGTAATTTAGACTTCACGTTCGATTTGTTGATGTTGCCACGGTAACTTTGAAAAATGCGCGTTTTTTAAAGTTCGATTTGAACACGCTGAGGCGTGCTTCAAATGAGTAAAAAGGGGCACCAATAAAAAAAACCTTTTCTTCTACATATCCCCAAATAAATAAATCGAGAACAGTGGTATTCGGTGAGCGGGCAGATTACCGTACTGGACCATTAGTTGCAATAACTTGATTAATAAATTACTCTATTGAGTAATTGAAAACTCCTCTGGTATTATTAGGGAGTGCTCCATCTTGTTCGATTTCATTTTGAAAAAAACCCAATACCTAACCTCTGTTAACTGACCTTGAAACAATATTGGCCCAATTATTCGGTTTCCAACGATACCAGCCCAGACATTGACGCCGAACCTTTCTTGAAAATTGCCTTCTCTCATTGCATGTTGATTCTGTTGGGCCCAGTACCGAGTATTTTGCTCATTGAACTAACCATCATTTGTAAATCGTGATTCGTCGAAAAATAGAATGGAGTTGGTTAAATTTCGGTTAACTCTATGATTTCGAAGCAGCCAATTACAAAACACTACCCGTCTATCGCCATCGTCAGCATACAAATGTTGATGTAACTGATATTTGAATGCTCGATATCCGTGCTTTCTCGGTATTTTTTTTTGTTGAATCGTGTCTTATCTATATTTTTGACTAATTTCTCTTGAAGAAATCGTTTTAACAACCTCAACCATAGCAAGAACGTTAATCTCAGTCTCTTCATTTATGATAAACCTCTGTCCCGCCTCTCGATTTCCTTCTTGCCTAAAACGATTCTCAACATACGGAAAATACTGATGGGCTGGATGTTGCCAATTGGGATACCTCTGAGCATACAACTTCCTTAAAAATCTATGCCATTCTCCAAATATTGATAACATATCCACTTCCTCACTTTTGTAGAAAAATTCAACTGAAATTTAACGTAAATTAAGAAACTTTTACTTTCTTCTCATTAAGCTTATGTCACTGTCATAACCTAAGTGAGTGTTTTGTTTCCCAAAGAAGACTGCAGAATATCATGCAACATGGCTAGCCATAGCAAACTTGACAAAAGTAAATTAATTATTATCCAGTATTTTCCTTAGTGATATTTAATTTATGTATTTTTTTTCAATCCAATTGCAAATAAATTAGAATTGATAATTCTCTAGAAATCCTTTTTTGGAAAATGCTTGTCAAAAAATGGTCGCCATTTGAAAAATAAAGGTAGACACGAAAATGTAATTCTGACAACTTGTCCTATTCCTATCTATCATACTAGTCACTTAAACTCCGCTATTGAAATTTTCTGACATCACCTGAGGTCCTCAGATTAGTTCATGTCCGTTCATGGCCACCTACATGCAATATTAGAAGTGACTCTAAAAAAATTAAGTAGGCATAAACACTTTTTAAAATATCACATTCTGTTCCAGATTTGTCTCAGAAATTGAAAATGTTACAATATACAGGGTGTTCCATTCGAAAATTCAAAACTGGATCCATGTCCGTAGCCATTTTCGAAACATTCTAATTCGAATGATTTCTGATGAGGTCTCCTTCTTCAAAAACATTTTTCATGGTCTCATTCTATGAGTTCTGGACTGAAATATTAAATCGAATAACACTGTGAATGACATTTTTTACTTTCAAATATTTTCTTTACAGTTAGGGTCCTTCCAAAATATATATCAGATCTAGTCAATATCGAGTGTGGCTTCAGCCAGGGATGTAGTTGATATCTGTTAGATATTTATAAAAAATAACTTAACTTTTATCGTGGATTTTCCAATTTTCAGAAAAAAATTTGTTTTCAATATTCAACTGAGAATGTTTTCTTTCTCAACATGAATAAAATCTCATTATACATTTCGCAATTGCTGTGAAATTATACAATTAGCTAACAAATCAATGTCGACTGTAAAATCTCCAGAATGGAAAAAATCTCACCAGGAGCATTCCAAGTTGCTTAGTTTTTCTGAAAAGTCGACTTAATTTATCGAATAATGAACCTCCATTCAATAAACCCAATTTCCAGTATAATTCCATCATCATGAAAGGTATTATATCTCCAACAAAAGGCTATTCAACCGAGAAAAAATACAACAAAATCAGACGTAATTGGCTATAGCGAGAACCTCTCGGATAATATGAAAACATTTGAACGAATCTTTTCTTCTCGTGACCACAAATCGATGCTCCACTATGGGAAAAAAATTGCCTCTCCAATCGTAATATGAAAAGAGACTCTCATATCACATTGAAGATAAATGACTGATTATGATTGGAAGCGTGTTGTGATTATGGAGTGAAGATAGATGACACATCTTCTCAGGAGTAGACTCACAGTTTAGCAGTCGAAAAATAAAACGTTTGGCAATATTCATTTGGGAAACTGTTGTTGTATCGAAAGCTATTCAACAAAATATACGAAGTATATGAAAAAATCCTGATTAATTTGGTGGAAATCTCAGTCAGAGTGATATAAAAATTGATTTCATTGCACTGAAAGGTGGAAAATTTAGGATACCAACCTTTTTAAGCGACAAAAAAAGAAAGAGTTTTTCTAGTCGATGCGTATATTTTGTCCACGCATAGCTTTTCATAGAGTAGTCCGATTTCGATCATTTTTTCTTCAATGGATAAGGTATGCCCGAAGTAGGTCCCATTTGTATTTGAAAACAAAATTCACTCTCAAGGGTAGGAAAATGGGGGATGATTGTTCACCCGCTGAATTTTTTGTTCCTAACCGATTCTACCACGCATAACTTTGTACTGGTTTATCCGATTCAAATGATTCTTTCGTTATTATATAGTGTATACCTGGAAGTTGTTTCCATTCGAATTTGAGAAAGAACAACATCCCTGAGGGTATAAAAATAGGGGATGATTTATTGATTCAACACCTGTAAACCAATTCTGTTGAAACTTGACACACATATGTAGTTCTGATGACACTACAACATAATGTAGGCCCGGAGTTATACTGATGATGGAGACGAAAGAGAGTCGACGGATCTCGTCAAGAGTTCACAGCAGCTTCTACCCCGTGTTTGGGGTACACGTACATATATAATTACATGTCCTGACTGACAAACTCACTGATTGACTGATATACGACCAGCGCTCAGAACAAACCGCTGGACCTGAGAGCTGAAATTTTTACAGCATATTTTGCGGATATTCCATCCCTAAACGGGGGGATGGGTGAAAGTTCAGTTGGTTTTGAAATCAGAGTCATGGTAATTAGTATTCTTCTTCACAAATGAAGATAAATGTGGATCAGGGTTTTTGAAAATTCATGGGGGTTGAAAGTCTTTATAGTGATGTTATGATTATGAAAATTGGTATTCAGAACTCTTCGTGTTTCGTTGTTGTTGTTGTTGGAAAATCAACCCTCAAAGGGGTGAAATGGAGGTCTAATTGGGATTGGAAGTTTGTATAGGAACTCCGTTGATTTTCAATTGGGATATTAACATTGGTATTCGAAGTCTCACTTATAAATAGAAGATATATGTATTTCAGTGTCCATAGAAATTCATCCCCTAAAGGGTGAAAGGGGTGTGAAAATTTGTATGGGAGTTCTGTTAGTTTTCAAGTTGGGTATGTATTTGAGGTCTTCGTGAGGGATAAAGAAATACATATTTCAGTGTTTTCATGATGCAACCCCTATGGGGTTGAAGGTTTGTATGACGGTTCCGTTAGTTTTCAAGTTAGGGTCATGAAAATTGGTATTTTATGTCTTTGTTACAAATAAGAAATACGTGTTTCAATATTTTTTGAAATTCCGCTTCTAAAGGGGTAAATTTGTGATAGTCGCTTGTACCAGCTAGTTGAAATATATAACAGGTATTAGTAAAAGTAAGGTGGGTAAGTGAGTATTTTGAAAGTAATCCAAATTAAGTAGGTAGCAAAAAAGTGTGGGAATCTTGACCAAAAGAACAAAAAAATCCTCAGCATAAGAAATACCTAATTTATTTTTCTCTGACCATCACTTCCTGAAAGCATGGGAGAGATGGCCATATCACTCATTTGAAAAAAAAATTTTTATGTTTTTGTTTTGTTTTTTTCCACAATTGCCCAAATCATGTTCTACTTCAGTTATTATGACTTGAGGAATAAATAGTTTACAAAAAAAATATATTCAGGGTGTGTTTTCAACCATTAGAAAAACTATGGTCATCTATCCCGGACTTACCCTAAGTGAAAAAACATAAAAAAGTGGTACTACTAAATTCAATTGGTGAGCAAGCTCACAAAATATTAAGAGATTTTTGCGATCCAGTTTCATCGAAAGACAAACCATTCTCGAATTTGTATGCAATTTCAAAAAGTCAAATCTCTGTATTGAGGAAAATAATAGCATTCTACGAGTTGAAACAATCAAAAAACGAATCGGTAGGGCAAATCATTCGACATATCCACAGGAAATTGAAGGTCGCTGAAATATTGTCATTAAAGCACACAATATCACATCTGACAGAGCAAAAAAGAATCAGAGGGTAGAGTGAGGAATATTTCACTGTCGGTACCACGCTTAACTGAAAATTAAATCAATTATATTTTTATTCATCGATTACATGTTTTTATTGAATCTTACTGGGAATTATCGAACCTCCAATTATAAAATCCCCTGCGATTGAAACTTCCCCAGAACAGAGAACACTTCAATCGAATATGATGTTCCGTTTATATGCGTTGTATGATATCAAATGTGCATCTATCCATTAAAATGATCTGATGCTAAAAAGAAGAATAGGAATGAGGAGAAATGTGAATGGGATATTCCAACTCTTCAGCTCTCCACAATAATCTAAAATCCCGTATATAATATCCGGATTCCATTTAAACACTTTCCCACTCCCTGTCGCTCCGAACGGCACAATGAGTTTTTCCATAAAAATCCCTGAATTCACTATGAATTATCTCTCGAGCAGATAAACCATTTCAGCTTTCAGCCAAATGGATCAGAGTTGTAATTTTCTGCGTCTTGAATAGGAGATTTAATTTGAAAAGTATATTTGTTCGCTTTTTGAGTTGAATCAGTAGTGCTTGTATGATGAATAGATCTGCATTTTGACGATTTATTGTTCGGATTTATTTACACTCAACTTGAGGAAATCGAATGGTTTTCTCTGAAGGGGAAACTCGTAGAAGCATCCTCTATAAATCGAGAAAGGAACTTCAAATCGATTTTTAGAAATAGACCAGTAAATACTACTGAATTAAATTTTTTGCTTCCCAGTTTCTTTTTTCGTCCGTTTAAGATCACGTTGAAATGTTTGAATTTGTTATGTTTTTTAGGACTAAAATATGAAATTACTATAATTAATCCCAACTGCTGTGAACCGTTGAGGAATTCCCTCGTCTGACTTTCGTCTCCATCTTCCAATCAACTCCACGCCTACATTATGTTGTAGTTTCATCAGAATAACATATGTGTGCCAAAGCTCAATAGTATCGGTTCACAGGTGAAAAATAAATCACACACTATTTTTCTACCCTAGAGATGGAATTTTCGAATGGGACCACTTTGAGATGTACCCTATCCAATGAAAAAATCATCAAAATCAGACTAATCTGTGAAAAGTAATGCGTAGTCATACATATAAACAAAATAAACGCGTCGACTAGAAAACCTCCTCCTTTTTTCGTTGGGTAGTTTATCAATAATTTCATTGTTTAATAAGTTAACAATTTGTGACCTTCGGTTTACCCACCTTACTTTTACAAAAACAGCCATATATAAAAAAGTACTAAAATATTGTAATATTTGATAATGTTACAAAAAATTAAAGACAATGTTTTTCGGTACTTTGTTATAAATGACTGTTTTTGTATTTTATTTCTTGACTTTCAGGAAAAAAATAAACCAAGGGTCACAAATTGTTTATAACAAATTGTTAACTTAATAAACAATTAAGTTAATGATATAAAAAATACTTTTTTTGTTTATCTATAGAGAAATACCAATTATAATTTCAAAAGATAAAACATTTTGTCAATTAATTGTTTAAACAAACGAAATATAAAAGAAAATATTATAAACAAAATGTATTTGAGGTTTTTGTTTTAATCATCATTTTGTCTGGACAATAAAATGTAAGGAATAATTTTCTAATTATTTTACCTGTCTATTTGTTTATAAACAATTTATTAACAAATGAATTACATTTTTTTTATCCTACGTTAATTAATTAATACCATTGTTAGATGCAAAAACAAGTGTATAATAATATTTTTTCAACATTTAATAAACTTTCATCACGTGATCTTGCTAGGTATGTATATAAGAAGGGATACTACTGAAATAAAAGAGGAATTCAAGATTGCGGCACCGATATGGCTGACAGTGATGGTCCGAATCTATCAAAAATTGCTATCTACAGGGTTTCGGGGTCCCAGATTATGATTTCGGTGTCAGAATTCAAGATGGAGGATCTAATATGGCGGACGAGATTTTTTATTTATTATCCGAATTTAACCCTCTATTGCATGAATTTTTTCAAAAAATTATAAAATCGGTAAAAAAATTATATTCTGTTAATTTATGTGAATACATATCATAACCGATAACAAAAAGTTGTTCATGTACTAAAAGTGTCTTTCATTCAGGAAATAGTAATTGTGCCCTATCAGGACCATCATGCATCAGAGCAAGATTATAAAAAATGTAGACTTTGAAATAATATCGACAACATTGATTTTTTTTCAGGAAGACTTCCAAGTTACGACATAAAATTCCTCAAAACATTTTTTTTGTGTTAAAAATAAATGAACGTTGAACTTTTCGCATTTTACTCTTGACTTTCCACGACAGTTCCTTGCTCCTTTTTCTGTTTTCTGTCCACACAGGCACCTGATCTGATTGCATTTATCGATTTGATCTAGGTTCAGTGTGTTTCCTTTTTGATGGAGCTTCTGGAGTAGAACTTTTTGGGCGGCTTATGTTTATGTTTTTCAATGAAACACCACGCTTGTACTGTTGTTCCGCCAGACTTGAAAGAAAGAAGTGGTTTCCAAGATGCTTCTTTATTCTTCTATCAAGTAACCAAGCATTGACCACCGCAATATATGACAAAAAAATTATGGTACCACTTCCTGCTTTTTTCCTTTATGAGGCAGAAACTTGAAATGTATCTTGCAGGTCAACCCGTCCCATATGTTTGTTATATTCTTTGGCGTTATCAGGGCAAGTTATATATTTTTCCTCATTTTCAGAGCGAAAGAACTGTTTTACTTGGGCTACCGGTTCTGTACCACAATAATCTGAGAACAGTGACACAATTTTATCTTCATACCATTGGACTGCACGGATTTCCGTTTGCTGGAGTGAAGCTGTTCATTTCAATATACTAATTCTTCCTTTCATATCTTCTCAGAAAGGCCCTTATAATTCGGCAATCTATTTGTACGTACAGTAGCTACTGAATGTTTTTTTTTGCGCTAAATATTCTACCAAAGAAGGACTTGAAAATAATTGATAGCGTAATGGTATATGTTTCGCTCAATCGAACCAAATAGCCTTTTTTATGTTTACCGTACGCTTATCTGTCATTCGCGGTAAGGTTATGCTGGAGTCGAGTCTGTGTGCAATACTTGCCTACCAGCCAAAACACCTTTTATCCATTCTCCGGCATTCCCTCTCTTTCCTCATCTTCTTTGCTCATTTTGGGCTGTTCTTTCTTCTTGCTCTTTACTTTCCATTACTTCCCTGGCGCTGGTGTGTATATGTATTTCTCTTTGGATTGTAGCATGATTCTCGTCATGTTACCCGGGAAGATTGTCTCGCCTATCTCGTGAGCTAGTGCTATTCGGTGTCTATCCCACCTGGGACAATTCAAAAGAGTGTGCTCGGAGGGGATCTTCCACTTCACAGTACCGGCAATCTGAGTTGTCTGTGTTCTTTTTCTTAAGCGTGTATGTTTCGGAGGATCCGTGTCCTGTGAGTGCCTGTGTCAGGAAGTAGTCGAGTCTTCTATGCCCGCACGCGACTCATATCCGCAGGTCCGGAATTAGTTTCTTTGTCCACTGCTCCATCAGTTCAATATCCTGCCAGGCCGTTTGCCACTTATCCAAATTCCCCTGTCTACCCTCTTCTTGGAGGTCTCGGGATGTCGTTTCCATCCCTTTACAGGGCAAGACTCTCCTCCACAAGCTTTCCCATCGGCGGGGTTCCTGTTACCACCTGTGGAGGTCATCCGGATTGTCTCGCCTATCTCGTGAACTAGTGCTATTCGGTGTCTATCCCACCTGGGACAATTCAAAAGAGTGTGCTCGGAGGGGATCTTCCACTTCACAGTACCGGCAATCTGAGTTGTCTGTGTTCTTTTTCTTAAGCGTGTATGTTTCGGAGGATCCGTGTCCTGTGAGTGCCTGTGACACGAAGTAGTCGAGTCTTCTATGCCCGCACGCGACTCATATCCGCAGGTCCGGAATTAGTTTCTTTGTCCACTGCTCCATCAGTTCAATATCCTGCCAGGCCGTTTGCCACTTATCCAAATTCCCCTGTCTACCCTCTTCTTGGAGGTCTCGAGATGTCGTTTCCATCCCTTTACAGGGCAAGACTCTCCTCCACAAGCTTTTCCATCGGCGGGGTTCCTGTTACCACCTGTGGAGGTCATCCGGATTGTCTCGCCTATCTCGTGAGCTAGTGCTATTCGGTGTCTATCCCACCTGGGACAATTCAAAAGAGTGTGCTCGGAGGGGATCTTCCACTTCACAGTACCGGCAATCTGAGTTGTCTGTGTTCTTTTTCTTAAGCGTGTATGTTTCGGAGGATCCGTGTCCTGTGAGTGCCTGTGTCAGGAAGTAGTCGAGTCTTCTATGCCCGCACGCGACTCATATCCGCAGGTCCGGAATTAGTTTCTTTGTCCACTGCTCCATCAGTTCAATATCCTGCCAGGCCGTTTGCCACTTATCCAAATTCCCCTGTCTACCCTCTTCTTGGAGGTCTCGAGATGTCGTTTCCATCCCTTTACAGGGCAAGACTCTCCTCCACAAGCTTTCCCATCGGCGGGGTTCCTGTTACCACCTGTGGAGGTCATCCGGTAGGCGCTCGCCACCCTGAGCAGCATCCTTCGTTGTACTGATTCCAGGCGTTTTCGGTAGGTATCCACATTCATTACCACGTACCACACCGTTGCCCCGTATAATAGGATGGATTGAACGACTCCGTTCAACATCTCCTCCTTGCGCTGCCTGGGCCTCCTATATTCGGCATCATCCTTGTCAGTGCAGTAATAGTCAACGGTTGAAGTAAGCTAAGTGAGTAAGTATATTGGAAGTAATCAAAAATTGAGTAGGTACTAATTAGTAGATTTCAGCAACAAAAAATTGAAAAATAAAAACTTTTTAACAAAAAATTAAACCGACGAAAAAATCAACTGAAAAGCAAAAAATTAAATAAACCTTCTTAGTCTGAATGATAGTTGAGCTCCTAAACTAATGAGTAACTGATTTTGAGTCGGCGCCAAACAAACTAGCAATTGATTTAGGTAAAGCGTGAAATGATGGCAGCGAGATGCACGGCTGAGTTTTGATTACTTCTTTCAAAGTAATATAATGATATTCGATAATTGTTTGTTTGCGCTGTCTCAAAATCAGTTACTCACATCAGTTTGGGAGCTCAATTATCATTTAGACTAGGAAGGTTTATTTAATTGTTTGCTTTTCAGTTGATTTTTTCGTCGGTTTAATTTTTTGTGAAAAAGTTTTTTTCATGGAAAAATCACAGCTAGAAGTTTTAAAATGGCGGCTGAGCGCCATTTTCAATATTTTTTTGAAATAGAACACCCGATGTATTATTCCATTTTCGAAATCTGCTCATAATTCTCAACAGTTTTATCTGATACACTTTACTCCTAAATTGAATTGTTTTCGAAATATTAACGTTTGAAAAATGACATTCCAGTTTAGAATCAAGTATGGATTCTGGTCATTTCCGGTGGAACATTTTGCTATCTATGATAAATTTATTCGCCACAGAATTTTTCTTACAATTATGCATTTAATACAACAGCAATCCAACAAAAGGGTAAATAAATACGAAATCATAAAAGGGTAAACCTGCGCATGGGTAATTTGAAAATGTTTATCATCTATGTGATCCTGCTACTGTTTGTACTCCAAAATATAAATAATAATAATGGTAATAATATGATAATATAATAGTAAATAATAATAATTATGACTGTTTTTTTCACACACAGACACAGACACAATTTCTATCACACACACAAACACACCCAGAAATCTGAGCTAAGGTATAAACAAGTTAGTGAGATGAGTTTTTATAATGAATGAATATCAAGGCATCAGAATGCGGTTGATATTTTTAGTTATTTTTCATATCGATTTGTTTCTCAATTGCATATCTAGGTGTTTGCAGAATCCAGGTGTTGAGTTTAGACTCGAAAAGAGTGATGGAGTTCAAATTTTTCAGGAGGGAAGGTATGTTATTGTATAGTCTAGGAGCAAGAAATGCGTGGCACCTTTGACCAATAGTTTTGGACGTTCTTGGGACTGTCATGGCTCCTATTTTGAATGTGTGTTATGAGGATGGGATACTTTTCGACTAAGTATTAAATTTTTTCCGCTGATATATCATAAGGGCGAGAAAAAAAATTTGACGAATGTCCATTATTCCACTTTCTATGTACAGATCATTGCTTGGATGAGTGTAACCTCTCCGTAAAATGATTTTCAATATCCACTTCTGCATTACTGCGAGGTTTTTCAGATGATAGTTCATAACACCACCCCAAGCAATGATGCCATACATCAAATGGGTATGTATTAGGGCAAAATACATAATTTGGAGGTGTTGTATATCGAAGTACTTTCTAAGATACTCAAATTTTGCTAGGAAGTAGCGGAGTTTTCTTACGACTATATTAATATGTTCATTTCACTTCAAGTGTCTATTATTATGATTCCTAAGTATTTAACTGTCCGAGCAATGTTCAACGTTAATATTTGATCGTTGTATGGAATATCAATACTACTCAATTCCGGTAAGTTTGGCTCGTAACTAATGAAAGGTAGGTACACTGTTTTTTTCAAATTAATAGTCAACAATTTACTATCGAAGAATTTCTGTATTATAATGAATGACTTGCTCACTTTTCTTTTCAGATCGTTTCAGTTTTGATCTTCAAAGACTATGGCTGTATCATCTGCAAACGCTGTTATATCACCCTGAGTTGGTAGATTCAAGGACGAGTTCACATATAAAATGAAAAAAATTGGCCCTAGCACCGTGCCTTGCGGTTCTCCATATGTTACTTTCCTTTTTTGACTCATTACTTCTTCGATTCTAACATACTGGGTACGATCGTTCAAATAACTCTTCATCAGGTCATTTGCAATGCCTCTGAACCCTATATTTTCCACATTTTCTAATAGATCTGGGTGACTAACGGTATCAAAAGCCTTGGCGAGGTCAACGAAGATCTAAACGTTGTTATCAATTTGTAGTTAAATCTTTTGATGAATTCGACTAATTAGAGGCGTAAAGAGAGTTTATTAGGGATAAACAGTACTGCTTACCGGAAAATTTCGAAGCCTACGAATGTGTTCTGTAAATTCACAATAAAAAAGAATTAGTTAGCTAAAAAATTATAATTTATTTTTGAATAACACTTTTATTTAACCTCACCAATCATTTTATCAAGTCTTCAATGTGGCCCCCTCCTAAATCATGACAATAAAGTGCCCTATTATGAATGGCTTCTCTCACGTTGATGAAAGTCTGCTCATCTATTTCTTCACATGTATCTATTTATCTTCTATTGTTTGGCATCCAGTGGCGTAGATTCTTGACTTCAGATACTTCCAAAAAAAAAACTAGAATTGTAAGATCCGGAGATCTTGGTGGCCATTCTGTACTTCCCCTGCGACCTATCCATCGCCCAGGAAAAGTTGTATCGAGGAACTCTCTAGCCATGCGATCGAAATGGGAAGGTGCCCCATCCTACTGAAATATGATTTCACGATTTTCAAACTCTTACTGAATGTTTTATACAATTTGTCTTATTCGAGGTTCAATTTCAGTTTCTAAAAGATTTCTGTAAAGAACTCCTGTAAGATTGCGTCTGATGAAAATCGGTCCAACAACGCGATTGTCCAAAATCCTCGCCCAAACATTCACCTTTCCTGGAAACTGGGTATGTCCCCCTATAAAAATATGCGGACTAGTATCGCTTCAGTATCGTACATTCTATTTGTTGACTTTTCCAATAACCTTCCGGAACACGCACCTGATCTGAGAGATCAACCATTCATGTTTCTCATGATATCTCGGAATTGAACTCCGGTAACGATCGCTCATTCTTGGTAGCTGTAGTGAACAATGCGTTGTGCTCAGATGTTGAATTTGTTAGTTTTAATTCGTTGTTGGTAAAAGCTAGGTGACAAAGTGATCTGAGAGATACAGTGCGTGTGCTGATGTATGTAAAATTATTCTGATTGACGCAAGGTAAGTTTAATTTTTGAATAATTTCAAATATTTTGTGTGATTTACAATTCACTTTCTTTATAGTTGCAATGGGTACTTATGGAGCAGAACAGGCTCGTCTAGAACGTATTATGGACGAAACATTTGATGAAGAAGGGCTTGATGATACGGATGAAGAATTTATGAACGAAAAGTTGGATGTTTTTGAAACTAGGGAAGAAGATTCCAAATCTGAGCAAGATCTTAGCGATAGAGAGGATTTGACTGAAGAAGATTCTAATAAACCTTATTATTGGGAAAGCCCTCAAAAAATAAACCAAATGATGCTATAAGATGGTTCAAGCACCATCCGAATCCGAATGTGAGTACGAGATCATGTAACATTATATTTTATGCACCTAGTACTACTGTCGTTTCAAAGGGTAAGACTAATCCATTGGATTGCTGGAGTTGTATATTTAGCAATAACATTATTGAAACAATCGTGGAATATACTAATACAATTATCGAAACAGAGTCTAAAAATTACTCCAGGGAGAGATTCAAGAAAAACCAATACATCTGAAATATTGGCTCTTATGGGGCTACTATACCTCGCAGCAGTAAATAAAAGTGGCAGACAATTATGGAGTCGCAACGGTACTGGCATTGGAAATATTCAGACTTAGGATGGGTATAAACCGTTTTCATTTTCTACTAAATTGTCTGAGATTTGATAACAAAAATACAAGAACAGAGATACTACTTATTGATAAATTAGCTCCCATTAGGGAAATATTTGACATATTTAACGACAATTGCATCAGGTCCTATTGTACTTCGGCATATATGACTATTGATGAAAAATTGGAGGCCTTTAGAGGTCGCTGAAATTTCGAACATTATATTCCATCAAAACCTAACAAACATGGAATCAAAATATTTGCATTGGTTGACGCCAAAATGTTTTATACGAAAACATTAGAAGTATATGTTGGACAGCAGCCCGAAGGACCATATCGTGTTTCTGATTCTTCTAGTGATATAGTAAAACGTCTTTCTATATCTATCCATGGCTCTGCAAGAAACATTACTATAGATAATTGGTTTACAAGCATGCAGCTTGTTTCTGATATGTTACACAACCATAAAATCAGTGTAGTCGGAACACTAAAAAAAAATAGGATAGGAATTCCACCAATCTTTGTAGATGGTAAAATTAGACCAAAATACAGCTCCATGTTTGGTTTTACAAAAGACACCACATTAGTATCCTACATTCCAAAAGAACGCCAAACAGTCCTTTTGCTATCTAGTATGCATCACGATAATACAATTGATTCGGAAACAGGGGAAAAAAAGGAACCTGAACTTGTAACGTTTTATAATGAAACTAAGGGAGGGGTAGATGTCGTTGATAGGATGTGTGTATCTTACAACTGTGCCCGGAATACCAGAAGGTGGCCCATGGTCATTTTTCACAGCATGATGAATGTAGCTGGCATTAATAGTCAAATAATATTTGAAGGAAACTGTGAGGAGGACCAGTACATGCGGCGAAGATTATTTTTAGAAAAACTCTCATCTCAACTTCTAGAAGAGCATCTACAACTAGGAGCCAAGAACGTCAATGTACCAAAACAAATACGGGAACGATTAAAAAAATATTGGAAATTGAAGATCCTGAACCTGATCATGCAGTGGGAAGAGAAAATAAAAGGGGGAGCTGTACAGAATGCAGTAAACGTAGGTTGTCACGGTATTCTTGCTATAAATGTGGAAGTTATTTGTGTTTGGAACACTCTCTCATTGTGTGCAAAAGTTGTTCTCAATAAGAAACAATGTTCAGTTTTATGAAGACTAGGTTACTGTTTTCAATTTTGATTTTCATATGAACTTTAGAGAAGCTCCTATTACTTTGACAACTTCAGAATATATTTTTTAATATCAAAACCTTCTAGAATAAGTGAGAAGTGTTGTTTTTTACTGACATTTATGTAGAAATACATTGTAGCCTATTTCTGTTTCTTATTTTGTGTTTATAATGATTACTTTCTATAATGATCTGACAGATACAGTGCCTGTGCCCGCAAAAAAGGGTACGTGTTCCGGAAGGTCAAGAAAAAACGTGCATTCGTCTGCAAAACATACACGTTTTAGGATGCCCTGTTCTCCTTCAATTGTTCTTGTTAACCACTCACAGAATTCAACCCTCCGGTCTGGATCATCCTGCGTGAGAGCATGCAGGATTTTCTTTTTATAGGGATGAAACTTTTCTTATTTTAGGACTCTTTGGACACTTTTTGAACTTACTCCACAGGTATCAGCAACTGCAGATGTCGACTGAGTCGGATTGATTACCATTTCATCAACAATTTCTACCTGTTTTTCTTCTGAAAGAGGCGGTCTTCCTGATCTTTTAGCGAACCAGTTGCTTGGAGCTTATCTTGAAAGTTTGCGCAAATATGACCTCAAAATAGGATTCTCGGGAAATCTATCATTAAACATGCCGACTGCTAGATGATAATTTCTTCCAGCTTCTCCAAATATCAAAACTGCTTCAAATTCATCGTCTGAACTACGAGCCATGATCACAATTTTCATAAAAAGATTTAGGCGCTCAACGGACTATTTGACAGTTAGTAGTTCAGTTTGGCAGTAAACGAGATGTTACCGCGACAACGATTTTTTCCAATGCAAACTTGATTGAAAACAACATTGAGAATGTTTCCTTTTTCAACATTAGTGTGTTTGGTTGCGTTTAACATGACCAAAATGTCACTTTTCAAACGTTAATATTTCGAAAACATTTGAATTTGGGTGTAAAGTGTATCAGAGAAAACTGTTGAGAATTATGAGCAGATTTCGAAAATAAAATAATGTTCCATTTGAAAAAAATATTGAAGATGGCACTCATTTTGAAACTTTTAGCTGTGATTTTTTTGAAAAAGTAGGTTTTTATCTCCTCCCAAATTTTGTTGCGATATACCAAGTGGTTTAAAAATCAGGAGGGGAAAAAATGACTTTGGACGAGCACTGTATGAATACAAAGAGACACAGAGAGAGAGAGAGAAATTAGTGGGGAGAGGGCATGACGTTTTCCTCTCAATGTAACATTTTCTGTCAGTTAACAAATACCTCAAGCGCGTAAAAAAACTTCGTTCCAAAAAATTAGTTTCCTATTATTTTAACAACGTCTACTTAATCTGAAACATAATAGCTCAATAGCAAAGTATTTTCAAAGTCAGCAATGTTTCATTGAAAAAATCCCATTTCTGAGATTTTCTTTAATAAAAATGTTCCCGACCACCAAAAAATTACGTTGAAAGATTACTTCATTAGAATTCCACTATGTCTGGTTTGATTCTACGCGTTTTTTTTCTCGAAAATTTTGTTAAAATATCGAATCGTTGTCTTCCTTGAATGATTCATCCACAGCTGGCATGTTATAGATTCATAATGTTTCTGTTTACAAACTTCTCATGAGGTCAATAAACCACTAGTGTTTCAATAAAATGCCAGTCTCAAGATTATAAAACACATTCTACGATAATCCGAACACATATAATAAACTAGCCATACAAACCATATCACAACCTTCTTGAACAACATTGAATTCCCCAAATCAGAAAAAGTCTTCGTGTTATAACATACTTGCTGTGGTTGAAATATTGTATTACATTCCATGTCTCATTAGCAAATAGAACACTGAAAATCATTTTTGGATAAAAAATAATGCTCATCATTCTTCCTTGGTTTGAAATGTTGACATTATGATTGCCCAGATTATGATTGCCCAGATTATGATTTCCAGAAGTCACCGCCAGAGATATTTGCCCCCACAAATCCCGACTTGGAATGATAACACTATCAGAATCAACGAACACACAGTTCTTGACAAAACCCATATCATCCCGACACTGTACTCCCACCCGAACATTGGTCGTGCGAACCTTTCACATCACAAAGTTTTCCCTGGAATATCGCTGAGAGACGTTATTTTTCCAAAATTAGAATTTTAAATGATTCCAAACGGCGGAGGCAACACGTGTACCGACTGCGACAACTACGACAGGCTGTGGACATAGTGCCATGCTAATGGAAATTCTTTTGTGAAACTCTCCCGACAGATGATACCTCCAAATCGGATGGGATATATGTGGATTAATAGCGGGGATTATTTGTTTCAGGACTTTTTTGTGGTGCTGATATATGGACACGAGCTTGGGCGACTTCTAATGAAAACGCGATGATGGTTATACACCGGAGAAAAAAACCTGAATAGTCATTCAATGTTTTTTCTTCCCCACTTGAAAGGATGTATCTGGAAAGTGGAACGATCGGAGCAAAAGGAGGGGCTGTGAGGATGCCTCAAGAGACCCTTGCTCATCAGGAGGGGAGTCAAAGAAGAACACATGGATAGAGTGTATTGATTTTTTCTGTGCACGGCTCAACATGCTGAGCGCATATATAGTATGTCAGTTTTGAAAATTGTCAGTGGGAATATTTTGACAAGAATTATAAAGAAGATATCAACCGAAACAGCATGTGAGCAAACTTCGATACTTTCAAAACTTTATTTGGATAGGAAGCTTTCAAACTTTCTATTCAACAAGAAGCGATCCTCCGGGACACATCTTCATTTGAATATGGAGCTTTCAACCTTCATTTTCAACAATAAGGCCGTGGAACCTCAGCGATCCTTTGGTACACAACTTATTTCGAATAGGGAGCTTTCAGAAATACAGACACAGAGCTTCAATCTCATACTAGTTATCTATTCAAACTTTTATCCCGTGCATTTGTCCCCTACTATTCTGTGAGCTGTCTCTCCTGATGTTCACCTTTCCTGGCTTGCTCTCTTTGCTGCTCTGGCACTAGGTTGGATTCGGTGTCTCACGTGGGCTCTGGCTAGCTGGCTGTTCTCTGGCATCACGAGGTGGTCGGTCTTCACGCTACTGAATTTTCGATTCTCTGTGGAAGCCTCGGTTTCTCGATGCTATGGTGTTCTCCCCACCCATTTCGAGTGCTGTGATAGATATTGCCGCGAGATATATTGATGTTTGACAAGGCGAAAATAATTGACATTGAGCTGAGATTTCACATGGTAGAAATAGTAACTTCTTCACATGGTAGAAATAGTAACTTCTTCACACACTCCATAGGTCCTCTCCTTCCAATCCAACGGTTGTTATGATCATTCATTATTTTAGATGATAGGTGTCCTAACATGAATTCACCGAGTCATTCGCCAGTCACTAACAGAACTGATAGTCACGAGACATCTTTTTTATACCCACAACTTCCACAAGTGTCTCTTCCAATGGGAAAAACACATATATTAAAAAAACTGTTGATCCGAACTCTAATGAATCTGGAATATCGGGTCCCAGTAATTCGTAAAATATTTTCCATTTGAATATACAATCCCTTGAGCGTGAAGTTACTGAATTAAATGATTTTTCCATTGACCACAATATAGATATTTCATTTATTAATGAACACTGGTTGGCCGAAGATGAAGCAAAGTCAATCTCGCTTGAAGGTTTCTCTTTAATTTCAAATTCCAGCAGAAAATGTAATATTTATGGCGGTATTGCTATTTTTTGTAGGTTTTTATATGGATGTTCCCCTTTCACACAAATTGATAAACTCTCTGTTGAGTTGCATTGCGGATTGACTGGTGTTTCCTGTGAGAATTTTATAATAATAACTACATACAGATCTCCAACCTCAGGGGATTTTGATATATTTCTGCAGAACTTCATCTCACAAAATAATAAAAATGTAATTTTCACCGTTGATTTTGATGTTTATTTCAATAAACTAGATGAATATGTAAATGCCCTTATTTATCTATTCAGTTCATTTGGTGTTATTATCTGTAATAATTATCCAACCCGTCTGGAAAACTGCTTGGATAACATTTTTATCAATTTTTCTTTTGATATTGCATATCGCACCCTTTTGATCCAAAACCTCCGATCATGTTGGTTTGAATTTAAGCGTAAATAACTGCAATCTTCCGCACTTAACTAAGAAAATTTCTCACAGACCAATCTCCGATATAGGTTTATTTCATATGAACAGTGTTAAAGCGATAATTTCTCAACCAATTGTTTTTATCCATTACATGTTACGCCAATATGTGGCATTCCGACATTACATCATTTTTTATATATTATTACAAACTGACACTGACAATTATGTCTATAGATTTGAAAAATTAATAGAAAAATTGTGTCAAGCAATATAGTTTTCCTCACAAACAAATAACAAGATTGTGAGCTGGATATTGAACTAGTTAACGTATTTTACAAGAATACGAAAGGTGTTTGATAAAACTCGAGTGAACAAGTGTGCTTGCTGCCTCCAAGACGTAATCGACCGGGGTGATAATTTTGTGAAGCCATGGAATTCCAGGAGTATTATCAACAAGAGGTGTGTTCGTTCCTTTACCTAATCAATCATTATCCATCCCATTCTATTCGAATAGTATGTTTATTCATTAAGAAATGAGTGTTATAACAATTAAAATCCCAACAAATCATTTTCAGTGGTATATACATGGTACTTGAGTATTAACGCTTTAACACTTTGCATAATCTTAGCAAAAAGTGTCACACAACTACTGAAAATTATTCTATTTACGAAACAGTTGCATAATCTTAGCAAAGTTTCACATTCCAAAATCTATTCTTGACACATTGCATAAGCTCTACATCCAAGAGTTACTTCGAAATAATTCTAGCTTCGAAATCATTCTAGTTCTATTCAACGGAGCGTTATAATGGCTGCCGCTTTGAAAAGAAAACGTGGTTGATAAAGGCGCAACTTATACGATTTGAATCGTATTTCAATAAAATAATAGAAAAATTGTGTCAAGCAATATAGTTTCCCTTACAAACAAATAACAAGATTGTGATATTAATTCACAAAAAGTTACAAACATATATCTTCAACTGGCAGATTGGAGGTTTATCTTTTGATATAGATGCCAAATCTCAATTTTTCTTTGATTCAATTGTATCTGCTCTGGATAAGTTCTCCCCAGTCAAGTATAATATTTCAAATAACAACAAAAACAATCTGAATTGGTTCACGAATAATTTAAGGCAAATGAGAGAATCATTACATTTTTTCCTAGATATTTATAAGATGAATCCTTCTAACGACCTGAGAGAGCTTATGAAGCACAAAACACGAATTTATAGAAATGCGATAATGAAAGCTACAAGAAATGCCAATAATAATCACATAAATCGCAACGGAAATCGACAAAAAGCAATCTGGAATTTTATTGATACAAATGAAAACAAGTCAGATAATTCGTCAGATATGATTTCCTGACGATTTTAATAATTATTTCGGTAACATTGCTGGAAATTAAATCAACACCTTACCTTCCACCAACGACAGTTCGCAGAATTATTCCATCAGTTCTCACGAAACATACCCAGATAAGGAAGTCACGTATATTCAAGTTCTTGAAATAATCAATAATTAGAAACACTAAAAGTATCGATGCATATGATATTAACGTAAAACTCCTTAACTGTATTAAATATATTATTCTCATTCCTCTCAAAACTTATCAATCAATGTATCAGAAATAATGTTTTTCCGGAGTTCCTTAAATGTCCAAAAGTTTCAGAAGGAGCTTTTCCCTATGCGAACCGATTGACATGATTTGGGGGGACGATGACCCAATATTGATACTGATGAATATTCCGCAGATGAGGACAATGGTGGTATGCTTCATTATCTTACAGGCCGGTAACTGCGTTCAGCAGTGGAACTAAATTTGACAAATAATGATCGATTGGGTAGCAATTACGATTATGCCTCTTTGGCTAACCTTCAACAACAACCCTCGACGTCTGCAAGCCAAACGATTGGCAAACAATCAGGAGCTGCTTCAATACAACAAGCTCGATCGATACCAAAACAAGATCAGAAAAACTGGATCGACGATCACCTAGGAAAAAAAAGAATTCAAATGTGTGGAAGGGAACCTACTGTCCGATCCACGCCCATTTCCTCCAACAAATTACAAAAAATTTTAAAGTAAGACTTGCGTCGAATTGTTCGAGCTTTTCTATGACTTTTGAGTGATAGATTATATTGTCGCTGAAACTGAAAAATACCCTCATTTCACTAATCAGCTGTATCCTAAATTACACATTCAGAAATAAAATGTTTCCTGGGCATAATGATTTTGATACGATATAATTCTTTGCCATCCAAGCGTATGTACTGGGATGTAAAAAATGATGCAGAAAATATACTTGTCTGCAATTCGATGGAAAGGAATCGATTTTTACAAATACAATGATTTATTCATTTTTTTATAACATACAAATGGATGCTTTCGATAAAGCCTCGAAGATACCCCTTTATGCATAAAATGAAAATCGCTGCTAACAAACTTTGTGCCAATGGAAATTTGGATTTCAATGAATCCATGATGAAGTACTATGGTCGTCATGGAAGCAAGCAAATTATTCGTGGAAAGCCAATTTGTTTTTGCTACAAAATGTGGTGTTTGTATTCTTCAGATGGTTACTTTATGGATTTCGACATTTATCAAGGAAGAAATCTTCGATGGAACGAAAAATATGATGTATTATTTGGTAAAGATGCTTCACCACTTGTTTCTATGTTAGAAGAACTGAAACATCCCAATCTTCCACATAATATATATGTGGATAATCTTTTAACAGGATTGAATTTGTTTGTATATCTTCGCTACAAAGGATATGGTGCCTCATAAGATACAATCGGATTCCTAAATCGTGTCCTTTGCCTGACAGGAAAATATTCGCAAGAAAAACCGTAGTACAATGCAACACGTATTGGAAAAAAACTCTGGAATTCTCCTTGTATGATGGCTGTACAACTCCTTAGTAACTGTAGCTTCAACAAGTATAGGTGTATCTTCTGTCGGGCCCGTAAAAAGGTTCTCGCAAACAGAGGAAAAATATATAATGGACAATCGTCCATACTATATAAACAAATATAACCATAATATGGGTGAAACATAACTCATGGTTGGAGGTGTTGCTACCTATAGAATCGGTAAACGTAAACGGTGTTGGTCGATATTCACTTGGATATTGGATATTTCGAAAAAATAACGCGTGATTATTGTACAGGAAGAATCATTCCAAAACATCAAACTTAGAGTTTAGGAGGAAACTTGTACAAGTCTACTTGTCGCGATACGAAGTGGTTTCGAAAACACCAGGACAATGCTTTATTACATTGTTTCATGAAACAGACGACGCTGTGCAGGTACGAATTGTAAATCATTCGTAAGAACGATGTGTTGTAGGCTTATGTATTCCTTGTTTTTCACAATATCATACGATATAAACTTATAATTTCAATATAAATACAAATTTCCTAAATATTCGTGTTTTTTTCTTTCTTTCTTTTCTATTTTCTGAAAATAATACTATATTTTTTGTAACCACTAGTAGAAATGCTAACGCCCAGTGACACCATATGGTATCAGGGTATTCAGAGTATTCTAGAACATTAATTATCCAAAAGTTAACTGTTTCATCTTAAAAAAAATATTTTACGAAAAATTAAATAAGGGTAAGATATTCAAGATGAAGGGTCGGAACAATTGGTTTTTCATGAATATCTCGCTTCCTATGCTTTAAATGATATTTACATTGATTATAAAAGTAGTAGAACATGAAATTCTCAAAACAAAATAGTTTCAAACAGTTTTTGAGGGCTGTCATACATATCATAAGGCAACCATGAACCCAAGTACAGAAAAGGGCTTATAAAGTTAATTATTCACTTATTCGTTAGTGCAGCAGCTCATCAACATATGAATCGTGTCTATTACCAGATTCAAACTTTGTTAGAAAACGATTTAAAACCCCAGGAATGGTGTTGGGTACTACAGAATGAAATCCTGGAACTGATAACATTTTCATCACCACCAGCACCAGATGAACTGATCAATACAATATTTTGTAACTTCAAAAAAGGTGGTTCGCGCTATGGATTCAGAAAATCGAGGTAACAATGCTCTTCAGCCTGTGACCAGTGTAATGGACAAGCATACCCCAACGCTTCATCGTATCAAAATGGTCCCGATGAAGAAAGTGCATATAACTCTGAAATCCTTGAAGATCTAGAGACGAACATAATTGATAACGAAGATGATGATAATGAATTGAAAATTTTTTAGCACCCGGAAGGAAAAGACAATCAAGACACATATTTACTACCAATAATAATAATTCAAGTAAAAACATCCTCCTCGCATTTGAACTGAAATTGTAATGAATGAATGATACATAATTAATGAATGAAAATATAATAAACATATTTGAAGTATTTCACTTCATTATATTATCATTGATATGAAGTTAGTAAGTATTATTAAACGTGTATTTGATTTATGAAAAAAATTTATAAATATAATATATTAAATAATTAATAATCGAAGTTTCTATTCGATTATGATATTTTCAGTGAATAATTAACTTTTTGAGCCGTACTATGTATTGCGATTCACTTCATGCTTTATGACATGTATGACTGAGCGCTCCTGAACGGTTGAACGTATAAAAAGTTTTTCGAAACAAAATTTGTAGAGAATTTCATGCTCTATAACTCTTATGGAAAATACAAATACCATTTGAAGCATAGGAAGCGAGATATTTACGAAAACACAATTTTTGCGACCTTGAATCTTGAATAACTTTCGCTTCGCGGTCCCGAGATTTTAAGAGGAATTTGAGCCAACTTTTGAAATGCCAAAACAAATGTTAATACGAATTGATAGCATATTATCTTTCATTCCGAGGTGAAACCGCCAACGTGAGTAGATTATAACTTGTACTGACCTTCCAATATGAACATAAAAACAAACAAAATACTCACAACACATGTCCCTGTTCCTTCGGACTAATAGGATACAGAAGCAATCGATAGTGTGAACAGAGAATTTTGAAGGTGCTAACGTTTGAACACGAAATGCGGTCAATGCGTGTCGAAGGATGGGATTGGTCGAATGTTTTATGACGTTAATTACTCAACGTGATGCTTTTGAAGTTAAAATAGTGTGAACGTGAGAGGACATTGTACATAAACATGATGAAGTTGAACTGTTACAATATAACGCATAAAACGACTCATGCAAACTCGTTTAGTGAGATGGGGGATGCTGTAGTTCTTCCTGTAAATTGAAAGTCGCTTTGAAAAAAAATGGGATGGAGTATCAGGAGGAATTCATCGTTGGATCACTCTTTCCTCAATTCATTCTCAAGCATTCACGAGTCTTGGTTCCTTCTATCATCGCATGCTGTTCAATTTTCAATGTCTTCACCATCTTATTCACATTGATATACCATCCAACACAATCTCAACATGTTTTTTCTCTCTGAAATATATCCTTTCCATTATGGGTGATATGGAAATTTTTCTTTGGCCTAACACCCAGTCTTCTTGGGAGGCTGAAAAAATACAGTTCCTACTTGCAATCTCTAAAACTATTTTTGTTTTAGGATAAAGTAGAATAATCCGTAGATAATCAGTGACCAGATGGATGAATCACGTTACATAGTTTCTATGTGGCTATGGAAAAATATGATTTTTCAGTTGTCATACCACGAAACGAATTCAGGAATAAATCAGCCTTTCCGGTATTGAAAAGTTGCGGTTTGATCTCATAAATCTTTTTTGGGATATTTTTCTGATCAAGGATCCTAACACCGTGACTGTTACTTCATTAATTCGTTAAATCTCCATATAAAAAAGAAATTTTTTCTGAAAATAACCAGGGATTGCAATGTTAAAAAATCGCCTGTTTGTTGGTTCAATGGAGAATTAGTTAACAAATGTCGGACACTCTCTAACGTGAAACTGATTCATAATGTCAACAAGGATCAGGTGACCTGGGATGCATACACTTTCTTACGTAAGGTTTACAGGAATTCCATCATCAAAACAAAAAGATTAGCTTATGAAACTTTTTTGAAAAATTCCTCGAACATCAGCAGATACTCCTGGAGATTAACCAACCTCGAGTGTAACAGAAATTCATGCAAAAAAAAGGAGTCCACCATCACCGAATCTTGCAAAAAAATTATCCCGTCTCTACCTTAGACGAATCACGAACCTACGGAATACTTGGAAAATCTCAGATCACTTGTAAATTCTTTCTTTTTTTCCCCTGTAACTCCCGAGGAAGTGATGGACAATTGAATCTTTGGAGGATTCAAGTTGTCCGGATTTCTATGAATTGAACAGCGCGGTGATTGAAGCTATAGCTGATATTATTGCTTCTCCACTTTCAATTTTAATCAATATTGATGATTGCTTATCTCTAGGAGTTCATCCAGATGCATAAAAGACTTCAGTTGTTTTGCCATTGCCAAAAAAGGGGATCCCCACGTAGCAGAAAATTTTCGCCCTATTTCCATAATTCCAGTTATCGCGAAAATCATAGAGGCGCTAGTAAAAACAAGGTTGATATCCCACCTGGAAACAAACTCCTTGCTGTGTCCTGAGCAATTTGGCTTTAGAAAAAATAAATCAACTACGAGAGCTATTCTGAGCGTTATTTCGAATGTAGTTGATGGATTCGAGAAGGGGAAGCATTATTTTTTAACGCTTTGTGATCCGACTAAAGCTCTTGATTGTGTATCCCATGATATATTAGTTATTGAACTTTTCTGTCATGGCATTTGTGGACTCCCATTGGAATTTTTCAGGTCTTATTTGCATGGGAGATCTCAGTGTGTTTCGGTTAAAGGCGCCAAATCAGCTAATGCAAATCGTCCATGGGGTTCCACAAGGCTCTGATTTGGGACCAACCATATTCATTCTGTATATCATATATGGCCGGAAACATGCATCATATTTGCTGACGACACCACACTGATAGATCGCACTAGTAAATTAGAGGAACTAATTGACTCTTCCAAACTCACCTTGCAAATGACAAATAAGTGGTTCTGTTCAAATAAGTTTATGCCCAATTCTGCTGAAAATCAGAATCCTATCAAATCTCCAAACTCCTCACTAACAGGTGGGGAAAGTGTCAAGTTACTTGGTATATCCATTGATGACAAACTCAACGGGATGTGGCACGTGGAGAATCTGTCGAAAAAATTATCAAGCGTCACGTTCTTGATTCGCAGATTGAAAAACCTTATTGGTGCAGATACTGTAAAAGCCAGCTATTTTGGACTTTTTCAGTCATATGACTTATGGAATCGTCTTGTGGGGTAATTCGTCTCATTCAAACAAAATTTTTGTTTTACAAAAAAGGGTTATTCGAACAGTATCAGTGGCGGGCTACAGAGATCACTGCCATGCTCTATTAATTCATCACCAGATCATACCTCTTCCTACCGCTTTCATATATTCCACTCTGCTTGAATACATGAAAAATATCAGATTTTGCTCTTTCAGCGAACATGCATCAGCACCGAACGAGATCAGGAAACCTCTCAAGAACACCAAGTTATAGACTCTCTGTATCACAGAAAAATTCATTGAATATAAACTTATATAATAAATTACCTTTGGGAATAAGAAATATGAACTTCTACAATTTTAAGAGATCAATGGAATCTTGTCTACTGATAAAATGTTTTTACTCCATAAAGGACTTTTTGAACTATAATTTTAACGAGGATGATCTAGGCTTTCAATGTGTTTGTCAATTCAACTTTAAAACCCCTTTCTGTATTGTTTACAATGACTGAGTTCTGAGTTATCATTATTTCATTCCTGTATTTAATGTAATGTAGGAAATTTATTCTCAGTCTTTCAACTTTTAACTTGTATTTTTTTTTCTTAAGGGCCTGCTTTGAATGTATATATGGACGTAGTTAATGAATGTATCTCTCTCTCATATTCATTTCATTCATTAAAATCATGTTGGTGATTTTATAGTTGTTGCATTACAGAACTCACTACCGAGATTGCAGAATTTGTTTCTTTATAATGATTCGTATTGAAGAAAATTGTGTCTGCAGGCTCCTGTTCGAAGGCCCATTATGCGATCCTTGAGAGTTTCTCTTTCATCACCTCAGTACACCTTTCTATCTTGCATTTTCTCAATATACCTCAACTTCTGTCAGTGCTTGTTACGATAATTGTAATCATTCTTAAATGCAATGAAGAATGTGAGAATGTGTTCCTTTTTTTTTCATGTAGGCATTTGTATAGAAAACATCACTGTTAAGATTCACACCATTGACAGTAACATCCACGATTCGTTTCCCCCTTTTTTATATCTCCGCATTTCCACTAGAATAGATCACATGTATTGGAGCGTTGGTTTACGACTCGGTCATCCATCAAAGGACACAAGACAACCCTCACATGAAAACGTTTCACCTTCAGAAATCCATAAAGAATGACGAATCGTACGTAGTTTGGGTCTCTCCAGAACCGTCATAAAGCACACATGCTGGTCGTGTAATAATTCATGAATGGTCCCCAAAATCAGGTTGTTATGAACGAGCCACGGTACGAAACTTGACAACATTGCTCACAATTAGCGAACCAAAGGCTATTGGTTTTTTCTACTGAATGTTTATCATAAATTTGACTATTTGAGGTTAATATTGATTCCGGTCTGGCAATGAGTTCTATACCTAGTTCAGAAAATAAATTCAAATACCCAAAACTAGTGGAAGTACATGAGAATCCGGCCTAAAACAGAGCTGCGTTTCTCCGCATCTTATAAAAAGGGTGAAAAGCTCTTCGGATTGTATTTGTTGAAGGGGTGAAAAAAATCAAACTCACGGTGTGAAAAACCAGACAGGCAATGAGACTTCCGGTCCAGTTCCCAGATTAACGGACGAAAAGTGCGCCGTTCTCATTTCAAGAAGGCCTTTCTTAGAAGGTTTTCCATCCCAATTTGTCGTAGGTCTGAAACATATAAAAGGCAAGATGAAATTAGCATCGCTCTCTTGTTCCTGCTTTGTGCCCGTAAGGCTTGTTCCTGCCGTGGGCCCGTGTGGCTCTTGTTCTTGCTGTACTTCCGGTGTAATCAGTATTCAACCGTATAAAGATCAAAAGTAAAAAGTTCTTTCCAGAAGCTTTGAGGTGAAAAATTTAATTGTGTTCAAAGTAAATCCGTACGATATTTTTTTAGCTGATTGACAAGTTTGGTTAGGTGTAAATATTTTGATATTCATAATTTCATCTTTGCTGCCCTCAAGTTAACTTTATTGTACTATTGATACTCCTAGCAATTTGGTGGTGCCCAAAGTAAATTATTTACGATATATATAATAATATAATAATATAAATTATTAATATATATAATAATATATAATATAATATTTATAAATAATAATATAATATATATATATATATATATATATTTAATATAAAAATGTCAGTAAAATCCTTGTATGTGATATTAAACTTAAAACTAAGTAGTATAACACTATAATATACAATGATTTAAAAAAATACTTATTTTGAAGCACATAAGTATATAAATTTGGTGAAAGAAGTTTCAACTAATGAATATATGAATAAAATAGTAAATAGATATTTTTTTCCTTGTGATACTTGTAGTAAATGCCATATTTAGGCTGAATGTCGTTTGCAGTAGGTATGTTTATGATAATTGAGGGTAGGTACGTCATATTCGGGGTGTAGGTCATATTCGGGCTTTGTCATGTTCGAGTATTGTCTCATTGTCAGCTTTGCGTATATGCATGCTATATACAAACGATTGGTGTTTTGATTTTAATCACTTTTTGAAAGTTTGGTTGACAAAATCATGAAACAATGTCCTTTCGGAACGCAAAATCCAAGTTTTTTGTACATAATAGAACTATTTTTTTTATAAGCTCTGTTAGCATATTAGTAGGCGAGGTCCAAGGTGATTTGACAAAGTTGTCCAATTGCTTTTTCCGATCTAGGTATCTTGTTTTGTTTGTTCCTGGTACTATAATTGTGAACGACAGATTCAAGTTGTATTTTAATGTTTTTCACATTGACTAATATGTTGGTGCAGTAAGCCTGCCTTACGTCAAATACATTGGCCTCTTTAATAAGTTTTCACTGGATATGTGTTTTTTCCAAGGAGATTTTCAGTATCCATTTCTGATAAAATTCAGCATTCCAAGTGATAATCGTTACACCTCCCCAGCCAATTATACCGTAAGATATATGTGACTGTACCAGAGTATAGTATAATACTTCCAAATGATTCACATCTGGAAATTCTTTCAAGTATTTGAATTTAAATGAAAGACCTCTCAGTTTTCCTACTATATTTTTAATTTGAAGATCCCATCTGAGATGTCTGTCTGCCACAATGCCTAAGTATTTAATGGAGTTACTTCTGGAATTTCTGAGTTATTTTCGAAACGTAATGAACCCATACTGGGTAAGTGATTGGAATACGAAGTAAATGATAAGTACTTTGTTTCATCTGAATTCAGAGTTGATTTGTTATACCTAAACCACTAACCTATTTTACGAAAATCAGTTTCAGCTTCTGTTTTTAAGTTCACCCAAGTATCAGATTCATATATTATTGCAGTGTCATCTGCAAAGCTTATGATTTTTCCCTTGGTATCAAGGTGTGAAATTCTGTTCATATAAATCATAAATAGAAGAGGATCACTGTTCCTTGAGGTACGCCATATGTAACAGTCTAGGATCACTGAGAGTACCACCTATGTCAACTTTTTGTTCGGGGTCTGATAATTTTATGAATATTTCTCTTATCCATAGCATTCTGTTTGTTCAAAGCTTTCAGGAGATACCGTATCAAATGCTTTTGAAAGGTCGATAAAGATACATATCTCTAGATCAATTAATTTAGTAAAGTGTAAATATTTTTTTCAAGAACAAGTATTTTTTTTTTTCGGCTGTTATTATTATTTTTGCTCTCGCAGGTGTTTTGTAGTGGGAAACCATTCAGAATAATTTGGTTAGTGGTCGCACGAATAATTGTTGAATTAAATTAGCAGTTGATTGAGTTTAGGTAACTCGCCGAGCGAAAGCAATTGCCAAAAATATTAATTCCTTTCGGATTGCGCATTTCGACCAATAACAATTTTTCACTGGTGTTTGAACTCAGGAAATAACCAAATTCAAACAACGGACGAGATATATAAACAGGTAATATTAATGCCATAAAACACTCGCAGCACATTGTTTTGCTTTAGAAAATAAAAAAGCCCCGAAACCAGGATTTTTCAGAATATCATTCATCATCTGATGCTTGGAGGTGATTTTGTAAATATAAATTTTTTTTGTTGCTCCACTAAGTGAATTATATCTTCATTTTTATGGAAATAACTTTGATGCCTCGTAGTCTATATCCAAGCCCAATAGTTAAAACATAGGAAAATAAAACATTTGGTTGATTCAGGGAAATCGCCGAGAATGGAAACAACTGTAGAGGAATTTCATATATTAGGAAAATTAAATTATTTTATTTCCAGATGGGCCAAGAACAAGGGGTGCGTAAAGTATCAAAGTAGGGGTCAGTTCAAATGTAAAGCTCGGGGAATAACCAAGTGGAACGTGGAAAGTATATTTTGAGAGTAAGACAGGTTCAGTTCGGAAGGAAAAAGTAAATTGCCGCAACCTAAAAAAATAGCTTGTTGAATCCTCACCGTAACGTGATTATAGCAAATCTCGATTTGAAGATTCGAAAGATATCGAAAACCGTTAACCCAAAATTACAGGGCTATAAAATGTTCCTGAAACTGGAGTTATAGTATTGATTTTGGTAATCTCAGAATATTATTGAGGTAATACCGATATACCAGCAGTGTAAATATTTGTATTGATTTTTGGTAATATGAGAATATTGTTGTGGTAATACCCATTTACCGCAGTATGAACATTCATAGTGGTATTATACAAAAGTAAAGCTGCCAGACCAAGAATCTTGTTCTGTAAACAAAATATGTCTATAAAATATTGTAAGGCATTGCCATAACCAAGTTTGAATAAACCAGTGGACTTAATATTTTCCTACACGCTGTATTTACCGTGGAAAGCACCTTCACGTTTCAGGCTTACAGTGCGGTTTCGTGGTCCATAGGTATAAATTAATTCATTTTACGCGTCATTATGAATATGTTAGAAAAAACCTGAAACACGTCGATTTCTATTATCAATTTGACACTTCACGGTATGAAAATATTAACAAAATTTCAGTTAATTTCACATAATATGTATGTAAAAAAAGTAGTTCAAATCTTGTAAGTGAATTTTAACCTACTTCTAGTATCCGAATAACGTAAAATTTTGCAGGTGTTTATAATTCCGGTAATAATGCATCATGGAGATTTTGCCAAAAAAAATTGCGGCTCCAATATGGCGGACGAGTTTTGTGAATATAGTCCGATTCCATTCAAAACTGGTGTGTGAGAGATTTTGCAGTCTGACATCATGATTCTCAGTCAAAATTCATGAATCCAATATGAAGGCTACAGGAAGGCGATGTGTTTTGTTATCAAGGCCCGATTGCATTCAAAATTGGTATCTGGGTTTTTTTGGGTCATGATTATAAATTCTTGTCAGAATTCAATAATCCTGAGGTTGTCTTGGTCTGGATCAGACCACGTTTGAATCTCACACACCTGGGATGCACCCTATGTGTATTTATGGCAGAATTGGCGGTTCTCTAATCCAACGGAAAGTTCAATTTGGCACTCAGCTTTCAACCTTCAAATATCATGTTACGTTATAAACACCCTATTCATTGCTACCGTCTCAGATCTATTATAATTCGATCCAAATTGAGTAAGAGTTCACCTTTGAGTCTTATACTTCATGTTTCGATGATGTTCGGTGAGGCCTTTTCCAGTCTTTGGGCTCTGGATACCCGTGAGATTTTGTTCGTTGCGATCATTGCATCTGCAAAATTTGTATTTCTTCGTCTTGGTAGAAGCGACACTGCGCTGTCCGCAAATCTGATGTTTGGGAGATTCTTCCGCAGTCTACAGGGGCCTTTCCATAATCATGTCATGATTTTCAGGCTTTTTCTCATTCATTTTCAACAGGACAGTTCTGCTTTACGAAGAGTTTAGCATAGAATTCTTCGATTGGACTTGCACCATTGTTTCATAGCAAACCCGCGATTTTTGGCTTGGTTCCCGTATTCCGTATCTGAGCTGGGACTCCCGAAGCATAATATAGTGTTTTTGCTGTTTTAGAACCAATCTTGCTCGTGGCCATTTTCACGGCGTAACATTCTGAGATCAGTTTTTTATTGAGAGACTCAAAATGTTTTTGGAATTTCAGCTCGTTAACAATTATTAAGAAAAAATTTGGTGTTGTGTTCACGTTCTATATAGTGTATGACCAATAGTTATACCTTCAATGACACACTTGAAGGAAAGTGATTTAGTCTTTTTGATAGTCAATGCCAGCGACTTACAGTCGCACCATTTCCTAACCTTTTCTGAATCACTTCCATCAATGCTGAAGAATATTTCCCATGCCACAAGATAGTGGTATCATCAGCAAAGAGAGTAAACTTGCCTTGAACATTAAGGAGCGCTAGATCATCTAGGTATAACAAAAAGAGTACTGATCCCAAAGTTGACCCCTGTGGAATGCCGTACTTGATACGTTCCCGCATACGGAAGATTCCTGTCCGATGAATACTTTTTATGTGGGTTCGTCAAATAAGACTGGAACCAGTAAAGCGCACATCCTCTAAATCCTAATTTTCAAGTTTTTGTGCAGTATTGGGTGACTTACAAAGTCAAAGGTTTGTTTTTCATTATTAATTTGACTATAGGGATGTTCCAAAAGTTTGAACATTGCATCATTTGTGCTCTTATTGGCTTCGAAATCCGAAGTTGTGGTTTAGTAGGCTGTGATGTTCTATTTGGGCCATGATGCGAAATTAAAGTTTTTGGATTATTTTAGATAGGGTCGATAGCAATGATTTAGGGTGATAATTGGAGGGTTGTTTGATTTTCTCTCCTTTATCGAGGAAAATTACCTTGGCTGATTTTAGACACGGAGAAAAATGACCGGATTGCCATGAGTTGTTGATTTCGGAAGCTAGTGCATCTAATGCAGAATCAGGCAAATTTGAGAAAAAATTCACCTATAATCTCCCTAGCAGCAGAATTATTACCGATAATTATATTCAAGGTTACGGATGTTTTTGTTGATAGAAAATTATCCCGAGTCGAAGACGAGGGAAATTTTCTATCAACAAAAACATGAGTGAAACCGAGAGATATTCCAGCAACCATAACGCTGTTTTATTTATCTGTTTTATTCATTTTATTAAGACAAGTTTTATTCGCAAATTTTATTCGCAAGACATTCAGTTAACTGATGTTCAAAGGTCGATAGTGAAACTACAGATAATCTTATAGAGAGACATAGTAATGGGACCTATATACATACATTCATCATATGATCTGCCCTCCTGGATATTTATGTTGCTATCAAATTTTCTTGCTGATCAATCAAAGAATGGAGTAGTGAACAGAATGTTAGCATTTTCTTATCAACGCAGGCTTGGTATCTATATCAACAACAGCTTTCCATGCAATATTTTATCAGAACAATTTCGAAAATAACTTCACAGTCAGTCAGTCAATCAGTTGTCTTTCTCTTCAGCTCCAGGAATTATTTTAAAACTTCAAAACATACTTCAAGCGATGCTTCTATACTTTAAGCAATGCGTTGATGCCAAATATTCGGAAAAACTATCATAGAAGAGGTTGGTATGAAGATGTAGCCATATAAATCGCTGTTCAACTATTGATATTTGACTGGATGGCTTCCCAATATCACATGCGGACGATTCATTTCCAACTTCAAACATCCATCACACTTTGTTTGACATTGGGGGATCTGACAAAAACCTGATTGGAATACATTATGGAGATGATTTCCATTTGAAAGCATGTATTGATTTGTAGTATGACATATCTGTCCGACGAGTTTTTGGTGTGAACTTCAGGCTTTAACTTACGTACGGAAGGATGCGTTGCTGATTCCAACTCCTTCTCAGATGTGGATATTACATCGGAGAAAATACCTCTACTGTAATGTTCCACATAATTTGGCGAATACAATCAATTTAGCTTCAGCTCCCTACCCACAAGCTACTGGTCTGATTGAAGATGATGCATGAGAGATAACCACTAGAAAAGGTCTCATAATTTACAGAGCTCCCACATATACGTGTCTATGAAGCATGTCGACGTAGCATGCTGGATAATGAGGATGCATTTCAAATAAGGCATAATCAGGAGACCCGGAATGAAACATTGATAATGATTATTTGTCAGCGTAGATAGCGGGTTTAGGACGAAGGAAAACAAACTCCTTGCTTTTCTTGAATCACCGACGTTTCAATCTCTATTTTAGATCTTTCTCATAGATACAAATACAAGAAAACGTTTCCCAATTGGAACAATTACTCACAATAATAAATTCAGTTTTGTGCAAAACAAATAATCAGATGTAAGCTGTTAATAAAATCTAATTATTAGTTTCATACAAAACTAGACGTTCCCATTGTTTTTATTGTTTTAATTAATTGTTCCTGTTGTGAGGCTCATCCAAAACCACTGCCACGTAATACTCGTTTCTGTCACGCGGCGGCTACCAAAATGGAAAACACTTTTTTGATGGCCGTTACGTTCCGATCTACGTTCCTGGATCTCAGTTAGCCACATTCCAACCACGTTGTGGTCACCTGGCAAAAACGTGGATAGGTAGTGGCCGACACAAGATATGTTAAACAACTGACTGCGCTTGTGTAATTGATATATAGCTTGATCTCTGACCAACAACATATTTTCATAAAATATGTTCCTAATTCTTCCATTTCACCTGATTTATTTTCAACACTCGATCGACTATAAGTATAGGAATATATAACATAAAAATACGTCAGTAAGTTTATTGGATATGGATACTTTTGATCGGGATAAAATTGGAACGATTGAAAGAATACTATAAAATATGAATGTTGTAGCTTGATTGTGGCCTCGCGTCATCTGAATACACTTTATTTAGGGAAAACATAATTTTGGAAATAACTCGTCTTTAAAATGATAAACTTGAATCCCTCAAACGTTTTTTTTTAATCAATCTTGGTTACTTGAAACCAATACTCGTGAGAAATCATTTCTCTAAAAATGGCGACCCAGCATATTTCTGTAAATATGGCGACTATTGGAAAATATAACTTTAAAGTGGCAGAAACTGAAAATATACTACTTTCAAGTCCCTCCCATCATAAAGTGTCCAGTGGTACTAACTCATCAACTTTTCCACCACTTAAAAGTGGCGCTCACGTCGCAGGTCCATAACTCACCACTTCAATGTTATAACCTAAAAATTACATTAGGTCTAATACGCTCGAAAGTGGCGAACATGTCGCAGCTATTTTAACCTGGCACTTCTGAGTTATTTCTTCGAAATGTCCATCAATTTTATAAAAAAGACATGTAGGAAGTATGGCGAATTCATTTATCTAAATGAACAGGAATATCTAACATATCAAATCAAAAGCCTCTACTCAATAAGACGATGATAGCAATCGTCGTCTAATAGTCTACTCGACAAGTTGAAAATGGTCTAAAATAGAGATACTGCTCTTAAAATTATGTGTGATAGCTCATTGGATCCGGAATAACGCTTAGGAAAATGTGCCGAAAGCGTGTGAAGATGAAAAAAAAATGGCATTTTGTTTTTTGCCAATATTTCATAAACTATTGATATTTACGAAAATTCAAAAAAAAAAATCTGAAAGAAGAAGAAATTTCCAATCAAAAACTTCCGACTTCCGGAACTCTATCTCCATTATTTATAATTTTAATTCAACCCTGAAAATGGGCTCCGAGCGACATTTTTAGGTTGCGCGCGAGGCGTCAAAATCGAGTACGACACATTAATTAATTTATTTAAGGTCTTAAATATTTTTTTTTTTATTTGAAACAATCATGGTGTATTTGGAACACTATAAATAATTCATTTCTGTTGGGAATTTCACTTAAAGTTAATTTTTCAATAAATTAAACGATTGTTAACTAACAAAATTTTCTCGAACTTCTGTCTTAATTGTAAATGAAAAAAAGTGTTTAAATAATTGTCGTAAAAATTTTTCGCTTTGTGGAGCTTTTCTTATATACATACCCAACAAGATCACGCCATTAAAGTTGAAAAAATATTCATACTTTGTTTATAATAATTTTTGTACTTGAACAAAAACAAAAAAATCCAAGTAATATAGTTGAAAAAAATAAATTTTTTCTTAATCATCATATTATCGTTTCTCTATTGATACAAGATATAAATTGATTTGCAAAAAAAAATCCCGCTATTTGTTGATAAATTTTTTATAAACAAATTGATTATTTCAATATTTTTGAAAATGTTTTTTCACAACTTTATTATATTACAAATATTATGATTTTTGGAAACACTTTTTCCCTCATAACAGGTTTTAATTGTTTATAATTGTTTTTTTTATATTTCTATTGTTTAAATAATTAGTTGAGTTTTTTTTTTTTTTCTAAAAATCAAAATTGACAGTCTTCTATGGGGTGACAAAAAACAATTTTTTTCATCAACAATTCCATTGTTCAATAACTTACCAATTTGTTATAAACAAATGTTTAACTTTGTTAGATATTTTTTCTGAAACTTCTAGAATTCACAAAAACAACCATATACAACAAAGTATAGAGAAAAAAAATCCCAATTTTTCCCAATTCCAATTCCCAAAGTAAAATAAAAAATTGTTTTTTTTTTCTATACTCTGTTATATATGGTTGTTTTTGTAAATTTTGGAAGTTTCAGAAAAAAAATCTAACAATGATTTTTTTTAATTCAAAAAAACATATTTAATACCTTAAATAAATCAATTAATGTGTCGTACTCGCTTTTGACGCCGCGCGCGCAACCTAAAAATGTCGCTCGGAGACCCATTTTCAGCGTTAAATTAAAATTATAAATAATGGAGATAGAGTTCCGGGAGCCAGGAGTTTTTATTGGAAATTTCCTCCTCTTTCAGAATCTTTCCTTGAAATTGAAATTTTTTGAATATCAATAGTTCATGAAATATTGGCAAAAAGCGAAATGCCATTTTTTTTTCATCTTCAATTGTTTATAACTTCTGCAATTTTTTATGTGCTAATACACGCTTTCGGCACTTTTTTCTAGGCGTTATTCCGGATCCAATGAGCTATCCCACATAATTTTAAGAGCAGTATCTCTAATTCAGACCATTTTCAACTTGTCGAGTAGACTATAACTTGTGTTTTACTTTTGAGTTTATTTTATTTTTTCCGTAGTTGCACAAGGAACCATTTCACCACACTTACTTACTTCACTCCCATATGCGCATTTCGATTTCTAAGTTATCATCATCAGTAGCTCAACTACACCAAGTAAATTGTAACATCATCTTACAATTCATATCTGCTCTAATTGGGTTATTCTATAATAATTACTGTTCAAGTCGCTTATGGAATCTTGATGGTTCTATGGGGATCAAAGAAAAAGAAGTAGAATACATAGGTCCATTATCCTCATTAACTTAATTATTATTATGATTTTCGTGGATAACTATATTCTCTAGTATCGTTGGTCGATTTGATCATTTTCAAATTGTATTTGTTGATTTTGTGACAAGATTCTATCATGTGGTCAGCCAAACTTGACTTACTCTCCCTTCGGTAGGTAGCATGGGCCAAATGTTCGTGAAACCTTTTGGAAATCGAAGGTTTTGTCTGACCCTTATAGACTTTCTCACAATTTTGACAACTAATTTCATAAATTCCCGACTCATTTAATATGTCAGTTTTGTCCTTCGGGTTTTCTAATAACGATTGCGAATTATTTCTTTTACTATAAACTGCTTGAAGATTTACATCCCGGAATATAGTGTTGAGACCTTTCGTGAGATTTGGATGGAGAGGGATTCTCACGAATCTTTTGCTTTCCGTCGTTTTTCTCAGAGTCGTGGTTTCATTCACTGAACATGTGAAACGCTTCTTTCTCAAGAGATTATCAATGTGTGTATCCAATAATTATTGCTATTTCCTTGATCTTTTTTATTTTATTTGAAAAACGATCAGCATTCAATGGGAAGTTTACGACAGCTCTGAGTATAATAAAATTGAAACTAGAATTTTATGTTGAATGTAGTATTTTGAATCGACTGGGATCAACCTGTTCGTGTGGGTGGGCTTTCTGTTGATGCCTGTTTCCGAACGCTCTTTATTTCTGATGACCAGAGTGTCAAGGAAAGGTAATCGTCCATCAACTTCCATTTCTACTGAGGAGTTAATTCGTTCGAACACTGAATTCATGGATGTTAGGAAGACTTCTTTGTTTTGATTTTTCGCATCAAAAAAAAATTTTAGAAAATATTGACTTTGAAGTTTCAGATTTGTTTCTAATTCACTCATAAAAAGGTTAGCCATGAATGGTGATAGACATCGATTTGTGCATATAGGTGTGAAGTAAGTGAGTGTGGTGAAGGGAATCGTTGTGCAACTTTTTGATTGTGTGACACCACAGCGTCTAGCCAGTTTTTATAGATACTTCATAGTTCAACAATCTAGAGTAGGACATTCATGTTAAAAAAAAACAGTATACGGAATAGGATAAAGTAAACCCCTGTTTACCTTATTATTAGCCATTTTACCTAACTTTGAAATGGAGATAAATTATGATGGAAGAATTCAATGTTTATGAATTTTCGGCTTGTGATAGTAGAAAATGAAAATATATATAAATCCGCGCTGAAAAAATTGCTATTACCGACACGACCGTCAACGACGTCTGCCCTCACGCTCCTGACCCGTTCGGGTGGCTACTCCAGTGACATCACCCATTGTAGTGACAGAAACTGATACTATAACTTCGAATCGGTGGTTATCACGTTATCACCACTATACAGTGAGAATAACTGGAATTGTATACTGGTATGGTTGTACTCACGTAATTCCCATCTATGGTAGCCACTCCACAGTTCTATGAGGTGCCCCAGAGACAATCATTTTATAGGTTTTTAAACTTCAAATTGGAAAATAACCGTTGCGGTAACCATCCTGTCACTTAATATCACTAGAAGCAAGTCACTTTCAAGAGAGTATGATAGTTTGGTGACGTTTTGGTAACTTCCATAAAACCTTCAATGTGGCGGGAGTTGATTGTGATATATGGTGATGTTTGCCACGTTCTTGCTATCTCCATAATTGATAGCCACAGTACGCATTTAATAAAAGTCACAACAAATTACAATAACCTTCAAAATTCACCAATTCCGCGCTAACCTGAATTTTCCTCAAATTATTTTATTGTGGCTAACAAAAAGTTAGTTTAACCTGTATTGAAACAATAATGATATTTTTCAATATGAAATGGGTTATGCGTTTTCAATAGACAATTTTCCTTGATTTGAAGGACTGGATGGTCCGTCGATGACGAAACTAACCTAACTTTTCAAATTATTTTATTGTGGCTACAAAAAGTTCATTTAACCTGTTACGTGAATGATATCCATTCAAAGTGGAATGGGTTATGTGCATGAATCCACTATACTTGACATGTCCTTTTTTAAACCCTTCCATTGTAATTCTGTTGCATAAATGCCACATTTTATTATGATAATTTTTTGGAACCTTCCTTAAAATTAATTGACTTGTACCCGCAATTTCGAAGTTATAACTTTGAAGTGGCAGGTTATAATAGCCCGACGTGTTTCGCCCCTTTTGAAGGTATAAGACCTATTGTAATTTTTAGGTTACAACTTCGAAGTGGTGTGTCATGGTCTGCGACGTGGATACCACTTTCCAGTGGTGGAAAAGTTAATAATTTAGTTCAACTGGGCACTTTATGATGGCAGGAGCTTCAGAGTGGTATATTTACACTTTAACGTTATATTCTCCAAAAGCCGCCATATTTACAGGAATATGCTGGGTCGCCATTATTAGACAAATGATCGAAATATTCAATAAAGATTCAGTTGTCGTCAGCACTGCATCAAATGTTGTAATTTATTACGTAAGTATTTGTTTCAACTAACCAATATCGATAAAACAATGTTTGAGGGATTTGAGTACAAAATTTGAGAGGCGAGTTATTTCCAAAATTATAATGTTTTCCAAAAATGAACAATATTCAGATGACGCGTGCTCACAATCGAGCTACAACACCATATTTCATATTCTTATTATCCGATCAGAATTATCCAAATTCAATATACATACTTTCGCGTTTGTATGTTCATATGTTATATATTGTTATAGTTGATCGAATATTAGAAATGAATCAAGCAAAATGGAAGAATGAGGAGAATTTATCATAAAAATATGTTGCTCTACTGAGATCGAGCTACATATTATTTACACAAACGCAGTCAGTTGTTTAACGTGTCTAGTGTCGGCCACTACATATCCACGTTTTTGCCAGGTGACCACAACGTGGTTGGAATGTGGCTATCTGAGATCCAGGAACGTAGATCGGAACGTAGCAACCACCAGAAAAGTGTTCCTCATTTTGGCAGCCGCCGCGTGATAGAACCGTGTATATTTGTGGCAGTAGTTGTGTCAACACCTCAAGTTTTCAGAACGTTCCTCCACTAAATGCTACTTGGTGAATATTTTTTTTGCACTGAATTTGTACCCTATTGTACCTTATTGAAGATATTAATACATTGTGAGATTCTTAATTTGTCTATCTAATAGAAAGAGAAACACAAAACAGGTGGGGTGGTGATTCTGATGTTTTTACACGACTGTTATTCAGAACTGTGCTAGTAGCGCTAGTAGTATTCATAAACGCTGAAATATAGTATTACATTGTTTTCATGTCGCTTGTTATATTTTTTATATTTGAATTGTACTATATTTATATTCATGGAATCGATACGATACCAAAAACAATTCAGAGACGCCCACTTTTTGTTTAATTTACATCCACCATCCACAAATCGATTGACATTTCCATTCATCAAAATCGGATGAACAGTTTTGGCGCTATGGTGGAACATTCGTAAATACAAACATACATATAATTCTAAAATCTATATTTATACTCAGTATTGTACAATATTTATTGATTTGTTTGGAAAATATGAACAGGGTGTTCATCAAAATCAGATGTGGAATCATCTGCGACTCAAAGATAAACTTTAGTCACTATTTTCCATCGTTCAATGTATTCAGCATTTTCTCCTCTTCCATTTTACATCCCACTCGATACTAACGCAAAAAACAAATTTCAGAGACCCCTCGTTTTTCATGTAACATCTGCCATTTTGACTTGATTCGTATAAAATTCAACCTAGGTTACCCGAACCATGATTACGAATCGATTTATACCTCATTCATCGAAATCGGATCAGTAGTTTAGGCGCTACGGTAGAACATTCGTAAATACAAACATACATATACTGCTGAAATCATGAACCTTGCTGTGCTCTAGTCGTGTGAAAACTGAAACTGTCCACATTATAATATGTTTCCATTGCCAAAGTAACAGATAAAATCTCGAAAATCATTTGGCCGTGTTCTTACCAAAGCAAAGGACAACGGTAACGCAATTGCAATGCGACCGCAACTTCAGTTTAGGTGCTCTTGTGAACTTACTGAAATCAATTAGTCTCTTGAGTCGGCAGTCATGTCATCTACGTCAGATGAAAATATAGTCGCTACATTTTATAAACGAATTTCATTAAAATCCGACAAATCATAGAAGCAAATCTGTTGAAACACGTTTTGAATTTCGGTGGTAACTCTAATGAAATTTGGGAATTGGGAATCTATACCGAGGAAAACTGAGAATTTGCGGATATAAATGTCATATCTATAGCCATGTGAGATGGAGGAGAAAAATACTGCACGGAATTAAATGATTTGTCAATTCAACCAAATTGATTTGGTCACTTTTATTAGCTGGACCCGACTTAATAAAATTCATCCCAAAACACAGGTGAATTCGATCAATGGAATCATTATATTGGGGTAAAAAAATTAATTTTTTCAATGCAATGCTAACATGTCTTTGATTTGAATATATGTTCATCTGTTGAAACAATATTCAACTCACATTGAATGGAAATTTGTTTCAACACAAATATAATATTTATTTGAATCAAAGAACGGAAAAAGATTAATTCAAATAGAAGAATATTAGATTGGTTTGATCATATGCGTTCGATGGCAAAGCTTTCGCACAACTGACACTGACTTAGATAATGTTACCGAATAGCAAAGCCAACTTATCATCGTTTGCGACGTCTGGATTCGCATGTTTGGTGTAGGCTCTCATGCTAGGTTGCCATATACAGTGTCCGCCGAAAAGTATGTACCATATGGGAAAAAAGGTAATTATTGGAGTATTGGAAAACATATTCTGGGGAAGAGTTTGTGCATGTCCGATTACCCAGAAATCGATTTTGACACATGTCACGTGATCGCTGGTATGGCGGCAAATTGAAAAAAACTGCTATGAAAAAGCGAAAAGATATCAAGAAACGTTGTTTGAAAAAGTTATTAATAATTCAATGTTATGCAAATGAACGAGTTTCAAAAGATAATTCGAAAAAATTGAAAATAGCAATTTTTTTTAAATTTTTCCATCTATTTAAAAATATCATTTTTTTTTCTTATGAATAGCTTGACTATACTGAAACATTTGCATTTCAATGATAATGACAGAAATTTCTCATTCTCTCCTCACCAGAGGGCACTATATTTGAAAAATAGGATTTTGTCAGAACCCTTGCTGTTAATAATTATTTTTATAAAAATTAAAAAAAATTATTAAATTTTATTGTAATATTTAGGTTATTATAGTTCGTATCTAACAGTTTTATCAGAATTCCACGACCATTGTGATGACATGACACTCCAAAAACATGGTGTTTTCTAGATTATAATCGAGTTTCGATGATAATCGTGCATGAACATTTCACTTCGTACATAAACTGGAAAACTATTCAATTCATCGCACAATTAACCTAAAATAGGAATTCTTATTATTCTCATAGTTTTTTCAGCATTGATCTATAGCTGATTATTGGTGTTAATCAATTCAAAATGATGAGATGTGGTCCTGAAAAGAGTTTCTGCAGAACAGGTTTTTTTATTCAATCAAGTAATTCAAATATTCTATGAACAAAACAAAAAAATTTCAACTATTTCTATATAATAATAATTCATATCTCGATATGCCTTCCTTTCCATACATAAAATCGTTTTATGATATATCTCTTTTCGAACGTTCAACAAAAAATTTGGAGAAATTTCGCTGGACAATGACGTCTAAAGGTCCAAATTTGTGAGCAGTATTTTTCAAATAGCCCTACAAGAAAAAGTCACATGAGGTCAGGTCAGGTGAACGTGGCGGCCAACGAATTTCTGGAAACCTACCTATTCACTTTCCAGGAAAAGTGGTGTCCAGCAAATTCCTACTTGCCAAAGTACTATGGATGGGAGCCCTATCCTGTTGGAAATACATTTTTCGTCTTTCTTCTAACGTAAAATTGTCTAATCCATTGTAAAAATCGTTCCTCAAAAAATCCAAGTACGTTTCAGCATTCAAATTCTGACGAAAAAAAAAATGGTTCAAAAATTCTGTCATTAAAAATCCCGCACCAAACATTCACTCCAAATGAATATTGATCACGGGCTTCTATTGCAAAATGTGGATTCTCATTTCACCACCATCTTCAATTTCGAGATGAAACAACACCATTTGAAGTGAAAGTTAACTCATCACTAAATAAAACAAATTTCGTTAATGATATATTTTCTTCAATTTGTCCCTGCAGCCAAAAGAAAAATACAAGCGTGTGAATGAATTCTGGTTCATAAGGTCTGAATTTGTTTTTTTTTTACAATCTTTGGATAGAAGTTGAAGATAAACCCAAATTCCCAGACAATTTACTAATTGATGTTCTTGGAATTTCAACTACACTCTGTATAATTTCAAACTCTGTTTCCTCAGCAGTAATCCAGTGCCGATGTTGTTTTCTGAATAAGTTTGCCACGGACCCAGTATTTTTGAATTCGGAAACAATTCTCCCAACAGTTATATGTGAAATAATTTCATTGGTATGTCTCTCGTTGAAAATCGCTGCGGCTTCTCTATAGCTTCTGTAATTTTCTCCCACGATCAAAATAATTTAGATCTTTTCTTGCTGACTTAACTTCGACATAATCAACCAAAAACTTGCTGGTATTATCAACGTCACTATGTATGAATATAGAGTTCTTTCTCAAACTTTTGTTGCAATGAGTTCACGTATTTTCTGTCAAATGAAATCCATGGCTATCTTGTGGAATATGAGTGAAATTTTGATGCAATACGTAAACACTGATTATTTTCAAGAGATCAAAATTTCATGTTCTGGTGCATTTCATGCTCAAGAAAGCATGTTTGGTGTACTACATTTCGATTTTGTGAAAAAGAAAGAATTTTACTATGCTCTTCTATTATAGAATCCTGATGTGATAAATAAGTAGGTATTTGTTTGAAAAGCACACGAAATAGTATTTTGGAAAGTGAATTTTGTGACATAATTGAGAAATATATTTACGGACACCGATGTTGATCATTGAATGAACCTGATTTCATTTCAGTATGGTTTATTTTCGATGTTTATATTTGCCAAACAAGTTCTGAAAATATTCAGAATGAAATAGTAAGTCAAATTTAAGAGACTTATAATTTACATGTTTATGTGCGAAGTGAATCGATCATCCACGATTATCATCGGAACTTGATTATAATCTGGAAAACACGATGTTTTTGGCGTATCATGTCATCACAATTGTCGTTGAGTTCTGATATAACTGTTAGATACGAATCGATGTAACAGCGAGGGTTCTGACAAAATCCTATTTTTTAAATATAGTGCCCGCTGGTGGGGAGAAAATGAGAAAGTTCTGTCATTATCATTGAAATGCAAATGTTTCAGTATAGTCAAGCTATTCATATGGAAAAAATTTGATATTTTTAAATAGATGGAAAAATATTTTTTTTAAATAGCCAATTCCAATGTTTTCGAATTATCTCTTGAAACTTCGTTCATGTGCATAAAATCAAATTCTAAGTAACTTTTTCAAATAACTTTTTTTTAATCTTGCCATCTTACCCCACTTCTCGCCTCACCATACCAATAATTTTTTTTTCAATTTACTGCCATACTAGCGATTACGTGACATTGTCGAAATCGATTTTTAGGTAATCGGACATGCATAAACTTTTCCCCAGAATATGTTTTCCAATACTCCAGAAATAAACTTTTTTCCCATATGGTACATACTTTTTGCGGGCACTGTATGTCAATTCAGTGGATTAACAAAATTATTACTTATTTGAATATATAATTTTACTGAAGAGATCAGCGTGATTTGTTGAATTGACATTTTATTGAATTTAACAATTCGGCATAAATACTTGTTTGAATGCTTTTTTTTTTTTTTAATTAGCAAAATTTGTATATTCGATTCAACAAAATTGAGGATGAAACAACATTTCTGCCCAAACGATTTATGAATAGAGTTGGTCGCATGAGTTATTTGGCTCATATATATTAGTTTCAGTTGATTAAAACTTCAAATTTCATTCAAAACTAAGAAATAATTTTGCTCATTTTGAGATTATATTCTGTCGTGCATATACGACACTTTTATTTGTTTGATTCATAAATTTTTTATTTGATTCAACAACTTGTTTTTTTCTGTGTGGATTAATTTCCGGAATTGATCAAAGAACGGAAGGAACTTCTACTGATTGTAATCTTTTTATGGGGTTTGTGAAGCGGGGACAGATATAATTCCCGAAATGCCACCATATCAAGAAGTATGTCTCATTCACCTTTTTTCATACAGAAAACTCAGAATGCGACAAGATCAACTAGTTGTTTTAATCCCCACACTTTTGAGCATTTCTACATTTTGGATCATGGTAAGTTATAATTCCAGAAAAACCTTACAAAAATCATAATTCCTCTAACGAATAACTTCCAAACAATTTGAATTTTCACGGCACCCTTTACATATGTGGGATCCCTATTCCCACTGCATAGCATATGAGTGTGTTCAAAGGGCGTCCTCTGGAGATGGTCAATTTACAGGGGACACAGTACCCACAGACTTGTTCGTACAAAGTGAATTTTCACCTGCTGAATGCACTTTTAATGAAAGAGAATCGCCTATCTGCCCGCGGCAAGAGAACTCTGTGAACTGGGGCGTAATTAGAGGAGATGAGTTGGAATATAATTTATAATTACTACCTCAATTTTTCCGTTTGTGCTTCGCACGGACACCTCCGGTAAATGGGTTTTCGCTTGAAATGACGTACATGGTTTTGAAGTTATTTCTTCAATAGAGTTGTGTCGGAAAATGGAAAGAGAATAAAAACTGATTCCTCCAAAGTATTTTCAGTTAATGGTAATATAACAGTCGTTTTGAATTAAGTATTTATGTGGGTTTTTGATTATGTGTTTCTTGTGGAATGGATTTCTGTCTAGAATCTCCGGTAAAGGTAAACTCCTGGACAAAATTTAGAAACTTAGAGAAAACATTTTCGGGTACTTTGAGAGTGAATTGGCTACAATATTCTACCAAGTACAATAATAAATGATAATAATAAATACTCTTTATTGCTCAAACATGTTTTTTTTATAATTTTGCTCAAGCTTGTTCAATTGATTTGTATTCAATCCCATGTAGGCAACGTCTGCATAATTTATGATTGGGTGAAGTAGCGAATAAAACAAGTTTCTTTGATTGTTGCTCTTCTCTGCGATTTGGGCATCTATGATTATGCCAAACTTTGTTACGCTCTTGGATTATAGGATTTCATTACCATTAACAATAATCTCGTTGTCATGAGGGTTGATTCTGTTTAGGGATCTTCGTGTACCTTGAATGATAGTTTGGGTTTTGGTGGCGTTGAGGATTAGACCCACACTTGAAACTGCTGCAGATATTGGGGAAAGGTGTTTAGCTGAAAATTGCTCACGAATAATATACAATTGTAAGTCGTCTGTAAATAGATGAAAGTTGCAATGAAAATCATTCGTTAGAGAAGAAATGTAAAGAAAAAAGAAGGGTCCCAAAACACTACCCTGTGGAACAGCTACTCTGACTAACACTTACCGAAATTGTCCTCCCTTTGAGATAAGACTTGAAGAATCTTCTAGTATTCGGAATAAAACTAGGAGGCGTAACTTAATATGTCAAAATCTATGGTGTCGAACGCTTCACTGAAGTCCAGTAACATCAAGACTGTCACTTGCTTTATGTAGTAAATTTGTATACTCACATCCTCTTCAAGGATATGATCCATCGACCTTGAAGCGCAGAAACTTCAAGAATTTTTTCTGTACTTTCTCGATTGTAGTTGAAGATTGTACATAAATTGGATTCCATATTAATGATCCATATTCTAGCTTCGATCTCACCAGACTGGAGAAAAGAGATGAGAGTGCAGAAATATCACTGGAGCTTCTACAATTTCTGGAAATGAAACCGTATATACGATATGCTGATTTAGTAATCTCATTTATGTGAGAGTTGAATGTAAGCTGATTGTCAAAGTATACTCCTGAGTCTCTGATATTATTAACATGCTCTAGAATTGTAGTATTAATTGAGTATGGGTAATTGATAATATTTGATTTTCTGGTGAAGGTTAGTACTTTACATTTTGAGATATTGAAGAGATGGTTTTTCAAACACCAATCATATGAGTAATTGATTTGTTATTGTAGAATTAAGCAATCGTCCAAATTAGAAATGGTAATATATAATTTCAGATCATCCGCAAACATTAGTTTGTTGCACTCAAGCGACTCACAAAGATCATTGATAAATATCAAAAACAAAAGTTGACCCAGGTTGGATTCCTGAGGGACTCCACTGGTTGCAATTAAGTTATTTGAGGGATATCCATTGAGTGAGACAAACTGCACTCTGTTTTTCAAGTATGATTTCAAAAGGTCCAAAAAAATATTATAAAATCGTAGACGAGTAATTTTCTTCAATAGTATTTCGTGATTGATTTTGTCAAAGGCCTTGGAGAAATCACTATAAACCACATCAACCTTCACTCTCTGGTCTAATGATTCACATAAGAATTGACTAAAAATGGATAAATTACTACTTGTGGATCTTGAATTCATGAATCCATGTTTGGCTGCAGGATGAATGCGATTACATGATATGATCTCCAAGACCTTTGCAGGGTTATTTAAGATCGAAATTAGTCTATAATTGTAAACAATAGCGCTGTCTTGAGACTTATATATCCATATATCAGAAAAAAACGATATTTTAAGTATGAAATTGAAGATTGTTAGCAACGACGTATTAATGCACTAAGACAATCCTTGATGATGACGGATGGAATTTTGTCAGAACCTGGGGTGAATTTATTTTTTAGTTTTCTACCAGCATTAATAATTTTGATTTCGGTTATATATCTACTGTGTTATAATTGTCATTGAGTTGAATGTTCATAAAATCTGATTCCGCCATTGTGTTTACACTTTCCAAATATTTTCCGAAAGCATTTGCTACCCCTTGAGGATTATCGAAAGATTCAATACAGTAAGACATTCTGGCTGGAATTGTATAAGGAGTGTTCATTCACATAGGATATGATTTGGGAGTGGATGATTTTTTCGAAGATTTTTGATAATGTGGGGAGTATCGAAATTGGACGGAAGTCCGACACATCACTGGCGTGCTGTTTTTTAGGGAGGGGGATGATTTTGGCTTGCTTCCAGAAAGTGGGAAAAAGTCTGTTCTGTAATGAGAAATTGAAGATGTGGCTAAGGGCTGGTAGAATATTGTTTATTATAGGTTTGAGAAGAGCAATTCTAATTTTATCAAATCCAACTGATTTGGAAGTAATGTTATCCACAACCATTTTTACTTCATCGTCTCCGATCATGCTAAATTCAAAGGAAAGTCTCTCAGGTGGAAGACAAAAGTTGAGCTGTGTTAATGTTGATTTCTTAGCATCACCCTCATACCGGTGCACGGTGATCAGATCATTCTCCAATCCCTACGGAGCGTAGTGTTTGCCAGACTTTTTAAGGAGGGATATTTGTGAGGTTAATATCGAAGTATTTTCTTTCCTCACTCCCACATAGGTGGTTGTAATTGTTCCTCATGGCGCGATAAAGTTCTCTGTTTTCGCGAGTGTTTTTTTCCAAATACAGTGATTTCAATTTATCGCGTTCTTCCATCCTTCGCAGAGACAGGAACACTATCACAACTGGAAAACAAGATGGGGGAAGCGTCATTATTGTCGTCAAGAGAGTCTTTCAGGCAAGTGAACGGCCAGAATGGTCCTGAGATGGAGTCTGTGAGGACTTGTGTGTGTCTATAGTTGTAAGCAACCCATGAAAAGTAAATTTGTGTTTTGTCTATGTTCCACCATTTTCAAGTGTAGCGAATCTAGACTCGTGCCTAAATGAAGTAGGAGACATTGTTCGGAACAATGTTCGTGATGAGTTCTTAGTAGTAGTAGATAATAATGTATCAAGTATTGTTTGGTTCATTGATGAATTATCGCATCGTCTCAGGTACGACTGATCGTTTTGGAAAGGTCTTAGTTGCTGCTCACAGCTTCTTGGAGTTTACTCAGTACAATAGCATCATTAACTCTCATGGTGAGTTGCTTGATTTTGTACTCAATTCGAATAAAGACGTTGCAGTCTACGAACACGGTGATCCATAAAGGAAGACTCCCATCACGAAGTAGTGAAAATAACTTGCAAGGTCTCTGGTGATAGCGATTCTTTGAAACCCAAAAATTCATTCAAGAAAAAAAATTCCTATGAAGCTAACTAGCTCGTAAATGATGAATTTTATACAATTGATTGGCATGGCCATATTTCTCACCATCAATGTGACTCGGACGTCGAGGTATTCTATGACATTGTGAATAAGGTGATAGGAGGGAACTTACCGGTACAAAAACACCATCAAGAATTTCTGACTTGCTACTCACGAAACACTAGAAATCTTATAAGGAGCAAATGAAAATCTCAAGAACGATAGAAAATGTTCGAAACGAAGTTACCTACCAAGTTTTTCCAAATCTGCGTAAGGAAGTAGAAGCCACCATGAAACGTGATTATCGAAGATACATAACTGAAACAAAACGTCAGTTTTGCCGAAAATATCAAATCATTCTGGTCATTGGTTCCAAAAAGGCGAGATACAAAAACAACTACAAAATTCATAGAATTCAACGGCGAGCGTTTTTCTGACGGAGCAGATTTTTCTCTTTGGTTTTCGAAAACTCGCCATCCCAGGTCTGAATCGATCGATCAGAACCCTCCACTACTATAACAATAAACTATATTACCATTGATCAAGTGACAAATCAGATAAATGGGCTGGATCCGTAGAAAGGTGCGAGGCCCCTGGTTTTCATTCAATTATGCGCAGAAACTCTATCTTATTCGCTCTTCCTCATATTCAATAATTCAATTTCCGAAAGCTTATTTCCAACAGTGTGGCGACCAACGCAAGTGATACCAGTATTGAAGAGTGGAAATAGAACTCCGGTTGAAAATTACCGACCTATTTCCATGCCTTTAGTACCTGGAAAGTTATCAGAAGCCATTTTAACAAACGAACTATTTTTCAAAACGAAAAATCTGATTTGTGACCAACATGGCTTTTTTCAAAACCGATCGATCCTGACTAACCTTGTTACTTCCACCCGAGAGATCGCTGACGATATGAGCCAAAGACAGCGAATCGACTACGTGTTTACTGATTTTTCCAAAGCTTTTGATAAAGTTCACCATCAGACATTATTTGTCAAACTTTAAAATATCGGTATACATGGAACCCTGCTTGAATGGATGGAATCCTATCTAGACAATAGATTTCAGATTGTCAAAATCAATGGCTGCCCCTCAATTCCAGCTGGAGTTACGTCTGGAGTGCCTCAGGATTCCCATCTGGGACCGCGACTTTTTAATCTATTTGTTAACGACATCAGAAGTTGCTTTACTTGTTCTAAATTTTCTTCATACGCCGACGATCTCAAGGTTTACAAAACAATCACTTACACATCTGATTGCCTGCTTCTCCAATCGGACTCAAATAAATTTCATACATATAGCAAAAATCACAGGCTGCTTCTGAATGTTGCAGAATTTTACTCTATCAGATTCTCTCGCCCACCAGAAAATGACTCTTTCGAGTACAAACTTGGCAATGAGGCACTCAAACGAGTTGACTCGGTAAGAGACCTTGGATTCTTAGTAGATACAAAATTATCATTCGATTTGCATATAGAAAAATAGTAAAGAAAGCACCCAGAAATCTGGGATGTATCATAAGAATAACAAAAATTTTTAAATATCCAAACTCCATAATCCTGTTTCATAACTCTCCAGTACGTACCCATTTCGAATATGCTTTTATCGTTTGGAATCCATATTATCAAGAATATATTGATCGTATCAAAAAAATTCAGACCAAATTAATGAATATATTGTTCTGTAGGTTCCACCAAAATTAAGGTCACCTCAATTATGGAAACCGTTTATGACATCACAGAAATTTTATGTTATCCTCTCGTAGGAACATAAGTTATGTATTATTCCCAAGCGAAACTCTGAATAATGGGGTAAATTAACAGAATCTCATTCAATGTTAACTACCACTCTACCCGCAATTCCTCTTTATTTCACTCACCCATTTGTTGAACGAATTACGCTTACCGCTCTCCCTTGAACATAGTACAAATCATATATAACCATAATTTCAGTGATCTAAATTTAGTTGCCAGATCAATCATCAAGTAAGGCGCAAAGCTATTACTGTTTTTGTTCTATAGTATCACACAAAATGATCAATACTTTTTTCAGTGCCATTTTCACTAACAGTCTGTTACTTCTTATTTCTGATTAGGTTCAGTTCTAGTTTCAAGCATGAAACTGAACTTCTATTGTTAACTGTGTGGCCTGTAGTTGTAGTTCCAGAACTCTGTTGAATTGCCTAATTGTAATAAATAAATATGTCTATATAAGATATGAATTGAAATTATTATTAAAACCTTTTAACAAAATCGTTCAAATTATGGAATGATGAAAGAAATAAATTAATTATTCAACTGATACACTAATAGCGTGTGTTGCCTCCTCTATTTTGGACCACATCATTTATGCGCCTAGGCATGCTTTTAATGAACTTTTCTATGAAATTTCGAGGAATTTCTTCTCATTCTGTGATAACTGTATTTTCAAGTACCCCCATGTTCCTAGATGCAGGTATATGACGTTTCAGAATCATTTCAAAGTAATCCCATACATGTTTGATCGGATTCAGATCTGGTTTTTTTATGGCTATCGCATAATTGGTATACCAACTTGATTAAGATAATTGAGTGCCTTTCCGGCCACGTGAGATCGAGCGCTGTCCTGCATAAATAAGCACTTGGGTACCACAAATTGGCTGAAAAACATCAGGTATTCATGGATCCTGTACGTACAGGAACTAATTCTGTGCCAGCATCGAAGCAGATGCCAACTCAGAAGATAACAGAACCACCGCAGATATATTGTGACGGAGTCACTTTGTCCATCATGTGTTGAAACAACCAAAAGCCCTTAAAGTAATGTGAAACGTATCTCCGCTATTTGAAATCATAAGAACATCATTCGTGTCAAGTGTGAATCCGCGAATTGATGATAAACCAACGATAATATCTACCCCCTTATGCATTATCTACAGCGTTAACGCGCTTGATATACCAGACAATACGCTTCACCGCGCACTATAACAGTTTTCGGTACCATCCGCATCGATGCGTAATCGATGTAGGTGAAATATCGAGTTCAACAGTCAGTTGGGTGCCCGCCGTCGAACCATCGCCGTTTGAAAGGATCGAGGAGAATACATCGCGAATGCGCCGCAATAGCCTCAAGTGTCGAAATTAGATTGTGCAGGCCCGGAGTGGAGGATTGAATCTGGAAGTGCACACTAAAGGTACTTGAGGAATGTAGTAGTGTCTGACAAGTGGAAATAATACGTTGTGCTCCAAGCTATCAAATCATCCGTCGCGACGCCTGCTACCTGACGTCACCCAGTACATCAAGTATGAAATATCGGAAAAATCGCGAGAACAGTGAGCTGCAGTCCGCGCATGAGTTAACAGTGGGAGGGGGGGGAATCGCCTGGAAGCTTCTTCAGAGCATTGAGACACACATCAAGCACGCGAAATAGTCCGTCCGAAAGTTAATTGCAGCAGAGACCAGTGAGCTCGAGTTTTGATAGTAAGGCAGTGAGGTGTGGTGCCCCATAATTACAGAAAAACTTTCATTTCTAAGCAGCAACATGATATTACTGAATACGAACTTTATAAACAGAAAATCAATTCCATGGGTATGAACATAGGTTCTAAATTCGAATAAGCGACAAAAGCTGATAAGCACATTCCCGTTGAAAATATGTCGTTATCCGGAAACAATTAAAGGCAAGTAAGATAACTTCTCCACCCGCGGATCACCATAATCTATTGAAATTAACGATGTAAACAAAATCATAACTTCCAAAATTGTTGACAGCTCCCCATAATCACATCGAGCCCCGAAATATCATGAAACATTGTTCATGGAATCATAACAACAGAAAAACGCTATAAATTTATAGATGATGATATTAAAGATAACTCATTACCAATAGAGATAAACTTCATCGTATTTATTCATGCGTCTAAGACCAAAACAAGGCCATTAATTATCAAGAAAATTAATTATCATGACAAGGGGAGGATAATTATAATGTCCGCCATTGTTACTCGCGGCTAGTACAGCTATCACGTGATCGTGCAACGCATTATAAAAGTACGCGATTTTTCGAATCAACAATCACTCGGTGTTCAGCAGTCGAACGAGTACGTTCAAAGATGATGGTAGAATTCAGTCAATCACGACATAGTGAAATCAAGATGAGAAAAGTACGAATATAGTTGTCAAGCAGTGAACTTAAGTAGCCATTAATAGAACTTATATTCAGTTTAATCCGAGTATCCAAGTGAATTCTCCAGTAAACCGGTATTGTTTCCAGAACGTGAATAAGTCAACTAAAAACCACAAATCGATAGTTCATGATCTCATAGTGAACCATATCCATACACGCCATACTAATATAACGTGCGAGTAAAATGAAATAAACAATTGCCGCGAGATTGGTCGATCTAATATTAAAATCAAAACTAATTGTCGTTCAAAAACCTACTCAAGTGAATAAGTTTGAAACCTGGTAAGTCATATGTATTTTCCTATATTTATGTGTGGCAAATTGAAGTTTCCATAATACGAATGTGTCTTTAACTGTATCTCCATAATTTTAATGTTATCAAAGATTTCAAAAGATAATTATTGCCAGCCGTTTGTGGCAATTGATTTCAAGATTGTTTTTTAGTAAATCTATTTCGACTTGGTAGCCAAATGTAGAACTAACTGCAAATAAAATACACCCTATTTGTTTTTATGAATATTGTCTCATATTATTCGTCTATAGAACGAATGAAATTATTTTGTCAGTTTTTATTGAATATATATGTATATTCTTACTATTTTATGAGTTAATTATCATATTTTTCAAATTCTTCTGAAACGGTACGTACTTCCTGGATAAACAACTCATGCTCAAGCACAGAGAGAAATGAAAAATTTCCAGTAGGCCGCTCCTGAAACATAATTTCGGTTCGACCATCCTCAGATAGTCGATGCTCTCGCTGCTTATTTTCGCAATCTAACGAATAATGTCTGGTACTACAGGTGTGGTGTGTTGATTCATAACACCCCGTAGTCCGGGCATATCATTTGGCTGGTCAGACGTGGGGTATTTACTTCCCCAACACTCCCCAGTCATATCAGAGGAGTGTACCGTGAAACAGTAAGTGGTTTTCTAGTTAGCCGAGATTGTGAATAATCGGTCAGTTGAGTGAGATTCCGGGAACCAACCACACTTACGGTCGTGCAGAATAGGGTTGGATGTAGGAAACGCGTGATCGTTTTTCTAGTTAGCCGAAATGGTGAATAATCCGTCAGTTAGGTGAGGTTCCGGGGACCAGCCACACTAACGGTCGTGCAGAGTAGAGCTGGTTGGGAAAAAACATTTGAATTCGTTTTGTAGATAACTGATATATTTTACAATCTGTCAGTTAGGTAAGGTTTCAAGGATCAGGATAGCGACAGGGAATAAAATCGTTATAAACGAAACATGGTTATGACGTAAAAAGTAAACTAAAATATCGTACACACGGAACTTCCCGCATCCCCATTTCGTTACCTTCGCCGACCGTTGAGCTTGCATTTGATATCCGCTTTGTTTGTCTAACACTGTAACCTGAGGAACTGCCGTTTTGCCTTCCTTTTTTTGAGCTTTTGCACTACTAAGTGAATTCCGTATCCTGCCCCTTCCCCGCATGTTATACTATCACTGTGAAGATTAAAGCTTTGTACCCGTCCCGCTTACTAGTAGTTCTTTTTGCTATGTATAATGTTCGAAGCGGCCGTCAGCCGTTCTGTTTTTATATGCACTTCAATTCTCGCTTGCCCTGTATATAGTTTAAGGCGGCTGTGATCCGTATTGTTTGTATGGATGAACTGATTGGAATACAGTGTTCTGCCCTGTTCACACTTGAGTATGTTATTTTTATGATCTTGCACAAAAACTAATGATCCCGCAACCAACACCCAGGTTAGTAAATCCAGTCGTGCAAGTAAAGTCTGCCTTTCTGGCCTCGTTGAGTCTCGTTGATACTATAGTGATCCCTGAAGTGTTTTATTTTCTCCACTGAGGCTACCCGGAGTGATGTCCTTCCCACTATGACTGAAGGTGGCGCCCGAGGTAAATCTGAAACTAGTGAGACGCGCCAAAGTTTGCTCGCAGAAAGAAAGGACCCTTACATTATTCTGTTCTTCGTCATACTAGCTAACGATCATTCGGATGTTTCAGGCTATCCCTAGTTCCATCTGCGAAGGAAACTTGTGTCCAATCATCTACAGACCAATTTTGATGAATTCGAGCAAAATGTAACCTCGCAACTCTGTGCTCGCTAGTAAGCAAGGGCGCAGTGGCTGGTCTCCTTCTATTCATTCCAGCTTCATTCAACCGTCTTCCAACTGTTCTAGAAGAAAATGTGACATTGTGGGTAGCTTCGAGTTTGTTTCTCATCAAAGAACTAGTTCTGTTTTTGGAGCATAGTGTCCAAGGAAACGTTCATCTCGTTCGTTTGTGCATCGTTTTCGCCCTTGCCCTGGCCTTCAAGAATGATCTCCTACTTCAGTCAATCGTACCATACGACTTATCGTGGAACGATGTTCGCCTAACAAATTGGTAACATAACTCTGACAATATCCCTCGTCCAATAAATACAGTGCGGCTTTTTATAGACCTGTTAACTTTCAAACGGTTCGACGTAGAACAATGAAAAGAAAATCGTATGATATCACCGATACTACTTTTTGAAATGAAAGACATTGTAATTGCCTGCTAGATGGCGCGGGGAGGCACATCAACTTCAAAATTTCAAATATCAAGGGGGGTCATGTGGCACATCGTTGAAAATATAATTTAATTCTCTTTCCAAATATCTATATTTTTCTTCATTCCGTTGATATGTGACTTTGCATGATAATAATAAGCAATGATGGTTGAAGTAGTCAGCCACTTTGCTCATCACTTCAGAATATTTTTCATCTAGCACTTGTGTTTCCTGTGCTGGTATGATGAAAGAGAAGTAATCATATGCGGTAAAATGATTATTGTCCGTAATAGATTCTACCTGATTCGTGTAAAGGGTGAATGGTATTGAACCCAAAATCGAACCTTGGGGCATACTCATATCAACCGTCAACACATCCGGGTTGAATATGATAATTTCGTTTCCACCAAGAGAATCAATTGACACGTATATTTTGCAGTTTTCGAGAAAAGACGGAAGCCCTGATGATACATTACCTCGTAGACCAGAAATTTCGAGAATTGATACTCGTTTCTTGTGACATTCGCCTGCATCTATAAATTTGATGATTGGTCTTTAAAATAAGAAAATAGCCCTAGCAGTCGATTTTCCAGATCAAAATCCATGCTGGTTCTCATTCAATATTTCGAAATTATCCAAGAAGTTCAGAAGTCTGTCCAGGAAGGCACAATCAAATATTCTGGAGATACATGACCGTTATGAGTCTGTAGTTCTTCATTAGAGTAGGGGGCGCAACTTTTCCAATATCAAAAATTTCTGGAAATTTTCTCAACTCTAATGATTTGTTTATGCACCATATGATTTTTTGTTTTTTAGTTTCATTTGTTCAGCACATCTAAGAGTTCGTTTCCAGTGTATGGATTCAAAAACATCGGCTTTGTATATAATCGGATTTGAAGGTGATAAGTTGCTAAGAAGATCGATGGGACCGTTAATAAAAAATTTGTGGATTTCCGAAGCAACTTATTTTGGATCTCCCATATTATCTACATTAATATCAATAACTATATCATTATGTTCCTAATTTTCGTTGGATAATTCGTTCCCAACGTTCCATGAAAAACAAATAATATTTTCCGAATTCATTATGTGATCCTGATATATTTTTTCATTTATTTGAGCGGTTGACGGTGATTTCGTTTCTTAGTTCAATACATTCAGTAAATCAGGAATCACAGCGCTTTGAAGCAAATAAACCCAAGAAGTTTTGTCTAGACAACCACGGTTCCTTCAACCCAGTATTTATCTTTTTGGTCAATAGACATTTCCGGATAGGGAATAGTTGAAAGCACCATCAAAATCGGACGAACTGTATAAAGGAGACTAGTCATGATTATTCAAGGAATCTCGGAAATTTGAAACGAATAATAAACATGATAATATTAGAATTCTAGCAATCTATAGATAAAAAAAACAAATATATGCCAACAACATCTGGCCGAGCAATATCACAGTTTTAAAAAACCACTCTGAATTCGAACTACTGCAAATTGTTCCGTCCCAAACAAACAGATCGCAACAATTTTTTGTCCCGTCGGAATATGAAAGTCGCCGAATTTATATTCAAATTCTCCGCCAAAAACTAAGCCCTCGCAAAACAAAAAGGCTTTACAAGGTGACACGCTAATTCGTCATTCCAAAGCTGAGAATAATATCTGAAGAGGCATTTAATCTGTTGTCTGAAACTCGTTAATCTTTCCGATAAGAAATAAAGTCATTAAATTCGCTATCGCGGCTCAGGCTGTGCACACTTGAATGGCCCAACTTTTAACCAGAAAAGTTTATATACTTTTTGTTTTGTCTGTGCCTGGGGCAGGAAGCGAATCCCGTCGATATTCACGGGAAAAATATGGTTTTAGGTTTCCTTGTCGGGCTGGGATGTGTGTCGGATTGTTCTGTACGTGCCAGGCTGAACAGAACAAGAGCTCCGCATCACTTCCAAGTTTTTATGTTCTTTTGAGACGAGCCTCGGCTTATCGAACGAAAAATATCCTCAATGCGGTTATGAAAATCGGTTTTTACTGTATAGGTTATATATGAATATCTGAAAGTTATGTGTCGTATTAAATAAATTAAAAAAAAATAAATATACTACTTGATTGGAAAAAACTGAAAAGGGAAACATTCTCAATTGAATATTGATAGAAAGATTTTTCTGTGAATTGAAAATCCACGATTAAAATGAAATTATTTTTTGTGAAGTCTAAAAAAAATTCAATATTCAATTGAGAATGTTTCCCTTTTCAACATGAATACCCCACAAGAGGTTATCTTGACGATGGAAGATAGTGACTAAAGTTTATCTTTCAGTCGCAGATGATTCCACATCTGATTTTATGAACATCCTGTTTATATTTTCAACAAATCAATGGAAATAAACTGTTTTTGAATTGACTTAAAATTGGATGGAAGTTATATATCGAGTATAATAATATATTTAAGTGAACATTCCAGGTTCAATTATGTATTTTCAAAACTTTTATTCAGATTTAAATCTCTTACAATTCATGAGTATTTTGAGACTCAACCAAAACGATATAATAATACCCAATTTATTTGTTACATTTCAGTCTTAGTGATGATTAGTAAAACTGAAAGTGAGAAAACATATGAGAAAGGATATCGATTATCAATTTTCAATAATATGAAATGCTCTAGGACTCTCAAAGATTTTGAGAATGTCTTGAAACGAAATTGTTTTCAAATGATTTCGTTTCAAGACTTTCTTAAAATCGTTGAGAGTCTTAGAGTATTATTCAGAATAATAATATCGTTTTCACTAGCTGGAATAACATCGAATATATTTTGAGGGTCTGAGTAAAATAACTAGTTATTGGATTTTACTGTTTCTATAGATTCTCTACGGATATATTCTGAGAATTATGGAAAATTCAGTTTAATTTGTAACCTGTGTTATATTGTTCGGTAATTTGTAAAAAAATTCGAGTCCCATCACAGATGACACATCTAATGGATGTCCAGGAGAAAGTATTTTCTATCCAGAGCATGGAAGTCAAATGATGGGTGAGTGGGTTTGGCTTTGTCATTGCCCTATATCATAAATTCAAATTTCTCAAACTACAGTTCACTAAGCATCTTTCTAGCCCATAAATTTGACGAGTACTGCCGTAGAGTTACCCCACAGACATACACCATATCTCAACCTGGACAATACTTGAGCATGATACAGGGCAAGGAGTTGATGATCTGTTAGAATGTCTCTGAGATTCCTCAAGAGATAACACATTGGCAAGCATCGATGCTGATACCCAAGAACTTGCATTCTGAATTTCATCATCATTGATGCTGAATTGCACAGATGAACATTGTTTCTGGCGATTGTGAAATCGCACTAATTGAATTTTTTAGCATTGAGGAATGGACAGTTGGTTTCACACCAATCAATGACTGACTGGAGGGTATTTTTCACGAATGGCAACCAGTGAATTATCATCTTTGGCAGAAATTATCAGGGACGTATCGTCCGCGTCTAACGGACTAAGGAAGGTTTACAATTCACTGGTATATAATAAAAAGGGTACAGTGCCCAGTACGGATCCCTGTGGAGGAGTTCAGAGTTATATCTGTGACAAGTGCTCTCTCCAATATGAGTAACTGATACATATTGTTGCCTATCCTGAATGAATGAATCCAGTAATAAGCAACCCCCCCTGATACCATACGAATATAATTTGGAAATTAGTAGGGTGTGATTGACGCAGTCAAATGCCCTGCTAAGATTGCAAAATAGGACACAGGACACTTTCCAGCCTCCAGATATTCCACCAGTGCCTCAACAAAATAAATCGCTGCCGAATTGGTTGATAGGTTACTACGGAAGCCATGCTCTTTCTCTGTGATCATATTGTTTCTGGTTATAAAACTCAATAGTCTATCCATATATGCATATTTACAGATTTTCGAAATTTCTGTACATATCGTCACTGGCCTATAGTTTTCCATATTCTTCATATCGTGTTTTTTATGAACTGGAACGACTTCACCAATTTTTATTGATTTCGAAAATGTTCCTGTTAAGAAAGACAAATTGATCAATAAGGTGAGTGGCTGTATTATGAACGGAATACACTTCTTCAATGAAAACAGTGGAACCACATCGTTACCGGAATATTCTTTTCTTTTGTAGTCGATTATGGTAGACGAATGGGAAGTTACCCTAGTCGGCCACATCACCACGTCCTTCATGCCGGAAGATGATGAAATATTTTTCAATTTCTTGAAATCTACCTATTCTCTATAGTAAATATTAGAATCGATATTTAAATCCCCTGCTGAAACAATATTCATATTGGGTTTCTACAAGTCCTCAAGGACACTCTGTAAGCAATACACTACGGTCACCACATTGTGATCTGTAGCAGCTTAAAATGATTGATACGGTATTGCTCAACTCACAAGACACTCCACATATCTCGAAATGCTTAACGAGGCATTAATATTTTCACATTTCAGCCCTAATTTGGTATATAAAGTGACGTTCCCTCCTTCATTCTGACTTCGTTAATAAAAGCTATTCAGTGTAAAGCCATGGATACGGATGCATCCAGCTTCCATATGAGTTTCAGTATCCACATCATTCAGATTGTAGGGTTCATCTATTCTACACCCCCCCACAGATGCCCAGCAATGCTACTACATGAAATAATACAAAATATCTATACACCTATTTTCATATGATGCTTAGCGACCTAGTTTTTAATCAATCATGCTCACGTCATTTGAATGATCATGATTTGGTAGGGAAGTTAAAAAACAATTCATTTTTGAAAACAATTCAGCATTTAAATTTCGTTGTCATACTTATAAACTTCAATAGTATCTGTTAGATTTTAAAATTTGAATATTAATGAAAACAAAACGAAAATAGCTCTACTAATAAAATTTTTTTGGAGTTTTCTTCATATATCTCGTAAGTACTTTGGAATGGTTTAGTTGATGACCCACATACTCTTTTTCCTAGAAAGACTTTAGAGAATTACGAGATATCGACCTCCTCATTACTAATACAACTACTGGACTTCTTTCTCTAAAAATTGCAATTTGAATTGGAAAAATGCATCTTTTTATTTAAAATAATCACACTATTTTTGTATGGAAAATAATTAATCTTACCACATCTAACAAAAAGGCCAACATAATATTTTCATCAACTGTTTTCTCTGTTGTCTCTGTTGTCTCTGTTGAAAGTTTTGCACCATTCGCAGAACCTGTCGTATCATTTATGGTATCTTCCTGAAGACTTGGCAGGGATAAGTTTCTCAGTCGCTTCGGAGCTTCTTTGCAAATTCAGTCCATAAAAAAAAATCTTTGTGTATAAGTGGTGAGTGCAAATTAATATTATACACCTTCACTTAAAAATGCAAGACACAGCTAACTGTGTAGAAAATCTAAATATATTTCCTGAAACAAGTACATGACCTCATAAAAAAAAAACGAGCACTGCAACGTATACAGTATAGTTCTCCTTCTTTCTATCTCGCTGGCTGAATACTTCTTTCCATCCTTTTTGCTTTAGAAGCGTTTCGTTCAAAATTTTACTCTAAACGCGCCCAAAGAACTTTCCCTTCAAAACCAGTTTCGATCTTTTATCGTCTACAACTCTACAACCATTCAAACGTCCCGTTTATTCACTTCATCCCAAAAATCCATTCCGTATCCACAAATGATCGAAACGCCAGGTAACACACAAATAAAAAAAATTGTAACCATCGTACAACTGTAACTAGTGCTTAACCCCAATCACACACAAGTTTCCCAAAGTTCGCTAGGGGTTTACCCGTATTAAACGGTTTTCGAAGGGTTCTGCTCAAAATTAATGTGTTAAGTAGCCAGTCGGGCACTGCTTGAATTATTGTCCATTACCAGAGTCCCAGGTTGGCTCTAATAATGAATTCATTATATAAATGTGATGAGTTGACGTTTGATTTCCGATGGATTTACGGATTACTTGTTCAAAATAATGAAAGTCTTTCTCTTGCGAAGGATAACAGATTTTGCAGTAGACATATGATCTCCCTCTATACATTCATATTGAAAAAATTTTGAAATAAAAATTCATTGTGTTCAATAATTGTAATATACCCTCCATTCAATCTTAATGATTGGGATATCCCAAAAATTCATCCATAGCGCCATCTACTGCCTCTTAACACGTTCGCTGCCACTGGCTCTCATAAGAGCCAGGTCGACATAATGAATGTGCCACCGCCTCTTCAAAGAACCGCCAGCTTCGACTGTTTATAACGTAGATGTATTAGTTCGGCACTTGAGTCTAACGTGTGTAGCGGTGAAGGTACTGCGTAAAAGGTATAATTTTATACGATAATGAATCTGGTTCCTTTTTTTATTTTCAAAAGTTAGTCTTGTTTAAAAATGGCAGATGATAGTGCTATACCGGGCCCTTTTTATCCAAAAAAGCGACAATTAGCAAGAAATACTACAGTGATGAAGAATTATTAGCTATTTTAGAAACCTCTGACTGTGATGAGTTTGACGACGTGGAGTCAGTGGTGACCATGGGGTGGGATCTAGTGATGACGGAGAAGTAACTTCAGATAACATACAACAAAATACTGACGACCCGACCAACAACCAAATATTGCAACGAGTAACAATGATACGAAAGGTACAAATGTTGACTGGAAAACAAACCCCCAAGACATGAAAAATTCTCCATTATTGAAAAGAGAAAGTTTGCTTGTTCCTCCGATTGGAAATGCTCCCTTGGACTATTTCAGACATATAGTTACAGATCAGTTTCTTCAAGGAATTGTCGAACAAACAAACGGAAATGCAATCAACTTTGTTTTATCCAAGTCCACTAAAGAACAGTCTCATATATGCTTTTGGAAGGACCTCACAGTGGCGAAACTATTGGTTTTTTTGGGGGTGTTTCTTCATATGGGGAATGTTAGGCAAAGGCGTTTTCAAGATTATTGGAAAATTGACTTTTTTTTCATTGTAAACAATAGTAAACAGTATCAGTCGAAATCGCATTTTAGTTATTTTGCGCTCGCTGCATTTTGCGAAAAATCTAGATGATGGAGAACCAAAACCAGCAGACAGGCTCTATGAAATCAGGCCTATCAGTAACTTTTTTAATAAAAAGATGGAACAAATTCATCATCGGGGTAAATAGCTTTCCTAGGATGAGTCGATGGTGTTATGGCAAGGCAGTTTGTGCTTCAAACTGTATATAGAAAATAAAAAACATAAATATGTCATAAAACTTTACATGTTGACCAATCGACAGGCCTCATACAGAAATTTGTGGTTTACGCAGGTATTCTTGACGAACTTGGAGGCAAAAGACATGCTGACCAGGTGGTTCTTAATTCAATGAAAAATTAATTGAACGCAGGACACTCACTATAAATGGACAACTACTATGATAGTTTTGGCTTAGCAAAGACACTTCCAGATCAAGGGACTCACTGTACTGGAACTTTGAGGTTGGATCGGAAAAATAATCCTGAACATGTCAAGGGGAAAAAACTACAAAAAGGCGAAACTGTTTCTTGTTATGCAGAAGGTGTTATGATTGGAAAATGGCGTGACAAGAGAGATGTTGGTTATATATCTACAGAATATGAAAATAATATGGTGGAAATAGAATCTAGAAGGGGAGAAAAAGTAACGAAACCGCTGCCCATGATTGAATTTAATAAGTACATGTCCGGAATAGATCGACAGGATCAAATGCTATCCTATCATTCATGTGAAAGGAAGACGATTCGTTGGCCAAAAAATTATTCATGCATGTTATAGAAATGATGCTACTAAATGCACACCATGTTCTGGTCAAAAATTACATTATTCGATTTCAGAATGGATGTAATAAAAAACCTATTGCCTCCAGTGGGTGCATTCCTAAAAGACCTAAGGACCATAAACTAGTGAAGCGGGACAAAAAACAGGTGTCCAGAAAAAGGTGTAATGAATGTAGTAAGGAGGGGAAACGTATCCAAACAAGCTATGAATGTAGAACATACCCTGGACTTCCTGGATACTGCGTGGACTGTAGTGATATTATTCAGAAATAGGCTGCAGAAATCAGATTTTTTATATTAACTTTTTCATGGTTTTTATGTTTTGATATAATACATTCTTTATTTTTGTTTAAGGGATTTCTGTTTTCTTAGTTGATTAGATTTGAGTAGTGATTCTGTATATTCTCAAATAAGTGTTCTTTGTCAAAAAAAAATCAACGTTTTGTTAGTTTCAAGTATTTTCATTTTGTTACTTGAACGATAATCAGCATATTTTTTGTGTTTTGTAAAAAATATAATTTTTACAAGTTTTCAGTTGTTTTCGTGTTGGTAATTTTATAGAAAATAAATTATTATTGATCATTGATATTCTTTGGAGTTGCCTATACCCAATAATCAATTCGAAAAAATGCAACTTTTATCAGATCCGCTTGGCACATAGGACCAATATTTCAGTGACAGTGTCGGTGACTCTCAATAGAATCGAAAAAAAAATTAGGTGCAAATAAAAAAAAAACACTAAAAGTTGTTTTTGAGATTTCTCACTTGTATTAGCACGAAAATCATAAAACTTTTTCAAAAATTATTATTGGCTTCTGAGTAACATAACCTAGAATATATTGGCAGCGAACGTGTTAATAACATGCTGATATTCAAGAAGGTTATTCTTCTGTCCATTTTCCTTCATATGAACATTTGTCCTGAAGGTCTCAACTTTGTAGTTCAAAAGTGCTGAAGTTTTAAGAACAAATTCTTTTTTTTAAGATAACTTTGGTACGTCCCTAGATATTTTTGTGAAACATGGTACGCATCTTATATGCATCAAAAGGCAGTTTCTGCTGTACAACATAATTTTTTACTTTTGCCAGTGGCGTTCGTGCGGGATTTGCTCTGGATCATTTTAAAGAGAAAAGTGAAACGTGATATTTTTTTGATTACTATCGTTTCGGACGTCCATCGTCTTAATGGATTCAGAAGGTTTTCACGACGTTTCGAATACTCGTATCTGCAATCGTCTTCAGGAGGATACTGACAAGTTTAGGTGCTATTTACCAATTTATATGACTGTCGGTGCAATGATGCGTGTAATTCCGCCATGTGCAGTGGTGCGTGTAATTTCGCGCGGTGTGGTGGTGCGTGAAGTTTCGCGCCTCTGCAGCCCGCCAGAAGAAGCAATCAGTGGTTTCCATACTGTCTTGATCTCGACGCTTGGTTGACTAGAGGCGTTATTGGCTTCGATGTAGGCGGCCTCTTTGAACTTTCGTTCGAACCAATGCTCCCCTCTATGTAGAACCTTTGCGTCGTCCCATAGAACTCGATGGTGCTCAGTCCAGGCGTGGTCAGCGATTCCCGATTTTGATGTTTCTCCACGTTGAGTCTATTTCTTGTGCTCATCCAATCTTATTGATAACGGTCTCTTTGTCTCTCCAATGTAGGAGTCTCCGCATTCACATAGAACTTCATGAATGCAATTCTTACTGATTTCATTCTTGTTGTCAGGTTTGTTCTTGGTCAGGAAACTCCGTAAAGTACTGTCGGATTAGAAGCAGCTCTTGATGTTGAACTTGTTTCCGATCCTTCTGATCTTCTCGGAGACACCTCTGATGTACGGAAGGCAGATCACTGTGCTTTGTTGTTGCTCTTCAGATGTCTTCGTTCTCCGGAGTTGTTTCAATACTTCTTCTAGGAGTTTCTTGGGATATCCATTCCGGTGGAGGTCCTCTCTGATGTGGTTCAATTCGACATCTAGTGACTCCACGTCGTTGCATATATGCGTCGCTCTCTCTACCAATGTTCTCACGATCCCTCTCTTCGTTGAACTCGGATGGTTGGAGCTATAACTGAGGTACTGCCCCGTATGTGTCTTCTTTCTGTAGACGAAGGTGCGGATTTTATTGCCTATTCTCTCAACGATCACATCGAGGAAGGGTTAGGCACTGTTGGTTTCCATTTCCATCGTGAATTTAATGGAATCCTTGATTCTGTTGATTCTTGAGAATAAATCCTGGAGATGTTTGTCTCCGTGATTCCATATAATGAAGGTGTCATCCACGTACCTCAATCACAGCTTTGGTTTGTATTCTGCCTCCCGTATAGCCAATTCCTCGAACCATTCCATGTATGTGTTGGCGATGATTGGAGAGACAAAGAGACCGTTATCGGTAAGATTGGATGAGCACAAGAAATGGACTCAACGTGGAGAAACATCAAAATCGGGAATCGCTGACCACGCCTGGAGTTCTATGGGACGACGCAAGTGTTCCACATAGAGAGGAGCATTGGTTCAAACGAAAGTTCAAAGAGGCCGCTTACATCGAAGCCAATAACGCCTTTAGTCAACCAAGCGTCGAGATCAAGAACGTATGGAAACCACTGATTGCTTCTTCTGGCGGGCTGCAGAGGCGCGAAACTCCACGCACCACCACACCACGCGAAATTACACGAACCACTGCACATGGCGGAATTACACGCATCATTGCACCGACAGTCCTATAAATTGGTAAGTAGCACCTAAACTTGTCAGTATCCACCTGAAGACGATTGCAGATACAAGTATTCGAAACGTCGTAAAAACCTTTTAAATCCATTGAGACGATGAACGTCCGAAACGATAGTAATCAAGTTACCACATCTTGTAAAACCTTCAAACAGATGATATTTTTTTGTTTGATGTACGGTTTTTGCATGAAAAAATACAATTTATTCATTTGCACGTTGTTATGAAATTTGGTATTATCGAGGATTGAAAACATATCTTGTAGGTAAGGAGCAATAATCGCTGGAACGTTACCCAATGAGGTTGAGGCTTCCAGCTCTTTGCAAATTTTGATCAGAGGTAAATTACTTTTGCCACACTCCTTCATCCGTATCTGTACCTTCTTTTGGCTCCTTTCGGCCATCACTGAACACAGACTGTGGTATTCCACCTCAGATGCTATCAAGCACGGCATACAATTGATGCGAACGAACAATAGGTGGCAATAATTAGCCAGCTCGCTTATAATCTAATTCATTGGCTATAACATCACCTGCCTCAATGCTTCGGTTTTCCCGCTTTGGCAGAAAATACACTTGTTAATGTCCATACGGTCAGTCTGAGCCCTGGTGACGTATCGAAATGACGACGGTTCTGTAGCAGCCCTTCTGCCTTTCGAGAAGGCGCTGCTGATTTGTTCCTCAACCTTTCCAATCTGCCTGAATTGGCAAAATTTGGGTATCATCCGCAGTGGTCTCTTCACTATTCGGCAACGTTTGTTCGAACCCAACAATAGTGGTTGTGTCCTCAAGCCAGCGTACTTCAGTAGAGTCTCTTTGCCGATATCCGTCAGATCTGACAATTCGTCCTTCAAACCTTTTCTCTTCTGGCAGATTATGCAAAGGTTGTAGTTGGACATTTCAGCCGTTTCAACCTAAGAGCACACCGTTGACGCCATATCCTGCAAAAAACAGCAGTATATTACAAAAATTGTTTACCTACCTTCAGTGCCACAATTTTGTTACCAAATTGTATTTCGGAAGGTGTGAATTATTACCCAATAACACGTTACACACATTATAGTCTGGGTAGTACACATACAACCACTGAAAACTATATATCTGACAGATTTTACACCCCAAATGCAACAAAGTTTCGGTGGACATCTTGGGTGCCATATTGGAACCCATGTACTCCAAACTCAAGGTAAGTGAATTTTGAGTATTGTAATGTGTTTGGCATCTGAGAAAAACCCTTAGCAGACGTTTTGATTATTATTTTAAGTCAACGGACAAGGGAGATGTAGGACAACAGAGTTTTTACCACCATCTCGGATACCGGACCGTGCCGGTCCCAATTTTGCTTTGGAAACAGGCAGATTCGTATCCAGCGGGTTCGAAGAACGTTATTACTCCAAAACCAGCTTCTGTCTCATTAGGAGTTCCACAAGGCTCAACATTGGCTCCGCTTCTCTTTATAATATTTATGAGTGATATTGAAAATTCATGTATATCACCACAAAAAACAATGATATATGCTGATGCTAGTAGCAGAAAATGAACTTCTCCTCTCTGTTCAAGCTGCAAATAAAACTACTGGTGAATTTTCACAATGGTGCACAAATAATGGTCTACTTGTTAATGTAGAAAAAAACTGTTTTCATGAATTATCAACAAAATAATCTTAGTAATGATCTTTGTTCACTAATAAAAATAGATCACAGATCTATAGAGCAGGTGAATCAATATAAGTATCTAGGATTAATGATTGATCAGAAGTTGGCGAAACCACACAGATTATCTGATCTCAAAACTGAGTAGTCTTCGCTTCGTAATAAGACAACTACATGGAAGAGTATCACTACAAGTACTCAAACTGGCCTATTTCGGACTGGTGTAATCTGATATCTCAAATGGGTTAATGTCCTGGAAAATTCAGCATACTTAACAAAAGTTTTCATCATTCAAAAAAAAATTAGATGTATCGCTGGGATACATTGAAGACAATCATGCAAGACCGGTTTTAAAGATCTGGCTATTTTAACACTACCGTCTTTATATATTCTACTTAAAACTCTGAATATTTAAAGAAACGGATCACACCTAACAAAAAACAGTATGATACATGACCACAATACTCGCAGAGGAAATGAACTGAGACTACCTTATTCACGATTAGCCCTTGGGCAAGACTCAGCAAGCTATCAAGGAGTCGTATGGTATAACAAAGCAATTAGATTACTAGGAAATATTGAAACTACAATAAATTCAAAAAATCCTTGATGGACCTTCTCTTGGAAAATGCCTTTCACACTGTCAAATAATTTTAAGAGATTTGAATGTATATACGTTACCTTCATTTTCTTCTGTTTGTGGACTAGTCTGATAAATGTTATACCATTAATTTATATATTATATGTGTATGATATTTTAATGGTGAATAAATTCTATTCTTTTCTATCCTATTGTTACATGAAATGTTACTTCTTAGGTATAGATTTCCTACTTATGAGCCTGGTCTATTTTACAAAGTTTTCACTTCACTGAATGTGATCTGTTTCCTCAGTTTGAGTTGCCATTGTATACTATCATTACATTCACATCTCTTTCCACTAGCTCGTAGCCAGTCCTCGACAAGTCGTTCGAAAAACTTTCTTGTTCCCTGGAAAGTTTCTGAGAAAATCTTTTTTTTCCAGAATCAAGTCTACGGAACAAAACATGCAAATAATAACAGATATTTGCATGTACTACCTGAAATATGAGCCCTAGGTTTTCTATTTATTTCATCGTTTATTATGTTACTTTCGTATTTCGTATAAAACATAACGGCAAACAAAGTATCCCCAATATCAGTATATCTTTGATCACATCATTTGAATTTTTTTTCTCAAGAAATAATGGATTTTCAGATTTTATATTCTTAAGATATGTTTGAGAGGTGAAACCGAATAATCGTGTTTTTTATTATATCTATATTCGTAAAGGAACAAAGTTATTCGGATTCGAAAATGAAAATTGATCGAAGAATCCCCATGTAATTACGGTATATGAGAAAAAAAGAAGTGAAGGGTGAACTTCGAAAAATGAAACGTTGTTTTAAAAATCGAAATTGTACCCAAAAACGACTCAGAATAAAAGCATATTCCTCAGAATTATAGCAATAACGCAAAAATTGCGACTTATTGCATTTATTAATTTCCAGACTTTCTAGAAAGTCGAGTTCATAACCTTTCTTTTCTGTGTGTAATATTTCGAAATCATTAACAAAACAATGTTTTTTAGTCAAGAGCAACAGTTGAATTTGTTTTTCTATTGACGAAACAGTTTCTATGTTTTGATAATCGTTTTTTGAATGTTCTGTCTGTTTGGCCTATGTGAAAACTTGCACAAGAGCCACAAGTTAATTTATATATTCCAGATTTATTGGAATCCTCAGTTATATCTTTATTATTCTTAATAAATTTACTCATTTTATTACCTATTTTATGTGTGACATTGATGTTATTTTTACGCAAAAAAGTAGATTTTTTTTCGGTAGGGTGGCCTGAATATGTAATAACTTTGAAATCTTGTATTTTGTTCATGGTAGTAAACACTTCTAATATAGCTTTTTCATAATGTTTTCTTGAAATAATATTATCCATAAGGTTTGGACTATAACCGTTATTAATAGCAATTTGTTTGATTATATTTAATTTTTTTATGAAATTCTCTTCTGAAATCGGAACATTAATAAATATGTGTATCATAGTTACTCGCGGTTAATTTATGTTGGTATGGATGTGTTGATGTACTGTATATTGTGATGTCAATATATGAAGGTTTATGAAAAAATTGTTTCTAATTTTTGTTATTGTCAGGTTCAAAAACTTTGAAGAATGATCTGTTCCCATTTTTTTTTGTGAATTTAATGAATGGTGAATTGTATTGATAAAGTCGAAAAACAACTCCTATTGTCTTCCGGTTTCCACGAAGCACACTAAACTGTCGTCCACATACCTGTACCACTTAAATAATTTTTTTATTAAATGATTATTGTGAATTTTTTGTTCCAAATTTCCCATGAATATTTCCGCTAATAAAGGAATCAGTGGATTATAAGTCCTTTATCGGAAGAATCGAAATTATTGTTGAATTGGAAAGAATTTATAGATGAACAAACTGTCTGATATCTCTTGTTTAATAATTGGAATTAAATTATTCCTAACCAGAAGATTTTTCACCAAAGTGAGAGTTTCTTCTGGCGGAATATTCGGAAATATATTTGGGACATCAAAGGAGATAGTTTTGGAGTTGCCAGGAAGTTGAATATTCTTCATTTGATCAATTAGTTCATAGTTATTCTTCATACTAAATTTTGGAACGAAATTACAGTATCTCCCGATCAAATCGATTAGTTTTCCGGGAAGTTTTACTGTAGGTGCTGTTATGAAAGATACGACAGGATGAATAGGGTGATTTTGTTTGTGGAGTTTAATTGATGAATAAAGTTTAGGCGCTTGTAAATTCATAATGGTGTCTCGGAATTTCTCTTTTTTATCCAAAATACTATGCATTGATTTCAGTGTTTCCTTTACTTTTTGTTGGTATAATAATATATCAATATGATGTACCTTTTAACGCTATTTCCGTTTCTAATTTTTGTTCGTTAATTGCTGGTTTTAGATTATAGTTGAAACCTTTTGCAATTGAACTTTCTTCCTGTACCGTGAAATCTGTTCTGGAAAAATGGACGAATCTTTTAAAAAACTATGCTTTTTGTATAATGAATCAAATTTATTTTTTTGTTTAAAAAACTTAATATTTTTCATTTTATCAACCTAACGTTATCATCTATAATGTGGAATTAAATCAAGTGGAGTCTGTAAATCAATTCTGTGTGTATTACTTCCAAATAAATATTGTAAATAATTCTTTTATTGGATTGAGTCTTCCGTTCAATTTTTACCCATATGATTGATCCGAATTTCTTACCTTGATGAGCTGCAAAATGTATTTCCTATTCTCAACTGGAAGGATTTAGGAAACACCTAGTTTTTTAAACACTAACCAAAAAACCAAATGTTTTGTGATGAAATCGCACATTGTTATAGAAGTTTGAAATGCCATATACCAATACTCACATTATCTGCTTGTTTTCTCCATAAAGGAATACAATTGTTGTGTTGATGTCCTGTGTATTTATTCTGCCTTCCCTCACAAACCAGTTGAAAATTCGATTATTAGTATCATTTCCAATATTCTGGCTTTCATCTTATGCAATTCTGGCGCCCAACAATAGAATGAGTTAATTAATATACAGTGCGGTCCATAAGTATGCAATGAATTCATTTTTAGCGTTATTCGGTATTTGTTTAAAAAAACCTGAAACAGATCGATTTCTATTGTCAATTTGACAATTTACAGTATGAAAATATAGCCCCATCCTTGCACCCCCTCTGAATTATGAGCACCCCCTCAAAAATTTCAAATGAGAAGGGGGGCCGTGTGGCACCTCGTTCGGAACGGATTTTTATTTTCTGTTCAGCAATATTAAGTTCGTCAAATTTGGTGCGATCATAACTGGAAAATTTATTTTCAAAATGTAAAATTTTGATACTTCACATAGAATGAAGGAAATAATGTCACATATGTTCTGGAAGTATTTTTCAATTCATTTTACAAGTAAATTACATGTTCAAAATGACCACCATTCACTTCTTGACAATGAGCAAGTCGATCTTGGAATTCTCGTATAACATTTTGTAGGACCTCAGGGGTTATGTTGTTGATTTCTTCCTTTATCCTAACTTCTGAATCTGCAATATTGTCTGGTCTATTGAAATAAACTGTTTATTTCAAATTACCCCATAAGAATCAATCAGGTATTTTCCTATCTGTTTTGCTAAACGTCAGGGAAAAGTCGTTCAAGACACCAAAAAATTATTCACAAAACCCACATAAGTAATGTAATGTCAATCTAGTAGACTTCTGTTATTTTAATATAAGTTGCTGACACACGTCAGTTTATTGGAAAATATTTGTGTGTATTTGATTAAACTATGGCTCATTTATCCGAAATTATGATTGGATGCGGTAATAAACCAAGAACTCATAAGGAAGTTTGTGAAATGTTTAATAATAAATACCCTGGCCAATACGTCTCACAGTCTACAACTATTCAAAAACCAGGTCGTAATATTAAATAGGATGAGAAAACAAGTTAGATGTACTGTTAGCGATTGAGGAAAATCCGCATATGACAAGTAGACAAATTGCCGCCGACAATGATGTAAGTAAATCATCGATATTGAGGGCTTTACATGAAAAAAAATACCATCCTCATAAAGTTCAGTTGGTTCAGGAGTTAAATGAGGATGATCCTGGTAGAAGGCAACAATTCTGTGAACTGATGATGGACAGAATGGAAGCAGATGTGCAGTTCATAAACAAAATCGTTTTTTCTGATGAAGCTCCTTTTCATTTACATGGAAGGGTTGATAGACAAAACTGTAGATATTGGAGCAGAGAAAATCCTCATTGGATGTGTGAGGCTCACACACAGAATCCTAAAAAAGTGAACGTTTGGGCTGGTATCACTAACAACAATATTATTGGCCTTATTTTTTTGAAGGCACTGTTAATGGTGAGGGTTATCTAGATAGTTTATCTAGATTTGATGGACTTTTTACAGCCTACATTGAAAATACTTCTTCTTGATGTTGATGATCCAAATGCAATAGATGGATCTTCACCTCATTGCAAACGTATTGTTGGAGATTATTTGAACGAAGTTTTTTCCAATAGGTGGATTGGAAGACGTGGATTGAATATCCGCCTGGATCCCTCGATTTGACTCCTCTCGATTACTTTTTATGGGGTTATTCAAAATCAAAAGTATATTTCAATAGACCGGACAATATTGCAGATTCAATAGTTAGGATAACGGAAGAAAATAACAACATAACCCCTGAGGTCCTTCAAAATGTTATTGTCAAGAAGTGAATGGTGGTCATTTCGAACATTAAATTTGATTGTGAAATAAACTGAAAAATACTTCCTGAATATTATGTGACATCATTTCCTTCATTCTACGTAAAGTATAAAAAAATTACATTTTCAAAAAAAAAAAAAACTCAGTTATGATTGCACCAAATTTTAAAAACTTCATATTGCCAAACAGAGAATGGAAATCCTTTTCAAACAAGGTGCCACACGACCCTCGTTCTCATTAAAATTTTTTGAGTGATTGCTCTTAATTCAGAATTGCAAGAAGGGGAAATTGGTTGATTGACAATAGAAATACTTATTTCAGGTTGCTTTAAACAAATACATAATAACGCTAAAAATGAATTTATTCCATATCTATGGACCGCACTGTTTAATTTTTTTAGTGGCCTTATTTGAAAGATCTATTGTAAGTCATTAGTTGAAACTTACTCGAAACCTTACCGAATCAAACCGAACGGCCTATCGGCAGAGTGATTTATTCTAATCAGATTTTTTCAATTTGCGAATCAAAGAATAAACAGGGTAACAATTCGAATCAGTGTACAAATTATGTTTCTTTCCTTTGGCCTTTTTAACTGTGCCTATCCAACTTGCAATCAAAATTCACAAATCATCTGCATTGCCGTAAAATAACGGATCTCCCGATCGTCCTCTTCCAACCTCTCCTTCGCGATGAGCGTTCATTCGACTAATTGATTAATTATCACCAATTTTACCATTTTCCACAGCTACCGATTTGACGTACCAATCAGGTCGCTGAATGGTAATTGACAAGGCCAAATTACATTATGGACACAGTTGTTTCTGGAAATTAAAATTCAACGATGTCGACAAATCACTCTGTTCACCATTGTGAAAATTGAGGCTAGATATTTCCTCTATATTTTTCAATCCCTGGATTTATTGAAGACCCGTGAATTATAATTAGATACGGTTCGGGTCGGAAAATGGAAATCAATCATCTGTGGCTATTTTCATTGGGAAAACTTCCGGCTTGCAGGACTGGAAATGTTTTTCCTTTGTTTTATTGTAAGTTGCCTCTGTATGCTGGCTAATAGTATATTGAGCAGCACATAATATTAAATCTGAACATAGAACGTGTTTTCTATTTGCCTGATATTGAAACAAAAATAGCTTTAAATTACGTTCGGTAATATGGAATGTGAAACAAATAATAAAAATAATTTTTTTTTATTCATAATTCCGAATTCTGATGTTATTCACTCCAGACAGGTTGGAATTATTGTCAGACCTGATACTTCAGTTAACAAACAATATTAATAATAATACTGAATACGTTCATTCCATCAGGATCATATACATGATATTGGAAACGTCATAGTGTATAAACAGAATACAGAGTAGAAGATACTTTTTGCAACATAGAAGTAGTTCTGAGAATGTTCTTATCCCTGATGATTGGTGATGCCAGTGCTTGAAGGTAATTCTCAACTTTAAAAAATTACTTCAGGATTTCGATGGTAGAGTATACTTTGAATAGCCTATCGATTTTTAATATCAACAATGACTTGTTATTAGAGCTGAATTTAGATGATGCCATTGATGAGTTCGCATCAAAAAAATCCAGAAAAGTATTTATGTATAAAAAAATATATTTGTTGTCTGGTTTGAGTTTGTGAAGTAAATTAAATTTGTTTCTTTATATGTTATAATTTTATGTTAGAGTCCTATGTCATGAAAACAACAATAAATAGTTACTTTGAAACTGACAATTAATACTAAGTGGCAGCGGCATCGTAAGAATTAGCCCCCGGCGTGAGTGAGTATGAATCCGGCACTAATGTTATCGTTTTGTCTGGTCCTGAGTTTTGTCCTTCATTCGCCTCCATCTCATACAGAGAACGGTGAACGGTGTGCTTAGAAATTATAGCGAATTCAATTGGAAGAACCGGTGTTGCACCAGTTTTGTATCAGTTTTGACACTGCCCTCAAATGTTAGCGACAGTGACAATAAGTTAACTTTCAAATCCACTATATTTTACACTGGGTTCAAAATAATGTACACCTTTGTTATCAGGGTGGATAGCGGGTTTAGTACGGAAGAAAATAAACTTTTTTCTTTTTGAATCGCCGTCGTTTTGATCTCTATTTTAAATCTTTCACAAGGATAAGAATACAAGAGAAAGTCTTACAATTGGAACAATTACTCAGAACAATAGGTAAATTCAGTTTTGTGTGGAACAAATAATTAGATATAAGCTGTTGATGGAATCGTTACAAGATTGGTTGAGTTACAGATATATTGAAGGAAAACGAAAAACAGGAAATTCATTACAAAACGTATAGTTTCAATTGATTTTCAAAATCGTAGAAGTCTTAAGTCTATGGTAGTACAAATTTCTGGTGTATCCATCACAATATAGGGGCAAACACGTTCACAATCAACATGGGGCAAATGAACAAATAAATACGAACAGTAACAATATTTCCCCATTCCTAGATGGTAGTACATTAACATATGAACGGAATAATCGAGCTGTAGAAGGATGTAGGTTTAAATTTGTCTATAACTTTTTTTTGGCTCTTATCGCTAATGGTTTTATTACATGGAAAGTATGTAATCGTCTATTGGAATTCATAATAAGGAACACTAGACACTTCACGAACACCAAAACTCTCTTGAACCTATATTACGCATTCATATATAGTAGATTATATTTTGCATCAATTGTTTGGAATCCCCAGTATGTCACATATCAGCAGAGAATCGAAAGCATACAGAACAAATTTGTGAAACAACTAGCCCGTAAATCAGATATTCCAGTATTAAACAGCAAATATAGTCTAATTCTGAGAAAGTACCCCATGTTGTCTCTCACCGATAGAAAAAGTATGTCCGACCTTCTAATGATCTACAAATTATTCAATAACCGTATTGATTGTTCTGAACTATCGTCCAAAATATCCTTGAGTACACCCAACAGAGATTCAAGAAAGCACGAAACATTTAATACACCATTTAGAAAAACAAATTCAGAATTAAACTCTCCCATTTGTAGAATGGTGAGAACTTTTAATAGCCACTGTAATGACATCGCAATATTCAGGCTTTCATTTCTAAGGTTCAAAAACTACGTGAAATCCATGTTCTGTCTTCGTTTAACCTGATAATGATTATTTTCACTTCAATATACAGATAATATCTCATTTGAATTGTTTATATATTGTTCACATTGTACATAGGTATATTGTTCACATTGTTCGTATCGTTCACATTGTTCACATTGTTCACATTGTTCACATTGTTCACATTGTTCACATTGTTCACATTGTTCACATTGTTCACATTGTTCACATTATTCATATTTGTTCATATTTATTTATATTGTTCACATTGTTCATATTGTTCACATCGTTCACATTATTCATATTTGTTCATATTTGATTTTATAATGCATCATTTATAATGTTTATCTTGTGAGTTCACTCACTATTCGATTACTATTAGATCACCTAAAAAGAGGATACTCGTTGGATTTATCTGTTTGTATCCCTACTTTGTAATAAATAAATAAATAAATAATTATATTGTGAATGAAGGCCGTGTACATCGGTTTTGCAGTTTATAGTATCATTAAGGGTCATGAAAATCATTTTGCTCAACCCCGTTTTTTTATATGCGGTTTCTTATCCAAAACCTGTACAGACGAAAAGTTGAAATTATGACCAGTGGTATAATGATGATTATTCAATGCTGTTTTTTCCGGCTCCTGCTTATTAATTTCACGACAATCATATTGGTGTTGATTCATCTTTTCTTCGTTTTGTGCTGTTTGTCCAATATAACATTTGTCACAATTGAAGCAAGGGACTCCATAGATTATATCAAACCACAGATCTTTAGGTCCAGGATCTTCGATTTTAGAAGATATTTAACCAACCACTTAACATTATAAAAAGTCAATTTGCATTGTGGGACCTCTTACTTATAATTTTTTATTTTTTTTCAGAAAGGCCTGGGAAATGCGAAAATTTAAAATATCTCACATCTCTCTCATTTTCATCAATATCGCGACGATGGTTGTGTTTATATTCATTAATTGTCCTATTTATTATTGACCTTGGATATTTATTCATAGTGAAAATCTAGTGAGTTATTATCAATCTCATGGTGGAACTTTCTGCTACTCAGTTTATAGGCTCTATAACACATTCTTTCAATAGTGGCAATTATATGAGAGTTGGAATATGTTGAAATAAAGTTAAGGACCCTTCCAGAAGATGTAGGATTCTGATACCAACGCGTCGAAAGCGTACCATCAGTATCAGGTATCACCAATGTGTCTAAGAACGGAATTTTTCCATCTCTTTCCATTTCCATAGTGAACTGTATTTTTTTGTAACCATTTAAATGTGTTAGAAGCTCTGCTATGTGATCAGATGGGCAGGCCAGTAAAGTATCATCGACATACAGCTTAATGAGAGGGAGATCAAAGGGTAGATCTCCATTAACATTCACAATCAATTCATTCATTATAAGATTAGCTAACACTGGACTAGCTGGGTTCCCCTTGGCTGATCCGTCAAGTAGTTTATAGAAAGTTCCGTGAAATTGAAAATAGCTAGAGTTGAAGAGTATGTGAAGCACTGTTCACGTAGAGGGTGGCAGTTTGGAAACGAGCCAGTAACGCAATACACTATTGCTTCTTGAATGGATTACGAATGCGAAAAAGTACAAGAAGAAAAAAGTCACCACGTATTCCTATTACTGAAATATTGAATAGGAATATTAATGTGGAAATGACATGGAAAAATATTCACCAAACGAACAAAATAATGTTTATCGAACTATAATGTGGATGGAGTCGTTTTTGGGAATCAGAATTAACGATGTCAAACATATAATTCACTTCCTGAACGCAAAAATCAGAGTAGACCACGGTTTGGATCTGTGAAACGGAAATCAATCATTGGCGGTTATGTTCGTTGGGATAACTTCCGACTATCAGACAAAATGTCATTTTTCACTGGGAATGTTTGTACCTTCATTCGTTTTCCGATTCCCCACGGTCGGCAAACGGATGGAATATTGTGCTCCACACAATGTGAAATCCGGCGGCGACGAACAAAAACCAAACGTAGTTTTTATATCGACGGAACGGAAGGTACAAGCTCCAAACGACGATTGGGGACATGAAATCTGATGGAGCAGAATAGAAAAAATATTCCTGATTTCCTAGATTATTTTGTTATTCCATCTGGGAATATTGTACTTCATGAAGACCTGGAATGGAGTTATGAATGAGTAATTGATAAAAATGTAATATATCGGGTTGATTTTTCGAGTAGGTAGTAGTTTGAGAGCTTTCTTTTGCATAATTCTACGCTTATCAAGCTTTAGTAATTTCCCGCTTTGCTTTCCGTTCGCTCGCATTGAATTAACACATCAATCCGTTGAGCTGAGATCCCCGCTCAACTCCACCGTTGTGAAAGGAGACTGTTGGATAATTAAGAGAGTGGACGAAATATTGATTTGCCTTTTTCCATGTTGTGTGGTTGGGGAAGTCGACGTCCAGGCGAGTAACCAATCAAGGTCAAGTTAAGTCTGTGTTCTGGCTCCCAAAATCAAACTCATTATGTCCTTGGAACTTCATGTATCCGCTGAAACTACCCGGAGCAAATGGCCCTCCCACGTTAAACAGAAGATGGCGCCCGAGACAACCAAAGAACCGTGATTGGGCGTCAAAAATTGATTGTAGTTGAAAAATACTCCTACACTATTTTCAATGGTACGGGTCTGTTATTTTTCAATGTGTCTTGTCTCTTTTTTACACGACGAAAAACAAGGAGTAGGTTCTCTAGTCGACGCGTATTGTAACGAACCTAGGCCGGACCTGTCGCCTCACATGTTGCCGTCGACAGCGATGAGATCATCCCCGGAGATGTTCGAGAACCATCCAGTGCGCTCTGCCGCGGAAGACAACGGTCAATATTGGAAACAATTGGAACACGCCGGTCGCCAACGGAAAGAATTCGAAACATCGAGAATGCTGTATCGGAGATAAATAGGCAACCCTCAAGTCTCAGAGACACAGTCTGAACGAGCCCATACCATCGAGCTATACCAGTGGAGTAGTAATATAAATTAAGTTGTAGATTAAGTGTTAAATAAATTAGTTAAACCAAGTTAGGTTTATTTACGTTACAATTGGTGTCGGAAGTGAGATTTTGAAAATAAACAAGTGATCGTGGAGTGGATAGTCAGAAAAATAAATTGATAGACCTTTTTGTACGCCCAAAAATAGACAGTGGCCCGGTTTTCGCGAAGTGGACAATTGTGCGTGGGAATATAAACTGATACACTCTTCGCGTGAAACAGACAATAGACTGGTGGCCCGTGGAAAAGAATTCGCGAAGTGAATTTTTAACAAACTGATAAACTTTTCGTGTGAAACAGACTGATACCTCGTCAAAGACAAAATGTGTTCAAGGAAAGTGCGCCTTGCGGACTTGAAGGTAGCGGAATTGAAACAGGAATTGGAGGAAAGGGAACTGGAAACAACGGGTAAAAAGCAAGTACTCCAGGAAAGACTTGCAGAAGGACTTATACAAGAAGGTGAGGACCCCGAAACATTTTTATTCGAAGTTCCCGGAGGTGATTTGAGTCCGATAATAGAATCCTTGAAAGAAGAGCTGCAACAAAATTCGAGGACTTTGGAAGAGAAGCTTGAAGAAAATTCTAGAAATCTGGAAGAGAAGCTTCAAGAAAATTCAAGAAGCCTGGAAGATAAGCTCCTAGAAAACACAGAAGGCTTAAAAAAAGAACTCTGTGGTGTGGCGAATCGTCTGGAAAAAAGAATGGGAACCGTCGAGGCAGAGATGGACAAGATGAAGGAAATAATCAGCGATGAAATCAAAGACGGAATCGAGGCAGAAATGGACAAAATAAAGGAAACGATCAGTAAGCTGGAAAACGAATTAATAGTGCGCCCCCCACAGAGATGGTTAACGAAAATGCAATGCTGGACTTGAGTTTGAACTTGGATAAAGTTCAAGAGGGTATAAAAGATGTCAAGGTCATTTCTGAAATAGGGAAGTTTCCATGAAGCCGCCTCAATTCGACGGAAAACTCCATGGGAAAATTACCGCCGACAGTTTGAAGCAGCGGCCAAAGCAAATGGATGGAATGCAGGGGAAAGAGCTGTAGCACTAACACTTGCATTACGTGGAGAAGCGACGAATATTCTACAAACTCTCACCGCCCAAGAACAGGAGGACTATGATCAGCTGATTAAACATCTAGAATTACGATATGGCCAGACCCATTTGGAACACGTATACCACTCCCAACTGAAAAATCGCTGCCAGAAATCGGGCGAATCCTTACAAGAATTCGAAGCTGACATTGCACGTTTTGGTTCGTCTCGCATATCCAGCCACACCGGAAAATGTAATGGAGCGATTAGCCGTTCAGGCATTCTTGGATGGACTCCGTGACCAAGAAACCAAACAAGCGTTGACACTAGCTCGTCCAACACATCTCGTAGACGCACTGGCACGCGCTTTGGAATTTGAGGCAGCAAAACAATGCTGCAAAAGCCAAAGTAAAGTTCAAACGATTGAGGAAGACTCACAGGAGCCTGCTAACTGAAGCTGCCATAAGTGATGAAGGAAGTGTTGCCTGAGAAAAGACAGATAAGATGCCGGAATTATGCAAAATTGACATGTGCGTAGCAAATGTCCAACATTCATCGACTCCGATGCAGGAAAACTAAGAAAGGTCGATGAGAAGGGCAATCGTCGGCATGTGTCCGGCAAGCCCCGGTTAACAACGCATATGTCGCTATCCTTCAACGACAGAACAAGGGTGTCTTCGTAGACGGTCTCATCAATAACGAGCCTTGCACCATGCTGCTAGATACAGGTGCGACTAGGACAATTCTCGGCCTTCCTTTGCCAGAACACCGGAACGGATTGAACTGACAACTTGAAGCTACGCACAGCAACAGGGGAGCCAGCTACTGTATATGGCGAGCTACCGATTGAAATAATTTTGGGCAACACTAAAGTGAAACATCAGGCACTTGTAGCGGACATCGAAGACGATGCAATCATCGGAATGGACATCATGAATTCCAGAGGGTTTGAATTGATTTCAAAGACGGCGTCCTACGTGTCAACGGAGAAGAGCTGGTGCTTCATGGGAGAAGCGAGGAGTTGATCCGTGTATTGTTGGCTGAAGATGTAAGCGTACCTGAGAGGGCTGAAACCATTCTGGAGGCTCGCCTGACGGGAGTACGAGCAGTGGAAACGTGGTGATGTTCGAGCCCAAACTTCATGATGAGAAAATTGACGAGGGATTGCACTAGGGAAGACCTTGTTGCGGCTGACAAATTTGTGCCGGTAAGGGTCATGAACGTCAATTATTTTCCAGTGACCTTGAAGAAAGGAACAATATTGGGGCACTGCTCGTCAGTTTCTCAGTGATCCGGAGCGTACGAGGTACGATTAGCCAACCCAACAACTTGCCCACAGAACTAGAAAATTAGTTGCCATCTCTTCCAAAGACATAAAACCAGCTCAACAGCCCAAACTAAGAGATTTAGTCAAAAGTACCAAGACATCTTCGATACCGGACAAGGAAAAGGGGTCGAACTAATGTGGTCCAGCACAAGATTGATACTGGGGTGCCCGACCGATCCGGCAATCAGCAAGAAGACTTCCTCTGCCAAGAAGGAAGAGGCTGACAAAATAGTCAGCGATATGGGAAAAGAAGGAGTTATCGAACCATCTGACAGTCCCTGGTCCTTCCAGTCGTACTGGTGAAGAAAAGGATGGATCGACACGCTTTGTGTAGACTATCGCCAACTTAATAATGTCACGAAGAAGGACAGTTACCCTCTCCCGAGAATAGATGACACCCTAGACACGTTGGCTGGTTCCACGATTTTCTCGACCCTTGATCTGAAGAGTGGATACTGGCAAGTAGAACTGGCTCAGGAAGATCGAGAAAGACTGCTTTTACCATCGGCTCAGGATTGTGGCAGTTCACCGTTATGCCATTCGGCTCTGTAATGCTCCCGCCACATTCGAAAGATTGATGGAAACAGTACTGAAGGGACTCTCATGGAACACGTGTCTAGTGTATCTCGACGACATAATTGTGGTCGGCAGATCGTTTGAGGACCACGTGAAAAACTTGGAGGAAGTATTCCTGCGACTGAGGAACTCCGGATTGAAGCTGAGCCCTAAGAAATGCCATCTGTTCCAAAAGAAGTACGATACCTCGGCCACGTTGTCTCTGGAGAAGGAGTAGCAGTGGATGACCAGAAGATCAAAGCTGTTAAGGATTGGCCCATCCCAAAAGACATTCACCAACTTCGAAGTTTCCTTGGTTTATGCACATACTATCGCCGATATGTGCTGGGATTCGCCAACATCGCTAAACCACTGACCAAGCTCACGGAAGGCCAAACAAAGTTCCAGTGGTCCGAAGAATGTCAAGACTCATTCAGGAAGCTGAAAGGAGCTTTGATCAACGCACCTATACTGAGCTATCCCCTACCCAAAGGGAAATTCATTTTGGATACGGACGCCAGCAACGTGGGACTTGGGGCTGTCCTATCTCAGATCCAGGAGGGACAGGAGAAGGTCATTGGTTATTTCAGCAAGACGCTTAGCAAACCAGAGCGCAATTACTGTGTCACCAGGCGAGAGCTGTTAGCTGTTATAAAGGAGTGGAACACTTTTACAAGTACGTTACGGAAGAAGATTCCTGCTGAGAACTGACCATGCAGCTCTCAAATGGCTCTTACAGTTCAAAAATCCTGAGGGTCAAGTAGCACGTTGGATCGAGAGACTCCAAGAATTCGATTTCGAGATCGAACATCGAGCCGGAACTAGCCATAAGAATGCAGATGCCTTGTCGCGAAGACCATGTCCAGATGATTGCTCACATTGCCGACGAGCAGAAGAGAAAGAAGCAACACTTTGTAGAACCGCGGCAATGGATGACAACTGGAATGACAGCAAGATCCAGAAAGACCAAGAGAGAGACCCCTGACCTTGGCTTAGTCGTCAGCTGGAAGAAGGGCAATCCGAAGACCATCATGGCAGGAAGTCGCAGGTTACTCGCCGGCTGTTAAGTCCTATTGGGCACAATGGAACTCTCTTATTCTGGACAATGGGATCCTGAAACGTGTGTTGGAGGCCGATATTGGTGGGGAAGACAGACGCCAAATGATTGTTCCCAGGAACAGAAGAGAGGAAGTGCTGCGGGAAATCCATGATGGAGTCGCCGGATGACATCTGGGAGTGACGAAGACCCTGCAGAAAGTAAGGCAACGGTTTTACTGGGCCAATTGTCAAGCTGACGTCCAGGACTGGTGCAGGAAGTGCGCTGTATGCGCTGCTAGCAATGGACCTCGAATACGACCCAAGGCCCCGATGCGTCAGTACAACGTAGGCAGCCCGTTCGAGAGAATCGCCATTGACATCGCCGGCCCGTTTCCCGTATCCGACCACGGGAATAAATACATCCTTGTGGCAATGGACTACTTCAGTAAGTGGGCGGAAGCCTATGCCCTGCCCAACCAGGAGGCCATCACCGTCGCCGACGTCTTGGTGAAAGAGTGGATATGTCGATTCGGTATTCCAATGGAGCTGCACTCGGATCAAGGCAGAAATTTCGAATCCAACCTTTCCAAGAAATATGTCTACTGCTGAACATCCGCAAGACAAGAACCACGGCACTACATCCGCAGTCCGATGGAATGGTGGAACGGATGAACAGGACGATCAACCGCCACTTGTCCAAGGTTGTCTCTGACCATCAAAGAGACTGGGACCAGTATCTTCATTTGTTCCTGATGGCCTATCGATCCGCAGTTCACGAGTCAACCGGTCAAACTCCTGCTAGTATTATAATGGGCCGAGAACTGCGACTGCCTTGTGACCTGAAGTTTGGGATACCGCCAGGACAAGACACTGCGGAGAGGACTACGTCAGCAAACTTCGGCAGAGAATGGACGACATCCACGAACGAGTCCGGTTGAACATCCAGAGTGCCAGCGATAAAATGAAGAAGACCTATGACATCAAGGCCGACGCTGGAGGATTTAAGGTTGATGACCTGGTTTGGCTGTACAACCCCAAACGTCGTCGTGGACTATCACCAAAGTTGCGGAACTCGTGGAAGGCCCGTATAAAATCGTGAAAAGGATAAACGACCTTGTGTACCGAATCCATAAGCCACCCCGAGGGAAACCAAGGGTCGTCCATTTCAACAGGTTGGCCCCTTACGCTGGAAACCATGACCAAGTTCGCACCCTCAGCCACCGGAGGATGATATGACGTTCGAGAAGTTTATGTCCTTGTATTCAAACGGGCAGAAAGTTCTACATGAGGTTACTAGAGAGGAGTCACGAGACCTTTTCGAGGTGCCTGCTGACTACGCACTAGCGCACTGTGTGGCAGAAGATCTTCGAATGTCCAGGGGCATCGCCGTAGTGTTCTCCAAGAAATTTGGTCAACTCCAAACACTGCGGGGGCAGAATCCAGAAGTTGGTGAGGTGCTACAGTTGAAGAAAGGCCAGAGAAACATCTACTACCTAGTTACCAAGAGGCATTCCCAAGATAAACCGTCCTATGAAGATGTCTGGAAGAGTCTCACCAAACTAAGAGATACTATGGTGGACCAGAATCTGGTGGATCTAGCAATTCCAAAATTGTCCTGTGGTATTGATGGGTTGGACTGGAGAGTCATAAGAAGTATGCTGGAGGCGATATTCAGATCCAGCGGCGTCAAGATTTTGGTTTGCTGTAACCCTCTTCCACGACCGATCATGAAGACCGTGGAGTGTTACTTCCATCGAACTTCACGGTGCAGATATGGGGAGTCATGCAGATATCGTCACACTCCAAGGATGAAATTTCGGGACGAAATGTCTTTAAGAAGGGGGCAATGTAACGAACCTAGGCCGGACCTGTCGCCTCACATGTTGCCGTCGACAGCGATGAGATCATCCCCGGAGATGTTCGAGAACCATCCAGTGCGCTCTGCCGCGGAAGACAACGGTCAATATTGGAAACAATTGGAACACGCCGGTCGCCAACGGAAAGAATTCGAAACATCGAGAATGCTGTATCGGAGATAAATAGGCAACCCTCAAGTCTCAGAGACACAGTCTGAACGAGCCCATACCATCGAGCTATACCAGTGGAGTAGTAATATAAATTAAGTTGTAGATTAAGTGTTAAATAAATTAGTTAAACCAAGTTAGGTTTATTTACGTTACAGTATTTTTTTTTTAATGACAATGCATAATTTTTTACAGAGTAATACGATTTTGATGAACCTTTTTTGAATGGATAGGATAGAGGGTAGTTGGTCTCATTTGAATATGAAAAGAAATCAGTGCAGGTCCCAAATTTAGCATTCCTGTCAATCCCGACCAAATACTAATTCCAACAATAATTAGAACCTTGAATATTACTTTCTCAATCATAGTATCACTGAAGATATTTAAAATGAGTGGAGAGCTAGAACTACAAATATTATAACGAATTTTCACAACAAAAGGAGAAAAAACAAGTTATGATGAATTAGAAATTGATTTTGTGAAAAATTAAAACTTCCTCAGAAGCAACCAAATTATAGTCGTCATGGGTTCAGATGAAAGAATGCAACGGTAGTAATGAAGAGATGCGAGTATTTTTCAGGCACAGAGGACATGCTACAAGATGTTATGTTACAAGACCAACGGAATGTTATCAAAAGACCCTACGAGTTAATTTCAAACTGAACGGAATAACATCATAAATGAACTCAGAACCAAGAAAATCATCAATGACACTGAGCTAAAGAGACTAAAAACAAATGTGCCCCAAGTTATACGGTCTTCGAAAAACATATAAGCAGACTTCAAGTTTGATACCAGTAGTAAGCTGTATAGATACACCTCCATATAAACTAGCTGTTTTCATCAACAACATTTTGGCACAATTAACAACCACATTTTAATTCAATGTTGAAAACTCTTTTGGATTTGTGGAATTCTCAAAAAAAATATTCCTGCCTGAAGGATACACACATATCATTGGATGTTGTTTCTCTCTTCAGAAATATACCTGAAAATCTAATAATGAATATAAAAAAAGTAAATGGACATTTTTATCTGCATACACCTCATTCGACTATGATTTATTCATTAGAATTATACAGCATTTCTTCAATTCAAGTTATTTTCCATTCAATGGAAAGTTATATCATCAACTTGAAGGCTCTGCAATTGGCTATCCTGCCAGTCCAGTTCTAGCCAACTTGATAATAAACGAGTAAGTTACTAGCTGGCTTAGATCTCTCTCATTCAAAGTTTCGTTTTCGAAAGTATATGTAGATGACACCATTTTGGCTATCCCAAACGTATTCAACATTCACCATCCCAAACTTCAATTTACCCAATCCTAATCACTAGACAACCCGATGGAAGTTTGAAAACAAACGGGTATTACAAACCTATGAGTTCTGGTAGGCTGCTGAATTATTATTCAAATCATCCTCTAAAACAGAAGATCGGAAACATCATGAATCTATTATTCAGGGCCCATCATCTTAGTAGTCTAGAATTCCACAAAGATAATGAACTTGAATTAAAACAACTACTGAAAGACAACAACTATCCCATATACCTAGTGAATAGAATCATTGATGAATAAAACCACCCTCCAGCACACCACAAAATTATTTCTCTATTTTATAGGTTTCCATATATGAAAGTTTTATCTGAAAAAAATCAGTATTGTCTGAGAACTCACAACCCCTCTCAAATGAAATAAGCCTTCTATCCAAACAATCAAATCGGAATATTCACAAAACTGAATGACGTTACCCCAACCTTCAACTGCTCTATTTGGTTTATAGAATAAATTGTATCAACTTTTCATTATATCTACCTGAAAACCACAGATTGTTAAGAAACATTGATTTTTAAAGATTAACGAACAAAAACATGTATTTTTAATTTTTAATAATCGAAATATTCATGGTACAATTTGTAAATAGCTAATTCTTTAGCAGCTACTTCATTTTCGATAACTGTGTGATAAAGTCGAAGGTGCTACTATATTAGTAGAAGTATTCAGTTTTTGATTTTTCCTCACTGCATTGTATTCTGATGTTGGCGTTGTTTTTACTGTTCTTAAATGGCTGAACAATTTACGAGAAACGTCAATCTTTCTGCTTACCGATTCTTCGATGTAGCCTTCAGTCACAGTCGAGGAACGCCAACCTCCATGCCTTTTCAAAGTAAGCAAATCTCCTCCGCCCCTTGACTAACATAGATGCTGAAGATCTTCTTAAGCCGTGTCCAGTATAATCTTCCGGATTTCCCAGGTTCAGATATTCAGCAATCTGCTTTGTTGCACCACTGATTGTATGACACCCTGCATATTGAGCAAAACATCTACCATTACGATACGCGATAAATAGTCTTCTACTATTCATGTGTGTAGATTATTATATTTACGATTAAAAGTGCATGGATCAGAGGGACATCCTTCCTTTGTAATTTTAAAATTCCTTGATTTGTGGTTTTTGCCATTTCGAAGGAATACTATCGAAAACCGGCCATTGCTTTGTTGTACCACTGATTGTATGACACCCTGCATGTTGAGCAAAACATCTACCATTACGATACGCAATAAATGATCTTCTACTATTCATGTGTGTAGATTATTATATTTACGATTAAAAGTGCATGGATCAGAGGGACATCCTTCCTTTGTAATTTTAAAACTTCTTGATTTGCGGTTTTTGCCATTTCGAAGGAATACTATCGAAAACCGGCCATTATCTTCCACGGCTTCCAAAGTCAGACGGATCAAGTGATCTCTTCGGCAGGCACCGAATATGCCAAATATTAAAATTACTTCACTTAATAACCACTTCTCGTCTGGTGCTTCAAGTATGAATTTGGCGATTTGGTCAGCAGTTAATACTTTGGACTTTTTCGGTGTCTAACCAACACTTTCTCGTTTGAGAAATGCAGTAGTTTTTGGTAAATTATTGACATTTACATCTTCTTCACTGCCAGACAACTTTTTAATATTGAAAATTGACTCCATAAAGTTGAAGCTTTCATGGATTTGTTTTTTTCTGTCAAATAAACGAGAAGAATATCATCACTTACATTTACAACTTTCTTCCGTTGGCGCCAGTTGCAAAATAGACGATACTGGTTTTCATATCTCTCCCGTGACCTTTTGGGTAGTAATTCTGCTTTAACTTTCGCCGCTTCACGTGATATTTCTTCCTCTGGTGGAATCATTTTTAAATATTTCAACTGAAAATATCCAAATATTGTCACAAAACAAGCGCTATTTACCCCGTTGCTAAGGAAGTATACAAACAATTTGCGATTCAGAGAACTGTCAATAACATATCAGTAAATCTTGACATGTGAGTAGGCAGCTAATGACACTAGCGCACTGTGCGGGCGCACGAAAAAAGCCAACTTCCGGTGCGCTTAATAAGCATGTAAATATAGTGTTTTAAGATAGGTATAATAAAAAAGGGTTTTTTCCACATTAATGAAGAACATATACCTTTATTAATGAAGAATATATACTGTCTTCCGTGATTTCTATCAACTTGTTCAAGATATTTCTCCATCTTACAAATTTATTTTGATGTAGCTCAGGATTTGCAATATATTTTCAAGAAGTTATTTGGTGTAGCTGAATCTCACGAGGTATTCCATCATCTAACATTTACTACTGATGAATTTCTGTTTTGTTTTGTCTCAATTCATCTCGAGTATTTCCTTTTCATTCTATCAGTTCTTTTGTGAAGATTGTTATCGCTTTCTCGAGTTCTATGTTGCTGTATATTAAGATGTCTTAAAACCCGTAGAAGTTTGGGATCGACTTGGTGACACTTGGCCTACTTGATAATAGAGATGACTATCGTGTCAGATGGCGCCAATTTTGTTTTAGTTTCAATTCAGTACCAGGGTATATTTATTTCCTCAGCTTTCTTCTTGAGACGAACTGTTCGCGGGTTCTAATTCTGGTTTTGCTATTGGTTGAGAAGAGACATCTGTCAAACTTCACCAATAGGAAAGCAGAATTAGAAGCCCCCGAACATTGCACAAAGAAAGCAATGTTGTGTTGTTTTTTGTATTTTGTACCATTTGAATTTGAGGTTGACTGTATTTTGACAGACGGAGAATTGGAAAAGAAATTGTCATTAAATTGCTGAAAATATGAAATTCAATGCATACAATATGATGAACTATGAAAAAATCATTATTAGTCAATTCGTCAAGATTTGTACTTTCTTTGGTACTGAATACAGGTCAATATTCGAATCTGCGGCTTTATACTGTCCCAAAATACAAATGTGGCCCATTCTACAAAAAGTATCCTTACACACTACACTACCCGAAAATAAACAATTCCTCACGCAGCAATGAACTGATGAACGAGTGATTTTTCAAAGAACAAACTCAAGAATAAGGTAAGCAATCAAAGAGATGGAAATTGCATAGATACCGACAAAACCCTGAACATTATTTCATATGAAATGCTGCAGATGTTAGAAATTAAGTTCTGAAATTAAGCGAGAAACCAAACAAACATTTTTGGACGGCGCCATCTACCACAGAGAGAAGCTCTGTTGAAGTAACAGGTGGTGTCCCCTCGAAAATCTAAACAATATCGAATCAGTTCATTCACCAGGGTTTTTTGACATCTTACTGTATATCCTTGACCGGTTTGTTTTTCCTAACCCCGACTCCAGAGTGTGATAGTCGATATAATTTTTACAAGTAACATTTCGATTCACCCTATAATTTGAAGAGCCATTTACAAAACCTCGTCAAATTATCGGTAATGAGTCACTTTATTATTATTAATAAGTATTTTTTTTTGTGTGTGTTCTGATTTTGCATTCAAGAATGTGATATAACACAGTCTGAGTTGTCTTGAGTTCAATACGGCAAACTGTTGTGACGTAATGTCCTGGATCACTGTATGTTCAGGTACACCAGTTCCAATATTTTCAGATTCTGATCTCTTTTTGTACTGATTTGCATGATTTTCAATCCATCCCTCCTGGTTACAGGACAAGTTTTTCCGAATGCACATGCTCATATTCTGAAAGCATATGAATGGTTATTTGAGTTTTGATATGGATATTGATTACATTCACATTTTTTGGTGGAACAAATAAAATTGAGTACCGCAAAAATTTCAATTTAGAACCGTTCAACTGCCATATACAGTGCTTCTCAAAAGTGCCCTCCCCCCTCTTATTTTTGGAAAGATTATACATAAACAAGTGAAATTTGGAAACTGAATATTAAAGGTTGTAAACTTCCCTACTAGTGATGATAGATGACGAAATCGTCAAAGATGACGTCACAAGGCCATTCTGACCAATAATTTCAAATGGAACCCTACGGCCAGCGACACCTCTTTTAAAAGGTATCGAAAAAATGAATGATACTAATTTTGTTTGTGTTCATGGCAGTTTTGGCAACTCGCTTTCAAAAAACGCAAAGCTGTGATGAATTAAATAAGTTAATACTGAGATTCCAAATTCAAGCTCCGCCTCTGGATAGTTGTCAAATGAGCTGACGCTTTTGTTAGTCTCCCTAATTCGACGTTTTTGTAATTGTCCAAGTTTTTGTACATTTAATAATTTGTGCATTGTTGATCGAACGTTTAACTATTTTAGCAGCTTTTGGTACTTCTGATATTTTTGTTCATTTCAATAATTTGTAGAACTGTTGTGAGCCGAACGTTTGAGTGCTTCAAGAAGCGAAATGATACGTGCTTTAGGTGATAAAGTAGCAGCGATCTTAATTCTTGGTGAAACTGGACAAAATATTCATGCAGCAGAACGCATGTTTAATGAGAGGTTTCCCGATCGCTCCGTTTCGAGGACTTATTTGAGGAAGCTTCTTCGTGAGTTTGAAACAACGGGTAGTATTAATGATGCGAAACGATCGGGCAGACCACAAATTTCTGATGAGAGAAAAAGTGATATACTGGCAGGAGTAATAGTTAATCCTACTTCTTCAACAACTCACGTTGCATCTACCTGTGAAGTCTGTCGAAGTACAGTACAAAGGGTGTTGAAAAAAAACAAATTTCATCCATACAAATTGAAAATGGTTCATCAACTCTCAGACGACGACCCAGACTGAAGACTGGAATTTTGTGAAAATATGGAAACGAAAATTAACCAACAGCCAGACTATGTCAAAACAATTTGTTTTAGTGACGAAAGTACTTTCTTCCTGAATGGAAATGTAAATACACAGAATGTGAGGTATTGGAGTGACGCAAATCCTCACCTGTTTCGTGAAACACATAACCAATTTCCCCAGAAGGTGAATGTTTGGGCAGGAATCCTGGGAAACCACATCGTTGGGCCTCTTTTTTTAAATACTTATTCAAGTGGTGAGATTTATCTGGAGCTGTTGCAAAACGCAATAGAACCGTTAATCCTTGAAATTTTGGAAGATAATCCAGATGACTTCAGCAATTTGGAAATGACATTCCAACAGGATGGTGCTCCTCCACACTTTTACGGTGCAGTAAGACGGTATTTGGATGAGGAGTATCGTGGTAGATGGATTGGACGACGAGGTTCAACGGAATGGCCAGCTCGATCACCGGACCTCACACCTTTGGATTTTTTTCTGTGGGGGTACCTTGGATCAAAGGTTTACGCCACTGAACCTGACAATATTGACGTTTTGAAACAACGAATTGTTGCAGAATGTGAGGCTGTTTCCGCAGACACATTTGCAAAAGTACGAGAAGAGTTTAAAAATAGGATATTCCACTGTCAGAAAGTGAAAGGAGGTCACTTCGAGCAATTTCTTGAAGTAGATACTGATTCTTAAATCTGTAATTATCAACATACTGAATGGAATTTAAATTTTAATGTTTACTAATGGGCCATTGAAACTGCCATAAACATGAACAAAATTAGTAACATCGAATAGGTTTTTTCGATACTTTTTATAAGAGGTTTCGCTTGCCGTAAGGTTCCATTTTAAATTATTAGTCACAATGGCCTTGTGACGTCATCTTTGACGATTTCGTCATCTTTCATCACTAGTAGGGAAGTTTCCAACCTTTAATATTCGGTGTCCAAATTTCACTTGTTTATGTATAATCGTTCCAAAAATAGGAGGGGTAAGGGGACTTTTGAGAAGCACTGTATAAATAGTAAAGCTCATGGCTGCTTCTGACCATAGTGTTTGATTACCCTCTTTCATTTTCAAACAGATCATAGTATTTTCCATTAAACTCACTTCTATCCATGTAATAGGGAAGTTTTTTTAGAAATCTGATTATTATAATTCTCAAAATCTGCAGTGGGCGAAGCCTCAGGCAGAAGCTAATAACATATAGAATTTATCTCTTCTGAGAACCGTATCCATAGACACTCAATCACACATGTCTAGTGAGAATCGGGACTATCGGAACGTCGAAATAGGGGAAGTTTCGTCAGTTTAGATTACCGTTAAATACCCGGTAGTCCGGGAGGACGCTCCGAGCACTACGACCGACCACAATCCGGTGATCCTTTCCAACGGCGGATGTATACTCCATTTCCTGCGGTCTGCAATTTATGTGACTTCATTCATTCCTCTCTATGATCCCCGCGCTGAATTATAGATGACGGAGGAGTTTTGTAGTGGTTATGATATAATTCATTGCTTCCAGAGTTGAGGAAAGGATTTTCAGTTCATTATGAATTTGTACTTCTGAATAAACTCGTACGATTCTTTATTTAATTTTTTTCTTCTATATTACACGTTTCAAAGAAGGACCAAAAAGTATAGAGTAATTTAATCAATGAAAGAAAATTGTATTTCGTCATAAATATTTATTCATCTAGTAGCTTGATCGTTAGTATATCAGTGTACTGTCAGTGTAAAGCAAAGAATAAACATTCATGATCAATGAAAATTGTATAGGTTTACATAAGATACATGTTACAATAAGTATTCTAGGCCAGGATGACACTAGAGATTGAAATTTTTCTCTTTTTTCTCATTTCTTGAAAGAAACCATGGTTTCTCACAAGAAATGAGAAAAAAGAGAAATTTTTTTATCTTTAGTGTCATCCTGGCCCAGAATAATCATTTTGACATGTATGTTATGTGAACCCATACAATTTTCATTGATCATGAGATGTTTTATGGTCTTTTTGGCTTCTTGTACACCTGACGAGTACGCACTGATGATGACCTAACGGTCGAAAGCGCTTTGCTACGATTGAATAAATTATTTTATGCACGAAATACAAGTTTCTTTCATCGATTAATCGATACGTGCACACAGTCACACTTTTCATTCAAAGTAATCTATTCCAGCCCCATACAGATGTATAACCCAATACAGATTCCTTCGCCCATACAGATTGTCCTCAAAATATGTGATTATGAATTATTAATAGCTATAAAAATACTTGAGAAAGTTATGAAACAAAAAACGTGGGGCGCATGCAATAAATAGGTGATCAGCTAGGCATAGACGAACACATTTTTTGGCACATTTGCACGTGGCGAGCAAAAGTCGCACATTTACTCGTGGCGAGCAACGTTGAGCTTTTTGACGATCGACACCATAAATATTCACGCCAGTCATTTGAATTATCCGTCGTGCTGGTTTGCTGTATGGGGTCGGCTTTAGAATAGCCCCATGGTAAATCCTGCCTGTCGTAAGAGGCGACTAAAAGGATAACCGTAGGTGGAAGATGGTCTCATCGCCCGGTGAAATACCACCATATCGACTTTGTGTGCTGTGAAATGGACCATTCCATGTTTCAGTGTTCGGTCGATACTTTCCGGTCTCCCTCCTTCCTTTTCCCCAATTCCTCCTTTATTTTCAGGTGCATCCTAATAGAAATAATGATGAAGTCTCCTAGAGTTAAACACTCTGGAAGCAAAATACCTCTCCATTCGGATTTCCGGGCGAGAGGTACTCGAGGGGACTCAACATTAAAGATTAATTTTTGCAACATCCGCGGACTCAACAAGAACATCAATGACGTCCACCATCACCTACAGACGAAAAAACCGGATATTCTGGCTCTAACAGAAACACAAGTAAACTCGTCCACCAACAAGGTCCATATGCTTTGTCCTGGTTACGAACTCCATTCTCGATTCAGGTTCAAAGGTGGAGTCTGCCTTTACGCTAAGGCTAACCTTTCATGCCAGCGTGAAGAGAGTTTGGAACCGAAAGACTTTGATGTGATGTGGTTCAAGCTATCTGATACCAAACTGACTAAGTTCCTCTGCTGCCTTTACCTATCACCTAATGAACCTTCATATAATGACCTCTTTGAGTTTTTATCACTCAAACTGGACTACATTCAGGAGAACCATCCAACAGCTGAAACCATAATCATGGGAGACTTTAATGTACATAACGCTGCCTGGCTCAAATTCTCTAACAAAACAGATGATGCGGGTCGTCAAGCCGAGGCCTTCGCCATCACTCATGGTCTATGACAACTGGTCGAGCTACCAACCCGCATCCCTGATGTCAACAACCAGTCTGCCAATACACTAGATCTTTTCCTCACCACCAATCCTGACCCGTATAGACTAGAAATTTGTGCCCCACTTGGAAACTCTGATCACACCCTCATCTCCACAACATGCTCTTTCCATTTACCATCAAGCTGCACAATACCACCCCGTCTCATGTGGCATTACAATTCGGCCGACTGGGAAGGTCTTCGTATGTTTTTCTCAGCGTTTCCATGGAAGAGAGTTTGTTTCTCTTCAGTAGATCCAACACGATGTGCTGAGACAATTTCTGAAATCATCATGTTGGGGATGCAAACCTACATACCGAATACCGAAAGAAGAACATCATCCGATAAGACCTGGTTTAACAGAAACTGCTCTAGAGCTGTGGCTTCCAAACAGGCAGCATACCATCGATGGCTAAAAAATCCGTGCCCTGAGACCAGAGCAGCATATGTCGAGGCTAGAGGCATATGCAAAGAGACAATAGAATGCTCAAAAGATGCCCACAATGCCAAAATAAGATCAAAACTTGCTGAATGTCCTAACGGATCCCGTTCATTTTGGTCTTTCGCCAAAGCTGTGGGAAGAAACTTCACTTCCAGCTCATTTCCTCCTCTAACCAAAGAAGATGGAACACTAGCAACGACTGCCCAGGAAAAAGCCAATATCTTTGCGCACCTATTTGCTGGAAATTCCACTCTGGATTCATCGGGAAAACAACCCCCGAACATTACACCTATTGACAGTCACATGCCCGAGATCACCTTTCGCCAACGTACTATTAGAAAGATTTTGCTGGGTCTCAACACCAACAAAGCCTGTGGATCTGACGGAATCCCGCCGATTGTTCTCAAGAAATGTGCCCCCGAACTAACACCTGTTCTTTGCAAGTTGTTCAACCACTCTTACAATTTGAAGGTATTTCCGTCCATTTGGAAAATTGCAAGAGTACAGCCAGTCCCTAAAAAAGGCAAAAAGGCCCTACCTAGCAACTACAGACCTATCGCACTGCTATCTATTATTTCAAAGGTCATGGAAAAAGCCATCAACATCGAGCTCATGAAATATCTGGAAGACTCAGGAATTGTCAACGATAGGCAATATGGCTTCCGCCATCAGAGATCAACTGGTGACCTGCTCGCTTGCGTCTCACATATATGACAGCTATCTATTGAAAAGTATGGAGAAACTTTAGCTGTGGCTTTAGATATCTCCAAGGCGTTCGATCGAGTTTGGCACCAGGGACTCCTCGCCAAGCTTCCGTCTTATGGCTTGCCCCCTCAGCTGTGTTCTCTGCTTGCCAGTTTTCTCTCAAACAGGTCTCTCCATGTAGTGGTCGATGGAGTTTCATCTGACACGCTACTCATAAATGCTGGTGTTCCGCAAGGATCTATTCTCGCACCAACACTATTTCTACTTCACATCAACGATCTGTTGAAAGCAACTTCATGTCCAGTACACAGCTTTGCCGATGATAGTACCCTCCATACCGCTTTCTCTTCCAGGGCCCCTATATCAGCCCGTGAAACCAGAAATGAACGGGGAAGAAATGTTAATAATATAAATATGGACTAAGCAACAATTCTCGAGTGGGGATCTAATAACTTGGTAAAATTCAATGCAAACAAAACACAAGCATGTCTTTTCTCTAGAAAAGCCGATCTCACTGTGCCTAACATAACTTTGTCAGGAGTAACCATACCACTGAAGTCATCCATATCGATGCTTGGTATTACCATCAGCAATAACCTTTCCTGGGAAAATCACGTGAGGTCCATTGCCAAAAGTGCATCCCAAAAACTTGGTTTTTTGTTTCGAGCTATTTCACCCCCACTCAGCTGCTTATGATCTATAAGGCACAGATCCGACCTGTCCTGGAATACTGTTCCCATATTTGGAGCGCGGCACCTAAACATATCCTGAGGCTATTGATTCTGTCCAAAAGGGCAATTCGTCTCGTCGGTGATGCCTCGCTTACAAACTCGCTCACTTGTCTGGAACACCGTAGAAAAGTTGGCGATTTGTCTCTATTTTATAGATATTTTCATGGGCGATGCTCTTCTGAAATATCAACAATCGTTCCTGCTTTGGCAGTCTCTTCGAGATTAACCCGTCAAGTTCAGTCATCACACCCCTTCGTGGTAACTTTGGAGACCTGCAGAACATCACTTTCCAAAGACTCGTTCATCCAACGAACAGCGAGGCTTTGGAACTCATTGCCTAGGGAGGTGTTCCCCGAGGCATACAACCTCCAGAAATTTAAGAAGAACACCAACTCCTACCTTCTTTCCCTTGGTTCCCACGATGTTCTCTGAACATTACAGGATATCCCTTTTTTTTCGTGGGAACCAGAACATAAAAAAAAAAAAACCATGAGTGAATCGGCCTGTTTATGAAAGAATATGACGATTTTCGCGACGAATTTCTATGGCTTGTGGCTCTATGGAAATACGGAACTCACCTTAAAATTCTATTGAGCAAATGATATCCAAATTGAAGAACTTCACTTAACTGTTCTACAATACTGACATTACAAATAAATAATCGACAACTGCAATTTTGAACATATGTAAATATGATAACTGCAGATTAGCAGATGTAATGGATATACAAAAAACTGAATTATTACATTTTATTCACATTTCAATACTTCCCCTGGAACTCAAATGTGATTGGGACTCAAAAACACCCAGCAGATCTCTGATTATATCGAATCGAGGTCTGCATAGTGGTTTGGTTAGGATGTCCGCTATCTGGTTTTCTCCCGCGATATGTTTGACTTCGAAAATTCCTTCTTTTACCTTTTCTCTGATGAAGTGGGAACGCACATCTATATGAGAGATAAGTGCCATGTGAAGTGGAATGAATAGAAAAATCGAATTTAAACGGTTTTCTTCACATAAAGGATTCAATATAAAATTGAACGAGATAGTATTCAGGTGAACAATTTTCCTAATACGGAACGTATCACTGAAATTCATTTCATAAATTCATGATATTGAATAATGTTTTCGATAAGCTGATATGTTTATTGTCTACATGTCATGCATACTGTTTGCTCAGTCATGGAATAACCCAAGTTCAAAGAACTTGGCTGAGTGGACAACGTAACATACCTTATCATCTTGTAATGCGAAAGATACTTTAACTGGCGGTACCAGTGACAGAAAGAACACTCCGAAATCTCATCTCGATAGTTTAATGAAGATTCCTTCTCAGAGGGCAGCCCCAGCATACACCGTATGCTAGACGGTTGCCATCAGCATACACTGTATGCGACGGGCTTGCACTCCTACCGAGAAGGAATCTTCATTTAGAAACCTATCGAGGTGGAGATTTTCGGAGTGTTTCTTTCTGTCACTAGGTACCGCCAGTTAAAGTTTATCTTTTCCGGCGTACCTATAGGTGTTACAAGATCGATGATGGTTTGTTTACGTTGTGTCTCACTTCAGCCAGAGTTCTTTGACTTTGGCTGGTTGACTACCTGTACTGATGAGGGCCAAGAAGCCGAAACCGGTATGCGGATTGTTAGGTGAACACGACTTAAATTAAACATAATCGAGCTTATCAGAAAGAAACATTTGCATTCAATGTCCATTGATATTTTATGGAAGTATGCATGGATTTTCAGGTGAATATCATTCAACGTTCTGCGTGGTATTTGCCAGGAAAGTAGTTGTTTTTCACCTGAGATCTACCTATCTCTGGTTCAATTTTATATTGAATCCTTTATGTGAAGAAAACCGTTTAAATTCGATTTTTCTATGCACATCTATATGTTTCGAGGGTTTGTGAAACTCTGGATTGTGGACTAGCTTCACAGCGGCGTTATCAATCCATAATAATGGTGTGGAAATTTTGAAAGTACAAACTTCTTGTATGAGGCGACATAACCAAGATATTTCTTCTGAAGCTTGACTTTCAGCTATGTACTCTGCCTCCATCGTCGATAATGAAACAAAGCGCTGCTTTTGGCTAAACCACGTGTGGATAAATCACCTGCATAAATCGAATCACTGGAAGCTTAGAGGGATCATTCACCAGGTTCATAAGCAATGCCACAATCCAAGGTTCCTCGAATATACTTGAGTATCCTCTTGACTATTTCCCAGTGATGATATCTCGGTTTGGAAACAGCTTGTGTTACAAAATGTACTGCAAACGTAATATCAGGTCTCATGGCAACCAATAAATACATTAAGCTTCCAACAGCTGACCGAAAAGGAATATGTGGGAAGATTTCTTCTTCATCTTCGAAACCTTAATTTATCTGACATTTTTCGATTGGAGTTCCAACAGGACTAGAATCATACATGTTAGATTTTCTTTGCATAAAGTTCCTGGCCTATGAAAATTTTACCAATCGAAGTTTTTTCGATTTCGATTCCAAAATACCGTCGTGTGGAACAAACTGTTATTTGGAATTCTTCCTTTAATATTTCAAGAAGTTCCTCATTGGTTTTGTCATCAACACCAATGATCAAACCGTCATCCACATAAAGCACTACGATGAGTTTACTGATATGGTTTCCGATGGATAGACAGGCATCTGATGAGCTCCGCTGCAATCCACACTCCTTGAAAAATTCTGTAAACCGTCGATTTTAACAACGTGGGTCTTGTTTCAAGCCATACAAACTTCGCAGCAATTTACACACCTTATTGATGCCATCTTGGTAACTCTTCGGCTGCTCTTACAGCTTACAGGTAGTTGTCACCCAACAATTGAGTTTCTTTTCACTTCACTTTCGATTATCTGCCGTATTTTCCCTGTTGTGTTTGTGGGCCCATAACCTGTTGCAGATTATATCGAAAAGAAGCAATATCTTGAAAATAGCGATATGCAAATTGAAAAACTTCACTTAACTATTTCACAATACTGACAGCAAAAATGAATGATTGCCAACTGCAATTTTAAAAATATATAAATATGGTAACTGCAGATTAGCAGATATACTGGATGTACAAAAAACTGAATTATTACATTTAATTCACATTTCAACAGATTAGAAGTGCTCTGAAATTCAAATGTTATCACGTGAATAGTATGTTAAATAATTTTTTACTTTTTGAATAAGATTATATATATTTATATTTGACAAATAAAGTTCTGATCACTCCATAATGAAGTTTATATATATATTGATAGTTTTATTTCCTAATCGGTATTCCTGACATCCAATCGAAGTGAACCCATCGAAATTTAAAATAATCAGTGCCGATATATATCCAGTGTTCTCAGATCCTGAATCATTACATAATAACATTAATCCGTCATCAGGTTCATTATGATAATTGATTAACAATCTCCAAATATTGACACCACCTGTCGAACCATCATTAACGAAAATGCGGATTGAAAGCTAGTGTATTCAGTATTTCCATCAATTTTGTAATCGAATCCGAGTAATGAGATCAGCATGTTGAATTATTAAATCCATCTTCATTATTTGTGTTTAATTATATTACCTGTCAACAGCTCTTGCTTCAAATGGAATTGAATTAGGGGACTGCCAGAAGGGTGAACATACATAAATACTGTTACGATTCTGAGGTATGCGACTATTAAAAATACCCAAATAATTATTGTTAATTTACACTCCACAAAAAAACTTTACACTGACAATTAAATGAATCAATCACAGTATACTACTAAATGATTAGGCACGACACAGTATAGTTATCATTCACGTGGTAGAAAATAAAAATGCGGTCATTGTGTCGAGAATGACCTTGACTTTGCTATGATGTTGTAGGTGGTCGGTCACGCTACCCGCTTGGGGTTTTCCGTCGATTCAGAGACAAACAACAGCAGTGGCATACCGTATTCGTAACCTCCCCTATGTTGTGTCTATATATATTTACTTTGAAAAACCTCGAATTAAAACGCTTATGACGTTTTCCAGAATGATCTTTTTTTTTATTATGACATCTCTTTAGATACATCAGCGGTAATAAATGATACAATAGCGGTAATAAATGGAACAATATACAGAAGAAGTGAAATATAAGAAGAATTGTTGCAACATTCTCCCCCTGCAAAATTATTGAACAACACATCCTTTTGGTGGTTTCACCACACGTCCTCTTCTAGTCGTATATTCTCCTTTTTCCTCCCGAACCTCTACTACGTTTCCAATTTCCTGGTTTTCGGTACACTTTCGCTGTTTCTCTCCTTCAATACCCTCATTTCGGTTAGTTCGACCTTCTCCGTGTTCATCATGCATACTCTTCGAAGATTTTATTGTGTCTTCAATTTCCATCGGGTATAATCGTTGAAAGAGTCGTACAAGCTCACCCTATTTTATTTTTACTCTTACTTCTCTTGATACTCCATCCCTTCCGGGATAAATTTCTAATATTTTTCACATCTTCTAATCGGTACGTTTTATATTATTCTGCCCAATTAGTACAATTTCGCCTATCACTAATCAGCGTGGCTTTCTTTGACCAGTTCTGCAAAATATTCCTTTCTGAATCGTGTTCTTAGACCGTTTCGAAGATCCTGTATATATTTATGTCTCTTAATTGAGATGGTTTTATCTTCGGTATGTCACTGTTGATAATGTCACTAATGAACATAGAAGGGTTCAAAGAGGTCAGATATTTTTCATCGTCAGAAGAATAAGTTACGGGTCTACTGTTCATCATAAAAATTGGAAAGTGACATACCTACATTGCCTGTTTGAGGACTAAACTTAATGATTCTTTCACATGGACCTCGATAAAGAATTAGTCTTTTGCAAACCTGGCCTTCAACTGGTCAATAGCCGCTATGTAATTCAATCACGATGGAGGGAAACTTCCGACAAATTCTCTGGCTTCTGAATCTACCTCCGTTGCCCGCAGTAGGTACTGGAATTTATCTTCGGGCATCATCGTGGATTTTCCGGAACTGTCCCCAAAATCCTATCCAATTTTTGACATTCTCGTCAGATTTATTGAGTTTGATTTTTGGCAAACGAAAACTCTTCTTGTTTTTCCCGCTGCTCCTTCAGTCCTGGGAACTTGTTTGGTCTCCTCGTGATGTCATCTTCAACTGAACTTCGCATTTAGATCTTTGCCTAATGAGCTCTTCTCGATAAAATTCTATTTTGGTGAATTCCTCTTCTAGATCGATTTCTTCAGTGTCGGTGGCTAGGAGCGTACCCCTGATGTTTTCATCTGCTGAGAATAATCGGTTACCCTTGTCTTCTAGTTGCCTTGAAAGGGATAACACGTCTTCTTTGGTTCGTTCTTTCTCAGTGGGTTTTTGTCCATTTCCGCAGTCCTCATGAAGTGTTTCTTTAATATTTCTCGTTCTGTCTTACAACTTTCCATTGCCACGGTCGCCAAATGTTGTTTATATATATATATATATATATATATATATATATATATATATATATATATATATATATATATATATATATATATATATATATATATATATATATATATATATATATATATTTATTTAAAAACCTCTAATTAAAATTATTTTAAAAAATCTTTTTATTATTATGAATCTCTTCAGATTCATAAAAACGGTAATAAATAAAAAAAGTCAGAGGAAGAAAAACTCGGCAAGTTAAAAGGAAAAGAAAATTTCATATTGTCTCTTCTGCGAAAAATCCCATTTGAGTCAGGACTGTCTCAAAGCTCAAAAAATATCTCTCGATGAAAGGAAAACGATTGTGAAAGACAAAAAGGTGTTCTGTTTGCCTCAAACAATATCATATGTCTAAACAATATACAGAGGAAATAAATTATAAGAAAAATAGTCGCAACACCTATCTTATTTTAATCATCACGATCGGAAGCCATCGGTTCACCATGGTGAGACTTTAGTTTTTCCAGATCAACAACACTTCGTACGAGCCTTCCTGAAACGGTAATAGTTTGGAGAATACACCTATTTCCATAGCCAAACCTGGTCACCTTCTCTGAATCCTCCTGAATTAGTCTAGAAGTTATGATCCTGCTGATACTCATCAGCTCATAACTTCCTTGAATAACTTCGACTCGAAATTCCTTCCTTGGTCGAGAAGTAACTGCTATGACACCTCGAATCTTGAAAACATGATGTCCACCAATGATTTCGCTCTGTCGGTATCGTTTTCTCGGTCTTGCCTCTTGTGTATGGTAGATCATTCATCTTCAGTTAACAGTCTCGTGCGTCCATCGTAATATCGGCGACTCTTGCATATCATTCAATACGCTGACGATGCTTACATTCTTCTGACACGGTCCCCCAGATAACGTATCGCCATAACTATGGAGTCCTTCAGGGGATGTTTGATTTTGAAATGGAACTGGTTTAGCTCTTCTATCCACCGAGTCATTTGTCCTCGCAGGTTTTTCATCTCCAGTAGCCCCTTCAGGAACGCATTATCTTCCCTGATGAGAAACTCCCTTCCATAAAGGTTTTTGTGGAAGTGATCTACTGTCCTGACTATCGCTAGAAGTTTTTTCCCGGTGACACAGTGATTCCTTTTGGACTAAGGTTGTGGTATTCCATAGATAGGAACATAGTCATGAGTTGATTGTATCTCTCTTGACAAATATATATCTCCAGGTGAAACAAAATGACAAAATGTCGGATAAGTTCCCTGTAACAAGTGGGACACCACAGGGCAGTGCTCTTGGGCCACTGTTATTTCTATTATACGTAAATGATCTACCTAACAACATAAGTAATTAGGTACGCAGATGACACTTCCATCATTCTTTCGAGTAAACCATCAGAAAAAATTATTAACTCAGTCCTACACGAATTTGATGACTGGTAATACAGAAATAGAATGACAATTAACGCGAGGAAAATAGACTTTATGGAATTTGAGAATTCATCTCATGCATGATTTTAATAATTTTTTTTCGGAATGTACGAATGAACCTTTCAACAAAATTCTTAGGAACAATAATTGACTCACATTTCACTTGGCAAGAACATATAGAGTTCACAGCTAAGAAGCTGAATCAATCGTATTATCTCATCAAATTCCTAAAGGATAAATTAGATACTGAATCATTGATATCAGTTTATTTTTCCAAGTGTCATTCAATTATTTACAACAACATGGGGTTTGTTTATCTCCTGAAATAGACAGAATTTTCATAAAACAGAAATCATTGCTGGGACTGATCTTCAATCTAGATTACAAAACGTTATGCAGAAAGATTTTTCAACAAAATAAAATACTAACTGTTGCATGTATGTTCATTTTGAAAACATTAACGTATATCCATGAAAATAGAAATCAAATTTCGTCAAGGCCTTTAGCATCCAACTCCATTAAACGAACTATATTTCCCACATCTATAGGAGTTATAGGAGTGAAATTGAACCACTTTATTGCAGGTGGTTTTAAATAATCTATCAGTAATTCATCAATCTTTTGAATCAGATTTCGACTATTGTTCAATATAAGATTTTTTTTTGTTCTTTGGCCAAACTCACAAGATTTTGTAATTCTATATAGTATGCCCACGAGTTATCAGCTTTATGTTTTTTATATTTACTCAGGGCTTTGTCCCTCAACTTCATCATGATTTTGAGGTTGTCAGTTAACCAAGGAGATCCTGGCGAAAATGGCCTGCCACGCGATAATATTATTATCTTGTATGAAGGTTCGTGTTCAAATTCTGAGAAATCGCGGTATTCACAAAAGATCTGAGGTTGACTGACGTGAAATTTTTTTAATGAACAATCCACTGAGCAGTGATTGGCAATTCCTTCCATTCTGACTTCATGTGTACTTTCCACTGAATCAATATCAGAACTTATTAATAGTTCAATTAGCGTGCTGGAAGTTTTGGAGATACGTGTTGGGTTAGTTATCAACTGGTGCAAGTCATTATCATTTAGCAATTTTTTGAAAGGTTTTCGTTATTAATGTCTATATTGAAATCACCTCTGAATTGAACGATATCATAGACGGACATAAAAGATGAGAACAAGTTCTCTAGATGATTTAGACATTCTTTCTAAAATTCGACAAAATTTTGGGTAGCGCCACTTGCCTAATTTCAGATGACCTACTCAGAAAAAAAAATTGGCAATTACCGAATGCAATAAACATTTCGACATTTGAATAATGTAGAATGTTGAATTGATTATGTGGTAAATGTACACATTGTAGGCCTGAGATAGATAATTAATTTAAAAGTGAAAAAACAACTGACCCTGTTATATCCTAACTGGAGATAAAGTCAGAACTAGTTGACTTCATACTCTGCTTTGAGGCACTTATCATGATTATCACTTGTAAGAAACAAACGACATAATATTGAAAATGGAAAACAGTCGCAATGCAATATTGTTTGAAAAATAACATCGCGACCATTGTAGTGATTCAGGCAATATTAACGCATGCACGGTTCACAAAGCTGTCTACGAACGAACATTTGTTAGATTCTACTAGGGTTTTCCGATTGGCTGTTGGATGAAAGATCCTAATCAGCGACCAATCAGAAAACCGAACGCGATGTGCAGGAGGAGTAATTTGAACATTATTGTATTTGTCTTTTTAAAAACGTTCCATTCTATCAAAAAATAATTTAAATTATATGAATATTTCTAGTACGGAAACGCCTGCACAGTGATCTGTGACTCCAGAATCAAACCAGAATTGAAATTTTCTACTCCATTCATGAATGCCACGAGTGATTCATCTAGTCTTCCACTCTTCAAAATACGCTCAGAACAGTTTGGTGTTTAGTTCAAAGAGCCAGCGGAAGACAAAGACAATAATGTTCAAATTAATTCTCCTGCACATCGCATACTGTTTTCTGATTGGTTGGTAATTAGGATCTTTCATTCACTAGCAAATCATAAAACTAGTAGAATCTAACAAACTTTCGATCGTAGGAAGCTTTGTGAACCGTGCATGTGAGAATCTTGCGCAACAGTGTTCAGTTCACGTGTTCTGAATCACTACAGTGGTCGCTTTATTATTTTCAAACAATATTCAATTGCGGATGTTTCCCTTTTCAATACAGTTTGTGTCGTTTGTTTCCTACAAGATAATTATGACAACTACCTCAAAGCAGAGTATCAACTATTTCTGACTTCATCACCAGTTTGGATATAACAAGGTTAGTTGTTTTCTTCACTATGAAATTTAATATCTATCTCAGGCAGCCTGCAATGTGTACATTTACCATACAATCAGTTCAACATTCTACATTATTCAAATGTCGAGTTAAATGTTTATTGCATTCGGCAATGGCCAAAGTTGTCCTTGTAGTGGATCACCTGAAATTAGGCGAGTGGCGCTTCCCAAAATTTTGTCGAATTTTACAAAGAACAAAACATGTTTTCATTTTTTTTTCATATTTTTAACAACTGTAATTTGCTATGAAATGACATCATTCACGGGTGTATAGGAGGTTAGATTACACCCTGTTTATTTCATGAGAAATAGTTTCTTCAATATTTTTCGAGCCTATTCTGAAAAAATAATCTAGTTAATCAAATTTTGAGGTGCAAATTCACAGCCATTTTCCCATTGTATATTTACATTTAGAATGTATCGGGCTAATGAGGCTTGGAGAGTAAAACAGCAATAACAAAACTATCAGAAGTTAGAGTAAATCTGCCCGAATAACCCTGTACTCATGTTCTACAACGTTAATAACTTCGTACCAGTTTACACACAGTATAATCCTCAAATCCCTTCCATCGCAACACCTCAAGGCTACTTATTATTCATCATTCCCTCGTATAATATGCAAATGTTATGCATTAAACTCAACTTTTCATTCATTTGAAGTTTGGAGGAATATCAAGTGGAGAAGCGTGAATGTTTATTGTTTCCAAAGATGATAATTTGGCGCATGTTATTCGCGCTGCGTTGTCTTTTTGTATTCTCTTCGTGAAGTTAATTGTGATATCATGCAAATCAAGATATTTTCTTGCGAATTGGTGTTAATTTCCTTTTTACGGTGGTAGAAGGAATTATGGAATGATGGTTTTGATAATCTTTTGGGGTAATTTGAGAGAAAAAGACTATTTCACGGGTTATTCATTGGGATATTTGATCACTGCGTCTTCATGCAAATTCCTTAAATGGCATAGTTGATGTATCATCTCTTCTTGTAGGTTTCGTATAACGAAACACGTGTAGTGGTTTTGTTAAGCCAGTTTACTAATAGTAATTTTGTAGCGCGCAAATTATCCCTCCCAAATATTGTTAGAGCCTGTGGTTTTTATTCATACAGGGTGGCCCATCGCAAACGTACCGCACGGCATTACAGGGTGGGAAAGAATGTTTTGACAAAATCAAAAAAATGTCAAGATTGTTCGTCAAGGAGACACATTTTGACGCAAAAAGCATAGTAAAACCTTTAACCCCCTAAGTAGGGGTGTCATGCCAAAAAAATGTTCAAATGGGAAGGGAGTCAAGTGATACCTCATTAGAAGGGGCTTGTCATTCTCTATACAGTGCTGCTTAGTTTTTGAAAATCGATCATTCTTTTAGAAAATATGGAGCGTTGAAACTCCAACAATAATGTGTGACGAAAAATGCAAAAATCGATTCAATTGTACTTCAAAACTCATCGTAGGTATTATTGAAATAAATTATTTCAAATGAATTCGTTGCTTTTGTCGATTTGCAGATTTTTTTGGCTCATTTTGGTGAGTAAAAAATTATCGGGTTTCTTTCTGCACGTTTAAATTAGGTCAAGTAGTTGCTAGATACCTGTGGTGGTAAACTTGTTCAAAAATGGTTGACTTTAAAATTCATCATTACGGATTATTCAATTGCAGAAAGAGTGGAAATTATTGAGCTTTTTTTTAAAAACGATGAATGTGGAAATCGGGTCGCGGGGTTATTTAACCAACGGCATCCTGACAAACATATCTCTGGAAAAAATTTTCGCGAATTGGTGACAAAATTTCGTGAAACAGGTTTGGTTCATAACAAAAAGAGGCAGCTTGAAAATCGAGTACTAAATGAACCTACGGAGATAGCAGTATTGGGGCAAGTTGCAGTAGATAGTACGCTAAGTACAAGACAATTGGCCATTGCGACGGGTGTGTCTCGTACTAGTGTCCAACGGGTATTAAAAAATACAAATTCCATCCTTATAAAATTCGCTTAGTGCACGAACTAAATGAAGACGACTTTGATCGTCGCTTGCAATTTTGCGAAGTTATGAGTGAGCCAGCGTTGAACGATGGTAATTTCCTATTTAATGTGTGTTTTTCGGACGAAAGTTCCTTCTTCCTGAATGGTTTAGTGAATTACCACAATTGCCGTTAGTGGGCTGACACCAATCCAAGGATTTTCCACGAGTCACACACGCAACACCCCCAGAAGTTAAATGTGTGGGCTGGTATTTTTGGAAATTCCATTGTAGGACCTTTTTCCATCCTGGAAATTTAGCAGGCGATATGTACTTGGATTTACTACAAAACTCCAACGATCCAGTTCTAACAAATATCATTGAGAACGATCCCGCATACAATGAACAGGAACTGATGTTCCAACAAGACGGAGCCCCTCCACATTACTCCCAAAATGTGCGCAATTATTTAATTGACACGTTTCCAGGACGATGGATAGGACGACGGGGCACAATTGAATAGCCACCTCGGTCACCCGACTTAAGTCCTTCGGATCCTTTTTTGTGGGGAAACATAAAAAGCCTTGTTTACAGAACATTAGAAGAGCTGCAAAGAAGAATTATCAACCTATGTCACGAAATGACACCGCAAATGCTCCAGAATGTACGACAACGGTTTGAAAATAACTTATACCACTGTATGTAGGTTGGCGGTTAGCAATTAGAGCAATTACTTGACTAATAAATAAGTTTCAAAGTACAATTGCATCGATTTTTGCATTTTTCGTCACACATTATTGTTGGAGTTTGAACGCTCCATATATTCTAAAAGAATGGATCGATTTTCAAAAACTGAGCAGCACTGTATAGGGGATGACGAGCTCTTCCTAATGAGGTATCACTTGACCCCCCTTCCCATTTGAAAAAATTTTTAGAATGACTCCCCTACTCAGGGGGTTGAAGGTTTTACTATGCTTTCTGCGTCAAAATTTGCCCGCCTGACAAAAAATCTTGATGTATTTTTGGATTTTGCCGAAAAATTCTTTCCCACCCTGTAATGCCTTGCGGTACGTTTTCGAAGGGCCACCCTGTATATGAAACTACAGAAGAACGTTTTTTTATGACTTCTATATTGAACGTATGACAGACAACTACGACATATGTAAAATTATATCAACTAAGAAAAACATATACAAAATGATCAATATCCATATACAGAAATATCAATATAATATTTAGTCGATTGCAACACCCCTTCTAAATATTCGCAATCCTCAAGCCAATTTTTTCTCGCAAATACTCGAGTTTAATAGCTCCCAAAGGTTTGGTTGGAACATCTGCTTGCATTTCTTCTGTCGGACAGTATTGGAATTCAATTTCCCCACTGTTTTTTAGGTCTCTGATATAATGAAATTTCACGTCGATGTGTTGAGAACGATTTGTTGTACATTAGTGATCAAACATTTTCAGATTGCTTTGGTCAGCTTCGAATACTGTGATTTTTTTAATGTCTTTCTTGAAATCCATCAGCAATTGTCTTATCTGTTGAAGTTCTTGGCATGCCTCACTCAATGAAATATATTCTGGTTCCGATTAACTCAAAGATACTGTGGATTGTTTCATACTCCTCCATGATATTGGACTTCCAAATATTTTTATTATGAATCCACATGTTGATTTTCGATCTGCCTCACTCAATGAAATATATTCTGCTTTCGATGAATTCAAAGATGCTGTGGATTGTTTTCTACTGCTCCATGATATTGGACTTACAAATATTTTTATAATGAGTCCACTGTTATCTCCAGCCCAATCAGCATCTGCTTACATTTCAATTTTGTTTTCAACTCCATTTGTTCCTAATAGTAGTTTCATATTCCTCGTAGTTTATAAATAACGCATTACCCGTTTCAATTCACTCCAATATTCTTGTGTAGGATTGACGATATTTCTACTCAGTATTGATATGGTTGCTGCTATATTTGGTCTGGTTTTTACTGCTAGGTAGAGTGAAGATCTGATTCCTTTCCTGTATTGCAAAACTGTCTCATTTCCTTTAATTTTGAAGTATCCTGTGTCAAGCGAAATATTCGATGTTGTTGCTCCTTCCATATTGAAAACTTTCAAGATTTTTTCAATATAGTTTCTTTGATGTAGATGAAAAATGCCATTTTCTTTCTTTCAACTTCAATACCTAGATACTACATCAACTTTCCGAGCATTTTTATTTCGAAATTATTTGCCAATAGTTCCCGTACTTCCTGTATATCTTCCTTGAAATCAGCAGCTCGAATAATATCGTCCACATAGATGAGAAGGTGAATAAATCTGTCATATATTTTCCTCGAAAATAAACATGGATCTGCAACGCCCCTTCTCAAACCATAATTCATCAGTACTTCGGATATTTTTTCATTACACACTCTAGCTGACTGTTTCAACCCATAAATACTCTCCTTTAATTTGCATACCAGCATACATGTATACAGTTTCTTTTAAGTCTCCATTTAGGTATGCTGTTTTTACATCTAGGTGTTTGACTATCTTGTTCTCTAATCCACTCATCGTAAGTAGTGCTCTGACGGTTGCTTGTTTCACTACTGGAGCGAATACTTGATCATAATCTCCTTCATATTTCTGTGATAATCTCGCTACAAGTCTTGGCTATATCTGATGGTTCCGTTACTTGGATCAGATTTCATTTTGTATATCCATTAACAGTCAACTATTCGTTTGTCTTCTGGACATTTCACCAATTCCCATGCTTGGCATTCTCGCATAGATTATATTTCATCTTCCGTGGCTATTTTTTTCTATTTCTCATTTTCATGGCTTCTTCAAATGTTTTAGGTTCATCATTTTCTTCTAGTTTCAAGTAGTTTTTTATTTCCACCTCCTCCTTTTCATCAGCTTCTTGTTCTTTCAAATCTTCATCAAATTCAACAGTTTGGTTTTCTGTTTCTTCCTGTTTCAATTTTTCGGCTGTATTATTATGAAATCAAGAGCATATTTTCTCTCTGTAATAGAAAATATTGAAGAATCAACATCAAGTTACAGCTTGAATGATCATGTCATTGTAATTACTGGATTGAACGATTTCAGAAATGGAGGAATTCCGCCACTGAAGAATATACTAGAAAAACTGAGTAGGTAAATGTGTCCACACCAATATTGTGGTTTTCTCAATACCATTTAGTAAATCCAATGAATGAAATGGAAATGAATACTATGAATTCAACTTCATGTTGAAAAAATACCTCGACCAGTTCAATCATATTTTTTTTATGATGACAAATATCAATAACTCTTTGATTAGCAAAAAACACTCAGCAAGAAATGTAGCAACAAATATCCTGAGTAATAGTCATGCAAATAACACCAAAAAACCCCAAATGGGGGCGAACTCTTTCACTCAAACGAAAAAAAACACCATGTCGAAAGATTTTTCATCCTCAGTCCACAATCGAACAAGCCAATCCCAAATGATTTTGATTCATTAATACTGCTGTTGAACATTCAATCTATCAGACGTAAAACTGATAAATTATTTTTATTCTTGGAACAAGTAAATTCTACCGACAGTGTCCTTCCCACTGAGCCCTGTATCAAAGCTCATGAATTGTTCTTTATACCAAATTATGAAATACTTTCTCTTTACTGTAGATCCGACGCAATACATGGTTGTACGTAAATCGCTGCAAAGTGTTTTGAACTGTCGATGGTGTTTTCCAAAAAACTCAGCCAATACATTCTATGTCTTTATCGTTCATCCACTTCCTGTGTGACAGAATTCTTGAGTAGGCTCGAAACAATTATATGCGATTTATCAAATCGCTCTGAAATTATTCTAACAGGAGACTTCAATATTAATTTGAGTGATAATAACATTAATACACTAAGACTAAAAAATCTTATTTACTCGTTTAATATATGTATGTATGTATGTTGATGGTCCTACCAGGTTCTCTCATTTCTCGTCTTATTTGAATACTGAATCTCCCCAGAATTCTTTTCACTTCACTCCCATCAATACCCACGAACTGAAATAAATTATTATGAGTATCAAAAATAAGAATTCTGCTGGGAAAGATGGTGTTTCAGCGAATATTTTATTGAATTTCCCTGATTCTGCATTAGTTGCATTAGCCTACGCTATCAATAACTCATGGCAATGGTTATTCCTTTATACAAAGGGGAAAAAATCGATCAACCATCAAGTTATTACCTCATGTCATTGCTATCGACCCTTTCAAAAATTATCGAAAAACTTGTAAAGATCTGCATGATGGCTTTCATGGAACGCCGCAACCTACTAAATCAGAATCAATTCGGTTTTCGAAGCAATATAAGTACCAATGATGCAATGTTCAAACTTTTGGAACACGTGTATGGTCAAATAAACGATGGAAGTATAGTCGCAGCAGCGTTCTGTGACTTAACAAAAGCCTTTGACTGTGTAAGTCACAGAATATTGCTACAAAAACTTGAATTATACGGATTTCGAGGATGTACCCTTGATTGGTTCCAATTTCACTTCGGGAACCGGACACAAAAAGTATTAATCGGACAAGAATCTTCCGGATACGGGTACAATAATTGCGGCGTTCCACAAGGGTCAGTTTTAGGACCTCTACTGTTTTTGTTATACGTGAATGATCTGGTGCTTCTCAATGTTCAAGGCAAGTTGACTCTTTTTGCTGATGTTACCACCATCTTGTGGCACGGAATAGCATCTGCAATACCAGCGGAACAATCCAGAATGACTTAGTCAAGATAAAAGAATGGTGCGACTCAAATTCGCTCACCCTGAATACTGATAAGACCAAATTACTCTCTTTCAAGTGTGACATGCATAACCATTGGGCATGACCCACTAGAACGTGAACATCATACAAAATTTCGTGGTTTGATTATTGACAATGAGCTGAAATTTGAAGAACACATTTCGTCTCTCAGTAGAAAACTGGCCTCTGGATGTTATGCCGTGAAAATTGCTACAAGCGAGATTGGTTCAAAAACAGCCAAAACAGTGTATGCGCTCTCTTTGAGTCCCACTTCAGATACGGTATTGCTTTCTGGGGCATGTGCAGCCAACAAGGGTTCAATAGCATATTCGTTCAACAGAAGAGAGCGTTGAGATATATATGTAGGGTATCTCCTATTCATTCATGCAGACCGCTCCCCATCTCCCAGAAAATACTCATGCTACCTTCTTTACTTGTATCAGAAAGCGTGTGCTTAGTCTTCAAAAATCGTCATAATTTGGATAATCCCCAGCTATATCACAGAACAAGTAAGACATATAATCTTAATCTGCCACTTCCTATACCTTCCTCGAACCTGACCAGAAACTCAATTATATACGAAGGCATAAAAGATACAACCATCTACCTTTCCACTTGAAGGCTATTACCTCTTTCAAAAAATTCCGAAAATTTGTCAAAGAAGCATTACTCAAGGGAGCTTACTATAGTTCGGAGGAGTACTATTCTGAGACTTGGTAGAGGCAATCCATGCAAATAGTTTCGTGTAATTGTAAAACAATGTACTACATTTCTATATGTTTAGAAATAATTGCTGTGATATATAAAACAACATTGATGTTTAGTAGATACAACAATTTTTTTTTTCTTCTAAACTTTTGTAAATAAAACATTATTTTCTTTGACTATGTCTCTCTCTCTCTCGCTCTCTCTCTCTCTCGCTCTCTCTCTCTCTCTCTCTCTGCTCTCTCTCTCTCGCTCTCTCTCTCTCTCTCTCTCTCTCTTTCTCTCTCTCTCTGGTTCTGATTGTGATAATGGCTGAACATATTGTGTATTGTCCATAAATAATAGTTTTTTTTTATTGTTTGTATATAGACATTAGCAACTTTTTTTAATTTTATGTAACAATACTTTGTCAATAAGACGTATCTATATCTTCAGACAACAAAGCATATTTTGATTGGTTGATAGATTGTTTTCCATTGAAAAAATTTCCCAGTTTAGCTTGATTGATGGCTTCTTCAGAATTAATGGATAAATTCTGAAATCTACCTTTTTGACTGGCCGCGCAATTGAGTTTTTTTTATTTGACGCTGCCGAGAAATGTTGAAAATCCATATTGAAGAAATCAAAAGAACACCCACTTCATCAAATGATTTTCAGCAAATTGGGTTTACAAAATCACAACACTTGTTTCGCAATACAATAGCATCTTCAGGTGGGGATAATAACTCAACGTAAAACATCATGATTCTTGAATTAGTATTATATTCACAATTGAAGGAGCAATTGTGTAGTGAAACAATTTCATAGTTTGTGAATCCATTTAGTTGAAATCATTCAGTGCAGTGGGTTCTTTTCGCAGAAGAATTCGTATTCTAAGAAGAGATTTCAAGGTACATCAAAAACCTGAGTGATGTCACGATAAAAATGGAGTGCGAGTCGATTCTTGTCAGAACCGTTTTATCTTCAATCAACAAAGGGTTGAAGAACCCACACGTGGAAGAGAACAAGAGAATGCTGAGTAATGAACAATAATATATAATAACTTTAGCTGAATATTGAATTTCTGGGATCAAGGAAACACCCCATGAGCGAAAAGTTCATATTCCAACACTTACTCCTAAGCAGATACTTCGCGTGTTCCGCAACTTCAACCGAAATACAAATTAGGCCTCTCTGCCGAGAATCTGTTTCTTAATTACAAACTCTAAACTTCTGAGTGTATTCGCATGTTTTAATATAATTCCGAATCCAAGAGCCAGCGTTATGTTCAACCAAGAACTGCATTTTTACTACTTCCTCTGTTCGAAGGCATCGATATGAATCCGAGCAAAGTTGGCTACGAACGGAGCTAATGATTTTCCGTAAGCGAATATTTTATTATTCATAGGTCGACCAAAATATTTCACGACTTTCTCATTCCGTTCACTACTTGCCTGTCCTATGCTATTTTCGATCTGAATTCGTTGACCCCTAATGAGGATTAATGTTTCCTTCCAATTCAGAAAACGCATGGAATCCTGAAGAAAACGCGAAAGAGAATTGAATCGAAGTAAATATTAGGAGAGATAATTCCAAGAAATTATTGAGGATGCAAAAAAATCAGAGGTACGTGGAATAACTGAGATGTTGAAAGAGTTCAATCTTTTTTCGTCTGAAATGACTTAAAGTTTGATACTATCGCTATGAATACAGATTTACTTCCAATGTTTCAACTACCGTACCGATCATTCCCATTGTAGTACCGTTTCTTCTTCCTTGGGTGGATATAAGGCATCACGCAGTTAGCATTGTTACTTATAAAAATTGATAAACCACCATTATCTTGTTTGGGTCAAGGATAGAAGATAAGATTCTTGATGAGAAATAGAATGCATAAATTAGAGCTCTAGGTATATCTACACATTTAAAATTATGATTCTCTCACTTGATGTGATTGAACAACACTGTTGAAGGCCTGAAAAGCCGAAGAGTAATACAAAGCTTTCATTCAAATGCGTTAAAAAATTAAAAATAATTGCTTCAGATGTGTGACGTAGGTTATTCCGTGAGTTATAGATTCAAGAGCTTGTCGCGCAGTTTTCAGTTCGAATAGAAAAGCGACAAGCTTTTGAATCTATAACTCACGGAATAACCTATACATGATATATTAAAACAAGTTATTTTTTACTTTTCAGCGCATTCGGATGAAAGCTGGTATTTAAAAATAATGTTTATTAACCCTAGAATACGGGACTATGTTTGCCAAACGTAATTACGGGACTATCGTAAATTTTACTACTCAATAAAAAAAAATCTTTATCAAACTTCATTTCAAAAAAAAAAAAAAAACAACATTCTTCATTATCAGAACAAATGTTTAAAATTATAAAACCAAGATTTTTTATTATTTTTCACAACATACGGTGCAAATATCTCCTAGGTGTTCACCGCAAATTAGATTTTTGCACTCCATACAATAATTAGTGGTCATCCGCCTTTTCTTGCTTGTACAATAGTAACAAGTCTTTCTCTCCTTATCTTGGGGTGTGTTCACAACGTTTTCTTTCAATATACCGAGGATTTCAGCAATGTCTTGCCGAAGATATCGACGTAAAGTTTTGCTGTTATATCTATGCTGCATCCATGGTTTGGCAAGGCAAAGACCTAAATCAATCATGTATTGGTATCTTGAAATAGGTTTTTTGCCCTTTTCCAACTTATTGAAAGTGTAAATTACATAAGAGTTTATGCTGGCCATATTTATCATCCCATAGAACACACATAATGGTCATCTCCGTATTTTTCTGCTAGAACTCATATTTGAACACATTTGGTCGAAGGAGTCCACACCTGATTTGGTCTCATTATAGTTATGAATTATTATTGGCTTACCGGTTTTTCCTTGTATCCCTGCCTTTTCATGCATAGTCGAAAGTAGCAAAACTACTTTCTTTTTCTTTGGCATATAAGATACCAATGTCTTTTTTTGATCGAAACAAAACATTGACGTTTTTGCGTTTCGACTTTTTCCATTCAAGAACTCCTTGGGTATCTCTTTTTCATTTTTGCGTATAGTTCCTATCATAGTTAATTTGTAAGGACTTTGTAGCAACTCGTCAACAAGGGGAACCGAGGTGAACCAATTATCCATGGTAACGTTACGATTTGTACCATGGATTGATTTTGTTAACTCTTTTACATAAAAATCGGCTAAAGGCAAACCATTGGTCTCTGTTTTTTTTTCCAAGTAAGGACTTGCATCTGACATATACTTAGTGGCGGAATCGCAAACCATAACAATTTTTATCCCAAACTTCGCGGGCTTATTGGGAATATACATTCTAAAAGGACATCGTCCTCGGAATGCCAAGAGTTGTTCATCAATGGTAACATATGAGGTTGGACTATATGAATTTCTACACGTGTCAATAAAAATTTCCCAAATTTATCGAATGTGTGTAAAAGGATCATTTATCTTCCTCTCTTCTCGTGTTTCTTTATCATCCCATCTAATACAGTTCATCGGGTACAAAAAACGGTCACAATTCATACACAATCTATAAAACTTGCCGGAAATAGTGCTATCAAACATGTGCCTTGCTGACAAATGATTATCTTTTTTTGCGGCAGAAAGGATTAGAACACCAAACAAGGCTTTCAGCTCGTCTTTTGTCGTTGCGGAAACATTCTGGTGGCCACTGTATTTTCGCAGCACCTTCAGGACCAGCTATAAAATGTATAATATTCCTAGCAGCCGTTCTTTTGGATTGCTGAGGCAACTCAGATGACCATTTGTGACCATTCTTGCCTTTTAGACGTTTGTTTTTCAAGTTGATCACATATTTCAAACGTTTACGTACTTGTGATGAAGAATATCATCTTCATCTAAACGAGGTTCTATTTCTTCTTCAGATTGAATTGGGCTAAATGCTTGTTGGATGAGACAAGCAGCCCAATTATTGTCTATTGTCTTCATCAAGCTCACTGTCGGAGGAAGATGATTCTTCGAAGTCACTGCCATCACTGTCGTCAAATGATTCTGGATCATCATCTTCTCCATTCATAATACGTGCCGCTTCCTCCTCCAGTTGTTTTTCGGTCAAAAGCTCTTGAAATGACATCTTAAAAAAAACACTATATTTATTATAATGTATCTAACTAATAATAATAAAAAAATATCTCACCTGAAATTTCTAATACTATAACACTAACAATCGGTACAAAAAATAAAAACCAGTTTAATTTATAAAATGATGTAAACACGGGACTTTCGTAAAATTAACGAACCTATCGCCAAAAAATCACTTTAGGGTCGGAAACTAGAGCGACCGCACACCTCACAGTCTAGCTGAATACTAGACCACAGTTTATAGCTAAAGAAACTGCTTCTTCAGCTATAAACTGTGACTAGACTAGAAGGTACTCAATAAGGCAATTCGATAGATTAACCGTAAGTTACCGAAAAAGCACGAAGTCTTAGAGGCGTACGAATGACCCGTATTCTAGGGTTAATCATGTATTCTGTGCTTTTTTTTGTGAGTACGCCTCAATTATTTATTTGTTGAAGCACCGTTATTTTCTGTGAGTTCTGAGCTATCTAGTTCTTCAATGAGGAGACCATCTAAAGATTGAATCGTTCGCCATCCTGGAGCTGCTATCTTCAATTCATGAATTTTGACAAAAAATCGAAATATTCGACTGAATTCATAATCTTCGACCCAAAAACCCCGACAAACAAATTTTCAATAGAAACGGTCCAAAATCACAGAACTCGTCCAACATCTTGGAGCCGCACTTGAATTTATGAATTTTGACGAAAAATCATAATCTCGACCCCAAAAGCTCCACATACTAATTTTGAATAGGATGGGACCATAATCGCAGAGATCGTCCGTCATCTTGGAGCCGCCACTTTGATTTTATGCATTTTGTCAAAAAATTCATAATCTTCAACCCCGAAACACCCCACACACCGATTTTGAATGAATCGGGCCATAATTACAAAATGTCCGCCATATTGGAGCCCCATCTGGAATTTGTGAATTTTACAAAAACGTATAATCTTCGACCTCGAAAACCCCCAGATACCAATTTTGAATGATCGGACCATAAAACAGATCGTCGGCTATAGTAAAGCCGCCGTTTTGATTTTATGAATCCTGACAAAAAATTCATGATTTTTGAACTCGAAAACCCAAAATAATTAATAACCAAACATTTTTTTAAATTTTCAGACAACTAAATGTGGGTCAAATTTTACTTGTAAGATTTGAATACACACTCGGAACAGATGAAAATAAATGAAAGCTTGTAATATGTTTCATTTTTTCTGACACATGACTAAATTTATAGGAATTTTAGAATCGATTAATAAATTAAACCTTTCCGACTGGACGCGCAACAAACAATGTAATCAAATTTTTGAAGTTAACTTCAACCTACCTCTGATTGTCGTATCGAAATGAAATTTGGTGTGTATACACATACATACATTATATTTTAACCCCCTGAATTCATATGAAGTCATAGACGTTATACGGGACCTCAAAATTTGAAATTTGGTTGAAACAGACTGCCTGTCAACAAAAGTTATAAAATTCGTAGACAGATATATTGCGGAGCCCCTCTCATATATTATCAATTTACCAGTAGGGACGGGAGCCTTCCCAAATATGCTAAAGATCCGTAAAATAAATCCAATCTACAAATAATAACTTTTAAACAAAAAATAGATCCGACGAAATACGGAACTGAAAAGTAAAAAATAAAATGAACCTTCTTAGTCTTAATAACTAAGCTCCTAAACTAATGTAAGTAACTATTGAGACGGCGCCAAACGAACAATCAACGAAGATCATTAAATTACTTCAAAAAAATTATCAGAATGTCACCGCGCAACTCGATGCCATCATTTTACGCTTTACCTAAATATTTTGCTTGTTTGTTTTTTTTTTTTTTTATGTTCTGGTTCCCACGAAAAGGGATATCCTGTAATGTTCAGAGAACATCGTGGGAACCAAGGGAAAGAAGGTAGGAGTTGGTGTTCTTCTTAAATTTCTGGAGGTTGTATGCCTCGGGGAACACCTCCCTAGGCAATGAGTTCCAAAGCCTCGCTGTTCGTTGGATGAACGAGTCTTTGGAAAGTAATGTTCTGCAGGTCTCCAAAGTGACCACGAAGGGGTGTGATGACTGAACTTGATCTCGAAGAGACTGCCAAAGCAGGAACGATTGTTTATTGTTTGGCGCCGACTCAAAATTAGTTACTTATATTAATTCAGGAGCTTAGTTATTGAGACTAAGAAGGTTCATTTTATTTTTTACTTTTCAGTTCCGTATTTCGTCGGTTCAATTTTTTGTTGAAAAGTAATTATTTTTTAATTCTATGTGGCTAGAAAAGAATCATCCAAATCGGATAACCCAGTACAAAGTTATGCCTGATAGAAACGAATAATGGACCAAAATCCAGAGGGTGAACGATCGATATCCTCCATTCTGTTACCCTTAGAGGTGGCATTTTTTTTTCAATTTGAGATGGGATCAACTTTGAAGTACACCCTATCCATTGAAAAAAAATTATCATCGAAATCGGACTACTCTATGGAAAGATATGCGTATGTTGGCTAAAATCTACTAATTACTACCTACTTAATTTTTGATCACTTCCAAAATACTCACCTACCTAGCTTACTTCAACTATTGACTGTTGAATAATATGATCATCTAGTTCATCTATTTATTGTTATATAATATAAATTATTTTTGAAAGTTCTGGTCAGTTGATTTTATCATTTTGTATATAATTCCGTCCTTTCATAGAATGTAATTATTATTGTGAGGATGTAGGAAGATCTGTCAATGTCAACTACATATGTGTGCCACTGTTCACAAGTGAAAAATCAATCATCCTCTATTTTTCTACCCATAGGGGTAGATCATTTCATTTCAAATTAGAATATGATCAACTATGAGGTATACCCTATCTGATAAAAAAAGAATCATCCAAATCAAAGATTCCAGTACAAAGTTATGCCTGATAGAATCGGTTAACGGACCAGAATTCAGAGGGTGAGTGATCAATATCCTTCATTTTGCTACCATTAGGGGTGGATTTCATCTTCAAATTCAAATGGGACCAACTTCGAAGTTCACTCTATCCACTAAGGAAGGAATTATCGGAATCGGACGTCTAGTAAAAAGTTATGCGTGGTCATACATAAAAAAAATATACGCGTCGACTAGAGAACCTCCTCCTTTTTGGTTTCGTCGGTTGGAAACAGGATCTACTTCCTTTAGGAAATTATAGACCTATAACTATTTCTAGTGTCATCAGTAAAGTGATTGAGCGTTGCTTAAATAACAGATTTTTTTTTCTACTGAAAAATAATATAATAACCGATTGTCAGAATGTATTTATTCCAGGCCGTTCGACTGAAACTGCCTGTGTCAATTTTATCGAATACATCCATAAAAGTGTTGATTGTGGTAAGTACGTCGGGGCGCTCTTTTTCGACCTATTGAAAGCGTTCGACTCCATCGACTGAAATTTATTGAAGACAAACTTCACGCCTTGGGGATACGAGGAAATTTTCTTGCATGGATTATTTCATTTCTGAGTTTCCGGAGAATACAGGTGCAATTAGAAGAAACTAAATCAGATTGGAATTGAGGTAGAGTTCCTCAGAGTTTGGTATAAGGGCCTCAGATTCTTCTTGTATTTGTAAATTACATGCCGTCCTATATCAAGTCGGAATGCAAAGTTTTATTTGCCGATGATACTTCCATTGCAGAGGAGGTCGAAAGACCTGCAGAACTTCAGATTAGGCTGAATAAAGTAGCATATATATTCACTACATCATGTAAATGTAACAAACACTCGTGTTGCGGTGTTTCGGAAAAAAAAACTATAAAGCACCAATTTCAGAACAAATCAAGTTTTTGGGTATACACCTTGATGAAGCACTCTGCTGGAAATATCAAATTCATTATGTTGCAGAAAATTATCAAGTGGGTGCTTCGCTCTGCTACAGCTGAAAAAACAATTCGACCAAAAAACTTTGATCAATGTTTATTATGCTGTTATATATTCACATATCACGTATAATATCGTTTTATGAGCAGGAGCCACTGAAATAAATAGAGTATTCGTAGCCCAGAAAAGAGTTATTTGAATTTTATTCAACTTGAAAAAAAAAACTGACTCATGTAAATCATACCTCAAGCAATATTATCTATTAACTGTTCCGTGTGTATATAAATTCATAGATGTTTGTGCTAGATTGAACGGAATATCAATTATTGAATCAGAAATGGTGATAATCACCGTTACCCCACAAGGCATGGTAATAAAATTAAGATCCAGAAACATTCAACTAGCTTATATGGAAAGTCTCCTTCGCTGGCAGGAACAAAATTATACAATCATCCACCACCCGAGCTGAAAGATAAATAATCGTACAACCTATTCAAAAAGAGAGTTAGAGAATTCCTAGCATTGCATAGTTTTACTCCACCACTGAATATCTTAGTTATGAGTGAACTGGGAGTTTATTTTTTAAATAATGATTTTCCGTATGTGAATATTCTATCTTTATATGTGAATATTCTGTTTGTTTTTTTTTCTTATATGTATTCAATGTGTGTTATATGTGTGTTATACTATCATTTGATTTTCAGATTTATTTCGACACTTCAATTGACATATCCTATTTCATGTATATGAACACAAAGGACGAATTTTTCCATTCTATTCTATATGTAGTTTGGATGCCAATACTATAATTTGGTATCTTGGAGCTGATCTGATGATGGAGCCTGGAGGTGAATCGTGGAATTCTTCAGTGGCTACTAGTAAAATATAGTAAATACACTCAGTCCGTTCTCAGCATAATTTGCAATTCAAAGATATGGCGAATGCACTGGTTCTGAGCATATTTGCCAAAATTATGTTATTAATAACTTCCTTCTCATGTGGATGAATCAATCGAAAAGTTTTTCTTCCGTAGTCTTTTTTAGTCTTCTCTAGGAATACGGTCTAAAAAGTTGAAAATAGAATGATAGTTTGAAAAAAACTGAGAAAAACACGCATATATAACAATAAGGACTGAAACTGATTCAAAGGGGTGAATGAGGGTTGCCTACAGTTTTAATAGCCAACATTTTTTATTTTCGCTAGAAAAAACGATTTGAATATCACAGTTAAGTTGGCCATGAAAAAACCTGAAATTTTGATCCTTGCATTATTTTGAATCAGCTAACAGTTTTTCTGTAACATATGTGGATCTAGTTGTGAAGTAAGGTAAGGTAAGGTTTTTGAAGTCCATTGCTACTGATATGACCGAGACATTGGTGCCATAAATCATAATCACTCGAAGTTTTTGTCACACATACTTTATCTCTAACGAGGTCGAGTGTGTATAAACCATATTTACTTCTAGAGCCTGTTCCTAAAACTTCTTCGGTATCTTTGCTTCTTATAGTACACTTCATGTCATTGAAAAATAGTTCGTTTCCTTCATCAGCAATTTTTCCAACTTATGATAGGTTATCTTCAAATTAGGAATGTATAAGGAGTCTTTGACGAGGATCTCTTCTGAGCTGCCATTGATATTCACTGCTAAGAGATATCACCTATACCTTCGGATAAAATTTGATTTCCGTCAACAATTTCTACGTTGATTTTTCGATCAGCAGAATTGATACTTTTGAATAATTGTCTTCGTGAACTCATATGGCGGGTTGCACCAGAATCTAAGTACCAGTTTTCATCGCTTTCTGCTGTCACCTCTGTCTCAACAGATGCGTATGCATGTCTTGGTTCCTGATTGGATGTTGATGGCTTTGTTGATGACTGTTCTTCATGATGGTTTCTTTTGTTTCTGCACACATTTGCTATATGTCCTAGTTTTCCACATATGAAACACCTATTGGAATGCCGTTTTTCATTTTGCTCAGTAGCTTGAAATAACTTCTTGGCATGGTTACTGCATTTGCTTCCTAGAGCTGAGTCATTCTTCATAGAATTCTCGTTTCTCCTGGCTTCCTCTTGTAAAAGATTTTCGATAACGGAATCTGATACCAATATTCTAGCACTATTTTCCATAGTTATGACTGATGAATCGTAATCGTCTGTTAGATTTGCCAGCAATTTGAACGCCATATAGTCATCGCTGACTTCTCTGCCAACACCTTCCAATTCGGTTTGGAATTCTAGCATTTTGTTGAAGTAGTCCTCCATTCTGTGAAAATCACTCAGCTCAGTTGAATAGAGCTGACGATCCAGTATGATTTGCCGCCGGAGTTTAGTACTCTCGAATGCTTCTTTAGCGTTGTTTGCAGTTTTCGTGCGAACGTAGGTATTCGAATGGATATTACAAACTATCGCGGCTGAAGCTTGTTGATCAGTTTCAGTATCAACTGTCTCACCTGCTGAGGGTTCGATAGCTTTCCACAACTTGTCTCTTATGAGTAGCATTTTCATCGCATATTTCCAGGTTCCATAATTATTCGCTCCTTCTAATTTTTCGACACGATATACTGACTGACTTGCCAAAACAATAGTTTCTCAATTTTTCAATAAACTATATATGTTGAGCAATCCTGGGCCCATAACCTGATGAGTCATGATGAATAGAAATACTGGACTGAACAGTAAATGTATAATAATAGGAAAATATAAATGTTTCTCAAATATGTCACACTGATAATTACTGAAACTATAAACATCAACAACTATATCAACTGTTCAGGATATATATGCAAAGGTGCCATGATACATTGAAATATATACTGAGTGTATTATTTCAACAGATACCAGGTCTGGAGTTTCTGATATTCCAGAGAATGTTTCCATGGAAAAATTCAACGAATGTGAATTTCAAACAAACTTTGGTACGTTCGAAGACATATGATAGAAAGATCATATCACCAAGAGGTGAAATATTCGTTTCATTGCAATACAATGACATTTTCAATGATAATTGTGGTTAATCATAATTAAAAATGTTCAACACCATTATTGGGTCCTGATCTTTTGAAAGTGTTCAAATTCAATTAAATAGCTTTTCTGAAGTCAATAATATTGAGTTGAAAGGGTTGGACTCATTATTGGATTAATATGAGAAATTTTATAAAGATGAGCTGGGGTTATACAAATATGAAAAAGTAGGGTTGAAAGTTCATCCAAATGTTGAGCCTATTTGTTGTAAAAAAATTTTGTTTGTTTTGTGAGTGGTTTGTAGTGTATCCGTGAAAATCAAATGTGAGTTTTTTTTTATATATATATATATATATATATATATATATATATATATATATATATATATATATATATATATATATATATATATATATATATATATATATATATATATATATATATATATATATATATATATGTATATTACGTTCCCCACAAAATCAGTATTCCTAGATCTTGATGAAAATTATTCTTCCTTTTAAATTTTTGTATTCTCTACCACTTATAATTTCTCATTGCAGATCATGAACTACTCCCATGAAAATAATATTTCTGAGTTTTTTACTTTTTTTTCTTGTTTAGTTTGAATGATTTTTTTTTGTAGAATGTGAATGAAAAAGAATTTTTTTTTTCATGGAATATATTTTTCGTGAGTTTAAAACAGTTGCATATAAATGTATTAATTTCTATATTTATAGATTGAATTTGGAGTACATGGGTTGTGAATTTTGTTATGATCGGATCGGAAGAAAGATTATATTTCGCCGGAAAATTATTCAATACTCAATTATTCAACTGAGAGATCCCCCCACCCCAGAGATCACCACCTCCAAACCCATCACCTCTGAGACCACCACTTCCACCGCAGAGCAAATCACCATCCTAGAACCCAGTACCACCACCCAAGAGGCATCCTTAAAAAATTAAAAATATAAAATTTAAAATAAGATATAAATTCTATAATGTGTTTTATTAATTTTTAGATGAACCTCAAAGCATCAAATTCAATATTTTTTCAGAAACGAAGATTGCAAAGCCTATTGTCAAACTACAAAATTTGAAGATTGGAGAACAACAAACCATTTATTCGGCCAAGAAAGTACCCACGAAATTTGGAGAAACAGTGCTTTTGTCAGTTATTTGTCAAACTGAATGAAGTTATTTCCAATTGTACGAACCAAGTTTCTCTTAGAAGCTAATATATTACTTCATTTTTTTTTTGTAAAAAATCGTGGGGTACTTTATACTCACTTCTCATGATGATATCAGGATAAATAATATCAAGCACTACGCTTTTATAATAAAAGAAAATTTTTTGGTAAATGACTTATTATTTTCAACTTTCTAGACCTTATCGCCATAGTAACGTGTTTTTTTAGTTTTTTCAGACTATAATTTTTCCAACATGAATACCCCCAAGTAATGAAGTCGTTTATGCTTGTTAAGCTACTACGTATAATTTATTTGATATTTATTGTTTTCATCTCAAAACAAGTGTTAAATCACTTACTGAGTACTCACATTTATTCACAGTTAATTGTCATTTTATCTCTTGTAATCCACATTTTTAATTTACCTTTGAATAAATTATTATTATAGTATTATTATAAGTATCATTCAATAAGTTTCTGTGCGCTTCATTTTCTTTTTATATGTTTTACTGGTATTATGTATTCTAGTATTATGTAATTTCTAAAGAAAATTCTATTTTTTTTTATTTGAAGGATATGAAGAATTTGAAATGAACAGAATGGGATTCAAATGAATTTAATTGAACTTAGTTCCTACTGTATATTCATTTACTACGTTGCACGTATATACTTCATATAACTCCTGGAAATGTTGCGAGCATTTGATACGATGGTCCCAGTAGTAGCATCTACTCGAATGAGGGTTTTTCTACACCAACAGAATAAAATATTGGAGTCTATATTTCAGAAAACTCAATAAAAATACTTCCCGAACACGATGACATTTGACGATTCGAGAGAAGGGCAAGCACAGAGTGGATTCCGGCTGGTGCGTGATGTGACTCGCGATACTCGGGTGTCAGGGACGGTACGAACTATTTTGATGGAAATTTCACATTTCTACATACATCGGGCTCTTCTTGGCTGCTTTCCGATTTCTGCCTCACAGCACTTTTATCTTTCGTCACCAATCAGAGGGCTTGTTCCTCTCACGGAATGAATTAGGAAGAAAACAATTCAGAAGAAAACATAGAATTTCAATAGTAGTGACCCTATACATTCCGAGACCTGTAAGTTTGATCCACAAGAATAATAATCTTCTAGAAATAGCAGATTCACAATGCAACACTCGTCGAAACTAATCCGCCATATTACCAATAACTAGCAGCTCAGCAGTGGAAGATTCAATAATTTATTATAGTATTATAATGAACCATCACCTTCCCTCTAACATAGGAAATATCACATGTACCAGACAGTTCAGAAAAAATTATAAAATTATTGATTCAGCAAGCTTTTTACGATATTGAAGATTATTTCACCTCCACTTTATAGCTCTGCATATGTGGGTACATGAGATATTATATATATATATATATATATATATATATATATATATATATATATATATATATATATATATATATATATATATATATATATATATATATATATATATATATATATATATATATATATATATATATATATATATATATATATTATGTTAAAAACATGAAGTATAAGAAACAAATATTTTTTTAACAATGTGCTTTGGAAGAAAATTAAAACTTTTAAAGAAAATAATAATAATAATAATTTATTGGGCCAAGTTATGTAAGTTACATTTGAGGTTCTCAAATAATACGAAAAACAGAAAATATGAACGAAACTGAGTACAGGTATATACAAGAAACGTCGACAAATATAGTAAAATTTTGAATATAAAACTATATGTATACTTATGTTAAGTTCAGTCACCTGAAATACATAAAACTCAAGAAAAATATATATAAGATTTAAAATTAGTCAATATTACATCACAACAGAAGATACATAGATAAAAAAATGCCTGCTTATATCTCAATCAATTGTTTCGTCAAAATTAAATTCGAAATATTCTTCTAGAGAATATAATGTGAAAGTTCAATAATATATTGATGATTGCTGCCTTTAACTGTTTGGTATGGGCATTTTTCAGTGCATCCGGTAATTTGTTAAAAATTTTGATGGATGTGTGATTGATTGGCTGTTGAGTTTTTTCAGGCGGTGATAGGGAATGCTCAACGAATTTCTATTCCTTGTGTTATGAGAATGGTAGGAAGAATTTGAAAATAGGGACTTTTCGTTTTCTTTCACAAACTTCACACATTGTAGAATGAATACTGAAGGTAAAGTTAAGATGCTGAATTTTGCAAATAACGGTCTAAAATGTTCTCGATGACTAGCCTTTGCTATTATTTGTACAACTTTTTTTTGTAATTTAAATATTCTCCCACTTTCTAGAGTTTCCCCAAAGAAGAAGTCGATAGGAAAAAGTTGAATAAAAATTACTGTAATAATAAGTTAATGCAGTATCTAGAGTAGTGAGTTCTATTAGTTTCCTAATTTGATACACTACTTTATTTAATTTTTTTGATAAGTGGTTGACATGTTCTTTCCAGTTCAATTTCGTGTCAATATGTATACCTAATAACTTAACGCTATTCTCTTGACTACCATTTGAGAACATAAGCTCGCTTGTTTTTTCTGTGTTTAGTTTTAAATTATTTGTCGAAAACCATTCTGAAACCCTTGCTATTGTTCCAGCATTTCGATTTTAGGTTTTTAATATCAGGGCTTATATTTAAAATTGTAGAGTCATCAGCATATAATGTCATAATATTTCATTCATAAGAAAAGACTACTAATAAAGTTATTTTTAATAAAAAATGCTCAGTATAATAGGCGGCTTTTTTTGTCGTAACGACTGACTGACTGACATGTCAATTGATTTCCTTTAAACTAGCAATGTTATTATTTAGTTACTAATCATCTGAAAAGTAATACTTTTGGATAAGTAAACCTTACTATGTTTCAGTCAAACAGCCATTTTTTTTCAAAAATTCATATCTCTTAAATTAGACATACAAACTAATTTAAACTGGCACGTGTAATTTCTAGTGACTTGTACTCCAATATAAAAAAATTGGCTGGAGCCATTTTCCCATGTATTTGGTGCGGGGATCTTCCATGAAACCTCACACACAGGTGTCTTTACCTAGGCGGCCTCCCATTTCACTTCTTCAGAGACGGCTCTGTCACTGCTCCCACGTACTATCAAGGGAAATAAAATATAGTTTTGAGGTTTGGAATTCACCCGTCCTCGAACACAATAGGCGCCAGGAGGGATTGTTGAACAACCTGACTTGTAACTAGATTGAAAATGCGGTTCAGCGGATTATTAAAAGGTGGATTCCGCTTTGATGTTTGGATATAAAGGGTGTTGATTTTTTGCAGGACGGTACATCAAGAAGATATGTGGAGAATTTATTAACGGTGGGATGGATTCACAGAGATTTCTCATTCAACAATTCTAGAGCTGAGTGGTATGAATACATGCCAGAGATATATTTTTTGAGATCTGGAAAAATTATCATGTATAGAGTACTTGGGCGTCATAGTAGACAAGCACAACGTTGGTCAGAACACATACTTCATGTGAACAAAAAGATCAGATCGCTATTTTATAGATTTTATACGATAAGAGATTGTCTCTCAGATGGAAATCAAATAACTATATAGGCCTCGCTGATTCAATCCTCAGGTAATGCATTGTATTTCTACTACAGGTAGCAGAAAATATTTTTTTCAGGTGAAAGTTGATGTATTCCATTAACTTATTTCTTAAGAGAATAAGATACTTGTTATAAAATAGTCATTTATGTATAGTTAAACCATTTACAATTGCAGAAGCATGGAAAACAAGTTTCGACTTGGAGCAATATCCTTTGAGCAGCATAGGCGGAGATAACTAATTCATTTAGATATTTGAATATTAAAAAAAAAAAATTGAATTAAAAAATATACCATTAGCGAGAAAGTTTATAATACTAGGCAATCGACTCATCATAAATTGGACTAGATCAAGCGCAATTTTCTTCAAAATAAGATACTTATGTTTGAAATCCACACTACCTATCGAAAACCTATTCATCTAAAATTTAATCCTTCTAATCTAAACGTATCCTCAAATGTTTTTCATTATATAAGGTCGTTGAGTTGGAACAAGTAAATAATAAATAAGAAAATGCAGAGAAAAATGTTTCCTTCCTACAAGGGTGTTCGGTTTAAATAGGGAACCAGTCGTGAACTAAGCCTTTTTTGTATCCCATTCGATTTTTTTTTCTGGAAAACGAAATTTTAAAGCAAAAATCATAAACAAAAATTAATTGTTTTAAAAGAACAAAACAAAATATTCTAGGCATTCAAACAGAAATAAATCAAATTCTAAGCCTTTTAACTTCAAAGGTTGTTTATAGTCACGACAGTCAGACTCGTCTGAACTAGAATCATTATTTGGTTGTATTATAATGGGTTGGACAGAAGGTTGAACCACATACTCGTCTTCCTTTTTAATAACATGTTCAACACATTTTTCCCAAATCTCTTGGTGGTCTCCTGTCATAACTTTTCTTACTAACGCAAATATTGTCCCCTATAATCGAATGTGAAACACAAATTGTATAAAACATTGCAGAGAAAAAAAATGTTTATAAATTTAAAAAAAAAAATCTTGATAGATGAAGGGGGAAAAAAAAGAACCAATCACCTGCATAAATTCGCTAATGTCTGAGTTCTATTCAAAAGGTAAAAATGTCTGGCTAATTGCTATACTCCAAAGCCAAAATTTATTCACACACACACACACACAACTTTTCTTACGTTTTCTACTGAGTAGAGATACTCAGTTTTGGAGTTTGATTGCATTTTCGTTATTCTGATTTTACGTTTCCCATATTAACTCTATAATAATAATAATAATAATAAGTTTATTCACTAATGTAAAAACAACAAAAATTAGATACAATACGATACAATAATACATTTCATTACATTTCATCTACTCAATTCTGAATAAACTCAGTGGCTCCCATGAAGTTTCCTTGTTATGGGAGTATTCCATTAACATAATCATGTTATTGCTCAGAACATATATACGCACACACACACGTACACATACAAAATATGATATATGAATATAAGTAAAAGTATAAGTAAAGTATAAGTAAAGTATAAGTAAAGTATAAATAAAGTATAAGTAAAGTATAAGTAAATAACATTTGCAAAAAAAAGAAGAACAAAAAATTATTAACAATATCTAACACACATTTACCAAAATTCATAATAGCATTCATCATCTGGTACTGGAGCTATTTGTTTGTATTAATTATTTCATTCAAATTATCGATAGATAAACTTCTCAACCAATCCTTGATTTTTTTTTTGTATAACTGATGATTATTTATATTCTTTATGTCTTGTGGTACTTGGGAATATATTCGGGGGGGCTGTGTAGAGGTAAGACCTCTGACCGATTGATTTCGTAACTTTCAAGTATCGATTTTCTGCAGCTTTTTTGTATCTTGTGTTATGTTCATGGGAGATGGCAACTAAGTTTTTTTTATCCTTCTGTTGGAGACATAATATTTTGTAAAAATATAATTTTGATATATCAAAAATTGGAATTTCACTGAAAAGACACTCGGTGGGGTAAGTTCTGTTTTTGGCATAAGGAATTTTCAAGAAATATTTTTGGGTAATATGCAATATTATGGAGGTAGTCTTAGAGGGGTGTGACCTCGTTTTTTTGCACAGCTTGTCAGTATAATATATTTTTTCTAACTTTACATCTTTTATAACAGTAAGCAAATCTTTTTTTGTTGGGCCTTTCTTACGATTGGTCGCAGGAATTGTTTCCAAACATAAATGCAATTATTTCAGCTTTTCTACTGCTACTATTTGGTATCTAACGGAGTTGCCACGAGTGATACTAGTCTAGTCAACAAGTGCTTTTTGGACCAACTTTTTTCAGCAGTCTCCGAAAATTATGATCGGAATGACATCTAGATGATTTTTGAAAAAAATGAAGTTCCGCTTGCAAAAATTGTAAAAGTTATTAACAATCAACTTAAAAAAGGGTGGCTTTGGTTTTTGCAAATATCTCAAAAATTAATGAAGATTTTTTAAATCTGAAAAAAGATTTAAAAAAAGAGGAAATTTCTTAGAAAAACTTTTGATTTTCGGAATTGTAGGATTAATATTTGTAATTTTCCCAGAGGAATGAAAATACGGCCGAAAAGGGGTACTCTGGCTTGGGCAAGCCGCGCCCACTTTGGACACTTTAACAATAAACATTATTTAAGAATACTAAATATGAAAATAAAAAATTGAAAAAATTCAGACACTAACTGAACAGATGAATGAACATTAATCCGAAAAAAAATTTCATCACAATTTTTCAATTAGTTATTCAATAGTTAATAATTTTTTTCTGCTTGAACATGAACATTGCAAGTGTGATAATTGTTAAACTATAAATTTAAGATTTTTTTCTCTCTTGGAGCAATTCTTGAAAGGCTTCAGAATAGAACCCTGTTGGAAAAATTAAAAAATGTTAATTTTTATTTTTTATTAATAATTTTCGTTTCGAAATTTTAATATTATTTTTTATCAGAACTGCATAGAAATAATTTTTAATTTTTTTTATCTCTAATTGTTTAAAACATTATTATAAACAAATGCGTTGTTTATGAGATCATTGAAATTTTTTTCATGGAATTTCAATCTTTGATAGAAATAATGATTTTTAAAAGAAAAATTGTTCCATACATTTTTTTTTATTGCTTAAAAACGCATTTGTTAATTAACAATTATTTTCTCCAACTTCTAATTAATATTAAGGAACCGTTTTTTCTTTCAAAATCATTAATTGTTTTCCTTTTTGATATAAAAAATATAATTCATTTTATTTAATTTTTCATTTTTATAATAAAAATTTTTTAAAAATAAATTTTTACCTTATTTTTTTTTACTTTCTGTCACCAAAACAGATGTTTTTTTTTTTTTTATTATAATTTTTTTAATTTTTAAATATAAGTTCTCTGTAACTTCGTCATTCTTACCTGGTTTTTCATCCTTAAAATTATTATAATTTATAAACCAATCGAGATACGATGAAAATACTCAGAACTTATTTAATCTCCATTAGATAAAGAACAAATTTAGCTAATAAATTCAGTTGTTACTTATTTATTTATTAAATTTATAGCAATTGTTGATGAATAATATTTAGAGAGAAATTTTTTTTTTGCTTTAATGCTTAAAAATCTTATCAATTATTGAAAATATGACTACCTCATTCAAGTATCTTATCAATTATTGTCCATTACTCAACATTTTTACCTTTTACATTTTAATATCACTTAATTATACTTCGAACTCTGAATATTACTATGTAAACAAAAATTTTTTGCAGAGTTCATTAGCCTAAGCGTATTAGAAAAAAAAATGATCTTTACATTGTTTTTCATTTGACAAAATTCATTTATGAGTAGTTATTAACATTTATAATATTTTTTTTTTACATTTTATTTTACATTCCGTTTATTTTTTTGAACGTTTCTTTGATGGTGGCTCGTAGTCTACAGTTTTTTCTTGTCTTATGTTTTCATCGTTCTCTTCGTCCCCCAGCAAAGTTTCCACGAATTGTCCAATAGAGACGGCATAATCAGCACAGGCACTATCGTCTTCATTCTCATTTTGTAAAGCGTTTTCTTCATCAACATCGCCGAATTCGTCATTATCATCTTCCATCGCTATCTTTTTGCAATTATCGCAACTCTCTCCTTTGCAATGCTTGCAGAGAGACGAACATGGAAGACCAGCCTTCCTGCATCCGCATCTTTCTGAACAATTTTTGAGGCAATTACAGTGAACTAATTTCAAGAGTTCATCAGGAGCTAATTTATTGGTTGTTCGAACTGGCAAAAACATTGTTTCTGTCTTTATCCAGCCCCAATTTTCCGGATTGAGATCGTTGTTACCAAGCCAATATTGAACTTGGTAATACACTCGTTATGAATGATAACTCAATGCTGTTGACGTAGGTGGTAGAGTCGCTAAATTGATGGCTTTTTTAGACTTCTTCAAAAGTTCCATAAACTTGGAAAAATTTTCATCAACAATTGCTATAATTTTAATAAATAATTAAGTAACAACTGAACTTTTCAGCTAAATTTGTTATTTATCTAATGGAGAATAAATGAGTCCTGAGTATTTTCATCGTATCTCGATTAGTTTATAAATTATAATAATTTTAAGGATGAAAAACCAGGTAAGTTACAGAGAACTTATATTTGAAAATTAAAAAAATAATAATAAAAAAATAAAAATAAAATCATGTCTGTTTTTGTGACAGAAAGTAGCATGAAAAAAAAGGTAAAAATGTATTTGTTTATAACAAATTGTTTATTGCATAAACAATGAAAAATTAAATAAAATGAATTGTTTGTATATATCAAAGAGAAAAACAAATAACGATCTTCAAAGAAAAAATGGTTCTTTAATATTGTTGGAGAAAATAATTGTTAATTAACAAATGCGTTTTTAAGCAATAAAAAATTTTTTTATGGAACAATTTTTTTTTAAATCATCATTCGTAACAAAGATTGGAATTCCATAAAAAAAAATCAATTATCTTATAAACAACGCATTTGTTTATAACAATTTTTTAAACAATTAGAGATAAAAAAAATTAAAAATTATTTCAATGCAGTTTCTGATAACATGAAAACGGATCGTTGATAATATTTGAAAAAAAACATTTTTTTCAATGATTAATTTAAGTATATAATTTTGCAACAACGAAAATTATTAATAAAAAACTGAATTTTTTTTTTTTTATTTTTCCAACGGGTTTCTATTTGAAGCCTTTCAAGAATTGCTCCAAGAGAGGAAAAAACTCTTAAATTTATAGTTTAACAATTATCACACTTGCAATGTTCATTTTCAAGCAGAAAAAAATTATTAATTAACTATTGAATAACTAATTGAAAAATTGTGATAAAAATTTTTTTCAAGCGGATTATTGTTCATTCATCTGTTTCAATTCTTTATTTTCATATTCAGTATGCTTAAATAATTTTTATTGTTAAAGTGTCCAAAGTGGGCGCGGCTTGCCCAAGCCAGAGTACCCGTTTTCGGCCGTATTTTCATCCCTCTTGGAAAATTATAAATATTAATCCTACAAGTCCGCGAATCGGGACTTTTCTTAGGAAATTTCCTCTTCTTTTTAAATCTTTTTTCAGATTTTTCTTTATTAGTTTTTGAGATATTTGCAAAAATCAAAGCCCCCTTTTTTTTAGTTGATTGTTAATAACTTCTACAATTTCTGCAAGCGGAACTCCATTTCTTTCAAAAATCATCTTGATGTCATTCCGAATCGAATGACACCTCGATCATAATTTTCGGAGACTGCTGAAAAAAGTTGGTCCGAAAAGCACTTGTTGACTAGACTATACGATGCGTTGTCCATAACGATTACTGACTGTGGTGGAATATTAGGTAGAAGCTGTCTTCTTGATAATCAGCAGCACAGTCTCAATTTTTTTAGCAGATAATAATAACCCATTAGGTACAAAACCGTCTTTGGTTCCAGCGTGTTCCACTTAAACAGCCATTTTTACTATTGTCTACCCAACCGTAGTTCACTACATCATGACTGTCAAACCATGTTCCATCAAAAAAAATAATGGGTCGATTAGAACGTCTGCAGTCGTTTATGTGACGCAAATAATCTTGCCGCCATTGCACTATGCTTGATGATTCGGTAATCGCCATGCGCTTATCAAGATTTTTGTGTTCAAGACCACAACTTGACGTAAAGTCTCCACGCTGGTATAAGTGTAATCTGGATAATCTGCTAGTTTTGCTGTATACCTTCCAATGTCGCAACCCTGTTCTCCTCAAATAAATCATAAATAGTTCTACGTATCAAGGCTTGCGTAGTCCTGTCAATTTTTTTTAACTTTTTCCTTACACGTTTTTCTATTTTAAGTATATATGATCCACAACAACTTCTTTCGTGATTACTCGATAAATGGAAACTTTACTTATTTTTGTTATTTCTGCAATTCTTACTATTATTGCATTATCAGATTGCTAAATATTTATTCCTTTTCAAGATAATCAAATATATTTGAAATAATTATATAAATAATTAAGTTAGAGCTTTAGTTTTGTTATAAATTGAGTAGCTGATTGAGAGAAAGAAAGTCTAGATGAATTCGTTGTATCTGCAATAGTTTATGAGTAATATTAATAATCAATAAAGAAAAGCAGGCGCGAAAGGTAAGTTTGAATATACAAGAATACTTAAAATTGAATAAAAAATCGAAAAATAATTTTTTCCCAAAAACTGATACTGGGCTGTTTTTGTTGTATTTTTAAGAGCAAAAAAAATATAAATAAAAAATTCAATTGTTTATAACAAATTGTTTATTGCATAAACAATTAAAATTTGTATGGAAATAAAAAAAAATGTAAGAAGAAAATTAAAAAAAATAGTTAATTAACAAATGCATTTTTAAGCAATAATTTTTTTTTTCAGGAAATGTTTTTTTTAAATCATAAAAAACATGAAAGATTCTGTTAACAAAAATTTTTTTTTGATTATCTTATAAACAACGCATTTGTTTATAACAATTTTTTAAACAATATGGGATACAAATTTTTAAAAATCATTTTTGAGTAGCTTATGATCATAAGAAAACGGACCGATAGCAATATGATGAAAATAATATTTTTTTCAATGTTTAATCGAGGTTGATAATTTTTAACTCAAGTAAATTGTTAATAACAATATGAAAATTGACATTTTTTTTCATTTTTCCAACGGGAATCTATTCAATAGCCTTTGTTAAATAGCTCCATGAAAGGAAAAAATTCCCAGATTTATAGTTTAACAATTATCGCACTTTCAATGTTGATGTTCGTGCTACAATTTTTTTTAAATTAATTAATGGATAACTAATTGAAAAATCGCGATAAAAATTATTTATCAACGGATTATTGTTCATTGATCTTTTCTGCAGGAGCCTGGAGTTCTTAATTTTCATATTCAATAAGTTTAAATAATATTTATTTATTAAAGGTACGAAGTGGGCGGAGCTTACGCAAGCGTATTTTCAACACTCTAGAAAAATTATAAATATTGGTTCTAGAGTTCCGAGAGATGAAACGTTTTTTTCAGGAAATTTCTTCTCCTTTTTGGATCTTTTTTCAAATTTCAAAAATTTCCTATACTTTTTGAGATATTTGCAAAAAACCAAACTTCTTTTTTTTTACTTAATTGTTTATAACTTTTGTAGTTTTTGCCAGCGCCACTCCAAATTTTTCAAAAAAATTCTAGATGCAATGACGAATCGAATGACACCTCGATCATAATTTTCCGAGGCGAATAAAAAAATTTGAGCCAAAAGGCACATGTTGACTAGAGTATTAGATTTTTCTGGCAGCAGATTGAGTACTGCTGTTTTTCGCACTATCCACGATCTCCTCTAGTGTGGTGTTCGAATCTTCATCGCTTTCCATTTTCTACTTATATTAATTTCGCAATTATAAAGTATTACTGATGTTGAGAGATAACGACATATCACTAATTATTTATTAATGCCACCTCAGCTTAAATTGAATGAATTGCTCCAATAATCCGTTAGAGGGGACTATGTTATTGCCGTGGGCCCTCTCAATTTTTATTCGCTTGCTGTTTCGCTGAATTAGAGATCCGCGAGAACACCAATATTTCATCGCCTAGCAACAACCGTTCGAAGAAGTGCACTTTTTTCATACTTTCTCATCGCCTACCAAAAACCGTTCAAAAAAGTTCACTCATTTGTAAATTTTTCCGTAAAATAATGAAACACTAGTTTGATATTGAAAAATTATACACTTTAGTCATGCAAACTACACCAAAAAAGGTGCACTTCATTTGACAGTTGTAGAAAAACAATATTTATATACATGTAGAATGGGGTGACTTGAAATTTTCGACAAATTGGCTTGATTGTTGACCAAAACTTAAAGAAAAAAAATAGGTATCACACTCTTTGGACCCTAGAGAACCTTATGGGATATCGGTATGATCGATCGCTTCCCTCCCTTGGAGGAAAAAAATCAAGAGGGATTTTCCAAGTCACCCCACGATGGAGTTATTTGAAAAATGGCGGAATCTAGCTGTTCAACTCATTTCTATACACAACAGAGGTGAGCTGAAAAATAAAAAAGCCATGTTTGTCATAAAAAGTCGTTATTTGAGTATCCTATTGAAAATGGTTGAGTGGACAGGTTAACCGATTCTACCACACATAACTTTGCACTGAGTTATTCGATTCATATGATTATTTTCTTATTGTATAGGGTATACTTCGAAGTTCGCCCCATTTGAATTATTAAAAAAAATAACACCCCAAGGGCAGAAAAATAGGAGATGATTCATTGTTTTACACCTCTGAACCGATTCTGTTGAAACCCAGCACACATAAGTAGTTCTCATGACACTACAACATAATGGGGGCAAGGAGTTAATTAGATGATATGGAGGTGGAAGACAGTCGAGGGATCTCCTTAACGGTGTTTGGGGTATTATGTACATACAGTATCGAAAACAATTTATCTGGGGTATAGACAGAAACCTACACGAGCAACAAGGAACGCAATGATATGATAATACCACATAAACAAGAGAGACGCACTGCTGTGCGCTCCTCCTGTTACCCCACCCGACGCATTAACTGACCACGTGGCAATTTGACACAGCGCACATCGACTCGACTCATTCTTGACGAGCCGTGGTTGCAAAAACAAAAGACAGTGACAATTATTACCTTTTGAAACATGCCGCCTATTTACACAACCGCAGAGAAAGTACAGATCGTTAAGTGGTACTTTGGGGGTAATTCTGTACAAGATACTAGAAAACTATTGTACAATAGATTCGGCTATTGTCTGGCCCAAAATGGTGGTTTGTTCGAACATTCAATAAAATAATTCCATACACAAAATATTTAATTTGGTTTGTCTTTTCTTGTAAATATTTTTTTTCTCTCCATTCAAGAAATAATTGTTTTTCTGTTAGAAATAACTTTTTTGTTTTTATATCGTTTGCTTTTGTTTATGTTTAAGAATTTTCTTTTGTTTGAACTAAGAATATAAATTAAATATACGGGAAGCAAACAATAATCACTCGGAATCAGAAATTTCCCAAAGATAAACAATGAATAATCTCCGTCATACTGCCGTGTTATTATCATTGATGCAAATATAACCAAAATTACCAAATTCAGTATAGCCAACTTAATTTCCCTCCAATGACGTAGCCTCTCCCTTTCTTCAGTCACCCCCTTGTCCAAATGCTCACTTATTTCGTAACCCCGTCCTAATGATGAGAACCCTGGGTGGGATCTAAATCATTTATACCTTTGCACAGTCTATAGAGAGGTGCATTTTTGCCAAGATTAGTGTGAGCTTTAGGGAGAGCGAATAGAGATGTGGTTCTGTGATTATAATTAGATTGCCAGTAAATTAATTTTCCTAAGAAATACGTGGAATTGATTTCATTATTGAGTAATTTGTACATAAATAGTGCAGAAGCAATTTCTCGCCTGTGCTCAAGTTTGATGAGATCAAATTCTCTCAAAAGAGTCACGTAAGGTATATCAAAGCAGTGAGTTTCTGTTTTTTTAAAGTAGAGATATCTGAGGAACTTTTTTTTAATCTTTTCAAGTTCATTTTTGTATTTTCGTAGTACGGTGACCAGACGATAGAGGCGTATTCCAGAATGCTCCTGACGTAAGTGTTCTATACCATTATCAATGTTTTTATATCCGTGATTGCGCAGACACATACGACAACGTGTTCACGTGGCTAGGGCAAAGCGTATAGATTTTCATTTAATACACCAACCACGATTGGGGTTCGTGTTCTGATATTTCTCTCAAATATTTTCAATAACTTAATAATGACGGAAATATACATTTTATATGAAATGAAGTAGAAATATGGAATGTGGATAGAAAACTTCAAAAACAACAAACATTTCAGTTGGAATAACTGAGGGTTGATAAACAGGGTGACAATGGGGCTAGGGCCATGCCTATATCTCCTCATCAACCGATTTGGATGAAATTCTGTAAATAGATATGAGACACAATTTCGGATTGACAGACATATGAAAACAAAATGGCCGACTTTCGGTTTCGCCAAATAGCTACCAACTTCGATTTTTCATATGTATGTTCGATATTTTTCGGATTGCACGGCTCAAGTAACATACGACAGTGTTGCCAAATTTTCATTTTACAATTGAAAAAAATTTACTTTTTGATTTTTTTTAGCCCAGGAGGACTTGATCAGGTTAAAATCTATACTAATTCACATCAGTAACTCATAGTAATAGTCATTTCATTGATAAGATCAATAACGAATCCTACAGCAGGAATTGAAATTTTCTGAACGCATTTTTAACGGAAAAATAGTTTTTTTTCAAATGGTACCTACCGTTGGCCATCTTGCCATTCGATAAAGAATTTAATTACCAATTCAACGATATACATTATGTAACATTTTCTTTTTGTTCAAAACAAAATGAAATCATACTGGAAAAATTGGTAGGTAACATGACATCTATTCATTCTTTCAAACTTATCTTCGGAATGGTTAAAATAAATTACCAAAAATAATCGACTTGACAATATGTAATGATCATAAACCCATTACAGAAAAGATAACTCTAATATAATCAAACTGTTTGAATAACTCTAAAGACTGAAACAGTGAAACATTCAACGTACAAATTATTACTCACAATACCATTATCCAGTTTTCATTTGATTTATCAATGACCAATGTTATGTTCGGAGTGTTGCCCGTTTTAACTAACACATAGACTATTTATTGTACACCTCATCACAAATATCAATTCGTGAGAAGGAATTTCCTGAAATGAGCGCTCAACTCTATGTCTCTAGTCCTTCAAAGAAGTTGGTCTCCCCGAATATACCCTGGATTTTATGTGACCTCATTAATAAAAATCAATAGAGGTCAAATCGGAAGATCTGGCTGGCCATCTGATTGGACCATTTGTTCCAATCCATCTCTGCCCATAGGTATCACTAAGATATTGCCGAAAAATATCAGCATTATGTCGTCCTGCACCATCCTGCTGAAACAACATATTTTCTCTGATGTTCTCAGGTAAATCGTTGATATAATTTTGAATATCGTTGTTTAGGAATTGTAGATATCTTTGGCCCGTCAAAGGCCCGTCAGAAAGAATTGGTCCAATAATTCTTGTCCCTATGATTCCTACCCAGACGTTGAATTCAAATCTTTCTTGAAAATTACCTTCTCTCAGCAACCTAAGATTTTCTTGAGCCCAATACCTTGTATTATTCCTATTGAACTCATCTGTAAACAGTATATTCGTGACAAAATGTTATTCACATCATGATGACGCAAAAGTCAATTACAATAAGTTAGTCTCCGTTCTGGGTCATTTTCATAGAGATGCTGATGCAAACAGTATTTATAGGAGCGATATTCATGTTTTTTCAATACTTTTCTGGCACTTTCCCTGCTGATCCCACATTCAATTTCCCATTCTCGCACTGAGGCAGATGGAGAAAAATGAACAGATGCTAAAACATTAGTTTCCGCTTCTTCACTGACGATGAAGTGGATGTGGTTTTGATCATCTGGTTATTTCCTTAGCATCATTTCCAATTTCCTGAAATAGGTCCTCGATGGGTGCCGTCTCAACGGATAACGAACAGCGTATAGCATACTAGCATTGACAGCGTTCTTCTGACATTCTCCATATACCAATATCATATCGATTTGTTCGTTTCGAGAATAACGATTATTATTCTCCATTTCATGAAAACTTTTTACAAACAAAACGAGATGTCAAGTAAAATTGGTATTTCACTTTTGACATGACATTAATCACCTACTGTTCTCCATGATTCCACGGCTACCTTTCATTTCATCAAACCAAAACGGATAACTCATTGGAATTTGTAGGCATCGTATAAAATATTGTACAAATTCAATGATTGATCGTTTTTAGTTTTGAACAAAAAGAAAGTGGTACCATACCGGTAGGTACCTTTTGGAAAAATCAATTTTTCAGTTAAAGATGCGTTCAGAAAATTTCAATTTCTGCTGTAGGATTTGTTATTGCTTTTATCGATGAAATGGCCATCACTATGAGTTACTGATGTAAATTAGTATATATTTTAACCTGGGCTAAAAAAAATTGAAAAATTATTTTTTTTCAATCGTAAAATAAAAATTTGGCAACACTGTCTTATGTAATTTGAGCCGTAGAACTCGAAAAATTTCAAACATACAGGGTGTTCCATTCGAAAATCGAAGTTGGTGACTATTCTGGCGAAACCGGAAGTCGGCCATTTTGTTACCATACCTTTGTCAATCCATAACTGTGTCTCATATCTATGTACAAAATTTCATTCAAATCGGTCAATAAGCGAAGGAGATATAGGCATGGCCATAGTCCCATTATCACCCGGTATAGAGCCACAAAAAAAGACAAATTCAAATTTTGTCAGTACGCAACGGTTATATTAAAATTATAAATCAGAGTGGAAAGGCGGAGATATAGGTCACTTATACAGTCTTTTTTTCCTTTTGTCTCCCTCTAGAAGTAATAAATGTTCATTAGATTTCGATAAAGGCAAAATTAATAAAAAAATCCGGATCGTGGATGCGAAAGTATCCAAAGAGAGTTTCTGGTTTGTCAATAACGAAGCCTTTGGAAAATTATATGCTCAAATCAGTTCCGAACTGCTGCAAAATATATTTATTTCCATAAAGTTTCCGAAACAATTATAGTCCTTTTCTCGAAGAGAAAATTATTCATGAATTCCTAAGAGAAATAAGTTAAGATTCAATCTGCTAATTTCTAAAATTCTTCACATACTTCAATTGATCAATTGACTTGAAATGTTACGTGGTTCGTAATATAATTCCATTCAACAGTTGTTATAGAAATACAAAAAGACACGACGGGCGAGTTTTGTGATTGAAAACCATATATGAAAATATATGTTCTCCAGAGGATTTTTTTGTAGTAGATTATTAAATATCCAAAATGTAGGAATTCAAGACGACGGCTGTGTTCTATGATTTATGGTCTGATTTTATTCAAAATCAGCATCTAAATTCCAGGATGGAATTGAGGTTCTGGATGTAAAGTCAATTCTATTCGAAATACAAATTCTTAGTCAAAATCCAGGAGATCATGCCAGAAGGTGGGAGTCCTCTCGCGTTTGGTCCGGTTAGATGGAAAATCTGTTTTAAGCGGATAACAAATTCATAGTTCAGAATGAGTAAAACGAATAGAATAAATATAGAGGGTGAGTCAGAATAATACAGACAAATTCCGACTGCAGATTCCTCACCTCATTTCGAGGTGAAAAGTTGCTATCAAGGTATGTTCCAAAATGAGGTACAGGGTGTTGAAAGTACGAAAAAAATTTATATTTAATTAATTTTCTCCTAAATTCCTGAAGGAAGAAATTTGAAACTTGGTACACTAATCAAGGTTCATCAACGTGCTACTTTGAAGTAATGATTTTTTATTTTCGTTAACCAGTGGCGTTTTTACGATGGTATGTGCTCAAAGGTTCCTTCATATTTTCTTGGAACAAGTGAATGAACAAATGAGCGTTTGACATCAGTTCGGCTCATCGATATTCAACCTATCATGACATGACATGTGCCTCAAAGTGGATGTTTCTGAGATAATTGAGATAAACACATTTCACTACTTTAATAGCGGTGCATCGATGATTGGAGAAAACGGGGTCCTTTAAATTCAGTAAACACCATTGTGGTGCGAATAAAATAAGAAGAGATAATGTTACGGAGAAACAAATATTCGAACGATCAGCAGCAGATTCATCTACCAGTACCCGGCCTAATTCGTATAGGTTACAAGTGTCACAATCAACAGTAAGTCGAGTAGCACGTGATGGCCCTAGATGCTGGTGATTATGGCCCTCGTAGATTTTTTTGTGGGTGGTTTTTGAAGATGTATGGGGAAGCAAACGACTTTCCTAGATATGTTCTATTCACGGATGAGGCATGTTTCACAAGAGATGGATATTTCAATAGTAGGATGAGCCATTTATGGGATGAACAAAATCCGCATGGAATGTTTCGAAAAGGCCAGCAACAAAAGTTTTCAGTGAATATTTGGGTGGGAATAATCGAAAATCATATCGTTGGACTATATATTCTTTCTCTCCGTTTGAATGGACAGAACTGCCGATTGTTTTTTGAACATGTTTTACCTGGGCTACTTGAAGACGTACCTCTTTTGATTCGTCAGTGAATGTGGTATCAATATAACGGAGCACCGGCCCATTTCCAACGAATCATTCGTCAATTTATTGATCAAACATTCCATGATAGGTGGATAGGTAGACGTAGTCCCATTCATTGGCCTGCACGTTCTCCGGATTCAACTCCACTCGACTTTTTTTGTGGGGATTCCTGGAATCTCTAGTATATGGAACACCTGTAGAATATGTGGAAGATTAAACGGCAAGAATTCTTGCAGTATGTACGTAAATACAGCAGAAATATTCCAAAGCGTGCGACAGTCGATGATACGGGGACGCCAATTGTGTATTGAACAAAATAGTGGTCCATTCGAACATTTGCTTTGATGCCTTGTTTGATTATATGTAGTGTACCCACTAAACCGATTCTATCATTTAAGTAGATATTAATACACAATAATTGTTTTTCTTCATCAAAAACATGTTGATTGGATAATTAAATCAGAAATGGCTTTGATAATGATACTCCAACATAAACTTCAACAAATTCTGAGTACTCATCTTCAGTTTTTTGCAAACATTATTTCAGACCTCAACTCTTATCTAAGTGGTATTATAAATTTTATGTTGAATATCGATGAGCCGAACTGATCTCAAACGCTCATAAACATATGACCACATACCATCGTAACTACACCAGTGATTTACGAAAATAAAAAATTATAAATTCAAATTAGCACGTTGATAAACCTTGATCAGGGTACCACGTTTCAAATTTTTTCATTCAGGAATTTTGGAGAAAACAAATTAAATAATATTTTTTTCTGTACTTTCCACACTCTATATCTCAGAGGGAATGCATTTTAGAACATACCTTGATGGCAACTTTTCACCTCGAAATGAGGTGAGGAATCTGTAGTCGGAGTTTGTCGGTCGTATTCTGACTCACCCTGTATATATATATATATATATATATATATATATATATATATATATATATATATATGTATATATATTGTTATAATGCATTGATTGCGGTTCGTTTTTATTTTATTTTATATTTGTTTATTTACTTTCCACAACCAGACATCATAACAAAAATATTGTTTTTTCTTGTTCTCACTATTTTTAAAATCTTCAAACTAGTTCAGCTTTGAATTTAATTCAATATATATTTACAAATGAATACCCATATGAATATTTAATATCTCCAGCTATGCATTTTACCTTCTTTCCATCTACTCTTTTACCTTATTTCCTTCACCTCAGTTAACTCAATCGGTACGCCTATGGAATCTCAGAAGTCGGTTCCACTGTGGAGGCCTCTGGTTGTTCTTGAAGTAAATTTCAGAAAATGGCAATTTATTGTTGGTCAAACATTGAAAAGAATACAGAAATTAATCAAAATAATAATTTTCTTAATTCAGGAAAAACTTACTACTACCTATTCTGCGATAAATAACCTAATCAGTGCTCCATAGCAAATATATACAAGGAATGTGCAGTTATGTGGTACTTAAAGTTGAATTCAATCCAGTTTAATAGGTTATGTTGTCAATATAGTAATTCATGAAAATTTCTATCAGAAGGGTTTTTCAAAAGTTTCAATTCGATTGCACTGCAGTGACCTTCGATGGTTTCAAAAAATACCTGTGACTTCTTGTAACGAGAATGTTCAATGTTTCGGATTTCTCCCGTTCTCGGAAACTGCAGCCCCTTTGTCAACTGTAACTTCGCCTCGTACTGGTAAATCTCCAATGAAAAAAGGTTAGATTAACTCCGCATCTGGGATCTTTCACCTGCTATTGTTCCTTATAGTATTTCCCATCTTGTTTTGTCAAATAACTGTTTTTCTAATACATATTGATTGATTTTTTTAAATTTAAATTTTTTTCATTCGGTTCTGCTAAATTCTTTTTCTGTTCTCCTTCCCTTAGCTTGTTGATTTCTCTCCCTTTGATACCAACATCCTTTGTTTCCTTCTCGAATTTTCGATTTTCACGCCATTTTTTGTTGCAATTTTCATTATTTTCACCTTTTTGACAGTTTTTATTTACGAAGCACATACTATATACAAGACACGTAAAAATCATTCTTTTGACGTTTACCTTTTCTATTTTCAAAATTCCCAATTTTACATCAAGATATTTCCTGGCTCTCATTTGCTATTGTGTTCAGATGCAATTTCATATATAGAATGTTCGAACTTTCAACATATTGTTATCTGCTTGTGTTCAAAAATATTATAGTAAAATTTGGTTTCAATAATTTTTAAAATAATGCCAATTCTTCGTAATGTTGAAAACATGTTTATTTCAAACATAGGTATCGATTAATATTATATAAGATATCATAAAAACGCTAGAATCTTCAGAAAAACTGTAAAATAACATAGCATAGATTACTAAACACGAAAAAAAAAAAATATTTTTTTTTTATTTATTATTCTTATTTCAACTCTTCAAATATTCAACGTACTTCTAAAATAACAATATATATATATATATACATATATATGTGATCTCACTTCTAGCACAACCGCAGAATAAAAAGATTTATCCTTATTTCACGATAAGTTGTGAATAATCCAAAAAAATATGTTACACACACCAAAACTTCTCTGTTTCGCCTCTTCAAAAATTGAGAAGAATTTGATGAAACCAATAGATTTTTTTTGTCCAACTATTCATGACACACGTGCGGTAATCCCCCAACAATCTAGATTTTTCCACACCCTCACACCCCGTACGTTTATGGACAACTTATGATCATATGATCCTCATGCACATTGTTTCCATAGGAAAAATGTTCACCCAAGATTTCCACGATTTGGGCCTTGTATCCGTTCGAACTGACGTGTTCCGGTTACCGGAGCAACTGTGATGGATTGGATGAATTAGCTTGTATGTACATAGTTGGATATACAAAGTAATCCGGAAGCGTAGGGAACATGACAGTTGTAATGGAGACTAAGCGGACGGTTCTGTATGGAGGCTGTGCCGGAACGAACTCTCTTAGATAATGGGTAGGTAAATTGATATGCGGGATGTGCTGACATGACTCCTGTGAGAGAGATTCGATATCTGCGGGTTGATTGTGTTGAGAAAAATCATAATTCTTGATGGGAATCGTTTAGAAAATGAATTGATCATTTTGCACTCTGCATACTCGAAAACATCTGCTTATCAGCGAGGTTGTAATTGTGTATAGTTTATAACCAGATTTAGTTGACTGACAATTCTAAAATAATGCAACTAGCGTGGATTCGAAAATGCAGATAGAATCCGGATATTTTTCACTTCACTGACTCATACTCATAATTCTTTTTTTCTTTTTTTTCATTGAAAATATATTATGAATTTTCTTTCAGAAAGGGTATGTATCAGGATAATAACCAATAAAACTAGTTACTTGAGCTTTTATATAAAAATAATGGATTTTTTATTGGCTCTCCTAGATTGTAGGGGGGGGGGGTCGATATGGCTCTTCAGCCTCTACGTACCTCGACCTATTAGGTCTTTTGTACCTAGTGGGCCAAATTGAACACTTTTAAAGGGAAAGTCCTGTTTTCAAACTAGATAGATGATAACTGATGGCTGTGTCTGGGGGTGAATTTTTATGACAAACCCAATGGTGGAAACCGCATATCGATATCTATAATCATTTTTGAGTAACAGCATGTTTTTCGAAAATGTGCATTTTTAAAAAGTTGCTGTAACTTTTTTCCTGTTAAAAATTCTTTGTTTCCATGAAATTATTCTCGAAGCATTTTTTCACTTAGAATTCAATGGCTTAGGTGATTTACTCTTTCAAATCATATATAAAAAGTTATTATTGGAAAAATCACCATTCCAAATATGTAGCACATTTGATGTTTTGCTAGAGTCGCCTTTGAAATGCAGATCAGGTTTTTCATGTAGACTTTGAAACGCACACTTTGAACCAGTAGGCTTTGGACGACGCGGCGATAAAACGGAAAGCAAGTGTTCACTAGTAGCAGGAGCCCCCATTTTTTTCTCCACTCTACAGAAAAAACTTACCAACCGATAGTTAAAGAGGTTATAGAAATCGATCTCTTTTGAATTCAGCCAGTGTTCTGTGAAACAAGCAAACTTTACTGATGTTGATGTTTGTTGAAAGATATTGTTCTATTTCCAATAACTTGTTACGTAGGCATTGTATATTTTGATAAAATATGGATGTGCACCCAAAACAGTCCCTTTTTTTGTTTTGGATTATCGAATTCTCGATTGAATCTATAAAAAAGAATTTGGTCTACGATCATCTTCTTCTTCTGCGTTAAATACTTGTGTTTTCTGTGGGTGGTCCAGAGATTGTTTTCCACGGTTGAAGTCGAATCAACCAAATAGAATATCCTTTGGCCAGAATTTCGGTTCGTAGATTTCATGTTGTGAGTGCATTTCAACACCAATCATAAACGATTGGTGATCATTTCCTTGTGCTTTGTGTTGGTAGTTTTCTTACATAACAATTTTGGGAATTTGTGCGCTCAGTCAAGTATTTCTGTATATTTTATACCTCAATATTGGCAGGTACGCCAGTCAAGAGAAGCCAAATTTTCTACTCATTTTTTCTTTTCCTTGTAATTCTTCATCTCCGTGTCCACTTCCCACATTTTGCTTTCTTCGTCGTCGCCTTTTAAACTAGTTCAAATTCGTTTTCAGTTTTATTGCTTATTGTATCTGTGAAATTATTTTTTGGAGTTCCATCTTCTTCAGGCTTGTTTGTTGCCATGTTTATAAGTTCGTCACATTGTGTTTTGTTAGAATTTGCAGAATTCCAGTTGATTCCTGGTTTTGTTTTATTGATGGATTGCCATGTATAATAGGACTCCCTGCTATCTCATTTCGTTTTGGGGAATTCTGCATATTTTTATTCAATGAGTAGGTCATGTTTTTGTTCTGTTTCAGATCAGATCCTGTCCTGTTCAATGCCAATTCATTGTCAGACACTCTGAAACTGGCCACTAGTCTGTCATTCTCAGTTTCTTTTATTTTCTGGAATTTTCTTGGGAGGTTTGTTAGACATGAATCAGGCCGCATCGACTCCTTTATATCTGTGATTAATGATGGCAAAAAACTCTCCATAGTCAGCGCATCGCATGAGATCGTTTCCGACGTGAAGAAGCTTGCAGTTTAAACACCGTTATTTATTACATTTTGTTCTCTAATTAGAAGCAACTTAGGTGGAGCAGTTTACATTTCCCAAGACAGAAATAATTTCCGGAGCCACGATTATACGAAGTTATCGCGAGAACGGTATCACATCACATTCTTCGGGTACAAATTATTCAGGTTTGAAAAATAAATATTTGTCTTACTGTTATTTTCTGGGTAGATAGTGCAGACCCTGGATCACGAGTTCATACAGGGTTATTCATTGGGAAATGCGCATACAGTAAGGGTAGATGGAGGACACCGATGTGCTTCTAAATAACCTATAATTTATGGGTTTATCGTTCTTTATAACCAAGATACAGGGTGTTTTGATAATTTCCCCATTTTTTCAATTAATCATAACTTATGAACCACCCTATACATTTTTGTAATATTTGATTCGTATGTTCTTTGTCCACAATGGTGTCGATTGACATAATAAAGAAAAGCTTATTCCAGGTCCAGCCTTAAATTTTTTTATAGAATAGAATACTTTATTTAACTATGTTAAATACAGATGCATATTTATAGCAGGTCAAGGGTTTAGACTGTAGTTAACAAAACTGAACGAAATAAAATATGTAAAGAAACACAAACAACACGAATCCCTGTCACATTCTAAATCGAAGTTCAAAATTCAAAATATAAAATTTTATATTCAAAATGTTAGAATTTTAAAATTTCAAATTTAAAACCTAAGACTTAAAATTTTAAATTCGGTGAGTCTGTTCCCATCAACAAAAGAAGTTTCTGAAATGTTCTCAGCGTATTCACTGACAGAGTAGAAACAATTTAAAAAGTATGTTTTCATAATTTGTTGGAATTAAGTAAGATCTAATATTTTAAGATGATGAGGAAGCACATTGTATAGCTTATAATCCATATAATTTTTCTGTGATATAGATAGCCTATGTCGAGAAATTCTGATATTTTCAGCATTTCTAGTTTAATAATTGTCAATATCACTCTGAACAATGAGGCTACCTGCTCTCTTATGAATTTCAATAAGAACTTTGTCAATGTATAAGGACGAAAGAGTCATAATTTTCAATCTCAAAAACAATGGTCGGCAAGATTCTCTCAGACCTACATTAGCCAAAATTTTAATTGCTTTTTTTTCATAGTGAAGATGGTACTTGCTGCAGATGAATTACCCCAAAGAGGAATGGCATAGCTCATATTAGACTGGAACAGGGAAAAATATATTGTTCTTTGAGCATCACTATTGGAAATATACTTAATCTGTCGTAAGAGAAACAATACACGACAGATTAAGTATATTTCCAATAGTGATGCTCAAAGAACAATACATTCCTCCCTGTTCCAGTCTATTATGAGCTATGCCATTCCTCTTTGAGGTAATTCATCTGCAGCAAGTACCATCTTTACTATCATAAGTAGGTTTCGAGTCGAAACAACACCCTGTATATCAAATTTTAAAATTTCATTTACAAATTTGAAAGAGCAGAACAAAATAAGTAAGACTGAATGTATTTGTTGTTTTCGCATAGAACTTATTTACTTATTAACTTGGGTCAAATCTGGATGTTTCGATAATGAGGTGGCACAAAATATTTTTTTTTCCCAAATGGTACTTTTCCAGCTTTTATCCATAAAATCATCAACTATTTCTTATTCTCCTAATTTCTGCATCCCAACCTCATTGAAAAACTTTCAAACACCCTCTATGCGTCAAAAAATGACCATAACATTTATTCATTGCGCTACATTTAAAAAAAAAACTAAAAAAAAGGAAAAATGCCCATTCCGAAAAAAGCATAACTTTATTTTAAACAAAAATAACGTTGCAACAAATCTACATTTTAAAGGTTAAACATAACAGAAAATGAAACAAAATATTTTTTTTTTAGCTAGAGCATGATCATTTCTCGACTATTCTGATGCATTCTTGATAATAATGATAAAATCAAGCGGTCTGTACGTATCGTTTAATTCAGTAAATAATACACTTAAGGTTTGATATCCCACATTCTGAATGAGTGCCCAATCAGATCCTTCCCTGGTGGCATCCACGGAATTCTCTCCGCTTCCACTGGGGCAGTGGATTGGATCAATGGCCTAGATATTGACGTTAAAATGTTTGTTAGTAGATTTGTGTTGTAAAATTTGTTAGTACTAGACTATGTATGATATAGAGTCATACCGTAATTGTTCTGCCATATCTCTTGTTCATATTTATATATAATGTTTTTTATATTATATTTATACTTAATTGTTTTCATTATATATATATAATATTTTATTATAAATAAATATTATATAATAATATATATAAAATGCAACATTTGTTGTTTGTCTATGGATTTTGTGATGGTAATGGGAAAGCTCCCAGAGAGAATATACACGCGATTTCCTAATGTGTTTAGTTACCTTAGAGAACACGGTAAATTTCCAACTGTAGCACAAAAGGAAAGTTATGAAAGACGATATATCGATTTAGAGCAAGATATTCTTAACCTTGACAGAATTATCCAAAAATTAGTACGAAAGAATCAGTCACGCCCCTAATGTTCCTCGGTCTACTGTTTGGCGAAGATCAAGAAAAAATAATCTACATCCGTACCATTTACAGAAAGTTCAGATGGAATTGCTTGATTGGCTCTCAGTAGATGGGCATTACAATAGAATAGGAGCATATTCAGGTGTTTATTTAGCGATGAAGCTCAATTTACCAGAGACGGTGTTAATAATTCAAGGAATTCCCATGTTTGGGCCGAACAAAATCTGTTCGCCATAAAACAAACACATTCACAGCTCAGGTTCTCCTTCAATATTTGGTGTGGTGTTATTAACAACCGATTAATGGACCCCATATCCTACCATATCTATAAACGGGTGAAGTGTATTTGGAGTTCCTGCAAAATATTTTACCCATATTGCTATATGATGCAAGAGTTGATGTTGGAGGCATGTACTTTCAACATGATGGGGTTCACCTCATTTCAGGGTAAAAGTGAGAGAGTTTTCAAATGACAACTTCCCAAATCATTGGATAGGCAGAGGAGGACCTCACAACTGGCCTGGAAGGGGGTCCGATTTTAAACCACTCGATAACCATGTTTGGGGTTATTTAAAATCATAAGTTTATTCAACTGAAGTAAACACTAGAGAAGACCTTCTACGGAGAATTGAAGACGCATGCGACGAACTTAGAAATGACCAAGCTATAATTAGAAAGTCAATTACAAATCTCACCTCAAGAGAACGGAAACATATTGAGCAAAATGGAGGCCACTTTGAACAACTATCATAAGTTATGTTGTTTAAATTTTTTTTGTGTCTAATTCTTTCCGTTCAACTTAATACAATTTGTTGCAACATCATTTTTGTTTAAAATAAAATAAAGTTATGCTTTCTTCGGAATGCGCATTTTTCCTCTTTATTGTAATTTTTTTTTTTAATGTAGCGCAATGAACAAATGTTATGATAATTTTTTACGCGTACAGGTCGTTCGAAATTTGTCCCAAATACGGACATGTCCTCTCGTTTTTCAATGAGGTTGGGATCCAGAAATTGTGAGAATAAGAAATAGTTGATGATTTTATGGATTAAAAATGGAAAAGTACCATTTGGAGAAAAAATAATTTTGTGCCACCTCATTAACGAAAAATCTAGATTTGACTAAAGTTAATAAGTAAAAAAGTGGTATGCGAAAACACCAAATACATTTATTCTTACTTATTTTTTTCTGCTACTTCCAAATTTGTTAATGAAATTTTAAAATATTGATATACAGGGTGTTGTTCCGATCCAAACCTACTTATTAATTTTTTTAAGGCCCGATCTGGAGAAAGACTTTTTTTATTATGTTAATCGAAATCACTGTGGACGAAAAACATACGAACCAAATGTATAGAGTGGTTCATAAGTTATGATCAATTGAAAACAGGAAAAATTAATAAATCACCCTGTATCTTGGTTATAAAGAACGATAATCCCATAAAATATAGGTTATTTAGGAGCACCTCGGTGTCCTCCATCTACCCTTACTGTATGCGCATTTCCCAATGAAAAACACTGTATACTACACTAGGAATTAGATCGAAGGCGCCATATATCAATTTGGATTTCCATGTCGAATGTCGAAAAGGTTAGGTCGTGATGCAGCACGGGCGGCCAGACCTCCTTTTTACACGCTTTATATTAGCTTCACTTGTATGTTTGTTTGTTTGTTTCTTTGTTTGTTTGTTTGTTTGTTTGTTTGTTTGTTTGTTTGTTTGTTTGTTTGTTTGTTTGTTTGTTTGTTTGTTTGTTTGTTTGTTTGTTTGTAACCGACTCCTTTGGGCGCGATTTTGACCCACTTCCAGACGTTCGAATGATTTGAAATTTGGCGGGTGTACATAATTCCGGTGACAATGCATAAAGGAATTTTTGTGTGGAGAAAAAACAAAATGGCAACTCCAATATGGCGTACGAGTTTTGTGATTATAGTCCGATTCGCTTCAGAATTGGAACCCTAGGGTTTTTGTGGTCGGAGATCATGATTCCTTTGTCAAAATCGAAAAATTCAAGATGGCGGCTCCAAAATGGTGGACGAGTTCTGTGATTATGGTCTGATTCTATTCAAAATTGGTATGTGTGGATTTTTGGGGTCAAGTATTATGATTCTTTCATAAAAATTGGAAAATTCAAGATGGCGGCTTCAAAATGGCGGCCGAGTTTTGTGATTATGGTCTGATTCTATTGAAAATTGGTATGGGGGGTTTTTGGGGTCGAATATTATGATTTTTTTGTAAAATTGGAAATTCAAGATGGCGGCTTTAAAATGGCGACCGAGTTTTGTGATTATAGTCTGATTCTATTGAAAATTGGTATGTGGGGGTTTTTGGGGTCGAATATTATGATTCTTTCGTGAAAATTGGAAAATTCAAGTTGGCGGCTTCAAAATGGCGACCGAGTTTTGTGATTATGGTCTGATTCTATTCAAAATTGGTATGTGGGGGTTTTTGGGGTCGAATATTATGATTCTTTTGTAAAAATTGGAAAATTCAAGATGGCGGGTTTGAAATGGCGGTCAAGTTTTGTGATTATGGTCTGATTCTATTCAAAATTGGTATGTGAGGGTTATTGGGGTCGAATATTATGATTTTTTTGTGAAAATTGAAACATTCAAGATGGCGGCTTTGAAATGGCGGCCGAGTTTTGTGATAATGGTCTGATTCTATTCAACATTGGTATGTGGGGTTTTTGGGGTCGGAGATTATGATTACCTAATTTGATGAGATTATTCCATTTTTTTATTTGCAAAAAAATAATAAAATAATAGTTTAAAAAAACCAAAAAAACACGCTTTTATAAATAAACCACACTAAAAAGTAGGAAATAAATAATAGTTTAAAAAAACTAAAAAACACGCTTTTATAGAAAACCAGACTAAAAAAATTGAAAATAAGAAAAAAATGTATTTTATTTTGAAAAAAGCGTGGGGTGCATGGTATCAATAATTATAAAGTACATCACACACCGAGGCGATACCATGCACCCCACGCTTTTTTCAAAATAAAATAATGTTTTTCTTGTTTTAAATTTTTTTAGTCTGGTTTTCCATAAAAGCGTGTTTTTAAGTTTTTTTAAACTATTATTTTTGTAAACATTTTTCGAGTCCATAATTTTCAATGAGCTACGTAATGAATTCCTCAACCTTGGTGCAATGTTAACGAAATATCTTTGGCATTTCGATTTATGTGCCCGTGGTACTATTTCATTTGTAGCTTATTTCTTCCTGGTTTGGTATTGATGTTCTATCAGAGTAGACACGAGTCTATTAAATGTAAATAATGAAATTGTTTTACATTGGAGTTGTCGTAAGACCAGGATTTGCACATCACTGTATGAGAGGTCAGAAGAATAAAGTGGTGTTTTTTTTTAAAATGATTCTCAATATGGTTTTTTGTAAAACTTCCAGGGGTCTCGTCTTTGTTATCATTATTGCTCCCCAGCCCATTATACAGGGTGTTATGTGAGTACGTGGCCAAATTCGAAGGGGAGATTCTTTGAGTGATTCTAAGACGAAGAGTTTATATAACCACAGGTCCGGTAATGCTTTGTTTTCAAGAAACAGGGTGTCAACATTTTTGAAAGAAATCGTTGTTTCCAAATATCTTGATAATCCCTCAGCCGATTTTGTTGAAATTTGGCAGTGTTATTTGGGGTAGTGCGGAGTTGATTTGGCGCCAGCTCGATTGGAATCATCATGTCCAATGGCGTCCCGGAAAGCACCTTAACCAATATTTCTGACCAAAAAAATGTGCGCCACTGATTTTTGGCAATTTTTGTATTTTTCGCATTGAGCAACTGGAACTATACCTTTTTTATTTGTAGCATTTTTCTCGTATCTTGCTATGTTTTTGAGAAAAAACATAAAAATCACTTTATTCAACTACCAAACCATCAAAAGCTGGGGTGTACTTATTATTTTTTTCCATATCAATAGTCTATTCTAGTCTTAGAAATTGTTATCAAAAGTAATGCAAGCAATAAAAAAATATTAATTATTGTTGTACTATGTTGGATATGCAGTAACAAGATTTTTATTTATGATTAAACAATTGAAATTACACGAAAGTCATCTTTTGAATTTTTTGATCAACTGTTTTCGATGAAACAAAGAACGCTGATTATTACTGCAGTGTTTTGAAAGTAAAGTTAGAGTGCCATGGAAGGAAAAACAATTGTTCAAACAAATTTGACTTTGACATAACTTGAAACAGTGTATACGTAATTATTTGATAGTAATTATTTGAAGTGTTGTTAAGAGTTTCAGGCAGTGAAATTCGTCACAGATATTAGAAAATGGTTCGGTTCACAAACTCAGGAATGGCCGATATGCATTTTGTATATAGAATGGCCCAAGGCAATTCCAGAGCATCTAGACGCATTTATCAAGAAAGATATCCTCACCGCATTGCACCAAATAGACAACCATTTGTAAGAATACACGAAAGTCTGTGCGAATCAGGCACCTCCCAAATGTCTGCTGCTCCTATTGGGAGACCTGCAACGGTAAGAACAGTGGAGCTGGAGGAAGCAGTTCAACGTGAAGTTGAGCGTACCCCCGATACAAGTACACGCAAAATTATACAACAATTAAACATTTCTCACTTTACTGTATGGAAGATTTTCAGGGACAATCAACTGTACCCTTACCACATACAGCGTGTGCAAGCGTTATGACCTGCGGATTTTTCCAAGAGAGTTGTTTATTCTACTTGGCTTTTGCAACAACAGGCAGCATTTCCGACATTTCTATCTCCCGTATATCGTTAACCGATAAAGCGTGTTTTTCCCGAAATGCAATTATGAACTTTCATAACAATCATATCTGGGCTGAAGAAAATCCCCATGTGATTATAGAACATCATTATCAACAACAGTTTTCCGTGAATGTTTGGGTTGGTATTGTGGGTGATTATCTTAATGGACCTCATTTTTTACCCCCGAGATTAAATGGTCAAGAGTATCGTCATTTTTTGGAATTGGTGTTACCTGTACCATTAGAAAATGTTCCACTGCCAGTAAGAGGAGCAATGTGGTTTATACACGATGGGGCCTCACCTCACTTGTAGCACCTCAATTCCTGGATGCAACTCATGGAGAAAACTGGATCGGTCGCGCAGGTCCACAGTCATGGCCACCCAAGTCACCGGATTCAAATCCCTCAGATTTTTTCCTTTGGGGACATTTGAAGTCCCTCGTTGATGAAACTCCAGTCAACACTGAAGAAGAATCAATCCAATGGATACGGGATTCATGTGATCAGATAAGACATACGCCGGAAATATTTCAACGTGTTCGGCAATCGATGTTAAGACGAGGTAATGCTTGCATTGAAGTTGAAGGACGATATTTCGAGCAATTATTGCGTACTATCCGTTTAAGTGTGGTTTCAATAAAGGATTCATGTTTTTTGGAACGTAGTTCCTTATCGCGCGTTGCGAAAGAGGGCTAGACGGAATAAATTAAGACCAAAAGTTGTAACGAGACTTTTCGCCATAGTTGTGAGCCGTACGGCGTGCGCGTGTTTCTCTGTCTGTCTCTCTCTCTCTCTCATAGGAAGCAAGCCAGTTATTTTCGTTTCGTCTGTCTATTTCGCTTGAACAGTGAGGTGTCGCGACGATTATTTTTGTTGAGTGTATACATGTTTTTTGTACATAATGAATAATAAAAAATAATAACAATAATGAATCCTGACAGTGTTTCTGCACAAGTTCCGGATATTGCATTGAACAGTGTGGTGTCGCGAAGATTATTTTTGTTGAGTGTATACTGGTTTTTTGTACATAATAAATAATAAAAAATAATAACAATAATGAATCCTGACAGTGTTTCTGCACAAGTTCCGGATATTGCTGATGGAGTTAGGTAAGTGGAGATTTTATACAGGCAATGAAAAATGCTCATGTATTTTTAGCAAATACGCATTATAACCCCTCTTTACTATTGTGCTAACCAAGTCATACGCGTTAGAATCTCTCCATTATTGTGTGTTTAGCAAGTGTACGCGTCATAACTTTAATAAATTCAAAAGCAAATACATATTTTAATATTACAATATCAATGCGTTTGTACTAAAATTGAGCCTACTAATTAAGTTTATATCACATTATATTTGTTAATAATAAAAATAATATTAATATAATTGAAAAAAAAAATTACAATTCCTTCACTAATTAATCGAAAGGAACTTCGTTCCATCCGGGTGTCCCTTGACACCTCTCAATTGTTTTGTTTTGGAGCATTCCAAGTACACTCTTTATTTGTAATGGATATATTGTAAAGTCCAAACGAAGCCAGTGTAGCAATGTGGTGATTTTTTTTAATTTCCGGCGTTACCACATAACAATAAAGTTATTTTTTTTCTTTTTCTCAAAATCAAAGCAAGATACGAAAAAAAGGTAGGGATAGAAAGTTGTAGTTCTAGTAGCTCAATGAGAAAACAAAACAAAAATTGCAAAAAAATCAGTGGCGCACATTTTTTTTGTCAAAAATATTGATTGAGGTGCCTTCCGGGACGCCACTGGACATGATATTTTCAATCCAAGTAGGGCTCAATTAGCGACTTGCCAACCCAAATAACACTGTCAAATTTTAACAAAATCAGGATTATCAAGATATTTCGGAAAAAACTATTTATTTTAAAAATATTTGCCCCCTTTATCTTGAAAACGAAGCATTACCGGACCTATGTTTATACGAACTTTTCGTTTCAGAATTACTCAAGTTTGGCCACGTACTAACATAACACCCTGTATCATATTGTATAATGTACTCCGCTAGTGAATAGTAGGTACAATATCTCCAAATAGATGAGTCTGCGGAGTTTCTTGACTATAGTTTTGAAATGGATGTGCCATTTCGAAAATGAGTCGATTACGATACCGATATATTTAGCTGAATTAGTGAGGGGTATGGTATTCAACGTTAGCAGGTCGTTTAAATATATGATGGAGAGTAAAGATCTCAGGACTGTTCCTTGTGGCACACCATAAGTAACTGTCCTTTCATATTTTACCGTTTATCAGAATTTACTGTTTTCAGTCAACTTGATAATTTTCGAAAAGTTTAAAATTATTCTCCCTAATAACAATTTTTCAAAATTTATCTAGCAAACGCCTATGCTTTAAAATAAAGAAGGTCTTTCTTAGATCAAGAAATATACCTAGACATGGCTTGGTGTCGTCTATTGCATGGCAGATTTTTTATGTTGAAACACTGATAGCATGTTGGGTAGATACATTTTGTTGGAATCCAAATTGATGAGGTGAGAGACATTTGAGTTTTTCTAAGTAATTTGTCAATTTGTTTATAATTTCGGGAGAAACAGGTTTCCATAAGAAGTGAGACAAATTCGGATTTTTCAGAACTCAAATTTCTTCAATAAAAATATGGATTGGTAATGAAGTAATGAATCCGTCTATCTTAGCCCCTAATAATATTTATCGCAAAAATTGTTATATCCATCACCCGCAGAGTATGTTACCCAGGTCAACCAAATCCGTTGGGGACTCTCAAAAAACCCAACGGCAATCACACCAACACTGGGAAGGAAACTATAGAACTCTTGCTCCATACACACTTCCCAGGATCCACTGTTACCACAAATCAAAACCCCAGATATGAAATCCCTGCAAACCTTCATTTGAGGGCAAAAAGGGCAGACTGGGAAGTGGCTAAACGAACGGTAACTCATTCAAAAGTAGTGTGGGCAATGAACTCCTTCAAGCCTAACAAGTCTCCGGGCCCAGATGGAGTATTTCCCATACTACTTCAGAGCGGACTTGAATATCTAGCACCAGAACTGTGCAGACTGTACAGGCCGAGCCTAGCATTGGGATGGCTACCTCAAACCTGGAAAACCGTAAACGTGGTCTTTATTCCAAAACCTGGACGGGACTCATACGACCAGGCAAAGGCATACAGACCAATAAGCCTATCGTCATTTCTTCTGAAAGGCTTAGAAAAACTGATAGATAGAGACATAAGGGAAACCGCCCTCGTAGAACGGCCTTTACATCAAAACCAACATGCCTATCTAACAGGAAAATCATGCGAGACAGCACTTCATCAGCTTGTTTCAAGGCTTGGAGAGTTTCTAGCAAACAAAGAAATTGCACTATGCACTTTTCTAGACATCGAAGGAGCCTCCTTTGAAAGTATGGTCTCTGCGGCCACATTGACGAAACCACCTGCAGGTGGATACACTCAATGCTTCACAATAGGCTGGTCCCAGCCAACAGTTCGAGGAAACAGAGCAGGTTGAAATTTCCAGAGGTACCCCACAGGGGGGCATACTCTCCCCCCTTCTGTGGGACATGGTTGTAGATGAACTGCTAATTTCTCTGAATAACCAAGGGTATTACTCTCAAGGGTATGCAGATGACTTGGTCATCCTCATCAAGGGAAAGAATACTCGAACAACCTCAGAGCTAATGCAAAATGCACTGAGGACAGTAGAGGAATGGTGTAACAGAGAGAGCCTAAGGGCAAATCCCAACAAAACAACACTAATTCCCTTCACCCGGAGAAGAAACATGGGAGATCTCATACCTCCCAGACTATTCGGTGAAACATTACAAGTAGTAGAGCAGGTGAAAAATCTAGGGCTGATTCTTGACAAGAAACTAACCTGGAACCCGCATCTTCAACATATAACCAACAAAAGCAAGATAACCTTCATGATGTGCAGGAGAGCTTTTGGAAAAACCTGGGGGCTTGAACCGAAAGCCATGCACTGGCTTCACACAGCGGTAATAAGACCAAAATAACGCTGGCCACTTTGGAAAAAAAATCAAAGACAGGCAGAAACCAACCTTGGGAAAATCCAGAGGCTTGCCTGTCTCTGTATCACGGGTGCGATGAATAGCACTCCAACAGCTGCAATGGAAATCATCCTAAACCTCGTATCCCTTGACTTACATGTCATTGAAGAGGCCACGATAAGTGCATACAGACTGAAACAAACAAAAACTGGAGAATCCGAACAACTGGACATACCAGAATCACTGATGTAATCAACATCGAAGAATTCGAAATGATTTCAGACTACATGCAACCCCTATATTCATTCGAAAAACCATTCGGAATACGAATTGATGGATCTGGATGGGCCCCGAGTATAGAATCACAATCAACTGCGGACATAGTCTGGGATACAGACGGTTCAAAGACAGTTGAAGGAACGGGAGCAGGAATACATGGGGTAAGGCCAAGAAGGGATTACATTATACCACTTGGCAAATGTTTCACGATATTTCAAGCTGGTATGCATTCAGAAGAATCTAGAAAGTGGTTATAGAAAAAAACATATCTACATTCTATCTGACTGTCAAAGTGCTATCAAAGCACTCAACTCTATACAGATAGAGTCCAAACTGGTCTGGGACTGCCTCCAGGACCTCATCGAATTGGCAAAACACAACAAGGTCACCTTGATGTGGGTCATAGAGGCATTGAAGGCAACATCAAAGCGGACCAGCCAGCTAGACAAGCATCTGAAACGCTATTCACAGGGCCAGAATCTGCACATGGGATTATCAAAAACCGATGCAGGACCCTGACCGACGAGTGAATAGAAAGAAGACACCAACAATATTGGGATCAAACTGTCGGGCAAATACACAGCAAAGTCATGGTGGGGCATCCAAACCGGACCCTGACGGCTGACCTTCTGAACCTGAACAGAACGAAGGCTCGTATAATGATAGGTCTGTTGACTGGACACTGCGGCCTAAGAAAACACCTAAACACCATGGGAGTACGCAGGAAAACCGTGGAGTGTAGGCTATGTGATAAAGAGGAGGAAACAGCCTCTCATATTATCTTCGACTGTGACGCCCTAAGTAGTAGGCGACACAGAACCTTTGGAGAGATCAGCCCGGAAACGGGCATGAATCCGAAAAACCTTATCAACAGGCTTCTAAACCTAATTAGAGGCACAAACCTGTTTGAATGAGGAACCACTGACGACAGAGTGATACAATAGACCCTAGCTGGTCGCAGTGTCAAGGGAAGCTGAGTGCCAACCCTGTCTCTGGCTCGTCAGCTTTCAACCAACCAACCAAAGGTCAACCAAAGTAGAGATTTGGACTCATCCCTGATATGTCTATGGATTGTAAAAATTAGATAATTCTACTTCTATAATTACGGAAGATTCGAGGGTGTTCCCATGAGAACTTAGACACACTGTATTTTCAACTGGTTTTCACGAAACGAAAGCCACTGTGAGCAGTAATCCTTATTATGAAATCTTACGATCTGGCATAACAAAAGGGCTTGAACTGATGAAGAATACAAAACTAGGTGAGATTCAGTGGCAAAGTTCAGCGCGGCAGAATCCCACAGGGAGAAATTACTTTTTCAAAGAGGATTTATACTTGCAGATGTAATCAAATTATAGAAATCACGTTCTACTATTCATTCGTGAATGAAAATGAATGTGTAACCACTTTGAGTTGGATATAGTATAGCATATCAGAGACGTATTTGAAAAATGCAAGATTCTCTCACGAAATTGCAAAAAATATACCAGGTGTCAACGACTCTATTAGACAAGTCATAACTTCTAGAATATTAGGTGTATCAAAATTAGATTTGGTACAGGTGAATGGTATGTGAAGAAGAGAATTTTCGCATATTTTTTACTTTCCGGTCACTTCCGGTTCCACCGGAAATGGCTCCGGTTTCGAATTTTTAAATGAAACCCTGTATATTGTAACATTTTTGGATTTCTGAGACAATTCTGGATCAGAATGTGACATTCCAAACAGTTTTTAGGCCTCCTTGATTTTTTCAGTCACTTTCAATATTGCATCTAGGTGGCCATGATCGGACGTAAACTAATCTGAGGACATCAGGTGATGTCAGAAAATTACAATCGCAAAGTTTTGGTAACGAGTATGATAGATAGCAATGAGACAGGTTGGCAAAATTACATTGTCATGTCTAACTATTATTTTTCAAATGGTGATCATTTTTTTGACGAGAAGGATTCTTTGACGGATTTAATAATACTGATTCATTTGCGATAGGATCAAAAATAAGAACATAAATTAAATATTACCAAGGAAAATACTGTATTTACCTTTGTCAAGTGCGCCATGGATAATAATTCATTTAGTTTCACTATAGTAAATTTTCAAAGTGCATTCCTTCTTGTTCAAGACACATTTCAGCTCGTTCAATTGTTTCTCTCGACACGTTTCGTAACATTTGAGGAGTTATACTGGGGCTTTTTCATAGTAAACCTTTTCTTCAACATATCCCCAAATAAAGAAATCGAGCACAGTGAGATCCGGTGAGTGGGCAGGATACCGTTCTGGACCATTGGTTGCAATAACTTGATTATTAAAATGATCTTTTGAGTAATTAAGAAGTTCTCTGGTATTATGAGGAGGTGCTGCATCTTGTTGGATGTGAATTTGCCGTTAAACTGCTGAAGGTAGATCATTAAGATGATCCTCGATTTCATTTTTAAGAAAACCTAAGTTCCTACTCTCTGTTGACTGACCTTGAAACAATATTGGCCCAATTATTCTGTTTCCAACGATACCAGCCCAGACTTCGGCGTCAAACCCTTCTTGAAAGTTGCCCTCTCTCATTGCATGTTGATTTTGTTGGGCCCAGTACCGAGTAATTTGCTTTTGAATATACCATTATTTGTAAGTCGTGATTCGTCGGAAAATAGAATAAAGTTGATAACATTTGGGTTAACTCTATGATTTTGAAGCGCCAATGACAAAATACTACCCGTCTATCGCCATCGTCAGCATACAAATGTTGATATAACTGATTTTAAATGCTCGATATCCGTGCTTTTCCAGTATTTTTCTTGCTGATTCGTGACTTATCTGCATTTCTCGACTAATTTCTCTTGAAGAAATCGTTTTATCAACCTAAAACATAGCAAGAACGTTATTCTCAGTAATTTCATTTATAATGAACCCCCCGTTCCGCCTCTCGATTTCCTTCCTGCCTAACGATTTTCAACATACGGACAATACTGATGGGCTGGATGTTGCCGATTGGGATATCTGTGAGCATACAACTCAGCAGCGATCCTTGAATTTCTATGACATTCTCCAAGTATTAATAACATATATACTTTTCCCACTTTTAACGAAAATTGAGAAACTTTTACTGTCTGCTTATGAAGCTTATGTCACTGTCATTACGTGGGTGAGTGTTTTGTGTTCCAAAGAAGACTTGATGAAAATAACTGCAAAATATTATGCATCATGGCTATCCATGGCACACTTGACAAAAGTAAATAAATTAATATCCAGTATTTTCTTAGTAATGTTTAACTTATGTTCTCATTTTCAATCCAATCGCAAATAAATGAATATCGTAAGATTAGTAAAAATATCCTTTTTTCGGAAAGTGCTTGTCAAAAAATGGTCGCCATTTGGAAAACAATAGTTAGACACGAAAATGTAATTTTGCCAACTTGTCTTGTCTTATCTTTCATACTTGTCACTAAAACTTTGCGATTGTAAATTTCTGACATTACCTGAGGTTCTCAGATTAGTTTACGTCCGATCATGGCCACCTAGATGCAATATTAAAAGTGACTCTAAAAAAATAAAGTAGGCGTAAAAACTTTCCAAAATGTCACATTCACATCCAGAATTATCATAGAAATAAAAAAGTTTTACAATATACAGGGTGTTCCATTTATAAATTCAAAACCGGGGCCATTTCCGGTGAAACCGGAAGTGACCAGGAAGTGAAAAATTTTCGAAAACTCTCCCCTTCACATACCATTCAACTAACAAATCTCATTTTGATACACTCAATATTCTATAAGTTATGACTTGTCTAATAGATTCATTGTCACCCAGTATATAGATGAATTGTAGGTGAGGTCGAGTATAATTGTGACGCAGTACATATTCAACAAGATTGTAAAAAAAAAAAAGTTCTTTTTTTTTGTAGACGCTTCACAAAATGCCTTCTTTGCATATTGAAAACAGCCCGCAAAATGACACTTTAGCGGACTTGTACTACTCTTTTTGTTCATTCCCAAAAACTAATTGATATCTTTAAAACGTTTCAGAAGACGCAATGAACCATGGATTATTTGGAATTTTGTAGTGACAGCATACATTTTCTTCGAAATATTCTTTTGGAATACTTATTTCAGTAACAATAAACACTAATATTTCAAGTATTTGACAAACGTGTCATTAATTAACAATATCTTGCTACACTTTTGCGCAGCACACCTTCCCCCTTCCGTATGATGGTGATTGTAAAATGTATATCACAATAAAAGAGGGAGTTATATTGACTTACTAGCGATTTTGTAGGAGAAATTAAAATTTAAAAAATTTTTTATGTCTGCAATAGAAATTTGCAATATTATTTTTCGCCGCAAATTTTCCAGAACGTCTGTTACATTTGTTTGACTTCAAAATTGAGAATGATATACTTGAAAAAAGGTTGAAGAACATAATTTTGTTTAACTTCTGCAAATGTTTTTCTCAAAATGTCTATAGACGTGATCCCTTATGAAATTCAGAAAAACATGCCATTACTCAATTTTCCGTGGATAAAAAAATACATGTTATATATTTGATTGTTTATTTTCACATGCTGTATGAAGAAGTCATTATGAAATGTTGGACTCGTTTTGTTTGGTAATTGTGTCAAAAAGGTTTTAATTGAAATGTATGAATCCTCTTCAATTAATATATTCGAGAGAGTCCAAACATTACACTTAGGGATGCATACAGGAGTTCTAGGTTGAGAGAATGGATAGTTATTGGTAACCTAGATAATTGACTCCATTTACGGAATTATTGTTGTGGTTTAATTTATAGATTCAAACAATCAGTTGGATTTTTATCATGTAACCAACTGAAAATCATATATTCCGCTTGTGTCGAATCCATTTTATTGTTTGTAAAAACTGTTGTTTAATTTATAGATTCAGTCAGTTGGATTTTTATCATGTAACCATTGAAAATTATATATTCCGCTTGTGTCGAATTCATTTTATTATACGGTATCATTGGCTGGAGCGGAATTGGAAAACAATGAATTAAACCCGATCAATACTATTCAGAAACTGATACTGAAATTTATTCTAAAAAACCTCGCAGATATTCTTCTGATTAAATATTCATCAATTCAAAGGTAATGGACTTTCGACAACTCTTTTGCTTCAAAGTATTTTTTCCTTCATACAAATAGTAAATACACAGAAAATATAACACATAATTACGGCACGAGGCAAAATACACAATCGGCTATATGTCCCTGTTACTCATGAAGCAATCGATCAGAGGAGCTTCTACTACATAGGATCAAAATGTATCAGTAAATTACCGAATTGAAAGAACTGAATCCAGCCAGCCTTTCCAAAAACAAATTGAAGAAATGGATATGTTCAATTCAGAAATGGATATTCTCAACATAGGAATATGTGGGTATGTTTAAACACGTTCTTTTCTTTCAATTAGTTTCACATCTAGAACTTCATACCTATTCATACTATGATGGATATTATTCCTAGGTATTATTTAGTTCAGTTAGCTCATACTACATATTTAGTTCAAATGCATTACCGAACTTGGTCGGGTACCCACCCTTGTTTATTAGCTCTACAGTGCATCTGACCACGCACAGTATGAAGAATAATTCATTAGGCTGTTATACTGAAAATGTAGAAAAACTTTTTAACAAAAAATTAAACCGACATAAAAAAAGAACTGAAAAGCAAGAAATATAATGAACCTATTTAGTCTTAATAAAAAATTGCCGATCGTTCTCCAAGTCAGTATCTGCAAGACAGCTACCCGAATGGGCTCACACGTGAGGGCATACGTCGTTGCGAGTGGTCGTGCGGAGAGCGCATTTTTGGATTGTTATTGTTTATCGCTGGAGATTACACTTTGCATTTTTATGTTATTTCCTTCTTCATTTTGATCATTTCTTCAAAGTTATTCAATTATCGTGGATTGTTTGTTAGTTTGGCGCCGACTCAAAATCAGTTACTTCTATTGGTTCAGGAGCTTAGTTACTAAAACAAAAAATATTCATTTTAGTTTTTGCTTTTCAGTTTCTTTTTTCGTCGGTTTAATTTTTTGTTTAAAAGTTTTCATTTTTATTTTTTTTGTGGCTTAAATCTATTAATTGAAACCTACTCAATTTGAATAACTTCAGAATACTTACTTACCCACCTTCAATTATTAACTGTTATACAGGGTGATTCAAAAGTACTTCGATAAACTTCAGGAGGTGATTCCTCGCAATATTCTAATATGAATTGTCCAAATAAATATATGTCCGGAAACGCTTCGTTTCAAAGTTCCAGGGTGTAAAACTTTTATTTTTATTTTTGTTTTTTTTTTTCGAAATACTGACCTTAATTGAACGAAAATTGGTATTGAGAGGTTTTTAGAGGTGTCGAATTCGAACCTTATGTTATTATTGCTCTTACTCGTAGGGGACGCCACATAAACGTCTTTTTATTTTTTGAAGATTCATAACTTCTTTGAGCGTACTTCTAGCACATTTTTCAGTGAAAAAATCAATTCTTTTATCATACCTACGTAAAACCTGTTACGAGTCGCTATGAACAACCGTTTTCTAGATATTTGGACTTGAAAATTTCAAGTGGATTATTTGATAATCGATGCGTGTTGAAGTTAATACCATTATTTTGAATTTTTCACGAAAATGCTCAGGAAATGAATTTGACGTTTAAGTAAGTAGATTTGGTAATTACATATTATGTGACAGTTAAACGTTTTGTTGTTCTGTTGAAGTTTCTGTAAGTTTCAAAACACTAATTTTGAAAAAAATGATTATTTGAACGATAATGCTCATTTAGCCGATATGCATTTCCTTTATGGCCTTGCGGATGGCAATGCGCGCGAAGCAAGACGAATTTACCAGGAGCGATTCCCTAATCGAGAACTGCCTCAAGCTCCAACATTTACCAGTCTCCACCGTCGTTTGGCAGAAACAGGTAGATTTGAGAGGGCAACTGATATTATTGGAAGACCACGAGCAGTCCGAACCCCAGAATTGGAAGAAGCTGTTTTGAATGCTCTCGAGGAGAATCCAGAAACAAGTACAAGAATAATTGCTAAAGCTCTCAATTCTACTCAGTTCACAGTTTGGAGTATTATCCACGATCAACAATTTTATCCATACCATATTCAAAGGGTACAAGCTCTTTTGCCACGAGACTTGCTCCAACGCATTACTATATGTCAGTGGTTTTTGAAAAAATTGGCTGGAAATCCTCTATTTTAAAGATATGTACTCTTCACGGACGAGGCAAACTTCTTCCGAAATTCTATCGAAAACTTCCATAACAACCATGTTTCGGCTCTGGAAAATCCGCCCGCAGTTAGTGAAAGACATCATCAGTATAAATTCTCTGTAAATGTATGGGCGGCAATAATTGATAATTACTTGATAGGACCTTTATTTCTTCCGATCCGACTGAATGGCGCAACTCGCAGAGACTTTTTAGAAAATGAATTGCCGGGACTACTTCAGAATGTACCATTAGAAATTCGTATCCGCATGTGGTTTATGCATGATCAGGCTTCGGCCCATTTTAGCGTTGTCGCCAGGGAATTCCTTAACACTGTCTATCCAAATCGATGAATCGGTAGGGGTGTAGAAGAACCTAACCAGGCGTGGGCACCAAGGTCCCCAGATCTAAACCCGCTAGATATCTATTCTTGGGTCATTTGAAGTCACTAGTTCATGAAACTCCAGTAGCGAACGAGGAAGATCCAAGAAACCGAATAGTAGAGGCCTGTGAAACAATAAGAAACACACCAATAATTTTTGAGCGGGTGCGAGATTCAATGACTAGAAGACTGAATTCTTGTATCTTCACTGAAAGTGGACACTTTGAACAATTTATTTGAATAGAATTCAGTTTACTTTTTTTTTATTTTATTCTACATATTCAAAATTTCTAGAAATAAAATGTTGATATTTTTGCAAATTTTATTAAAACAAATACAGATTTTGCACCCTTGATACAAAAATAACTATTTCAAACGAGTAAAAATAGATAGAATAGGTGGTGACCCCTACAAAAACCCAAAACTACTTACTTAAACGTCAAATACATTTCCTAAGCATTCTTGTGAAAAATGCAAACTAATGGTAATAACTTCAACACGCATCGATTATCAAATAATCGACTTGAAATTTTCAAGTCCAAATATCTAGAAAACGGTTGCTTATAGCGACTTGTAACAGGGGAAGCTGTTTTACGTAGATATGGTAGGGGAATAGATTTCTTTACTGACAATTCAACTGTATAAAACATCGCATATGCCACAGTGCAATTGTCATTTTGACAGCGGCAAAAGTTAGCTGCAACTTTCACAGCGACAAATGCACTAGTGGTGTTTTCAGTCAGTCATTTGTTTATCTATTATCGCGGTGTTGGTTGCCAAAATAAATAAAGTTTGCATTGATATGTTTTTAAATTTCTTATTAATTGAATTGTCCTTCCGAATTACACTCGATGTTCGTATTGATATCGGGTGAAGTTTGTGTTGTTCAAATTCTCAACTGTTTCCTTTAGCAATTTGACTCGAAAAACTGTCAACCCAAAATACGCTCCACCTCCGGTGTCGCGTTTTTAATAGTTGACAGTTATTCTCGTCTAATTACTAGGCAACAGTTTCTCATTAAACAACCCAAATTTACCCGATAAAATACAAACCTCTCGTGCAATTATAAATGAAAAATGTGCTAGAGGTACGCTCAAAAAAATTATGAATCTTCAAAGAAAAAGACTTGTAGGTGGCGCCCCCTACGAGCAAGAGCAATAATAACATGAGATTCGAATTTGACACCTCAAAAAACCTCTCGATACCAATTTGAGTTCAATTGAGGTCAGTATTTCGAAAGTTATTGGAAAAAAACGAAATTGAAAATAAAACTTCAACACCCTGTATCTTGGGAACGAAGCATTTCCGGACATATATTCATTCGGAGAATTCATATTGGAATATTGTGAGAAACCACCTCCTGAAGTTTGTCAAAGTACTTTCGAATCATCCTGTATACTATAACTAGCTGGTACCAGCGACTTCGTTCGCGTTGAACTTTGTATTTTTTGTGACGACTTTTACAAATTCAGTTACCCCTTTAGGGACAGAATTTCTAAAAATACTGAAACACGTATTCCTTCATTTGTAACAAAGACCTCAAATGCCAATGTTGATGCCCCTCACTTCAAAACTAAGGGAATCCTCACACAAACTTTCACCCTCCTAGAGATTGCATTTATGAAAACACTGAAACATGTATTTCTTTATCCCTTACAAAGACCTCAAATACCAATTTGTATGACCGCAACTTGAAAACTGATGGAACCTTCATACAAACTCTCACCCTCCATTTTACCCCTTCAGGGGTTGAATTTCCAAAAATACTGAAATACATGTTTCTTCTATTCGTAATGAAGGAAACCCCATTTCACCCCTTTAGGGCATGAATTTCCAAAAACACCGAAACACATATTTTTTATTTGTAACAAAGACCGCTAAATACCAATTTTCTTGATCCTAACTTCAAAACTAACTATACAGACTTTCAACCCCCATTTTACCTATTTAGGGTTGAATTTTCCAAAACCCTGAAACACATTTATTCTTATTCGTGAAGGAGAGCCCAAATACTGATTTCCATGACTCTAATTCCAACCAACTGTACTTTCACTTTCACCCCCTCCTCACCCACCTTTTCACCCTTTTAGGGGTGGAATCTCAAAAAATATGCTATTAAAATTCTTTGGTCCAGAAGTTTGATCTGGGCGTAGATCGTATATCATTCAATCAATGAGTCAGTTAGTCAAGACATGTAATTATATATGTATTAATTACCCCAAATGCGAGGTAGCTGCGGTAAACCATTGAGGAGATCCCTCGACTGTCTTCCGTCTCCATCATCAGATTAATTAATAGTGTCATCAGAACTACAATATTGTCAGAGTAGACAGAGACTCCAGAGAAGGAGGAGCGTGCTTCTACATCAAACAGTGGCTTCACTTCCAAGAAATATTTCAAGAGATTGGTCATTTTCTCATAATTGGATTTCAGTAAGGGAATTTGGTAAGAAACACTATAATTCTCTCCCTAATGATTTTGAGCCCTATAACATTCGCAATTCAAACAAAAAGTTAAAATAATATCCGGTATCTGCTGGTTAGTTCAAATGGATTCTGTCATGCTTCAACTACCTGGTTTATTGTTCACCTAGTTGATGTTGCATTATGATAAATTGTATTCCATGCTGCTTCCTGGATGTTGTGATTCGAATTATTAGTTTCTACTTTCACTGTGCTTGTTATAATCATATTTCATAGGTTAAGTTGTTAAACAGCGTGAGCTGAATTTTGTCTGTTCATTGATCTAATTACTTTCTGTTATATTCTGCCCATTCATTATTATTATATATGTGTGCTAAGTTTGAAGAGAATCGGTTCACAGATGTAAAATTAATTGATCATCCCCTATTTTTCTACCCTGAGGAATGTGAATGAGACCAACTCAGAAGCATACCCTATACAATAAAAAAAGAATCATCTGAATCGGATAACCCAGTACAAAGTTATGCGTGGTAGAATCGGTTGAGAAGTAAAAATTCAGTGTGTGAACCAACAATCATCCCCCATTTTCCTACCCTCAGGATTTTTTTTTTTTCGAATCCGAATGGGACCAACTTCGAGTTATACCCTATCCATTAGAGAAATTAGTCATGAAAATCGGGCTATTGTGTGTTATGCGTGGTCATAGGTTCATAAAAAAAATATATATGCGTCGACTAGAGAACCTCCTTCTTTTTTTCTTCGTTTGTTAAAAATACGTATTCATGTCATATGTGTATGTGAGTGAACATTTATTCATTCAATCCTGTATAACCCCAAAATAGGGCTCTGAAATGTAAAACACACAAATCATCAAGCTGGAAACTCACAATAAAAGCTGAATCAAAATTATTAAAAAAAAGTCAAAGACATGCTTCATACAAAATGCACTAAGAAGGGAAAAATAATGTCTTTCATTGTTTGATCTGGCTTATTCTATAAGTAACAAATTGAAAATTTTGCCGCGCAAGATTATCTTTTTTGTATCCGCGGCCAGCTTTTGAATCTGTTACTCACAGAATAACTTAGATCAAACAATGAAATAAATTATTTTTTCCTTTTGAGTGCATTTGTATAAATAGAAGTTTGTCTTTAATTTTTATAATTTTATTTTTTTTTTTTTTTTTTTTATTTTTTTTTTTGATATTCATAAGGTTGAATAACTAGTTAAGTAATCTCTATCTAATTTATTTTTGAATTTTGACAAAAAAATCATCATCTCCGACCCCGCAAACCACAAAAATTAACCGCCATATGGATGCCGCCATTTTGTTATTTTTTCCCAACAAAAAATTCATGATGCATTGTCACCGGAATTATGTACACCTGCCAAATTTCGAATCAATCGGACGATTAGAAGTGAGTCAAATTTAACTTGGAAGATTTGATTGCAGACAGACAGACACATAGACAGGTGAAACTTAAAATGAAAAAATATAAAATATTTGACCCCAAAAACCCCCACATACCAATTTGGAATAGAATCGGGCCATAATCACAAAACGCTTCCGTCATTTTGGACGCGCCATATAGAATTTTGAAATTTTGACAAAAAATCATAATCTCCGACCCTGGAAACCCCTAGATACCAATTTTGAATAGATTCGGACCATAATCACAAAAATTGTCCCCCATATTGGAGCCGCCATTCTGTTTTTTTTCTTAACAAAAAATTTCATAATGCATTGTCATCGGAGTTATATACACCTGCCAAAATTCGAATCAATCGGACGATTAGAAGTGGGTCAAATTTAACTTTTGATTTGATTTGATTACCGACACGCAGACACACTCACCGGAACAGGTGAAACTAAATGAAAGCTTGTAATAATAAAGTTTAAATATAATCTTCAAGTGTTTAAGATTTAATACCCCATCCCATTCATTTCATATCCCAGAATACATTCCCAGTTATCTCTCTTTTTGTTTCGTGTTTGGTGGAAGTTGTTTGGAATTAAACCAGCTGTCTTCTACTGTCTCTTGAAGTTCAGATTTTATGGAAATATAAAATACTTTGCATATTCTTCTCGCCTGCATGTATTGTTGGGAAAGATTTGCCTCCATTTCGCTTTTTTGGTTTGTCTGCCTCCCGTAGGTGATGAATACATAAATATAAGGATGAACGACCTGGGTTTCGGTGAACATGTTTCGCTTACATTTGAAAAAGCAATTGTTATATGTTGTACCTTCGCCTTTTATACGTATATAGGGTTCATGTTATCTGTCATTGTCATAGGTTTTTTTAAATCTGGCGTAACTATTCGTGTTTATTTTCACATAAAGCTTCACGGATGGTCGATATCAATATTTCATGAAAACTCATGAGGTCGTAATAATGATAATAATTTCATATCTTCTGTTGATAAGTGCAGATCAGAGACATTTCTGGCGTTGTTATGAAGAGAAAAACGTCAGGAAATAATTTGATTATATATATATATATATAAAGAAAGCGAGATTTGTAACGAATCCAAGAAAGCCACCATCCGCCTACAGCTGTTTCACGGTTTCCCACTCATCAAGACGACTTGTGGTCTCTCTTGAATTCGTGTGCTCTCTCTCTAGTGCTAATACCTACCGGCAAGTACAAAAATGTGCAATGCACGAAATCATAGAAGACACACCTATGATTCGTGGGGTGAAGCTTAGACCTGTTGACGTGGAATTCAGTGACACGAAATTTCAGGCTACTGATAGGACACCAACAGATGTCAGTATAGGCCAATCCGCGACACCAAAAGTCGTATTCCTTGTGCGTTCAGAGTACCGCAAAACAAATGACGAAAGAAAGTGAGATTTGTTACGAATACGTTACGTTTCTTGGATTCAAATCTCGGTTTCCTCCTCCATTATTTGTTTTGCGGTACTCTGAACGCCCGAGGAGTACGACTTTTGGTGTCGTGGATTGGCCTATACTGACATCTGTTGGTGACCTATCATAACACGAAATTTCGTGTCACTGAAATCCACGTCAACAGGTCTAAGCTTCACCCCACGAATCATAGGTGTCCATATGATTCCGTGCATTTCATATATTTTATATATAAATAGGAATAATGGAAGAAGCAGCAATGAAAAAGTTAACTCTCAAGGTTTATCAAGCTTTTGGCAATGATTATTTTCATCATCACGTAAACTACAATAGATGAAAAAACCAACAGTAATACATACATTATGCTATTCACAACTTTGTTGACGTTGGTTTCAATGATGTTCAACATTCATCCAACATAGCAATACGAAAGGAAATCGTAGATCAGGGTGTAAAACAAAGTTGAAACATAGTACAACCACATTAACATGGTTTAAAATTATATAAATATAAAGGTGTACTCTATGTGGTGTGACCAGTGAAACTTACAGGTTGGGAATGATTGCCAATTGCCGCAATTATATTCAAGCGACACCTGACGCGTGTTACTTGAAAATTATTACGGTGGTGCCAACTGTTAGATTAGTACCAACTGTTGTTATCAGGAGGCGGTAATGTTGAAAAGAACTATTATTTGATATTCCGTTGTTGTCAATTTTGATTGATATCTAAAGACAATAAATAAGACTAGATCTTACTTAAATAGTTAATATCTGTTTTTATGGGTACAATTGGTTGGTTTTCTTGGGAAATGAAGACCATTTCTAAGAATGTTCTCTTTGATGATGTATGTGACTCCGTCGCTAGTACTTTCACTGAATTGTAATTCACCTGGTAGTCAAATTTATCCACATGTTCTGCCAGGGCACATATTTCAGGATGCAATGATCTTTGCGTTTGACCAATATGTTGTTCGTTACAACCATAACAAGGAATACTATACATTACATTTCACATTGAAAGTAATGGAGAGTTATCTTCAACTTCAGAATGAATTTATCTGATTGTTAGAACTGTTTTATATGATATTTTAAATTTTTCAGGGTTTTGAAATTATCTGGAGAGTTAAGGAGTGATCTCTTTCATATATGCTAAAGATATGAAAAAGGTTTGGTGGGAATAGTATTAGTTTAATTGTTGTTTGAGACAATGTTCAAGTTATTACTGTTTGAGGCTACTACTTCTTAGTTATATAGAATGTTATTGGGTGATGTTTCTAGATATGAATTTTCTGAGAAACGTTAAAGAGAATGTTTTAATTCTGTTTATGGAATTTAGGATCTGAGATTTTCAGTACTCTCAATTTCATTTGTTTCAATAAAGTCAATTCTATGGAGTGTTTGTTTTTCGTTGTCCGTATGAGCCTGGTATCAAGAATGTAGGAATTATCGCTGTTCTCAGTTCCAATTGTGAACTGGATATGAGGATCGTAGGTAGCTATTATATTGGTATAGGAAACCATGCAGCTCAGGCCGATACGTGAATTACCACTCATATCACAAACGTCTATGAAATTGAACTTGGTAAAACAAATGAAATTAAGAGTACTGAAAATCTCAGATCCTAAATTCCATGAACAGAATTTAAAACATTCTCTTTAACCTTTCTTAGAAAATTCATATTCAAAACGTTACTCAATAACATCATATATAATACTCCATCTCACTTAGGGGTAGTAGCTTCAAAAGTAATAACTCGAACATTGTCTCAAACAACAATGGAACTAACACTACTCAACCTTTTCTCACTTCTTCACCATTATGAGAGATCACTTCAATTTCTCCAGATTATTTCACAACCTAGAAAAATTGAAAATATCATAAAACAGTTCTAACAACCAGTTCAATTTATTCTAAATTTAAAGATCGTTATCGAACAGAATAATTTCTCATAAAAGTTACTGCAGATTGCATTCTCAAAGGTGTGCTCTGGCAAAACATGTGAATGAATTTGACCACCAGATGAATTACGATTCAGTGAAAGTACTAGCGACAGAGTCACATACATCAAAGAGAACATTCTTAGAAATGGCTTCCATTTCCCAAGAAAACAATTTTATCAATGAATAATCAGATATTTAACCATTTGATTCAGATCTACTCCTATTTATATCTTTAGATTTCAATCAAAATTGACGACAATGCAATATCAAATAATATTTTTTCTTAACATTACCGCCACCTGGTAACGGCAGTTGGTACTAATCTGAGAGAGAATAATTTCCAAGTGATACCCGTCAGGTGTCGCTTAAATATAGTTGCGGCAATTATTCCTAACCTGTCAGTTTCACTTGTCACACCACACAGAGTACACCTTTATATTTATATAATTTCAAACAGTGTTAATGTGGTTGTATTGAGTTCCAACTTTGATCTACGATTTTTTTTTGAATCGCTATGTTAGATGAATATGTTTAACATAATTGAAACCAACATCAACAAAGTTGTAAGTAGCATAATGTTCTCCACTTTAATATGTATCACTGTTGGATTTTTCATCTATTGTTGTTTCCCTGATGATGGAAATAAACATTTCCGAAAGCTTGGATGAACCTTGAAGAGTTTACTTTTTCGCTGCTGCTCACCCCAGTATTCCTAGTTTTGTACCTAACTGGTCAGCAAATACTACCTACCCATATATAATAATAATAATAATAAAGTGGCTTCATTCATAATTTTAGATAAAAATAAAAGAAAGGTACAGATTGGCAAGGAATAATACACAGAGTTGAAAATTATCTAAGGTGAAGTATCAGCAAGAGCTGTTTTTCAACCAAACCATGAAGAAAAAATCAAATAAAAATAAAAAAAATCAAATAATAAAAATTAAAACTCCAAATTAATTCGAAATGAGTTACCCAATTGAACAACAATGGAAAAACATTATAGTAAATTCAACAAGAACATCCAAAATTGGGTAGCTCATCAACGTCTTGAAGGGAACTGAGTATCTCTTAGTAAAAGTTTTTTGAAATTTGATAGCGTGTAGGACCTGAAATCATTGAGTAGCTGATTGTACAATTTGGCGGCATCATCTGGTAAAGATTGCAGAGGAGTGGAGGGGGATAAAAAGTAAGTGTCTATTGCGTGTTCTGAGGTTGTTCATAGACGAAAACATGTTTAGCCTTTCGAACAAATATTTTGGAGCTTTGGCTTCAAGTATTTGTGTGTGAATGAGGTATGTGAAGAATCTTTCAGTGCAGCACTAATATGGTCAAATTTGCGGATACCGTGGAGAATCGGATACAAGAGTTTTGAATTCTCTGAAGGCGATTTTGGTCGTATCCAAGGAGAGCAGGTCCATAGAAAATATCACAGTAAGACAACTTTGACGTAATCAAGGTTTCACATAAGGTGAGCTTCAGGTGCTTAGAAAGTAGATGTATATTTGGAAATATTTGCCTTAGTGCACTGTAAGATGCTTGACATAGATGGCTAACGGGTTCTGAGGATCTTAGAGGGGTGTCAATCCATAATCCCAGATTCTTGCCTTCATTAACTATAGGGATTATATCGTTTCCAATAATAACTTTCCAGTTCATCAGAACTTTCCCAATTCCTTTACGGAGCCAAAACCATAACCTGTGACTTCTTAGAAATCAAACGTAAGTTATTAGCTGTGGAAAAGTCATATAAGTTATTCAAATAATCTCACCGCTGCTCAAAATTCATAATTTTGAGCAGCGGTGAATTAAACTTTCGAAAGGAATATAGAGTTGGGTATCATCGGGTAGTGATGTATTTTTGCATTTCCAACGATTTCATGGAAATTGGAAATATATATGGGAAGAGGTCCCAAAATGGAACCCTGGGGAACACCTTAATCCACATTCAACAATCTGACTCGATGCCATCCAAAACAACTCGTTGGGTACGATATGAGATCTACGGCCCCGTTAAAAACCAAAGTATCTGAGCTTGGAGCAGAGTAGGGAGTGGTCTAAGGTGTCGAATGCTTTGCTATCATCTACTAATACCAAACACGATGTTTGCCCTCGGTCCACTGCCTTGGAAGATCATCCGTGATTGCCATTAGTGCAGTTGTAGTACTATACCCTTTCCCGAAAGCCAGATTGTACGGGGTTATCATTGGATTGGCGTATATGAAACCTATCATTTGGTCTTTGATGATCATTTCTAGGGCTTTGAAGGGGAAGGCAGAATACTTATAGGTCTCAAGTCAGAAAGATCGGTAGGGAGATAACATTTGGGCAGAGAGAAAATCAGTGCATGTTTCCATTGAGAAATGAAGGTGCTCGAGTTCAATGCGGAATTTGAAATGAAGGTAAGTTTTTTCAATCGAGTGTGATAGTACCAACTGGAAGCATCCTCAGGAGATTTGATCAGTTCCAATCACGTTGCTTTCAATTTTATCCAGATATTTTCTAACAGTTTCGGGAGATACATTACTGAAAGTAATCAGGTTCGTTTCTAACAATATCATATTTATCAAGAACAGATAATTGTGAACCAGATTTGTCAGTATCAATGATGCAATTGAATTGACGATTTATTTCGTTCATGTTTTTTGCTTTGAAATGCTAGGTTTTGACTTTTGCTGAAGAATATCAAGCGACCTGGGAGTGTTGTAGATCTCTTTTGAATTTTTCCTTTTCAAGACGTGTTCGAGAAATGTTTTTTTTTGCCGGCGTATGGCTCCTGTGGTATAATTCTTCAATTCAGTATAACTTTCCCAAGATGCAATGGTTCTCAAGGATTAGTACTTGCCATATGCTTCATCTCTGGGTTTATTCTTAATTTTGTATCATAGGTACCAACAAACATTATAGGTAAAATTTACGTTATTTCGACCTTCGAATAGGTCAGCGCCCTAATTGGCGAAGTTAATTATTACGTTATAATTTCCTTAAATTTACCATTATGGGGAAAAAAATGGAAGTAATTCAGAAGTCGAAATTTGGGAGATTAAGACATTTTTCCTTATAAGTTGAAGGCATAAATAGGTAAAATTGCCCCCAGACTAGTCGACTGATGGTAGAAATGTAGTCATTTTTACCTATTTCAGGTTATAAACACTGTAATAAAACAAACAACAAACCATGGCAGGTTAGAAGAAGATGATGAAAGTTTACTGTATATTGTGTATCTTAACCTACATGCTTATTCGTGAAAGCGTTGAAGTTGATATGAACATGGCGTATGAAGAAAGAACTGTCAATAAACGTATAGCAGATAATGCAATAAGTGATGGTTTCGCATTCACACCTAGTTGTGATTTGATTTGCGATACAAACTTTTATGTGATAATGTTGATTTTTACTCGTCTAAAACAAGTGGGCCCATCAAATTATTGAATTTGTATGAAAAAAAAAACATGAATTTATGTCTACTTTAACAACTTTTCCCATCAAACACTTCAAAAACTGATTTTATAAATGAAGTATGTGTATACATATCATATTCACCTATTTCTTGACTACCAATCATTAAAATGTGGTCGATTCGAGAAAATTATGTATTATTTTTACAATGGCGGAAACGGGTCAAACCGAAAAATATGGCGTAGGTTCCATATGGGACCTATATGTCGAAAAATTCCTCAAAAAATTAGACTATGAGAACACATAGACTTTGTTCAAAGTCGAAAGTAACCTTTATTCCTGACTGTGAAGTCCATTTTCCTTATCTTGGGATTTCAGACCCTTTCACATTCTGGTCACGTGATGGATTACAATAAATGTTATTGGATGTTTTTTCATGCATGTCTATACGTTTCGTTCTCTGGATGGATTGCGAATCGTGGATAATACATTTATATTTCACTTATTCTATGTTCTCTGCAGAAACACTCAAATGTCAATACGGGGTGGAAAAATCAATATTTTTTGCTAATGTTGATGGTGAAGCCAAGTAACCTATAGTTACTCAGAGACATGGATATAGACTACAAAACCCTGTAATGAGTGTTTATTCTGAAATTACCTAAATATCAAATCCATCAGTAATGTTGATAATAGTACGCGATATTTATATTTCAGTGCAATCTTCCCAGAAAAGAAACCATGATTAATGTTATGGTCTAATGAGGGAATCTCTTTACGAAGAGAAATAGCCAATCATAACATTCTAAATATAAAATGGTGTGTTGTGATTGGCTGAATGATTTTGATTTGACATTTCTGCGTTCCGCATGCGGTACCGGAAATATACAATTTATCAACCAACTGAGTGGAAAAATGATGGCTCTGATCTCTGGACATCGGAAAGTATAGGATGATTTCGGATTATATTTTCATTTGTTCTCAGTCTGGCAGCTAATCGATAATAGTTGGTGGTATACCTGTATGGTTTACTAACTCTATTCGAATTTTTGCTCGGCATTTTATAGATTTCTAAAATTTAGGGCACAATAAAAAATTAAAGAGTAAATTGTATCATGTCATCCTCATCTGAATCGACTTGGTCTTTGATATCTGATGATAGATAGACTAAGATAGTTTGAGGATTTTATTTTAGGTAACTTTGACTTCGTTGTAGACATTTAGTCTGATTAGACAAATATTGTGGTAATCTCGCCCTCATTGAAGAGCAGTAGGTATAAACTAGGTCAAGAAATGTCCAGGCAACTCCTTTAACTTAATGGGTGCCAAAATAGGTAATGAAGAGTATATAGTAGACCTGTTTACTGACTTGTCAATTCCCTGACTATATGAACACACATGAGGGTAATAATTAGGTAAATATTCACCAGAAGGTTTTTCCTGAGAGTTCCAAGTATTTTGAACACATTTTGCTGGTTACCTTCAGGTAAAATTTAACCTAGTGAACCCATGGGGGGCTGTGAAGGTATATTTGAAGTCCATAACAAGTAATTTCATACTACGCCCTACGCCATTAAGTTTTTGGTTTTGAAGGAGATTTGGTGGTCTCAATTATGGTTTCTATAACTCCAATTATAACTTTGGAGTTAGTTAGTATGAAGGTAAAATATTTGGCCAGAAATGGGTAAATTCGGACTTCTTAGGGCCGTTTTACCCCACTCTTGAGTATAATTTTCCTATAATGTTAGTTGGGTGCCAAGGAGCAGGAGGTTTGGACACTCTTATAGTCCTCAAAGGTGCGTGGTGACTAAATAAATCGATTAGACCTCAGTTCAGAAAATCAAGCATTTCGCCAAGAGAAAGTAATAAAAAATGGCATCCCATACGAAAGATAACAGATCTTCATTGAAAAGTTCAAATCAAACCTGAAGAAGTACCGAGTCTCCATACATTGTCATCAATCAGTAAACTATCCTTACCGTTCTTGATTCTCAAAAGACACAGCTCTTAGATGTGAATGAAGCAATCAGGAGTTGATTTGATGAAAATATGAACAGGATGTTCATAAAATCAGATCTGAAATCATCTGCGACTGAAAGATAAACTTTAGTCACTATCTCCCATCGTCAAGATAACCTCTTGTGGGGTATTCATGTTGAAAATGGAAACATTCTCAATTGAATATTGACTAGAAAGATTCTTCTGTGAATCGAAAATCCACGATTAATAAAAATAACTTCATTCATCGTGGTTTTTTCAATTCCGAAAATTTTTCTAGTCAATATTCCATTGAGAATGTTTCCCTATGCAAACATAAATCCAATTTGTTCACTGGTTCTGAGTGCATATTTCTGTAAAATGATTTAATCAAACCTTAAACTGTCTCAGTAATAATATGAACCTAATCAATTGACATGAATTATATCTAAATATTGATATTAAAATTGGAACAGTAGTTTATAAAAATATTTGGATTTGTTGTCTCCTGCCGTTTCAAGTAGTTACTGATTTCAACTCATACGGGGAAATGTAGTTAGAAGAGAATTGATATTATATTCTGTCGGTCATTCTACACTTTTTTACATGCTTTATATTAGCTTCACTTGTATGTTTGTTTGTTACCGACTCCTTTGGGCGCGATTTTGACCCACTTTAAACGGTCAGATTTCATTCAAACTTTGTAGATTCATCGAGAACCGATGACAATACACTAATTTAGTAAGATTATTAAATTTTTTTATTTCCAAAAAATCAATAAAAATAATAGGTAGTTTAAAAAAACTAAAAAAACACGCTTTTATAAAAAAAAACACACTAAAAAGTAGGAAATAAATAATAGTTTAAAAAAACTAAAAAACATGCTTTTATAGAAAACCAAACTGAAAAAATTTAAAATAATAAACAAATTTATTTTATTAAAACAAAATAAAAGCGTGGGGTGCATGGTATCGCCTCGGCCGACAATTACCTGTGATCTGAGACATTTCTTACTTTACTGCCCTAGGTGTGTAATGTACTATATGATCATTGATACCATGCACCCACGCTTTTTTTTTAATAATTTTTTTTTTTTTTATTATCAATTTTTTTAGTTTGGTTTTCTATAAAAGCGTGTTTTTTCGTTTTTTAAAACTATTATTCATTACCTCAGTTAAGCATTCAGTTGCCCAATGGTAGGTTATACCCATATTCAATTCACTAACCTATTCTCTCCTGAAAAACTGAAAAAATCAACACAAACCAGTGGCGTGACTTTCATGTACCACCCGCTGTACGGATAGTTAATCATTTGCCAAGGCAAGCAATTTTGTCAATGTGAATCGTCTTCGCTCGAGGGGTATCTTACCCCCAAACCACCTTTTCGCCCGAAAGGAAAGTCGTTTTTATTTCTGAAATTATTTTTATTGTTATCCATTAATACTTCATCACAGGGCTTTTGAAACTAACAGGCAGATACAGGATAATTATTCGAAGCTATATCCCTAGAAATCAGTTCCAGAGGATATTCTGGAATCGCATTTGGGGATGCACTCATTCACATTCCTGAGCTACAGATGTACGTACCACACACACCATACTTGCTATTCACTTCCACTATCGTACAAAGTTTCTTCTCGCAATAAAATAAAATACAAAGTTCATCCGCTAACCACCCACTATTATATTCCCAAATTTTTTTTCATTTCATGTGGTCTCGATTGGTCTCATTTGAATGAAAGAATATTATCTAACAACCGCACCCCGACTGTAAATAGGCTGAATTCGTTCTCCCTCTTGAGACGCCGCCGTCTTCAAAACACCCTTGCCCCAATGGAAGTCAAGGCAAACGCCAATGCCGCACCCTGAGGTACATTTATGTACATACACTTTGAGTATTCACTAAACAACCCGCAGACTTTACATTGTACCTCTGACCCCGAACTGCTTTCCTGGAAACATAAAAGCACAACTCGTAACTGCATATGGAATTTGCAAATGGTCCGGTGAAATAAGGAAGAATTATTTTAGAATAGATGCATATATTCATGGAACTGAAAGCTTTTTTTTTAATGAGCTATGACAAAAATATGAAATATAACTATTTTTCAGTATGGGATAGGCAGCCCAAGTATTTTAAGAACTCATGATATTTGTTTTTTTCTTACCGGTAGCTCAATATTCGGGGAATGTGAATTCGTAACTGCGGTCTAGAACCCCTTTCTACGATTATTTCAAAGAACTTAAATAATTCGTTTTTCCTAGGTAGAAGAAAGCTGATTGAAATGCGGACTCTCACGAAGTCGCTGGATACCCTTTGTCCATATAAGAATACTATACCTTCTACAGACTTCAATGCTCTGAATTCGGGAAAAAACCCAAATACTCTGAATAGCCGGAGTCTCGCAAGAAACCGCTCAGATTCCTAAACCTTTTCTCTCCGGAGAAGTCCCTATTATCCGAATAGCCAGTCAGGTACAAAGTGACTGCTCGGATTCCTACCTGAAGTTCTTTTAGCAAAGCTACAGAATTTTTCGGACTATTTTTAAACGTGTTTTCTCGAATATTTATTTTTTATTGAAGAGAGAGAGCTGAGAGAGTCAATTTCGCAGGCGTTTTTAGAATCTCAAGTGCGCGTTTTTCTTAGGGGCACCACGTTGAGCTATTGCTCGGCCTCAGAAGTAGTCCCTGTGAGACCTAGTGCACGAAGTGCTCCTATCCAAAATTTCACTGGAAAAGCAATCGCGAGTAAAGGTGATTTCAGCAAGAATGATTCCCTAGTACCGTATTGTTACCCGTGTCTGGCTTTCGCGAAGTCAGATGGTGCGTTTTAAGCCGCCACCCTCACAGTTAACAGACGCTCCACGTGGATTGTCCCAGAAGGTAGGTTGGCGTCGGAGGGGCTCGTACTGTTTTTGTTTAACAGTCCTTCGCCTGTCCGCCAGGTGAGGTGATGTCCATAAATACTTGGGAGTCGGGTTTAGGCATTCAAGGAGGATATTAGCAACTGTTGCCACCCTAGTGGTTCTGGAACACCTTGCACCAAAAAGCACGTTTTAGTATGACTTATTTGGTCACTGAATTCTTGTTGCTCTCTTGAGTAAAACGAAATGCGGATTCCAATAATCGTGGGCTATAGATTGCCCTTCGTGGCAAAAACTCCAAAATAATGATATTGCCATTATCTGCATCAACGAGGATGACATCCAAATAAAATTATATTCACAAATGGTTTCCAATAGAGAAGGGGAGAGAAAAAAAATATACTTTATTGTCATAAGAGTAATCTTTTGGACAAAGTTTCACTTGATGTATAACGCAGTTTATACACTGTGTCCGTAAAGTATGGAACAAATTCATTTTAGCTAAACAGGTCATTTTAAGAAATATCCCGAAACACGTCGATTTTTATGTTAATTTACGTATTTTGAAATAATAATCTTTTACAGGGTGAATTACGTTCAGTATGACGTCACCGTCATTTTTTAAATGGAACACCCCCTTTGTCTCAATTTCGGATTACTCTAGCTGAGCTGATTCAAAATGTATCACATGTTGATTCAATTGGTACAGGGTGGACAAAAAAAAAAAATAGTTTTTTGTGTGCTCATAAAGTAACGCGTAACATTCTTTAGTAGGTAAATTAACAATATTATCAAAATACTTATTGTCTAGCGGCAATTGGTTTGAATGTTACACCCGTAGTTTGCTACATGTTTAGAGTAATAAAAAAGAGCTGTTTCCAAACATGTTTGGTACTTGTGGTCTAGCAGACAGAATATGACAAAAATATTTCTTATCTATTTATAAAAAAAAATAATCGTCTACTTTTTGGGAAATGTCATTATTTGTTTAGTAATTTATTGATGTTCAGTGACAGTTTAGTACTACAATATTTTTGGTATTCGTGAATATTCGAATGATTGCTTAGATTTAATTGGAAGTAGAAATGGGTTAAGTGTAAAACAAAGAATTGAAATACTTATGATGATTGGGTATGGAGACAGATCGCGAATCAGATGGAAGTATGCAATTTGTTTAATGATAAAAAATCCAGAAAGACCTATAACGCGTTCAACAGTCAGTAAGATTGAAACGAAATTTCGAAATTGGTAATGTTGAAAATGTACGCAAATCAGGTCGTCCCCTGCAAATGCTGATACAGCATTAGATGTTTTACTGAGTTTTGAAAAAAGATGCGCACACTTCTGTTCGTAAAGGGTTTGTCGCTATATCGGTGTTAGCAAAACAACGGTACACAAACTATTTAAGCTTGAAAAATGGCATCCTTATAAAATCAAACTTGTGCAAGAATTAAACAAGATGATCCCGATAGAAGACCCAATTTTGCAAAAAAATGATGGATAAATGTCACCGAGACCCTCTCTTGATACAAAACATTATTTTTCTGATGAGTCCACTTTCATGTTAAATGGTGGGGTTTAACCGTCAAATTGTAGATACTGGCAAAAGAAAACCCCACTGGATGCGTGAGCATCATACACAATATCAAAGGTAAATGTATGGGCTGGAATTGTACGAAATCGAATCATCGGACCCTACTCTTTCAAAGGTAATTTAAACGGGGCAACTTTCCTTGAGTTTTAAGGGGTATCTGTACCTACTTTACGTAATTTGTTTCCCCAAAAGACGTAATCCTGGAGGTTTTGATGAAAGTTTATGGTTTCAACAGGATGGTGCACCTCCACATTATGCTGTAGATGTTAGAAGGTACCTAGATGAAATTTTTCCGAACAGGTGGATTGGTAGACGTGGACCCACTGAATGGCCGGCGAGGTCACCAGATTTAAATCCTTTGGAATATTTTCTGTGGGGCCATCTGAAGAATGTTATTTATAAAACGAAACCAGCAAATATTGCAGATGCACAAGAGAAAATTCGAACAGAAATAAACAATATTACGCAAGAAACCATACACAAGGTTCAACAAGAATTTGTACACCGTTTGGGTTACTGTCAAATACAGCAAGGGCTGCAGTTCGAACATTCATAAAGTCATGTATTCCAGCATATTCTGTCCGCTAGACAATAAGTATTTTTGATAATATTGTTAATTTACCTAATGAAGAATGTTACGCGTTACTTTATGAGCACACACAAAACTATTGTATTTTTTGTCCACCCTGTACCAATTGGAATCAACATGTGATACATTTTTGGAATCAGCTCAGCTAGAGTAATCCGAAAATTGAGACAAAATGGGGGTGTTCCATTTAAAAAAAATGACGGTGACGTCATTACTCGAACGTAATTCACCCTGTATATTAGATTATTATTTTACGATACGGTAAATTAACATAAAAAATCGACGTGTTTCAGGATTATTCCTTAAAATGACCTGTTTAGCTAAAAATGAATTTTTTCCATACTTTACGGACACAGTGTATGTGAAAACAAAATGCATTTAATAATAATCAATTTTCACTTCATACATAAAGTCAGTTTGTATATATAAAAACATATGAGTCGTACAAAATACTGGTAAAAATAAACAAGTTTGTCTTAACCCATAAAGTAAATTCATATAAATATAAAAATAAATAAAATATATAAGTTACATTGAAATATACCCCAAATAAAATTCAAAATCACATCAATGATTGGTTTTTTAGAAATTATCATTATAAAATTCTTGTATATTATAGTATGGTCTATCACTTAAAAACATTTCACAGCTTTCCTGAAACATTGTAAAGATTTTATTTCTATTACATTCTTTGGAAAATGGTTGAACATTTTACAACCATTATAGACAATGGATTCCTTTATGACTGATGTCATTGGTAGTGGCAACTTAATGTTGTTGGATTGCCTTGTCACATAATGGGTTGGTGAGGATTGAAATTTGTTCAAATATTTTTTAATTAAACATGCGTGGTAAAGAGTAATCTACAATAGTCTCTACGTTTTGATTTGCACATATATCTTACGGCTCGTTTTTGCAAAATTGAAATATTTTGCAGTAGATAACCACTACATACGCCCAAAAAGGAAATTCCATATCTCAGGTGAGATTCCACCAGAGAAAAATAATCAGTATTAGCTGCTGTTAAACCAAGTTCATTTGCGACTACTCTGACTGCATAACAACTAGAAGACACTTCGTTACACAAGGCATATAGTTGTTGATTTGTTGAAAATATAAACAGGATGTTCATAAAATCAGATGTGGAATCATCTGCGACTGAAAGATAAACTTTAGTCACTATCTTCCATCGTCAAGATAACCTCTTCACAAAAAAAATATTTCTATCAATATTCAATTGAAAATGTTTCCCTTTTCAGCATATAGTTGTATATATAGTACATTTTCCGTTTTTATAATAAACAAATAATCTACGATGTGGTGTGTTTGCTTGACGTAATGACAAATATTTTCTGTATAAAGAAATATTATTTCTCTAATGACGACGAAGGTTCTATCCATATTCTCTTAAGAATTGGGAATTTTAATCACTAACATGGTTGTCTTATCTTCTATACCATCCAAATTCATTTTACAAAGCTCTTCGACGACAAGCGCCTGACAAACAATTATTAATCAAACCTAGAATATATAAAGAAATAATCATAAGGGAAGACAAGGAATTGGATTTAATTAACTTACCTTTGTCATTATGTAGATATTATCTCCAGCTATTGATAGAAATATATTTCTTCTTTATTCAATACTTGAATGAATTTTTTTGGGTTTAAAAGCCAAATGGATTCTCTTTCAAAGGAAAGCAATAACTTTGGGATAGCGGCTCATATCTATATTATTTTTAATATTAATTGTGGACTTAAGCATCGGGTAATTGCTCCAGAGGCTTGATGGCTTCAAGATTTTCATATTGAATATGCGAGAATCACTTGTTCATTTATAGTATGCACATTTTTATCATTGCTCCATTTTTGAAATAAATTGTAGTCCGGCAATAATTCATAAGTAGCCGCTTTAGCAGATTCACTAATCTCATGTGGAATCATTTCAGCCTCACATTCACCACTGATTTCAATTTTTTGGATTTGAAAAGCGAAAAAACACACCAATGTTACATAACAAGCGCTGTCATAATAAAATACAAAGTAACAAGAATCGTCATGAAAGTAACAACAATCGTCCCGAAAGTATGGAAATCGTTCCGAAAGTAAAAGAAATCGACCCGAAACTAGCTACTTTCGGTACCATTTGTGTAATGAATCATAACAAAAATTTTATTTTCGAAACGGCTGCAGAAAAAAATATATACGCGTTGATTAGAGAACCTCCTCCTTTTTTTTCGTCGGTTAAAAATGAGTTATGTGAAAAATGTACGTTTTTCACGAGTATGCGGCATTATTGAATGTTTTTCTCATATGTCTGTTGTCGTTATTCCCGATTATTTGAATATCACTAAGATGCAAGGTATTATGAACTGTATAAATCTCAATTTTAAACAAATCCAATGTTTCCCGTGTGCTCTCCATATGATTTCACAATATATGTATATTCTCTTATTATTTTCACATTGTTTTGCATTTCGACCTGTCAAAACACTACGGTGCATTTTAGACCAAAAAAATTTCCATTCTGTATTAGTTTAATTTCACAGATTTACGTATCCAAATTCATTATTATTTTTTCCCTACACTCAAGTTGATATAGCAAGACTGTTTCTGGCACGAAATCTTGCCCTCAACCGATAGAACACCACGCCCTTGATACTCAAATAGTTATTGAGTAAGGTAAATGCCCAGTTTTCAAACCCGTTCAACGAGTCCGCGTACTATCAGCCTTTCACACTATCCTGAAACGTATAGTGCATTTAGTCTGGAAAATGACACGAATACGGTGGAAATGGCGACTGGGGATGATACAATGCGATTCGTGCGGAAAGTTTTCGTCCACATATGCATTTTACGAGTTACCCACGTGTCGTTGTGTGCTATTGTTCCAACTTACCAGCTGAAGCACGTTACTTTTTTTTCAGATTTTCCGTATTCCAGTGGACATGATTTCTCACAGGAGGAATAAATGGTTTTTGGGAACAGTTGCCTCTTACATTGGAGGAAATTCTGAAAATCTGTTTGACTATTACACGAAGCTGAAATATCTTCAGTCGATTATGAAACTAGAAAACGTTTGAGTTTTACTTTGAACTTAAGATAAATCATCAGCTCGATACCTTCAGGATGAAGTGAGAGATCATCAAACTGAAATTCTGTCAGGTATCAAATATTCAGAAGAAATTTGTCCCATATTTTGTTAACCGACGAAACCAAAAGGAGGAGGTTCTCTATTCGACCGTATATTTTATTTTTCCATAATATTTTTTTATGTATGATCACGCATAACTCTTTACGGGAGGCGTCCGATTCCGATAATTCTTTCTTTAAGGTACTTCTGAATTTGGTCCCATTCAATTTATAAGATGAAATCCACCCTAAGTGTAGCGAAATGGAGGATATTGATCAGTCACCCTCTGAATTCTGGTCCGTTAACCGATTCTATCAGGCATAACTTTGTACTGGGTTCTTCGATTTGGATGATTCTTTTAATAGATAGTAAACCTTATATCTGGATTTCGAAAGGATTAGCCACTCTACCGGAGTAGAAAAATAAGGGATAATTGATTTTTCACTTCAGTGAACATTGGCACACATACGTAGTTGAAATGACAGATCGCTACTGACATTATTCTTGTTCCACATCCGTCAAAATCAGTATATTTTATGAGAGGATGGAATGATATAGAAAGTTATGAAATAAACTAACCAGAACAACGAAAATAATGTATATTACAACAAATAGTAAAGTAGATAATCATATTATTTAACTGGTAATAGTTGAAGTAAAGATTGGGTAAATGAAGTATTTTGGAAGTAATCAAAAACAAGTAGGTAGTAATTGGTAGATTTAGCCACAGAAAATTGAAAAAATAAAACTTTTAACAAAAATCAAACCGACGAAATACGAAACTGAAAAGTAAAAATAAAAACTTTTTAACAAAAAAATTAAACCGACGAAAAATCAACTGAAAAGCAAAAATAAAATAAACCTTAGAAAAACAGATTAAACGGTTTCTTCCAAAGGATTCAATATAAATTGAACCAGAAAATGGTAGATCTCAGGTGAAAAAAAACCACTCCGTACTGATGAGGGCCAAGAGCTGAAACCGGTATGCGTGATTGTTAGGTGAACACGACATAAATTAAACATAATCGAGCTTATCAGAAGAAAACATTTGCATTCAATGTCCATTGATATTATATGGAAGTATGCATGGATTTTTCAGGTGAATATCATTCCAACGTTCTGCGTGGTATTTGCCAGGGAAGTAGTTGTTTTCACCTGAGATCTACCATTTCTGGTTAATTTATATTGAATCCTTTATGTGAGGAAAACCGTTTAATTCGTTTTTCTATTCATTCCACTTCACATAGCGCTTATCTTTCAAAATAAACCTTCTTAGTCTAAATGATAATTGAGCTCCTAAACTAATGTAAGTAACTGATTTTGAGTCGGTGCCAAACAAACTAGCAATTGAATTAGGTTTAAGGTAAAATGAATGGGGCGAAATGCACGGCTGCGTTTTGATGGCTTCTTTCATAGATAATGATCTTCGATAATTTTTTTGGCGCCGACTCAAAAAAACAGTTACTCACATTAGTTTGGAGCTCAATTATCATTTTAGACTAAGAAGGTTCATTTTATTTTTTTGCTTTTCAGTTGATTTTTTTCGTCGGTTTAATTTTTTTGTTAAAAAAGTTTTTTATTGAGTCTAGGATTGGGGCGCATTCTATTAACTGACGAAAAAAAAGAAGAGGTTCTCTAGTCGCCCATATTTTCCCTCTGTGGGGTATGTTCGGAAGGGTTAAATTTTCCCATTTGTATTCAAAAAAGTCCTCCTAAGGGTAGGAAAAAGGGGGGGACAGATGTTGGTTCAACTGATATTCCACTTTGTTAACCGATTCTACCACTGTAACTTTGTACTGGGTGATCCGATTCAAATGATAATTTTATTATATAGAGTATGCCTTGAAATTGGCCCTATTCAAATTTGAAGGAAAATTACATCCTCAAGGATAAAAAAATGGGGGATGATTTATTTATTTTACAACCTGTTGAACTAACACATATGTAGTTCTGATCACACTACAACATAATGGAGGCCGGTTAATCTGATGATCGAAACGGAAGACAGTGGAGATCACGTATACTATAGGTGATATTGGTGTATAAAATGAAATAAATAAACTATTACTATTATTATCATTATTGGTGAAGAAGGGGGCCATATACTAATTTCCATGACTCTCATTCCAAAAGCAACTGTACTTTCACCTACCTTTCACCGCTTTGGGGATAGGTAATCGTCAGAATTTTAGCTCTCATATCCAGCGGTTTGCTTGCTGGATTGATCAGATATCAGTCGATCAGTGAGTCAGTCAGAACATACATATATATATATATATATATATATATATATATATATATATATATATATAGATATATATTAATATCAAATCTGAGAAAATATAAGCTGTATATAAAATAAGTTTCATGGTGTAGAATAAAGAAAATTGCTTTTAAAAGTGTGTGGAAACTAAAATTTCTTGCCCAAAAAACAAAATTGATGGTTGCTACGGGAGGAAGAAATCAGGTCAAAAAATAATAATTTTGATAAAGCGTTAGAAAAATGTTTCATCAGATAAATCAATCAAATTTTGAGCGACTCCTCAAAATATTTGATTTATCAAAAATTTCAAGGGGCTGCTCAATTACAAAAATATTGACATAATTCCTAGCGAGACTTGGAAAAAGTAATAATATATATATATATATATATATATATATTGTTATGTAAATGATAATTGTAAAACAATAGTTGTTATGATAATAGTTTTTGTTATGGAAATATTGATAGATAAATATTTCTTCGCTCTGTATAATATGTTTGTGATGTAATAATAATTGCTAGCTAACGTCACTGTACTCTCGTCACGTTGCTGCCAATTGTTATCACTTCATACCACAGCTAAAGCACAGTTAATTTCGCCTCTTGTCTCAGAATGCCGTTCAGGCAATTGAGCCACTAACCACTGCTTGATATGTCAAATTTCTATTTATTCAATGGTCATAAGTATGGATTGTTGATCATTGTAGAAACAAACGACAAAGTATCAAAAAAGCAATTATTTCCTTTATTCAGGAAAACTTAATTTTACCTGGCCTACGAAAGATAACTTACTCTAAGGTGAATCTAAAAAATATTCATGGATAATCATGAGAAAATTCATTGGTAAAATATACACAACCTCACTTTTACCTTGAAAGTGAAAATTTCTTTGATAGTTCGAAATCAATGAAATAGATTCTTCCGATGGAATATGCGTTATTAGTGAAATGGTTCAGTTCGGAATGTGCACTATGGAAGTTTATACCTGTCTGGAACTGTCGCTTTTCAATGATCACACAGGATTTGATTCCTTTCACTCCAATGCTATAGGAACTCCAATACCAAATAAGAAGGACCATACAAATTCAGCAATCAGCTTTGATACTTGCATATGGTGTATAAATAAGGTAATGTTGGCCGCTTATAATGTGGAATTATTAAATTTTTCTTTCTCCCAAAAATATAATGTGGCATCCGTTTTAAATTTATTTTCGATCTTCCTTCTGGCTTTGTTTGTTGTCACCTGGATACCAATTTTGTTCCTTCCTCCGATTCAATTTTGAATTCGCGCACTAAATTGTCATCCTTTCCATTGTTTGGGGTTATTTGTCAACTTATACATAAAACTATTTTTCCATTCTTATTAACTATGTACAAATTTCAATATAAATTGCCTCTGACACTCTCTCGTTCTTATTCCATCACAATTTCAAATTCTACATGCTGACCATACTGTTCCCCTGATTGGCTATTGTCATCAAGAAGTTTGCTGTTCCTACCATTGGCTACTTTTAGTTAGCTACAATTTCATATACTGTATGTTTCAAATTTATAATTTGTTGATCACATTTTATTCAGGAAATTTTTGTAAATCTAGACTTTTGTTGTCTTTTGGAAAATTATGGGTTGTAATCATTATGACAGTGTATGAAATTGAATTGATATAGTATTTGGACATTTTTATCTATTCATATCTACAGAGGCTCAATAAAGGAAATAGAACTTCAAAATTATGTAAAAACAATCTCTCGAAACTAATAGCTATTTAGTAATTATTTCTTTTGTGGGTTTTTTTCTTTTAAAATATATAACTGGTTTTTTTCTATAACATAACAATATATATATATATATATATATATTATATATATATGTATATTGTATATGATATATTTATATATATATATATATATATATATATGTATATATATATACCCACTATGCAGAAACTCATACTATTAACGTTATTATATGGTAGCAAGATACATTGTTACGTTATGATTATTGTGCCCATAACGTCTCAATGACTATTTTAGAGTCGTTATATGTCCACCAACATAACAAAACCCGCAGATACGTTGTATAAAAATCGAATCAGATATGTTATCTGAAACTGTTCTGCTTCAGCAGAAGTACTTATATACGAGGAATGCGTAATGAAATCGTTACTTAACAAGTCCTTTTTTTTCACATCATTTGAAACTACTTTTTTACTTTCTCAAAGCGTAACAACAACTGATCTGTTATGGTATCAAGTCTCTCCTCTTCAGGTTAGGTTAGGTTAGGGATACATTATTTAAGTAAACTCGAATTTGAAATGAAAAATATATATTGAAACATGGAAAATCAAACAAAAATATAAATTTTTCTGTAAAAATTAAATATATAAATTATTATTATTTACTGAAATCTCGATACTAAAAACTTTTAAAATCCAAGAGGGGTACGTTGAACCTGAACTTTCAGTTTTTATTACTATGACAGCCTCAGTTCCTAGTTTCCCTTAATAATCATTGTTTTGCATGTCGTAGCCATGGCTATCTTATCGAATAAACAATCTGAAAATTTTGGGACAACTTTCTGTACTCCACCTAAAAAAAGTATGTATTTTTTTTTTTTTTTTTTTTTGGCTTGGACATTTCGTCATTCGGCCAGACACAAGTGGAATATTATTAAAACACAAGAGGACATCCTCGGCCGGCTACGAAATTTAACATTTAATTCTCTAATTAAATAGAAAAATTTCTGCCCTGGCCGAGAATCGAACTCACGACCTTTCGATCATGAGTCGGACGCTAACCCACCGCGCCAATCCCCCCGTAAAATATGTATTGAAATATTTCATTTACAATGCTGTCAGAAGTATTTCTCCTTACCTCGCATAAGTTTGATAATAATCCTCTTTGGTTGCTTTTTTGAGTATTGGCCATAGGGTTATTCCAGACACTACAATGAAATATAGAAATACTCAAATGTTTATAGTGTTTTGCTGTGTATTTTCCCGACAGTTTGATCTGTGAGAGATAGAAAAAAACATGTTTCAGTGTTTTTATGAATCTCTAAGGATGTGATAGTTGGTATGGGGGTTCCGTTAGTTTTAAAGTTAGGGTCATAAAAATTTGTATTTGAGGTCTTTGTTACAAATAAAAAAATACATGTTTCAGTATTTTTTGAAATTCCGTCCAAAAGGGGGTGAGTGAATTTGTTGCTAGTTATAGTACCTATATAACAGTTAATAGTTGAAGTAAGGTGGGTAAGTAGGTATATTAAAAGCAATCCAAATTGAGTAAGTAGCACTAAGTAGATCTCAGCCACAAGAAAATGAAAAATCAAAATCAAACCGACAAAACAAAAAATAAAAAGAACCCTTTTTCTCTCAATAACTTAGCTTCTTAACTGATGTAATTAACAAATTTTGAGTCGACGTCAAACAAACAATCAACGAAGATCATTAAATGTAGAGAATTGGTCAAAACGAAATTACATGAAAAAGCAACGTAAATCTCCAGCGATAAACAATAATATTCCAAAAATGCGCTCTCTGCACGACCGCTCGTAACGACGTAGCTGTCGTTATTCTTTGGTTCACGTAATTGATTTGCTTGTTTGTTTTTTTGGTGCTGTCTCAAAAATAGTAAGGTACTTTCATTAGTTTAGGAGCTGTGGGCGGAGGTATGTTTTAAATAGTCTCCTCCATTCAAGTGGACCGTAGGTCAAACAACTTTCGATCAAGCTATAATATACCATTTTTTTCTGTTTCAGGTCGGGGATATTAGTCAATTGCCTGAATTTATATAGGACGAAACGGAGTTTCTTGAGAATGAAATCAACATATTGATCCCATCGTACGTGTGTATCTATCACTATCCCTAGATATTTTATATCAGATTTGCGAACTATTTTGCAGTGAAAGGTATTGAAAATTTGGCCGGGTGTTCTTATATATAGTAAAGGGAAGAAAATATGTTTTCTCGATGTTAATTGTCACCAATATATTATCAGAGAATGTTTTAATTACACTCAGAATAGTTTCTACATCATTTTTGAGGCTTGACCAAGTTTCTCCCTCATAAAAAATAGCGGTATCATCGGCAAAACTCATTATCTTTTCTGTCCTTGGAATTGAGGATAGGTCATTATTATAATTATAATAATTGAATTGATTCATTTGTTATGCTCGATGTTTTACTCCAACCGCAAAAAGTTACTCGCAAAATTTTTTCAATAAAATTGAAATCGAAAGAATAATGAAAACGTTAGCTACAAAAATGCTCAACTCTGTAAAATCTAATCACAAAGTGTAATAAAACAATACCGCGCTAGCTCCAAGTTAAAAATCGGAATTGATACATTTCCTCCCGTGTTCTGAGCATCCGTTCATTTGGAAATTTTCACGGTATACTTTTTGTATTCACCAACCCTTTTCGCACCACATTCCAGCATATCGAATTCAGAAAACACAAACTCTCGCTACGTTAACACAGCCGCAACATGATACTCTGCTGCCCCCTGCAGTCATGATTTACAACATGCCAAGGCGGAAAACGGAGAGCTTTAATTGAGGACCGCCGCAGATATCGGTTAACCGCGAGTTTAGACAGTACTTAGCTGGGTTTAATAGTTAGGAGTTTGGCCACCTTCTAAACGAAGCCTTTCTAACGAGACGCTTTTTCTGGGAGCGACATTCTTGTTAGCTTGACATATTTCATTTTTTTATCGACCTTATTGGTGTTGTGTTCTATCGTTCCAACAGATTTGTAATTTCGACGGTTCTACATGGTGAGAATGAGAAAAATAGACCTTTGGCAGGGTTCATTTTTCTCCGTGATTTCAACTGAAATGGAGTTGATTTGTCCCTGGCCTAAGATGCCTAAAACCCTGGTGTATTCACTGATTCGATTTTGTTTGGAATTTTTGGGGGACAACAAATGAAAAACGTCAAATTCTGCTTAGAACTTCATTAGTAGATGGCGCGGTTAAGGAATGTTTGTTGTTTGTGTCACGCAAAATGTCAAACTTCAAACCTATGAAATTTTTTTATTCTGTCAACATTACTTCATGCAAAAAATTGTGAATTGATCGTTTACAAAGATTATAGTGCTACGAACAAGATCCCGCTCAGAACAGTTGGCGCGAAAATGAGATGAAATCCTCGAAACTTACTACAATGTTTACATCTGTCTGTCAAAAATCAGATTTTTCTTGAGGTCTACCTGGCGATTTTTTCAAAGTGATTTCTTCACAGATGGCCTTTTTCGGATCATGGAAACTCCCACGAAGGAATGAGAAAAGGTAGGAGAGTGGACTGATGTCTCTAGATGATGAATTAACTTGAAAATTGAGGGGAATGGAAAATGTCCCCGATGACATTGTTCCATTAAACTTCCCGATAGAAACTATTACCAAGCCATTCACTGCCCATCTCTGCCGGACTATTACCTCTCTAAAAACCTTCTGACATGAACAAAATCAGACAGTTCATTGTAGATATCATAAAATCTGTTGATGAAGTTGAGAAATCGAATCCTGGTGTGCGACAGTCTAGGCTGCTTCCAGCTATCTTAGAATGACTTCGCCGGAAAAGGTGAGCCCTACTAACAAAGATAAGGGGAGAAAAAAAAAATAGTCTAAATGCTTTTCTTTTATTTTTCAGTATCGCCCCGCATGAGATAATCGGAGAAGGAGGGCGATCTAAACCAAGCAGTCGTTCGGAAGAACAAGGCCCCCTCCCAAGATCGATAAGGCTAATGACTATGATTAGGATGATTTTATCACTTTTTAATAAATACATGAATTTCAAAAGTAAGCGTGGACTTTTAATTCTATGAAGATATATTGATTTTAGCTAGTGAATTCCGAACTGTCCCAGAGGGTCCCATAGCTCTTTGGAAGAAAATATCCACTATACATATTTAGAATTTGCCAATACTTTTAGTCAGAAGACTGTCATCTCATGGGAAAATTTTTATACAAAATATATAATATAAAAAATAAATATAAAAGTAATAATAAAATTATTTGACTTGCTAGTTACTAGATACATTACAATCACAAGTTGAAAAAAATTATTCCGAAGGGCAAAGGTTCAGAGAAGATTCAAATTAATTTATACATATACGAGTCATTTTACTAGTAGTGGAATAATATTAGATTTTAGCTTCAGAAAGTAAGGGGACTGCGGGAACTTCCCACTGTACATTGGTGATGAGGTAAGGAACAACATATAAAACCTTACCAACCGTAAAGTATGTGCTTAATTAATTATTAATCAAATAATTTGCCAAATTACATTGTATATGGAATATTAAAAAAAAATGAATAAATAATGGTGCCACTCGCAAAAATAAAAAAATTTACATAAAAAAGGTAGATAATTTTTTTTTTTAAATAAAAACCAAGCTGCAGAATTTTTTCGCTAACGTGCGAAAAAAATGTGAGGTAGCAACTATGAAATGCAGCGCTGGAGGAGCACGTCGACACGAGCGCTCTAATCTAAATTTGTTATAACTTTTGATCTAATTGATTAAATTAAGATAACCCAAATTTTACTGAAAGAGAAAAAATGCAGCTAACGAGAAGTCATGTTGATAAAAGTAGAAAAAATATATATAGGAATAGTACGTGAATGAAATTACGTCGTAACAGAATCCTGTCTAGTCTTATTTTATTTTATTTTCAAGATAAACATCTAAAATCTCCACAGATTACTCTCAACATGACAAATAAAAAAAGGACAATTGAAAAAAAATTATTTTGAAAAATACAGAGTCCAAAATATTAAATAATTTAAAAAAATAAAAAATTTGAATTTTGAAGCCATGCTCCAAAAACTCTAGTTTAAATGTGATATTGAAACTTTTATATATGGGATATAACGAAATTTGTTGAGTGGGGGCCACATTTTTCAACATGAAATAAAAATACTTCTCATGAATACCTCGGCTATTTTCGAAAATGGTCCAATAGTCTCAAAATGGCATCTGTTGAAAATCTTCGCAATATTTCATTTCCATACCCAATATCGGCAAACTATAGCTCGTTTGATAGAGCTTCACTATCTCTCAAATTTCACACGATTTTTTTTTCTCTTAGATGTACACATAAATAACAAATAGGTAGCTGTGAATTATCATTCATGAAATCAACCTTTACGACTGGCCACGCCATCGTTTTCTCAATGTCATATTCTGGTTCAGCGACCTCGAAAACCCCTACTACTTGATAATAGAGATTACTAGCGTGTCAGATGGCGCCAATTTCGTTTTAGTTTCAATTCAGTAACAGGGTATATTTATTTCCTCAGCTTTCTTTTCGATGCGAACTGTTCGAGGATTCTAATGCTAGCTTTGCTATTGGTTGAAAAGAGACATCTGTCAAACTCCACCAATAGCAAACCTAGAATTAAAAGCCCCAGAACATTGCACAAAGAAAGCACTGTCGTGTTGTTTTTCGTACTCTGTACCATTCGAATTTGAGGTTAACTGCATTTTGACAGACGGAGAATTGGAAATGAAATTGTCATTAGATTGCAGAAAATATAAATTTCAATGCATACAATATGATGAACTTTGAAAATATCATTATTAGTCAATTCGTCAAGATTTGTACTTGATTTTGGTACTGAGTACAGGTGAATATTCGAATCTGCGGCTTTAGACTGTCCACACAAAATAAAATTGTGGCCCATTCTATACTACACAACCTGAAAATAAACAATTCCTCACGCACTAATGAACTGATGAACGAGTGATTTTTTAAAGAACAAACTCAGGAATAAGCTCAGCAAGATTTCAAATCAAAGAGATAGAAAACGCATAAATACCGACAAAACACTGAAAATAATTCCATATAAGATGCTGCAGATGTCAGGAATTAAGTTCTGACATTGAGCGAGAATATAAACAAACACTTTTGGACGGCGTCATCTACCACAGACTCCCACATAGAGGAGCTCTGTTGAAGTAACAGGGGGTGTCCCCTCGAAAATATAAACAATATCGAATCAGTTCATTCACCAGGGTTTTTAGACATCTTAGTCACGTCACAATACTGTTGTGCCCGTTGATTCTCTCTTCTCCAGTAGGCAGTGTTCATTGTTCGCGTCGTCAATATTCATTTTGTAATTTTCAAAATGCCCACTTCAAAAATGAGTTATCGTTGGTATTATGTACCTGGTTGTGATAATTCAACAAGAAAACCACCGCAATAATTATTTTTTGCGTGCCCTTCGAAGAAAAAAGGAAAAAAATTTGTTTTGTGTTGCTCGTCGCAAGTACCAATAAAAATACAATTGTTTCGCTGCGAGGATCATTTCACTTTGGAGGATGATATGGAGAACTACAAACACTATTCATTAAAAAAGACGTTCTGCCCCAAATTTTCAATAAGCATTTACAATGAGGCTGTAACTCAACCACATCGTAACTCATGTCACAATGAAGAGTGGTTTTGAGAACTACTCGAAAGTTCTGCTAATTTACACAATTTTTGTGTCATAACAGTGCTCGCGAAAATAATTTTTGGAATTGTATAACGATTTGATGAATAGACAAACGCATGATTTTACGCTCTTTAATATTATAATAATATCGAGTATACTGCACGTCAATTTGTTTTTCCTGAGCTGTCACTAAAATTTCTCGTAAACAGTTCTGTGTATGGCGCAGAAATAACAGCACAATTATGGAATTCAGATACTTTCATGAGTTTTTTAGTTGTTCCTACTGTAGATAGCACAGTACTCCGGTAACAGTAGGTTCTTCATCCCGGCGTTATAACCACATTAAAAAAGCTATCGCATGTTTACATCCCCTGAAAACAGAAAAAGGGCTGCTGCTTGAAAAATGTTGTTACAAAAGATACTAACAAGTTTTATGAATGTTCAGGTGGTTCGATAGCGTATAAAAAGAGTAGTGCAATAAATTTCTAGTTTAAGTTTCCAAAATTAGGTGAATAAATAAATAAGAATGTACTACATACGAATATTGGTAATAACTCAATTTTTGATGTATTGATGTATATTTGCATAGTTCCATCACAAACAACAGGGATTTTCCCAATGAAAGAATCTATAAAGTATCCTGATTCTCTTGATTTTAATAATATTATTCCCATTACTATCGATTCGTCTTATATTCTTACCCCTCGCAGCTGCACAATCCAAACAGGAATTATGTTGAATGACATCTTCTTCATCGACTGTTATTTCCACATGATGCATGTAGCCGGTCCGAGTCCTAACAGTATCGTGACGTCACGCTACCGAAATGCCACTCCGAGCGGAAGGAGAATTTACCGATTTTTAAAGTAATTTTTACTGAAAAATTGATGGCAAAAATAGTTTTTTTTCAACGGTATTATTGTTTTTAGTAATCAATATCTATAATAAAAGTATTTTTTACTGATTTTCCACATCATGTCCCAACCTAATTGTTGAGCAGATATTACGAAATTTCAATTTCTTTAGGTATATTTCAATAAAAATACTACCTGGTCCCGTCATTACAACAAGACTTTGCACTTAAAACCAAATCAAGAAACAACCAGGCCAGATTCGACCAAGCAACCACTTACCTCCAATTCAGAGTAGATTTCCTGTACATGACGTAACCAGCAGTAAAGGGGCTCAACGTAGTGAATTTTCTTTCTAATTCATTATCATGATATCAATATAACCTCTGAATAATTATTCTGCATTGTTCCTTGATTGTGCATGAGCCAGTTTATTTGATGTTGTTCAATTTGATTGTTTGAATAATATTTACCAATAAGGTAGATATCGCAGGAATAGGTATTTTAAGAATTGATTTGAATAAAAGATCAATCATTTAACCATATTCTGGACTCATTGTTTATCATTTGACCATATTACAAGCTATATTTCCATAAAAACAGTACATTGACGTCAAGCAAAACAACTAGATGGCGCAACTGCAATCCTCCTGGGATAGAAATGATCTCCACATAGGCGTACCAACTGAGCTGGAGAAAGATAATGAAAGTGAGGTAAATAGTGTATGGAAAAGGGTAAGAGCATCATAGCCGGAGTTTATTGTTGGGATGGGTATTTGTTAAGCAGATAAATAAAAATAATAATATTAATAATTATATAAACAAATACAACACACCATAACAATATATATATATATATATATACACACATATATATATATATATATATATATTGTTATGTTATGTTATGCCAGTTATAAGTTTTAAAAAAAAAAACCACAAAAAGAATAATTACTAAATAGTTATTAGTTTCAAGAGATTGTTTTCACATAATTTTGGAAGTTCTATTTATTTGTAAGCCTATGTATAATATGGATAGATAAAAATGTCAAAATACTATAACACAATCAATTTATACACTGTCATAATGATTATAACCCATAATTGGTAAAAAGACAACAAAAAGTCTAGATTTACAAAATTTTCATGAATAAAAAGTGATCAACACATTTATAAATTTGAAACATACAGTATATGAAATTGTAGATAACTAAAAGTAGCCAATGGTAGAACAGAAAACTTCTTGATGAGAATAGCCAATCAGGGAATAGATGGTCATATGGAAAATTGGAAAATGTGAGAGAATAACAACGGGGTGATGTCATAAGCAATTATTATTGAAATTTGTACAAAGTAATAAGAATGGGAAAATAGTTGTATATATGAATTATATAAGATGAACCCAAACAGTGAAATGTGACAATTTTGGTGCGCGAATTCAAACAATCAAATTAAAAAAGAACAGGGAAAATTGGTATCCAAGGGAGCAACAAACAAAGCCAGAGGAGATCGAAAATAAATTTACAAGGAAATGCCACGCAACATTTTGAGAGAAAGAAAAATTAAATAATTCCAACATTTGAAGAACAAAACCAATATTACCTTAATTATACAACATATCCAAGTGTCCAAAGCTGATTTCTGCATATGTATGGTTCCTGATTTATGGTATTGGAGTTCCTGATATCGCTTGTAGTGAGAAGGGATCCAATTTCAGGACATATCTTGAACACCGACAGTTCCAGCCAGGTATAAAAACTTTGATAGTGCACATCCGGTCCTGAACAATTTCACAAATAACGTATCTCACATCTGAAGAACTTTATTTCACTTTATTCTGAACTATAACAGAAAACTTCACTCTCAAGGAAAAAGTGAGGTTGTGTCTATCTATCCATGATTTGAATTTAATGATTATCCGTGAATATTTGTAGATTCACATTAGTATAAGTTATTTCTCGTAGGCCAGGTAAAATTAAGTCTTCCTGAATAAAGGAAATAATTGCTTTTTGATACTTTGTTGTTTGTTTTCTTACAATGATCAACAATCATAACAATGACCATTGAATAAACTAAAATTAGACAGCAGTGGCTAGTGGCTCTATTGCCTGAACCGGCTATCTGAGGTAAGAGGCGTACCAACTGTTGCTTAGCCGTGGTGAGAAAAGTGATAACAATTGGCAGCAGCGTGACGAGAGAACAGTGACGTTCGCTAACAATTATTATTACAGCATACAATACATATACAGGGCGAAAATATCTACCTATATCATATCAATTTGGCTCACAAAAAATAGCATGAAAACTATTAGCAATCTCATTATATAAAAACAATTTTTTGCAAATATCATTACATAACAAATTGGCACCCAAAACGTGGGGAGAAGTAATAACAAAATAATTTGTTAAATTATTATTATATAACAATATAAAAATATATATATATATATATATATATACAGTGTGACATTTAAAATTTTAAAAATTTTTTTTAATTATGAAAAAGTATTTTACAGGGGTTTATTTTAAATATATATAATTATAATATATATATATATATATATATATATATATATATAAGATATATATTTATATATATATATATATATATATATTGAAGTTACCTACTTGTTTAAAATAAATGATCTTAATCTAAGAATATTCCAAATGTACTCTGATATTTTCTTGGCATCATTTTTGAAATGATCGGCCATACGTAATTGAGCAAGCCTATCTATACATTCCCGAGAGGAGAAGAGGAAGTCCTGGAACACCCTGTATGTGAATAGAAATATATGTGCGTTGAATTCCAATAAATAGTTTCCTGCTCAGCAACACATGGTTTGATAGCTACGCCTACATCAAGATTTCCCAATATGACATAAATTATCTACAAAAACGAAAATAACTCTTTTCAATTTTGCCGGTTTAACGATATCGTAAAGGTAGCAAACTGCGACATCAAGCAAGAAATATCATGATCGTGATTGCCAAAGTTGACATCTGTAGGCCACACGGCTATAAAAAGGAGGAACAAAAAACTCAATAAAACTTGAATGAAAGTTTTTTCTGTTAATCTTGGTATTACCTCGAGCAAGTTGGATGCGTAGGATTTCGAAGACGAACTCAAATAATACGGAAATCCATATGAGCCGGAGGTACACCCCCAGAATACACGCACGAATTTTTCATGTGTAATAATAACAATATTTTGCTTCTGTTGAAGATATGTTCAGAAAATCATCTGCGACTTGAAGATAAACTTCAGTCATTATTTTCTATGGTAGATTCTATGTTTTCCTTCTCGAAATATCGCTGTTCTATTCCATTCTTAGTTAGATCTATTGCCCTATAAGAACAGAATAGAAAAATGAAACATCCTCAATTGAATGTTGAATAGAAAGACCTTTCTGTGAATTGAAAAATCCACGATAAAAATGAAGTAAATTTTTGTGAATGTCTAACAGAAAACAACTACTTCCCCGGCTGAAGCTACGCTGGACATTGAACTACATCTGAAAGGACCCTAACTCAAAAGAAAAAATCTGAAATTGAAAATTTGCATTTTCTTTCAGATAGTTATTTGATTTTTTATTCCAGTCTTAATTAGGAACTCATATAGATGAATGAGGCAAAGAAAAATGTTTTCCGAAGGAAAGTACTCACCAGAAATCATTTGTTACATTGACGCGAGAGAGGCATCGCATTCACTAGGTCTTCAATACATTTTTGTCGACGAAAATCTATTTCACGCTTCCACGATCATCAGGAAGACCGGAAGAAATGGAAAACACATTTTCTATAAGTAATATCACTTTGCAAAGATGGAAAAAAGGTAAAAACATTTCTTTTGGAGAACACTTTGAAATTAGTGTTTTTCTGACATAAAAACATGTCATGGGGTATGATAGATTGATTTGTTTGAAAATATGAACGGAATGTTCATAAAATCAGTTGTGGAATCATTTGCGACTGAAAGATAAACTCTAGTCACTTTCTTCGATCGTTCAAGATAACCTCTTGTGGGGTATTCATGTTGAAAAGGGAAACATTCTCAATTGAATATTGAATAGAAAGACTTTTCTGTGAATTGAAGAATCCAGATGTAATTCAATGTCCAGCGTGCCTTTAGCCGGGAAAGTAGTTGTTTTCTGTTAGAATTACAAAAATCAACTTCATTTTTATCGTGGATTTTTCAGTTCACAAAAAAGTATTTCCATTCAATATTCAATTGAGAATGTTACCCTTTTCAACATGAATACCCCACAAGAGGTTATCTTGAACGATGGAAGATAGTGACTGAAGTTAATCTTTCAGTCGCAGATGATTTCACATCTGATTTTATGAACATCCTGTTCATATTTTCAAACAAATCAAAGAACAGAGTAGTTATATCAATAATTATGAATTTCATTGGATCCTCCAGATCACAGTAATGAGGAGCAAGTGAATGTTGTTGCACTGAATTAATCGAAATATTGACACTTCAAAAAGGAATATAGGAATCGACATGATTTTGTTCTACTTCTTCTTCTGATACTCTTCGGGTAGGTCAGGAGTTCGTGGAATATTTCATGCCCTATTTAGTCTCTGTTATTTTCAAAACTAGAGGTATTCCTTTGTTTGGAAATATGAACAGTGTGTTTATGAAATCAGTTGTGGAATCATCTGCGACTCAAATATAAACTTCAGTCGCTATCTTCCATTGTTCGAGACCTCTTGGGGATATTCACGTTGAAAGGGGAATAACTCTCAATTGATTATTGAATATAATTTTTTTTCTGTTGACTGAAAAATCCACGATGAAATTCAACTGATTTTTTTGTGAATATCTATACCATGAGACGGAAATAATAGTCAGTGACTCATCTTAGCTCGATGATTCAGTGTTGAAACCTCCGCGCCGCCGTCGATAAAAATCAGTACAATTGCTAACCTCGACGAAGAACTTTCGTTGAAATAGAGGTTGCTTCAAATGCTCCGTGAGATCTATGGCACGGGCCGAAATGAATTTGGCACCGGGATACAATAGATTTTTATTGTAGAATATATCATTTTGCCGCTCTTATTGTATAGTTTCTGTACCGGTGACTGACGTGACTGACTATTATTTCCGTTTCATGGTATAATAGGAATTATCGAATTTGCTGGCTGAAAGAAAATATCTGAAAGTAAAAGTTTACATTTTTATTCATATTGCTATTTGATTTCTCATTCCAGTCTTGATACGGAACTCATATAGACGAACGAGACAAAAGAACATGTTTCCCAAAAGGGGCACTCACCAGAAAACATTCGTAACATTGATGCAAGACTGGCATCGCATTCACCAGGTCTTCAATACATTTTTGTCGATGAAAAGAATGGAAGTAGATAACAGTGGGCTAATTTGTTTGATAATATCAACAGGATATTTATGAAATCAGATGTGGAATCATCTGCGACTGAAAGATAAACTTTAGTCAATTCCAGCGTTCAAGATAACCTCTTGGGATGTATTCGTGCTGAGAAGGGTGTTATGACCCAAGAATATACATATAAAGACAACGAATTTATATGGAAAGAAATGACTGCTTCAAAAATGAAAAGTTATTTTAACGAATATTTCAAGAAGTCAAAAATGCATTCGGAAAATAACTTCCAGATGATGATACATTAACCCTTTCCTAACGAGCTTCGTTTGACGCACGTGAGCCACAGTAACGGGTTTCAGGAGCACGTTCGCATATATGCGGCTCCCGTTACGTCAGGCAATTTTCAGAAAATACTCCAACTCTTTCTCGGTCAATCCAGATCATTTCCAGCTCTTTATATCAAAAGGCCAAGTCTACGCCCGAAAATATAGATGGAAACTGAACTCCGTGTCACGAGACAATGATAATATCAGTGTACACAATGCGCGCTTCCCGTCGTTATAATACGTTCTACTATATGAAAATATGCGACGCCTGCAGTACAAGTGGCATATCTCGAAAACATCTGAAGACAATGCAAATGGTGGAGATGAAACGAAATCGTGCGGTTCCCGTTGTTAGAACACTTCTCCGGTTAAACAAAAATATGCGGCTCCCGTGCATCAGAGGCATCAGACATCAACGCACTTATGCGTTTCCCGTCGCGAGAAGGTTGAGTACTAAACATGTCAAAAATAAAAACAGAACTAATAAAAAGTTTCTTTATGAACTGAATGTCAACCGCCTGATCCCATCTTGTGTGGGATAGAAAAATGCATAAACTTCAAATTTATAGACATAAGAAAACCAAACATGTGGACGTCGCCCGCTAAGATGAAATAAACATTAAATTTTGGTGTATAAAAAGGGTCATCAATCACCTCGCGGACAAAGGTAATTCTAAAAATACTTTGGTTGACTGAAAATAATGATTTCCATGTGACTTTACCCCACGACCGGTTGATGAAATATGAGCAAAGGAATAAATTAAGTTTTTTTATTCATCCCGAGAGTCTAACATAATGAATTAGACAAAGAAAACCTGTCATCATTACCCGCTACGTGGGAGACATAATGATAACTAACGCGTAAAATGTCATCTGCTAGAAGTACTATAAAAAGGATTGGGGAATAAAAATCATCCAAACTCATTCACTCAACTCGGCTCGATCGGGTGAAGTCTATGCACACAATTAAAACTCAGTTTCAACTATCAAATATAAATAATTGATGTGTATCCTAGAATCAGTGCGCGTATTTAATTACTTAATAAACAGTAAATGAATTGAAAATTAATAATCATAAATTAGAACTCGTTTGATGAAAATATGGTGTGTGATATCCAGAATTTGTGGCAAATTGGTAATTTATATTTTTGTGTTTTGTATTTTCTTGGCATATTGAATCTTCTCCAACTATTATCAAACTGAATAGCATATTTCGATCTTCTACAAAATCTCTACCCAAAGTGAAAATGTTTGTTTTTGAAATTTCAACCACATATTTGGATATGGTCATTTGTTGTTTTCCAAATCATTAATTGAATTAGCTTTGAATTTTGAACTACTCTATTGAATCTCCACTTATTTGTAGTATGCATGAAACCATTTTGAAATAATTTGACTTCTTGTTGTAAATTGACTCTTCACCGAGAATTATTCCACAGTTTTTATTTTTGAATTAAATTAATTTTATATCCAATGAGTGTAAAGAATTACTAAACTTTCTGAATCATTCATCCAGTTTAGTTGAATGATACCTGCTCATTAAACCAATATTAATTTTTTCATCAATATTTTATTCTCTCATTTAGTGGAATTTTAGATATTTTGTTTAAAAGGATGACTGAGTATTTGACTCTTATAAATTGTAAAACTTCCTTACAATTGATTTGGAATGATACTTGTTCATTCGACATAGTTTCCTCAATCAGATTGTTAACTTAATAACATATTATATATTATATACAGTGTAGTTGGAAAAAGTTGAATTTATTTTGCAACTGGTCTGGACAGATGATTTGTTGTTCATCCTAAAGTCATTTTGAAATTGTTAGATTCTTGAAATTTCAGATTTTTTGAACAGGATCCTAAGAAAATCGATGCAATATACCGTCAGTTGTAACGCATTCATTAATCAGGTTGTATTACTCATTTGGAAAATGTATTTAGTACTATGGAAGTACTTAAGTTTTATTGATTAGAATGTCATATCATGTGTCTATTTGTTGTAACGAAGTAAGTATTTTTTTTATCAATATAGTTGTTTGTTTTTATAAGTTATAAGTACTATTTGCATAGTATCCTCGACTAGATTTGCGAGGTACACAATAAGAACGATCTCAGCTCTCTAAAAATCTATAACCCATATGTATTGAGAGGAGATGCTTATCCGCTCGATAAAAATAGCCAGAGAGTTTTAATTATTCATTCACACCCAGTATAGCTCTTCATGAAGTTGTTATCAACTCCTCACCAAAGTAAATTATAGTGTGGGGTTTCGAATCAAACAACTCACTGTCCTGAGTGATAACACGGGAAACATTATCAATTAAATATTTAACAGAAATATTTTTCTGAAAATTCAATAATCTACTACAATAAGTATCAGCATTCAATTGGAAATATTTCCGTTTCCAAAGTGAACCAATTGTGATTAAATTGCTAATAAGGGGTAACTTTCAAGTGAATTTCTCCCAAAAACGAACAATGGAAGTAAAAAATAATGACAAGATTTATTCTAATACTATAATATAAAACCGCGATACGAAAGCTAGTACCTACATTAACTCAAAATATTGTGAGATGTGCCAGGAAGTCATTTGGGAGCCCACCCAACTAATATGATTGGAAAATTAAACCAAGCAGAGGAGTAAAATGGCCTCAGAAAGTCCGAATTCACCTATTTCCGACCAAATATTCTACCTTCAACTACTAACTAACTCCAGAGTTATAATTCGAGTTATAAAAACCGTTATTGAGACCACTGAATCTCCTTCAAGAACCATAAACTTAATAGGCGTAGTACATAGTAAGAAATTACTTGTTATAACTTCAAATATACCTTCACAGTCTCATGGGTCGAACGAGTTATTCATTAGGTTAAAGTCTACCTAAAGGTAACCAGAAAAATGTGTTCAAAATATTTGAAGTTTCAGGGAAAACTTTCTAGTAAATATTAACCTAATTAGTACCCCATGTATGTTAATATAGCCAAGGAATAAACAAGTTGATAAACAAGTCTACTATTCACTATACATTACCTATTTTGGCACCGATTGAGTTGCCTGGGCATTCTTTGTCCTAGTTTATATCTACTGTTCCACAATAAGGGCGTGATTACTACATTATTTGTCTAATTATACTAAATGTCAACAACAAAGTCGAAGTTATCAAAAATGACATCCTCAAAGTAACTTGGTCCATTATCAGATATTGAAGCCCGAATCTATTGGGATGAGAATAACATGATACAATTTATTTCCTGCAAATAATTTATTGTGGAGCTGAATTTTTTGAGATCTATAAAATGCCAAGTAGAAATTCGAATAGAATCAAACCATGCAGGTATACCACCAATTACTATCGATTAGCTGCCAGAATGAGAATATAATCCGAACCTACACTTCCCAAAGATCAAAGCCATCATGTTCCTACTTTTATGGCACATAAGAATTTTATACTATTGGCTCCACGTCTTTTTATGACGGAAACTATTCCAAAACACTCGTAATCCATTATTATTAATGAAAATATTAAAGCAAATAAGTGTTAACGATTCGGAGGCAATACAAAACATGGATATGTTATGTTATGCAGGTGATGGATGGATTGATAGACATAAAGACATAGATAAGTTGCGTGTGTGGCCAGCGGTAAGTAAACTACTGCAGTGATTACAGTTTTTTAACGATGCCATGTTTGTATATTTACAATACTCTGATATACATTAAAAACAATATTTCAATGATTCCAAAAAATGAACAAATCCACGATCATTTTACTAGAAATAACTCGCATCTACATCAACCTTATAGTAGATTGACGGTATCACAGAATCATCCCATGTACTGCGGGGTTAAACTTTATAATAGGCTAAATAGTGACATTAAATCATCTGATATTAATATCTTCAAAAGGCGACTCAAAATTCTGTTAGTGCAGAAAGCATACTACTCTGTTGAAGAGTTTCTCCTTGAAACCTAATAGTATTACATGTTTTCATAATTTCATTTTATTTCTACAATATTATTTTTACAATATTTGTCCTCATCTGATGATCGAGTTGTTTAGCAATTGTATCATTGACTAATGTCTGTTTTTATTTATTAGAATTGTGTAGTACCTATATTTATTTTATTGTATTAACTTTTAGCTGTTTGACCTATTGGATTAGTGTGTATTTTACGATGATGTTATGTTATGTTCTGCTTTTACTAGTTTATTGTGAATGATAACTAATTCAATAAATGTTTGATTGATTGATTGATTGTGACGTGATGCGACAAAGTAAAATTCAATGGAGTTGGTCCAGCTGAAGCAAATGGGTGGAGAAAATGTATTGAATAAAGTGCGAGAAAGCGAAAGCAAATAGCAAAAAAATAAAAGATTGATGTGTTGACGATGACGATGACTTGAAAAATTTCAACACTAATCATTGCGGCGTCCGGAAACGTCTGTGACTGAAAGATAAACTTTAGTCACTATCTCCCATCGTTCAAGATAACCTTTTGTGGGGTTTTCATGTTGAAAAGGGAAACATTCTCAATTGAATATTGAAAAAAGATATTTCTGTGAATTGAAAAATCCACGATAAAAATGAAGTTTTTTCTGTTAGACATTTTCAATTCACAGAAAAATATTTCTATTCAATATTCAGTCGAATCAAAGTTTTACAGAAATCATAATATCTCGATTTTTTTAGAGGTAGTCTATTTTCGGGCACCGCATTCTGCAAAGTTAGCATTCTTAGAATGCTTTCAGACTATTCGGAACGCTGTAATGTCAAACTACAATTTTTGAGCCAGTCACTACACACCATCTAATATTTAAAATGTTATCATTAGCTATTTCTCCCCTTATAGAGATCCCCTCCTCACACCTAGACAACATTATCATAGATATGATTAGGGCAAAATGTGCACTGAATACAATTATCGCGTACAATTTCAGAATAAACACTTACTAAGGGGTTTTGTGACTATGCGTTTTTCTTTGAGTAACTAGGTATAGGCTAGAGAGAGATACTCAGTTTCACCATCAACAAGAAGTAGAGAAAATGTTTATTTTTACTCCGTATTAGGAATTAAAATGATTATTTCAGTATTTCTGCTCAGAATATCGAATAACAACAAAATGAATGTATTACCACGATTCCAATTCAACCAGAGAACGGAACGTATTGAAATATTGCATGAAGAAACATCCTATGACATATTTGTATTTCATCGCAATGTGAAAGGGTCTGAAATACCGAGAAGAAGAAAATGGACTTGAAGTCAGGAAAAGGTTACCTTCGACTTTGAACAAAGCCAATATGTTCTCAAAGTTAAAATATTGGCAAAATGCAACTTATAGGTCCCATATGATATGGACGCAATATTATTTGGCTAGAACCGTTTCCGCCATTGCAATAATATTTCATCATTGATTTGTTGAAAATATAAACAGAATGTTCATAAAATCAAATGTGGAATCATTTTAATCGTGGATTTTTCAATTCACAGAAAAATCTTTTTATCAATATTCAATTGAAAATTTTTCCCTTTTCAACATTTCATCATTTTCTCGAATCGACCCCTTTTTGATAATATTTCATCATTTTCTCGAATCGACCTCTCTTTAGTGATAGATAGATATGTGTATATAGAGAGATAGATAGATATGTGTATATGATATGTATATTCACAAGTCATCTATGAAATTAGTTTTCTCAGTATTTGATGACAAAAGTTGAGGAAGTACACTCAATTTCATGAATTTTTTCTATACAAATTTGATATTTTGAAGAAGCCCACTTGTTTTACAAAAGTAAAATCCAACATTATCACAGAAAAGTTTTTATCGCAAATAAAATCTGAACTTGATGAGAATGCGAAACCATCACTTGCATTCATCATTCTCTGCTGTACGTTTCTTGACAGTACTTTTTTCATATGTTCATCTTCGAAGCTTTTAAATAAGCATGTAGGTTCTGATAGACAATATACAGTAAAATTCTATCATCTTCTTCTAACCTTGGATTGTTTGTAAGGTGATTTTACCTATTATGCCTTCGAATCGTCAGGCTCAATGTGTAGATTTCCCAATTTTCGACTTATGAATTACTTCCATTCTCTCCGAATATTGGAAAAATTTAAGGTAATTACAACGTTAAAAATTACCTTCGCCTATTTGGGCGCTAACCTAATCGAAGGTCGAAATTTTACTTTGTTTGTTGGGCAGACCGATGAAGACTCCCATTTCTTTTGCATAACCCTCCGAAAAATGATTATTTCGGACTATTTTGTATAGTCCGAAATAATCAACTTGAGATATATTGAACTTTGATTATTGATGCAAATCAATGGAAGATAATTCTGATGTACTGAGTATTATATCTAATGAATATAATGGATGTAATGAAAAATGTTGAAAGAAAATGATTATGTTCCATATTTGACAATACTACAACACATATAAGCGTAATTGGCTATTCATTTTATTTTTTTAAGCTTCATTCTGAGGTTGTTCCACTCGTCTATGTGATTTGGAACGAACTCCAATAATCCGGAATTTCTTTCTGAGGAGTGGAAAGACCCCAATACTGAGAATCCTCCGCCGATGTTTAATCTCGATATTGAGAGGGCCATTGAGCGATCATGCAATTCATCATTGCATTATTGAGTAGTTTCTCGAGCTATAAAACGTTTGACGTTTTTTGTAGGATTGTGTTGAATATGGAGGATTGGTTGGGGACACGAATTCATTGGAATCCATCGAAAAACGATGTACGCTTTCAGCAGTTCTCTTCTCAAAGCCTGGAGGGTTCGTTGAAAATTATCAAATGAGTTCTTTGACATCGCAAGTGATTTATGAGTTTTTGCTACAACATTAAAATTAAAAGAAGGAATTTCAGGGAGAAAATGTGATTATTATGATAGCGATTAATAATATTACAATGAAATAATATATACAGTGCTTTTCTTTAATGCCCCCCCTTTTTATTTTTGAACGGGTAAACTCAAAAACTTGAAACTAGGGATGATGAAATTGATGCATGAATACTATATTGTGGAGTAAAATTGACAGATGCAACTTCCAAGATGGCGGCTGGGCGCCACCTGGGGAAAAAAATCAATTGAAAAGGGGGGTCTTGTGACACCTCATTTTGAAGCTCCTGACGAATACTTCACAACCCCATAATATAAAATCAATATCTTCACCTACTGCAAAATGGCGAGACATTTAATAATTACCTGAATACAAACACATTAATATCGATACACCTAGAAATATTTATTTTTCTCTGCCATATGGCAATCCCAACAACCCGATGAGGTTTGGTAAGTTAGTTTTTGTTTGAACAAAAAATGACGAGAAATGTCAGTACGACAACGAACATCATTGTTCAGTTAAAATATTCTCATTTAGTTTTCGGTTTCACTAGTAAATGGGTACCACATGAACTATCTCTAAAATGGTCAATTCTCGTCCATTGGAAGGAAAAAAATTTTATTTACGGTGCGAGGCGTAACTTTCACGAAACCGAAAGAATTTTTAATGGTCGTTTCCCGAATCGTCCTATCTGTAGAAAATATTTAAGGAAACTTGTAACCAAATTCACAACTACCGGTAGTGTACAGAACAAAAAGCCCCCATGTCATCCGTCCATTACGGAAGAACAGCAAATTCAAATAATTGGTAAGATGATAGTAAATCCTCAACAGTCTACTTCCTCCGTCGCGAAAATTTGTGAGGTGTGTCTTTCTACTATGTGGAGGTCCTACGTAATGGCCAGCCCGCTCGCCAGATTTGACACCTGTAGACTTTTTTCATAGGGCTATTTGAAGCAAAAGGTGTACGAAACTGAACCTGCTTCAATATTGGATATACGGCAGAGAATAATAAATATTTCTAGAAATATCGACGTTACTGTGTTCGAAAATGTTCGGCGTGAAATATCGGATAGGCTGTTCTTCTGTCGAGCAGTTCAAGGCAACCATTTCGAGCATCTTCTGAACTGAACTCAGCTCCTTTCCTCAAATTATGAAGTTAAACGTCGATGTATTCAGGCAATTATTAAATGTTCCGCCATTTTGTAGTAGGTGAAGATATTGACTTTATATTCTAGGGTTGTGAAGTATTCGTCAGGAGCTTCGAAATGTTGTGTCACAATCTAATTTTTCCCCAGTTGGCGCCCAGCTGCCATCTTGAAAGTTTCATCTGTCAATTTTACTCCAAAATATAGTATTCATGCATCAATGCATCAATTTCATCATCCCAAGTTTCAATTTTTCAGTTGACCCGTTCAAAAAATAAAAGGGAAATACATTAAAGAAAAGCACTGTGAAGTGTTGAGTTTTTTGAACCAGGAATATACATGAAGTTTGTGTTTCTTTGTTCTTTTTGTGAGTAACAAGTCTTTTTTTAGGAGATAAACGCGATATTTTGTTGTTGTTTTTCTTTTTCATTAAAAACACGGGAGCAACCCGATAAGGAGTCTGGCTGATTTGAAAATTCTGATCAATTCATTCGGGGTAATGTTGAGAAGTATTTTATAATTCTCAAATTATCAGTCATTCACCAGTTATTTCTATGGAAAAAAAGAACACCTGAAAACAAATATTCTGTGTGAGATTTGTATCCGGAAGCTTAGATATAAAGCAGCCCTAAACATCGATAGATATTATGAACATGTTATCATTATACTTTTTCCCGTGTTTCGAAAATTTTGGAGAAATAATATGAATGATGATTTTGGTGGAAATCATCAGACTGAGAATATCAAAATATTTCCTTTGAACTTTGGGTAAAATGTTTGAATATTTTTCCGATATAAGAGGGGAGAAACGGGACTTCACATATTTAAGAAAACACACACACACCGGCACTCGATAAATTCTTTAAAATCATATACGCGACTTGAAAGGTAGATTTTGTAATAAAATGTGTATTTATGTTAAATTGAACCAAATCAAGGATTCCTTCAGATGTTATCTATTGTTTGTATCAATGATTTATATGTGGACTTGATGAAAAAAAACGAAATCCAAAATTTGAAATTGCCTTCAGAAATTTCATTTCATATGAAACAGAATCTCAAAAATGTGGAAACCAAATGATCATCCAGTACTTTAGAATAGAGAATATCTCTATACTTGTTTTGGAGTCATGGACAGAATATTCATAATATCACAGTTCTAAAATTTGTTGAAGTACCGATGTATGTTTCCGTAATTGTTCACTCGAGATTGAGAACCAATATTGGTAACAAATAGAGACTGAAACTATCTTTCAATTCATAATAAGGAAAATTTTTTGACAGTTCTAACAACAATTCAAATTTTGTCATTTTGTGTCATATGGAACAATTTCACCCAATCATGTCAACAATACACTGATAATAATAATAATAATAATAATAATGTTTATTCAAGTTTACAAATGCATACAATAATGGAGTTCTATCGAATAAACGGAATATATCACTGAAGCTGCTCTGATTGCAGCTTGTGCGTGATAGTTAGTGTGTGGATTTATATCATATGAACAATTACAAACTATGAACTAATAAAAGTAAAAGTAACTGAAGTGTATATTGAAATATTGATACACTCCTGTTGATAAAAAATACTTTTAAATATATAAAATTCGGGGGATAAAAAACAAACACAAGAAACAATTTTTTTACCTAGAGTACAATTTAAAATTGATATGTGAACATTATTATGATCATAACTACAGTGGATATAAAACAAGACAGGTAATTTATGTAAAATCATCGAATGGTTTATTATAAAAGTATGCACAATGAAATATAATATATAATAATAATAATGTGTATTTGCCAAGAATACATGTATGTAGTGAAAGTTTACAGAAATATAACCTATAATAAACAAAACAAGAATCCCATAGAAACTCGGGGTTGTGCATGGGAGTCCGGTATGTATATCATATAATTATTCCTTTTATATGTATAACTAAATTAATGAATTTATTCTCTAGCATTTTTCTATTCTATTCTAATTTCACTGCACATTGTTCATCTACAATTCAGAAAAACATGTATATCGTGTCTGTGTAAGCTGTGAATATATTTTTTTATTTTTTTTGATGAGACTGATAGAATTTATCATGATTATGTCATTTTTTAGGTTTTTGGTATATAGTTGAACGCCCTTTGGCATAGGTAATAATGATTCCTCTGGCCAAGATTCTTTTTTGTTGCAGATGTTTTCGTATAGGATTTAGTTTTTTGTCTAGTTTGATATGTGTGGTCTAATGTTTGAAGTATGCTTTTTTTGTTTTTGTAGGTATGTATCATTATGTTGAAAAAGTGGAGTTGCCTCAAGTCAAAAATCTTTGTTTCAGTGAATAAAGTTTCAGTTGGGTAATTCCTCACTTTTTTATGAATAATTTTTAGGAAGTATTTTTGTAATATTGACAGCTTTTTCAGATGTACTTCTAAAGCACTTCCCCATACCAGGATACCATACTGGATTCTCGACTCGATAAGGGCATAGTACAATATTCTCATATGGTGAGTATCTAAAATATTCGAAAAATATTTAAATCTGTAGAGCATGCTCCTGAGAGTATTAACAACATTTCGTACGTGCCTATCCCATCTAAGGTGCTGATCAATTGTAATACCTAGGTATTTAATATCATAGGTTGCATATATTTTTATGGTCTCGTTATTATGTTTAATGGATAAATACTCAAAATCAGGTTTTCTACTTTATAGCAGGTGTAGGACAAATATTTCGTTTTTCATAGTTGACAGTTAGTTTTCGTGAACTGAACCAGTTTAGAATTTTTTCCATGTCACTTTCAGATTTGGATTTGAGGTTCATCCAGCTGGTGTCTCTGTAAAATATGACAGTGTCATCAGCAAAACTTATTACTTCACCAGTTGAATTGAGTGCCAATAGCTCATTGAGGTATATTATGAATAAGACTGGTCCAAGTACTGTGCCTTGGGGGACTCCACACTCAACATCTCTCTCATTGCTATAGGTTTCATTTATTCGTACCATTTGTTTTCTCCTGATAGATAGCTTGAGAAGAGTCTGTGGGGGTTCCCGTATACTATTCTCTCCAACGTGTCAAGTAGTAAGGTATGATCTACTGTGTCGAACGCCTTGAGAGATCTAGGAAGATGCACAGGGCTGCGTTTCCCTCGTCGACAGCTTCGTAGACACTCCTTAGTAGATTGCTGATGGCGTCATTTGTTGATTTCCCCTTCCCTGAATCCCAAATTGTGATTCAGATAATAATTTATAATTATTTAGATATAGTTCTAATCTCTGCTGTATAACTTTTTCAAGAATTGTAGTTAGGGTAGTAATCAGCGAAATAGGCCTGTAGTAGACCGGTAGAGTTATATCACCTTTTTTATATACAGGTTTGACCACCGCAAGTGTGAAGTCATGGGGGACATAGCCATCTTGTATTATTAAGTTAATTAGATATGTTAACTGATGCGATATTTGTCTCGAGATAAGTTTTAGTGTCTCGGTTTTGATGAGGTCATAGCCGGGGGACTTGTTTATTTTCAGATTTGATATTATTGTTTCAATTTCTGTATGACTTGTTGGTTCTAGGAAAAAGGACTGGAGCGTGGGCTCAGGTCTGTAAGGTATTTCTTCTTGAGGAGTTATTTTGCTAGCCATCTCTCTACCTACATTGACATAATAATTATTTAGCGAGTTTGCGATGTCTAAGTCTTTTTTATCAGAATGTTAAGGTGATTTTTATATTACAGATTACCATCAGCAAGCCGTATTTGTTTAATTTCATGTTCATTTTTTGTTGGAACAATTTCATTAATAGTTTTCCAAATACTCTTGATATTGTATTTATTTTTGTTGATTTTTTCTTTGTAATAATTATTTTTAGTATTTTTTATCAGAATGTTAAGGTGATTTTTATATTTTTTGTACTCTTCCCTATGAATGTTTGGGTCCTTTTTGAATTTATTATATAATTCATTTTTTTGATTAATGGAACGAAGTAATCCAGCAGTCAACCATGGTTTCCTACGAATGTCTCTTTTTTTTTGTTTGACTGAGGTGGTTCTATGTTTTATGATATTCCGAAGCGTTCCGATGAAGTAAGTTGCTGCTTGTTGGGTGGTTTTTATGTTGTAAAATAATGTCCAGTCGTAAGCATCTAGATCAAACTTAACTTGTTCATAATCGGTATATTTTTTGTATCTAGATGTGTCGCTTGTGTGTGTATGAAGTTTTTCAAACAGGATACTCACAGCTTCTGTATAATGGTCAGTTAGGCCGGTCTTCAATATGCATGGTAAACAGTTATTTCTTATATTTGTGGTGGTATTTTTGAGGAAGCAATGATCAATGCAGCTTACCGACTCGTGTTGCTCACGGGTTCTTTTGTTAATCAGTGAGATGAAGTTGTATTCACCTAGTGTGTTCAGATAGTCATTGACAATTCTATCATTCTCATCTAATAAATTTAAATTTATGTCACCGATAATTATGTGCTTATTTATTGATTTTTTTTGTTCCAGGTACCTACCCAGATGGTCTATGAAGAGTTCGGAGCTCCCACATGGGGATCTATAGATGCCAGTGATCAATATTTTATTTTTGCTATATGATGTCAATTCTAGTTCTATGCATTTACAGTCATCTATTCTTATTATTCTGCTTATATAATTATATTGGCTTAAAATAAATATTATTACTCCATCATTTTTGTTTTTTGTGCCTTCACTATATAGTAAATCATATCCATTCAGTGAAAAGAATGTTGGGTCCTGTACCTGGAATGTTTCACTCAATACGATACAATCAAATTTTATTTTGCTTTCGTTGAGCATAATTGTAAATTCATCAAAGTTTTTTGCAATACTTCGAATGTTTTGATGTAATATATTGAAACATATTTCACGATCTATCTCACTGTTGAAATTATTATAGTCAGTTATATTCTCAAATTCAACTGTATCAATTGGTAAATAATTGTAATCTCTAATGATTGGATCCATGGTTTACTTGCAAAAATGGGAGGGATGGATTAGGTAAAATAGTTGAGGAGATATTGTATACTAATAATATATTACAGTGATAAAGTAGAGAGTGAATAACATTAGAACGTAGAATTTAGCACTTATAAGAATTTATTTGGTTCTGTCTTGTTTAAGTAGTGAACTGACTGAACGAAGTTTTCTAGGATAGTTTTCTACTTGCTTTCCTATTTTTGTTTCGACATAAGTTGGTTTCGGTGTGATGACTTGCTTGTTTTCCTTGATGACTAGGGATTGCTGGGCAGGAGTGTGGTGCTCTGTATTCTGCACTTTGTCCAAGTACGTTGGAGTGGATTTGACGCTTCCACCTCTTTTTCCTGTAGTAGAGTCCTCCTCTGCTTCTGTAGCTTGTATTTCGAAAAGTTCTTCAGGCGTATAGACTAGATCGTCCAATATCAATTTGTTTCCTTTGATAAAACAGTTCTTATAGCGTTGACTCTTTAATTCACGAGTGAGATAATGTTTCAATATTTTGTACTCCTCTCTCTGGGTGGGGGTTAGATCATTTCCAATTGAGATGTTCAGGCCTTTGAGTTTTTTGCAGTTTTTCAGGATCGTATTTTTCTTGAGATGAGATGTTAGTTCAAGTTTTAGTGGAGCTGTTTCCGTCTTGCCCAGAGAGTAGAAGTTGTTGATATCGCGTTCTTGTAATTCAACCCCAGTAAGTGATGTGATTTGGTCACAAATAAATTCCAGTGTGATTTCTGCAGGGTACTTTTTGAAACCAAAAATAATTAAGTTATTATTTCTGCTATTTCGCTCCAGAGTTTCAATTTTTGCTTTGAGGAATTGGTTTTCCGCTTCTAATTGTCGAACCTTGCAATTTTGTTCTTCGAATTTCATTAAGAGTCTCGCTTCACATGCTTCTATACTGTTTTTCAGCTCACTTCTGTTCCTCTGGATTTCCTCCAAAATCCTTTCCAACGTTGGTTCACTCATTCTAATAATTGCGGAATAATTTAAATTTTGTGTATGGCTATCTTTAGAGAGGTGAATCTAGAGTGTATCGGCCGACAAAAAGTGTGAACTTTTTCTGTCGACAGCTGCTATATGTTAATATCGATTTCGGTAGGGTTATGTTGCTTTATCAAACTTATCTATTGTTTACCTTATTATGATCGACTCACTTTTTCATGTGTTGTATCCTTGCAATATTACATACCGATGTTCACTTTCACATTCATTTTTGTCCCTTGTTGCACACTGTTTTGAGGGGTTTTACACAGAGAGAGATATTTCAATACTGCACAGATAAAGGCAAACACGTATGTTAATTGCATTCAGTGCAATTATCAATCACTACGACAACACGATTGAGTTTGACAACTTCATTCCAAATAAATTTCAAAATATCACGTGTTGGTAATGCGACTGTTCAAAGTATAAATGCGCTGATCAAAAAAAAATCCAGAAATTCAATCTACAGTCACAAATATATTTGGGGAACATTTATGGAATTTTGCTGCGAACGAGAATATGAATTAAATGAACATAGGAGCTTGGAAGAATTGGCGTTGATACTAAAAGATTGATGAGAAAGAAAGAAAGACGGGACCGAATTTAAAGAAGAAACGGTGAAGAAATGTGGAACGTTTCGTGCAAACTTTGCAAGAAAAGTACTATAATGACTATAATATTATGATTGACCCGTTTAAAAATATAGTATTTAAACCAGCCCGAGATGCCCGCGATGAAATCAGGAAAAAACTACAAGCAGATCCATGTAAACGTAAGTCCAGTTCAGTTTCGTTAAATTTGTCTGAAGTTAACAAAATAATATTGCTATGGGATGAAAATACTCCTGAAGGTCTTATCGTAAATCTTACCATATTGCTGCTGTAGAATTAGCATGGCGAGGAGAGGCAGCTGCTTGTCTGGTGGATTTTTTTCAAATCGAGAAAAATAACGATGACTCTCCAACAAATCGCATTGAATACAATCCGGTGTTCAGTAAAACGTGCCAAGTTGGTTCTAAGAGCTGTACAAGTAGTGAATGATTGGTTTCCAATAGTGAAAGACAAAGCTGCCCTGAACGTCTTTTTCATAAACTGGTATCAACATTTTTGAAATTCTCATTTTTTTCTGAGCAAATCTAGTCTCCTGATATTTTTCGTTTGACGTACGGTTTTTGCATAGAAAATAAAATTCATTCATTTGCACGTTGTTATGAAATTGGGTATTATCAAGGATTTAAAACGTATCTAGTAGGTAAGAAGCAGATTTTGTTTTGTAAACATAAACAAATTTGACAGTTGTCTACCTAGTCTAGTTGTCACGTATTCAAGTCATCAAAATCAACAATACTATTCAAAAAACATGGGGAATTTTACGAATTCTGAGTTTGCAGATATGCATTACATGTATGGGCTTGCTGATGGTAACGCACTGGAAGCCAGGCGGTTGTATGAAGACCGCATTCCAAATAGAAACATTCCGGATGCACAAACATTCTCAAACGTTGATAGAAGGTCATGCAAAAAAGGAAGTTCTGAACCAGACAATCATTCAAAAGGAGTAAAACGTACTGTAAGAACACCAGAAATTGAGGTAGGGGTTTTCGAATTTAATTGAGGAAGATCCCGGATTAAGTAAACGAAAAATTGAGAACAACTTGAATATCTCACATATTCTTGCTTGGAAAATCCTTCATGACTTTTTATCATATCCCTACCATAACCAATGGGGTCAGGCGCTCCTCCTTCGCGGCTTTCCATTGCGGATGAACTTTTGCAAATGATTTTTTCAAAAAGTGTATGGAAATCCTTTATTTGATACTGAAAGGACCTCACACCGCTACAATGGGGAATTTGCTCGAATTTTTTATATATTGCAGAGCTCGTGATGCTGATCAAATGTCTCCTCGCACCACCGCTCTAAAATCAACAGTTAAGATTATATAGGGTGCTAAAGATAACTTTTCCAAAATTTCAAATGACCCTCTTCACCAGTGCTTCTCAAAAGTCCTCTCCCCCCTCTTATTTTTGGAACGTTTATACATAAACAAGTGAAATTTGGAAACTGAATATAAAAGGTTGTAAACTTCCCTACTAGTGATGATAGATGACGAAATCGTCAAAGATGACGTCACAAGGCCATTGTGACCAATAATTTCAAATGGAACCCTACGGCAAGCGACACCTCTTTTGAAAGGTATCGAAAAAACCTATTCAATTATACTAATTTTGTTTGTGTTTATGGCGGTTTTGGCAACTCGCTTTCAAAAAACGCAAAGCTGTGATGAATTAAATCAGTTAATACTGAAATTCCAAATTCAAGCTCCGCCTCTGGATAGTTGTCAAATAAGCTGACGTTTTCGTTAGTCTCCCTAATTCAACGTTTTTGTAATTGTCCAAGTTTTTGTACATTTAATAATTTGTGTATTGTTGATCGAACGTTTAACTGTTTCAGCAGCTTTTGGTACTTTTAATATTTTTGTACATTTTGATAATTTGTTAAACTGTTGAGAGCCAAACGTTTAAGTGCTTCAAGGAGCAAAATGGTACGTGACGAAAGTACTTTCTATCTGAATGGAAATGTAAATACACAGAATGTGAGGTATTGGAGTGACGCAAATCCTCACCTGTTTCGTGAAACACATACCCAATTTCCCCAGAAGGTGAATGTTTGGGCAGGTATCCTGGGAAACCACATCGTTGGGCATCTTTTTTTGAATACTAATTTAACTGGTAGGGTTCATCTGGAGCTGGTAATCCTTGAAATTTCAGAAGATAATCCAGATGAATTCGGCAATTTGGAAATAACATTCCAACAGGATGGTGCTCCTCCACACTATAACGGTGCAGTAAGACGGTATTTGGATGAGGAGTATCGTGGTAGATGGATTGGACGACGAGGTTAAACGGTATGGCCAGCTCGATCACCGGACCTCATACCTTCGGATTTTTTTCTGTGGGGGTACCTCAAATCGAAGGTTAACGCCACTGAACCTGACGAAATTGACGTTTTGAAACAACGTATTGTTGCAGAATGTGAGGCTGTTTCCGCAGACACATTTGCAAAAGTACGAGAAGAGTTTAAAAATAGGATATTTCACTGTCAGGAAGTAAATGGAAGTCACTTCGAGCAATTTCTTCAGATCGATACTGATTCTTAAATCTATATTAATATCATACTGAATGGAATTTAAATTTTAATGTTTACTAATGAGCCATTAAAACTGCCATAAACACAAACAAAATTAGTATCATTGAATAGGTTTTATCGATACCTTTCAAAAAAGGTGTCGCTTGCCGTAGAATTCCATTTAAAATGATTGGTCACAATGGCCTTGTGACGTCATCTTTGACGATTTCGTCATCTATCATCACTAGTAGGGAAGTTTACAACCTTTAATATTCAGTTTCCAAATTTCACTTGTTTATGTATAATCGTTCCAAAAATAAGAGGGAGGGAGGGGACTTTTGAGAAGCACTGTATAAACCAAGTCGAGAATGCATCGATTGTTCATACGGCCGATTTATATTTATATACAGGATGAGTCCAAAGATGGCATGTTTTTCAGTTATTTCCAAAAAATTGAACGGTGAATTTCATTCATTTTCAGATATTTTGTAGGATACCAATATCAATTGCGATTGTTGATATCAGCATCTTCTGAATTGAACTGACATATCTATTATGTATTTCTCATCAAACTGCACAGTACTGCTTATTGATATATCCAAATGCCTGAATTTCTGGAAAAGTCGGTTACAAACTCGATCGTTTATGGTGGAAGTTCACTCTGCAGATACATAAAATATATAGGGTGGATCAAAAACTAGTGTCCTTTACTGATAATTTCCTTGAAGGAGTTATGATTCATATTGATGTCATTGACGCATTTTCAGAAATACATTCTGTTCGACACACATCTGCCGAAATATTTCAACAATATTATTAAAACTTCATCTGGTTGGTTGGTTGGTTGAAAGCTGACGAGCCAGAGACAGGGTTGGCACTTAGCTTCCTTCGACACTGCGACCAGCTGGGGTCTATTGTATCACTCTGTCGTCAGTGGTTCCTCATTCAAATAGGTTTCTGCCTTTAATTAGGTTTAGTAGCCAGTTTAGACTTCATCTGTATAAACTTTATCTACTACGATAAGTGGAACAATTCGAATGATGCTAGAAGAATTTCGAGAAATATTGCAAATAATCAAAACAGAAACATTGATTTACAACAAAATAGGAAACGAAATATGCTCGTATTCCATTAAAAAGACGAACCTATATGGAATGTATGGGTTGCTAAATAAAAACGACAGGAAATCCAGAATTATTCAAGTGTCACTGTTGAGATGACATGCTGTTGAAACCCTTGTGCTCACCTCCGGACAACTGTCAATTGATCTTGATTGATGATGTATTATATTAGCTACTTCAATATCAGAACTGTGAAATTCTTTGAACGGAAAAACAATATGTACCAATGAACTAAAACGAATGAACAACGTACAGAAAAGGATGATAGAGTCAGAACACCTGATTGACTTGTCCCTCCCTATGTTCAGCATCCTTTATATGGATGAGAAGGGCATTGGATAAATAACTCATATACTGTTCATGACGTGCGTAGTCAAGGTACCAAATAACACTGGCCACATGAGCACAACATCCAAGGGTCCTGGCTCCAGTTATACAAGTGCAATAATTTCCAATAATAACATCATCAACACTATTGATTTGTTCGATATCCTCTATCTACATTTGCTTCGAATGCTATGAATAATTTATATTCGATGGAATTACGGAATCTTCAATGAACTCTCATTCGTAAAAATCCACGCTCACTCGTATTCGCATCCATTTGAAATTCATTTTCATCATGATGCTATACAGTATCTTGTATATACGATGGTGCCAATTCTACCTAGTATATGCCAACAGTTATATCTCTTACCAATGGGAATTATTGAAATTTTCCTTCTGAGTATTGTCCACTGTCCACGCTCATATTCAGATTGTCTGTTTCAACTCTGCTTGACTTTTTCCAACATTATATTGGCTAATTCTAGGTTGTCATCTCTCATTTGAATAAGCGGATGGTACTTATTTATTATCGCACCTGCTATTTGTAGGAAACATTGTATATTTTTAATATGATGCGAATCAATTCTGTGAACATTGTCTTCAAATGACCATTCCATGCCTCAACTATCCATCTGGTTTTTGTTATGATTCTGAACTTGTTGGCTTCATCAGTTAGTAGTTGTCTCTGTCCTCGAAATAGAACTGGAGGCATTTCGCAATAAATGCCGATATTCTGAAAAAAAGGAAGAGCATCTCGGTAGACCCTATGTACAATAAAAATATCACCTGGATGGAACCATCTTCTCATTTGGTTGACATCTATACTCAATTCATTTTGCAGTATGAGTACATTATTATTTCCCGAATCTGCGAAATGTGCCTTAAATATCCAAAATGTAACCATCAGTACCCACAATTAGGACTGGTTTGATTGAATGTCTCCCTTTGTGTTGAGAATATTATTGTCGTAATACCGGGAAGTTGCAACTTTTGTCGATGTACAAATAAGTACCATCTATAGAAACTATTGCTTTTGGTTCTTTGGCTTGAGGATTGAACGATTTATTCGCAAAAACACTAGGATGTCGTTCTATAAATTGTTCTCTTGCTATTGCGGTGAATCTTATATTATCGAGTATGAAACGAGTATCAAAGATTCTCGCACTTTAGTTATCACCAAACTTGTTGCCTGGCGGCTTGGCTAATTGAATATGATGGTAAAAATTCTTCAGAAATACCTTGTCGGAGTTTGCATAATAATTCGAATAAATATTTTTTAGAAAAATGTCTCTCACCTCTATCTTGTCTTAGTACAGATACACAATTATTATATAAGTCTCCAAACTGTTATTTTGTGAGCGGAACAATGGATTCGAATTCTTCATCAGAAAAACTATTCTCGTCTACGTAATCCAATTTACGCTTAGCGGCAATCTGAGTTCGTTTAAAAATTATTGAAGTTCCTGACCTCTCAGAGCGTAAGGTCTTCTGATATATCTCAAGCCTATCTGTAGGATGGGAAATAGAAACCCACGATAATCAAGATGAATTCTACAGGAACGGGTATTTACTGGTATATAGATGTTCTGATTTATGAGTCTTTGAAGATCCACCACACCGTTGCAAATGGGACACGTGTGCCTTGAGGATTGTTTCAAAATATTCAGTCTCAAACATCCTGGATCTTCTTGAAGGTGATGAATATATTGAATAATTGATTGGTTGCATGACAAACAGATTCTATTTCCATCACTTTCTGCATGTAGGAGTCGTCTTTTAATGGCAATTTCTCGTTTCAATTCATTCGGTTCTCCGTCGAGTCGCGCCATATTTTGTGTATTGAATAAAACATCACACGTTAAACAATTCTATCGGTGGCGATTAGATATTTTTCCAATAATTGATTTGATTTCAATGAGAACATAACATATGCAATGATTTCAAAATGACAATTCAGTATTTGTTAAACAAATGGATATGGTTGCTTTATGTCATTCCAAACCAAAGCCACTCTGACCAAATAAAGTTGCAGCTAGTCCAATGTGGGTACTTTCCAAATGAACTCAGTGTCGGGATAGTATACATGACTTAGAATGAACATTTTTGACATAGGCTTACAAATGGAAAGTTTGAGTACATATTTTTTCGTTATAAAGAGAGCATCTTTATGATATCATATAGGCCACAAATGGTTCACAGCTGGCTACTAAACATGTATTCCTCTCCATATAGAGGAAGTTTCAATTACCAATCAAACATTTCAACAATTGAGGTGTGAAGGTAACGAGTATGTTGAATTGGTAGTTTTTAGTCATTGGGGAAGCTTTTTAAATTCCAAGAATCTAAAATCCTCCAAGGAATATTGAAATTGATTGTTGTTACGCGAATGTGATACACTCTGTATAGGTACGAAACATTTTTTGTAATGAAATATGAGCATATTCAGTTACCTATAATATTGTTATTCAATGATTTTGTATTATTTTTTGATATTTTTCGAGATTCTTTTACCTTCACTCGAGTCGTTCTACTACTCATAGTATATATATCATTCGAAATACTCCAGAGAAAATCGTTCGAAATCTTTCAACAGATGTGTGTCAAACACATATTTGTGGAAATGTTTCAATAAAATAAATATCAAACATAACTACTTCGAGGAAATTATCAGTAAAGGACACTAGTTTTTTATCGTCCCTGTATATTTTATGTATCTGCAAAGTGAACGATCGAGTTTGTTACCAACTTTTCCAGAATTTCAGGCATTTGGATATATCAATAAGCAGGACTGGTACATATTCATGAGAAATATACAGTGCTAGTCAAAAGTCCCCTCCCCCCCTCGTATCTTTTGAACGGGTATACTTTTAATAATGAAATTTGGAGGGTGGAAATAAACGGATGTAGGCTTCTCAACTGGTCATAACAGGTGACGCAATAGTCATAAATGACGTCACAAGGCCACTGTGACCAATAATTTTAAATGGGACTCTATGGCAAGTGACAGCTCGTTTGAAAGGTATTGAAAATACCTATTCAGTCATACCAATTTTGTTTGGGTTTCGGCTGATTTTGATTGATAAATTGAAGAAATACGAAAATTATAGTTTCGCATTTAATTAATAAAGATTTTAAAGTACGCCTCTGGTTAATTGTCAAAAGGTTGACGTTTTTGAATTCTCTACTTGTCAAAGTGTTTATACCTTGAAAATTTACCTAAGCTATTGTTTAACGAGACGTTTAAGTGTTTACATAGGCAAAATGGTACGTACTGTAGTCGACAAAGTAGCAGCTATCTCAATAATTGGTGAATGTAGAAACAATTTCCATGCAGCGGAACGACTGTTTAATGAGAGGTACCCCGATCGCCCTATATCGGGGGTTTATTTGAGGGAGCTTCTTCGGAAGTTTGAAGCATCAGGTAGTGTTCAAGATGCCAAACGATCTGGTCGACCAACAATTAGTGATGACAAAAAAATTGACATAATTGGAGAAATGGTAGTAAACCCTACTTCTTCCACAGCCCAAGTTGCGTCTATCTGTGAAGTCAGTCAAAGGACAGTACATAGGGTGTTGGCTAAAAACAAATTTCATCCATACAAATTAAAAATGGTGCACCAACTTTCAGATGATGACCCCGACCGAAGACTAGAATTCTGTGAAACTATGTCCAATAAAATGAACCAACAACCAGGCTACATACAGACAATTGTTTCAGTGACGAAAGTACTTTCTTTCTCAATGGAAATGTTAACACTCAAAATGTGAGGTATTGGAGTGACACAAATCCTCACATCTTTCGTGAAAAACACACTCAATTTCCAGAAAAAGTAAATGTTTGGGCAGGTATTTTGGGAAACCACATAGTTGGGCCTCTTTTTCTCAATGCTAACTCAACCGGTGAATTGTATCTGGAGATGATACAAAATTATATTGAGTCGTTAATTCTTGAAATTCTAGAAGATAATCCAGATGAATTCGACAACTTGGAAATAACGTTTCAACAAGATGGTGCTCCTGCACACTATTACGGTGCAGTAAGACGTTACCTAGATGAAGAATATCGTGGTAGATGGATTGGACGACGAGGTTCGATCGAATGGCCAGCTCGGTCACCGGACCTTACACCATAAGATTTTTTTCTATGGGGGTACTTGGAATCTAAGGTTTACGCTACAGCACCTGACAGTATTGCCATTCTGAAACAACGAAATGTTGAAGAATGTAGGGCAATTTCCGCTGACACACTGGGACGAGTACGACAAGAGTTTAGCAATAGGATGCATTACTGCCAGGAAGTAGATGGAGCACATTTTGAACACTTATTATAAGAACTGGTTCTTAAATCTTTATTAATTTAATGCGAAACTATAATTTTCGTATTTCTTCAATTTATCAATCAAAATCAGCCGAAACCCAAACAAAATTGGTATGACTGAATAGGTATTTTCAATACCTTTCAAACGAGCTGTCACTTGCCATAGGGTCCCATTTAAAATTATTGGTCACAGTGGCCTTGTGGCGTCATTTATGACTATTGCGTCACCTGTTGTGACCAGTTGAGAAGCCTACATCCGTTTATTTCCACATTCCAAATTTCATTATTTTAAGTATACCCGTTCGAAAGATACGAGGGGGGAAGGGGACTTTTGACTAGCACTGTATAATAGATATGTCAGTTCAATTCAGGAGATGCTAATATCATCAATCGCAATTGATATTGGTATCCTACAAAATATCTGAAAATGGATGAAATTCCACCGCTCAATTTTTTGGAAATCACTGAAAAACTTGCTATCTTTTCACTTACCCTGTATATCGTCTGTACGTACAGAAATCATCGTTCTCTATAGTGTATTCAAATCGGCCGTATGAACAATCGATGCATACGCGATTTGGTTTATATATTCAAGAAAGTCTCTTCACAATTGCCATGTGAAATTTTGGAAAAGTTATATGTAGCACCCTATATAATCTGAACCGTTAAATTCAGAGCGGTGGTGGAGACATTTGATCAGCATCACAAGTTCTGCAATATATGAGAAATTCGAGAAAATTCACTGAAAGCCAATTTCCCATTGATGAGGTGTGAGGTCCTTTCATGCAACGATGAAGCGAATTTTTCCAGAAACGCTCCAAAACTTCCACAATAATCATTGTTGGGCTGAAGAGAACCCACATGCAATCTTGGAATCCCGTCACCAGGGGCAGTTTTCCGTTAACGTGGGGGCTGGAATATGAGGTGATTATTCAATTGGACCCTATTCTCTCCATGCAAGGTTGAATGGGCATAATTACCGGCAGTTTCTCGAAATAGAATTGCCAGCTTTGATGGGAGATGTTTCCATTTTAGTAAGGAATCGACTATGGTTCATACACGACGGGGTTCCAGCGTACTTCAGTGCTCTGGCGCTGGAATATTTCAACCAAAACTACAATGATCGCTGGATAGGTCGCGGAGGACGACAGGCATGACCACCTAGGTTCCCGGACCTCAATAATTCAGATTATTTCCTGTGGGGTCATTTTGAAACACTGGTTCACAGCACACCAATTCATACTGAAGAGTAGTTGAGAAATCATAGTTTCTTGCGAAACTATTACAAACAATTCCGACCTTTTCCAAAGAGTCAATGATTCAGTGCAAATCTCGCGCGAACGCCACAATAAACAATTATGTTAAATAGCAGAAAATACTTCTTGATGTATAAAAGATGCGTACTACGTTTCACGAAAATATCTAGGGTCCTACCAAAGTTATCATGAAAAAAATCCTAAAATTTTAGCACCCTGTAGTTCAAAAGTTAGGACCAATGGACATATGTTTATATGAAGTTTTCTTCTCAAAATGGACCCACGAATAACCTCCAACCCTTTCAATAAGACTTTTTGTTTTTAGAGATGAAAATTAATAAATGTTGTAAATAATATCACTAGATATAGATAAGCACATATAAAAAATGCTCGAATTTTTAAACCACGTGTTTTTGAAAAAAAATACCCGGGATGACTTAATCCCAACAGTAATGTAGATTGGGATAAATAAATCCCAACAGTACTTATAAATACATATATTTAGAAAAAACTCAACTAACATTTCAATAATGTTTCAAAATCAAGTATGGTATGGAGTAAAACACTCAATACAAAGCGGTACCAAACAACTTTGACATACAATTTGTGTTCTTTTTTCAATTTTATTTGATTGGCATCGGACACACCTTCTTCTGCCCCCCTTTGTTACAGGTAAGTGATCCCCCATATTGGCAAGAAACTTAACTCTTTTGGAGGGTCTTCCTTGCCTACGGGATTTTTTTTTGGGGAATTTTGCTCTACCCAAACTTATTAGGCTTTCTGCCACATCTATTACAAAATCTATATATGGAATCTTTTTTTTATTCACTTCTGTGTAAATTATGTAGGCATTATAAACTGCTGTCATAAGAAGCCTGAAGAAAACTTTTTTCCACCATTTACTGCTTTTTCTGTCATGCTCATATAAAGTTATCATCTGATCTGCAAGATCTACTCCGCCCATGTTACAGTTATAAAAAACTATTGCTTCAGGACAATCAATTTCTTTAGACGTGCCATCTTTCATTTTTCTACGTACAACTCCAACAATGCTGTCATGACAATTGCTCATCAAGCAAACATTTTTGGTATCTTTCCAACGAATTCCAAGAATGCCCTCTTTACAACCAACCATTTCACATTCTCCCCTTTGATCTAATTTTCCAAAAAATTTGGGAGTATTTATTCTTGTTCTAATAAATGTCCCAAGAGCAGGGAAGCGGATATTGTCTAATAACTTTACTGATGTGAAAAAACGATCGAAACATAAAACAACGTTATTTTTTTTTATCGTTTCCGAGAGCTTCAGAACAACTCGCTCCCCAAGTGTTCCTTCAACTACTTCATTCTCTTTACCACTATATATGCTTGTATCATATACATATCCAGTGGTTGAATCACATCTAGTCCAAAGCTTTATTCCCCTTTTGACGGGTTTGAAGGGTACATACTGCTTCAGACTGGAGCGTCCTTTGAATTTCGCCATGGATTCATCTATTGACTGAAATGAGCTGTCAGTTCTGGACTTCAGGAATTTTTCCCGCAAACAATTAACAACTTCATCGATGTAATAAGTTTTCGGTGCATCATTTGGTTTTTCAGGTTGGTTGAAATGCAATTTGGAAGATATTAGTAAAAACCTATCTCGTGATATATTCTTACTTAGTGCTTGATTGCCCAGAGATATATTTCTTGACCAATACATATGCATTGAGGGTACCCGATTGTATGACATCACAATACTACATCCCAATAGGACCATCACTTCACCAGTGCAGGTGGGTTCCAATGTCTTCGACTTGGATTTTGCAAGTATATCCAAGCGTTGGTTAGTATAACTAGCAATTTGCATAAAAAGACTCTTCGGAAACAATTTCAGGAAGCATTGTATGGCAGTTGCACCTCTGGAAATATTTGCAACTACAAGACCTGACTCTTCGGGTGGAATTGAGTATTTGGGTTGAAAATTCTCGACATTTACAGACCATTCATACTTTTCAGGGGTAGCTTTAGGGGTTGCTTTAGCTTGTCGAGAATTTGAATTATTGAGGGTGTCACTTTCATCTTCTTGCTCCGACTGGTCATCACTTTCATTCAAGTCTTGAGGAGTTGTCTCTCTAGGATCATTCTCACAATCTGATTCACTATTGGAGTTTTCTTCATAGTCGGGATCCCTGCTATCGTCACTATCATGAAAAGGATCCTCATCATCAATTTCTGATAAGTTTTCTGCAATATATTCTAACTCTTCTGGGCGCAAGGCTCTTTTTCTAGATGAATTCATTCTGAAAAAGACAAAATTGCATGTGGTGTCGTGTAACACTACAGGGATAATTATATCCCAAACGCCATTACTGCAGGGATCTATTTATCCCACCATCACAAAAACTAATAAAAAAAACTCTTTTTTCTATGGAAACTCACCTGTATATCTATAACTACATTCACATAACTTGTAACCATGAAACTGCACTGAAACAATCATAAGTACTATCAAAATAACCAAGTATCGGTAAAAAACCAGTAACAGCCACCTGTTCACAACGAAACTCTCTCCACAACACTGATTAATTTCAATGCGTTGATGCCAATTCTTGTCATGTAGCAATATAACAAAGAAATCAGATGCACTACGGTACGATATTATCCCATCCCCGTGCTTTTCAAATAACGCATTTGATTTACAGAAATTTGTGGAGTTTGCCTGGGACATATATATCCCCGCAGAATTGAAAGGGTTAAATATTAGCATGTTATTGAGAAACACCCTGTATATAAGTCAGCAAGCGATATTCACATGGGATCGGAATTAATTGTCCAACATCATTTGCCAAAATGCCAACTCCGAGGCAGTAATGTCAATATAAGTTTGCGGATTCAACTCATATATGAAAGCCAAGAACCAACTTCCCAAATAATCAGTGAATTTTCCAAGTAATTTGATCTAGTTAAAAGTTCGCGCAGGAAATACAGAAATGGATATTCCGCTATCGAGTTTCTCGAATCCTTGATACTATTGCAGAAGTTTCTCGGCCATATTGCAGGTGCTAATGAGGCAAGTTCATGCTCCGTCAGTCTTCAGCGGATTTTCGTGAGATTTGCATTTTTTTCCGTTTATTGTCGATTTGGCGTAATTAGTTCCGAAGACGTTGGACAGAAAATTTGATGGATATATTCCATGAATAGTATATTATATACTTTATACGAGAAGACTAACATTCTCAGATACCCGTGAAAAGTTTGGGAATGTGGCTATGAAGTAAACAAACTATTTTCACTCTAGTTCGAAAAAATATGAGACCCGTATATTTGTATGTGTTCCTAGTACCTAGTCCAATAAATAGAAACAAAATCTTACCAAAATCTAACAAAAACTACACAGCTGTATGAAGTATCGATTGAGCAATTCTTTACGATATCACGCCCCTAAAACTCTAAAATTTCTGAATTTTCCCATTCAAAAATAATGAAGATTTAGGAAAATGTTCATCAAAATTTCGATATATATATATATATATATATATATATATATATATATATATATATATATATATATTGTTATGTTCAGGAGTACGTTAAATATTTAAAGAGTTGAAATAAAAATCATAAATTTAAAAAAAACACATAAATAAAAAATTTTCGTATTTAGTAATCTATGCTATGTTATTTTACAGTTTTTCTGAAGATTCTACGTTTTTTCTGAAACCTTATATAAAATTAATCGATACCTATGTTTGAAATAAGCATGTTTTCAACATTACAAGCATTTGGCATAATTTTAAAAATTATAGAAACCAAATTTTACTAATATAATTTTGAGCACAAGCAGATAACACAATGTTAAAAGTTCGAACATTCTGTATATGAAATTGGATCTGAATATAATAGCCAATGAGATGCAAAATTAGGAATTTTGAAAATATGAAAAGCAGAAACGTCAAAAGAATGATTTTTACATGTCTTGTATATAGTATGTAAGTAATGTAGTTAGCAATGTTTCGTAAATAAAAACTGTCTAAAAGGTGAAAATAATGAAAAGTGCAACAAAAAGGTGCGTGAAAATCGAGAATTCGAGAAGTAAACGAAGGATGTTGGTATCAAAGGAGAAAAATCAACAAGCTAAGCGAGAGAGAACGAAAAATAATGTTGGAAGAACCAAATGAAGGAAATTGAAATTTTAAAAATCTATCAATATGTATTAGAAAAACAGTTATTCAACAAGACAATATGGGAAATACTATAAAGAACAATAGCAGATAAAAGATCCCAGATGCAGAGTTAATCTTACCTTTTTTCATTGGAGATTTACCAGTACGAGGTGATGTCCCAGTCGATAAAGGGGCTGCATTTTCCACGAACGAGAGAAATCCGAAACACTGAACATTCTCGTTGCAAGAAGTCACAGGTGATTTTTGAAACCATAAAAAGTTACTGCAGTGCAATCAAATCAAAACTTTTAAAGAACCCTTTTGATGAAACTTTTCTTGCATTACTATATTGACCACATAACCTATAAAACTAGGTTAAATTTCACTTTCAGTATCACATAACTGCACATTTTCTGTATATATTTGCTATGAAACACTAATTGGGTTACTAATCGCAGAATGGGAGTAGTAAGTTTTTCCTGAATGAAGGGAATTATTATTTTGATGAATTTTTGCATTGTTTTCAATGTTTGAGCAACAGAGAATTGCCATTTTCTGAAATTTACTTCAAGAACGACCAGAGGGCTCCACAGTAGAACCGATTTCTGAGATTCCATAGGCGTACCGTTGAGTTAGCTGAGGTGAAGGAAATAAGGTAGATGAGTAGATGGAAAGAAGATGCATGGCCAGAGATATTAAATATTTATATGGGTATTCATTTGTCAATATATATTAGATTAAATTCAAAGGGGAACTAGCTTAGAGATCTTTAAAATAGTAAAAACATAGTAAAAAAAATATATATTTTTGTTATGATGTCTGGTTGTGGAAGGTAAAAAAACAAATATAAAATAAAAAAATCGAACCGCATCATAACAATATATATATATATATATATATATATCAAAATTTGTGTTTTCTCAGAAGCAATGGTTTTGGTGTGCTCGAAATCTATTATGTTCTTCGCGTCATTTGGAGAGTGCCGAGAAATGATCTAAGTGTCGAACGTCGTAAATTCGGTTTGTCACTCGTCTGTTAGTTGGTCCTATATATATCCTTGGGTATTCAGAACATAGTATAGTATCTTTGGATGATCTCAGAAAATTTAAAATTCTTTCAGTTGCCGTAAAGATTGTCTTTATATCGCGTTTCTCTAGGATTCTGCCAATTTTGTCGGTGACACCTTTGATGTAGGAGAGAAAAGCCTTGTACAATTGGGTATCTGTTGGGTTTTGGGGATTTAGAGATAGATCCGCAGATTTGTTTATTGTTTTGACCGTTTTGAAGTAGTGGGGTTTTCAGCTTGTTCAACAACGGACGTCGCTTACCTAATACCTAGAGATCTCCAATCTCCCTTCTCTCCCTTCTGTCCCTTATATAAATATATATATATATATATATATATATATTTTTGTTATGGGTTGTTTATATGATTTATAATTTGTATGATTTTAAGAATTTATTTCATAGATTATAATTTCTGAAACCCTATCATAACAAATGAAAAATACCGGCTATGTTTTGTTACCTTTTTTTTTTTCTTTTCAGAACCTTTCACCTTATCCCAGCTCAGTCAGATACGCCTATGAACATGTAAACTCCTTCCCAGTAGTTGGTTCCTGTAATCAGGGTTTCCTACTATGGCACTATCGATTCAATGATGAAAACTGTACAGTGGAGACAAGTTGAGTTAGAAATTGAAAAATAAACACAGGTTTGCAGAGAAAAATCAAATTAGTTGATTTTATTCAGATGAAAACTCAAATATACCCTACTCTGCGATAGCAAAACAATGACAAAATATAGTGCAGTTTGATGTTTGTGATAATGAAAATTTGATGATGAAAGTTTGAACGTATTATCAGTCTTTTGGGTATGGAATTTTATGGTTGTTCAGCCCAAAACAAAATAACCAGTGGTTTAGAACACTTAAAGTTCTTGGTTTTATGTGAAAAGTTGCACTTAGGTGAGTTCAGTTATTGAATACCTTGTAGCTGCGTTTCTGTTGACGTTTCCAGTCCCGTGGACGTGTTTCAGGGATGTCAATGACAGCTCAGCTGCACTCCTTCCAAGGATTTATTTTCTGGACCAGGTAGGTGGAATTTCTATTTTATATGTGCTTCCTTCGATCAGCCTTTCGAAAAATCTTCCTCGTGCGGCAAATTTATATCATGTTTTCTCATATTATGGGTGAAAGCTTCTTTTCAAATTTAGTACGTGGCTCCACTTTCTTGAACTTTTTTCAATCTTCTCCTGAACTTGTTATCCCGTTCCATAGTAACACTCACCAATTTTTATTTTTTCACTGATTTCCGAGTTTGTATCACTTTCTACCGAATTATTTGCTGTTCTAATTAATGTTAATGATTTTATGAATTATATCTGATTCTAACTCTCACATACTATTTACAGATTCATATAAAAAAATTTTTTTTTCAATTTCTACCCTCACATTTTATTCTATATCAAACTTTTCCCACACAAACTCTTTCGAATCCAATTGGTGGGTTCTCTGTTCATGTGAATTGTCATACAGGATGTTCAAACCTTATCTATACTTTGATCTTGTTTTAATTCAATATTTTCCATGAATTTCAATTTTGATATGGTTTAATCGTGGATTTCTGTTAGATGTATTGTTGGGTATATAATTTTGATACCAGAACTACTTCAGGAATGTTCTCTTCACATACATGTATCGACTAGAGCATAGTATAAGGTTCTATAGTAGTGAAAACGGTAAAGAAAATTGTCAAACAACATAGCAATAACGATACTTATAAAAATAACTAATAATAATAATGATAATTATAAGTTTAATTATTCAATAACATTTCATAACATAACAATATATATATATATATATATATATATATATATATATATATATATATATATATTATTCGCGTTACTAGGAACGCACTAAAAGCTTTACTTTTTGTGTCATGGATTGGCCTATACTGACAGCTGTTGATGACCTATCAATGTTGCACGAAACTCCACTTCACTAGGTCCGAACTTCACTCCGCAAATTATAGATGTCACATCTATCATTTCACATGTCAAATCTATCATTTATATATATATATATATATATATATAAAATGAAAAAGGAAATTGTGGCATAATGGACATATTTAAATTAAAGAAAAAAAGCATCCTCCAGCGAGACTCGAACTCGCAACCCTAAGCTTGCCGGACTTATGCTCCACCAATTGAGCTATGAAGGCTATGCGAAATCGACACACACTCGTGAACACTTTACTTCCTTCAATTTAATGCGATGTTGGGAAATGAAATAGAAAAATCAAACGTACTTATCAGTGGCCGTCGAGACCCGGTACCTATTCACCCAAACATCATCGTCGAAGTGACGATTTCAGTAGAAGATCCAGGAAGATGATCTCCAACCACTGATAAGATTTAGCCAAATATAAGTTGTGAAGTGGGGAATTGTTGTCCGTGAGAAATTATGAAAAAGGAAATTGTGGCATAATGGACATATTTAAATTAAAGAAAGAAAGCATCCTCCAGCGAGACTCGAACTCACAACCCTAAGCTTGCCGGACTTATGCTCTACCAATTGAGCTATGAAGGCTATGCGAAATCGACACACACTCGTGAACACTTTACTTCCTTCAATTTAATGCGATGTTGAGAAATGAAATAGAAAAATCAAACGTACTTATCAGTGGCCGTCGAGACCCGGTACCTATTCACCCAAACATCATCGTCGAAGTGACGATTTCAGTAGAAGATCCAGGAAGATGATCTCCAACCACTGATAAGATTTCAGCCAAATATAAGTTGTAAAGTGGGGAATTGTTGTCCGTGAGAAATTATGAAAAAGGAAATTGTGGCATAATGGACATATTTAAATTAAAGAAAAAAAGCATCCTCCAGCGAGACTCGAACTCGCAACCCTAAGCTTGCCGGACTTATGCTCTACCAATTGAGCTATGAAGGCTATGCGAAATCGACACACACTCGTGAACACTTTACTTCCTTCAATTTAATGCGATGTTGGGAAATGAAATAGAAAAATCGAACGTACTTATCAGTGGCCGTCGAGACCCGGTACCTATTCACCCAAACATCATCGTCGAAGTGACGATTTCAGTAGAAGATCCAGGAAGATGATCTCTAACCACTGATGAGATTTTAGCCAAATATAAGTTGTAAAGTGGGGAATTGTTGTCCGTGAGAAATTATGAGAAAGGAAATTGTGGCATAATGGACATATTCAAATTAAAGAAAAAAAGCATCCTTCAGCGAGACTCGAACTCACAACCCTAAGCTTGCCGGACTTATGCTCTACCAATTGAGCTATGAAGGCTATGCGAAATTGACACACACTCGTGAACACTTTACTTCCTTCAATGTAATGCGATGTTGGGAAATGAAATAGAAAAATCGAACGTACTTATCAGTGGCCGTCGAGACCCGGTACCTATTCACCCAAACATCATCGTCGAAGTGACGATTTCAGTAGAAGATTCAGGAAGATGATCTCTAACCACTGATGAGATTTTAGCCAAATATAAGTTGTAAAGTGGGGAATTGTTGTCCGTGAGAAATTATGAGAAAGGAAATTGTGGCATAATGGACATATTTAAATCAAAGAAAAAAAGCATCCTCCAGCGAGACTCGAACTCGCAACCCTAAGCTTGCCGGACTTATGCTCTACCAATTGAGCTATGAAGGCTATGCGAAATCAACACACACTCGTGAACACTTTACTTCCTTCAATTTAATGCGATGTTGGGAAATGAAATAGAAAAATCAAACGTACTTATCAGTGGCCGTCGAGACCCGGTACCTATTCACCCAAACATCATCGTCGAAGTGACGATTTCAGTAGAAGATCCAGGAAGATGATCTCCAACCACTGATAAGATTTCAGACAAATATAAGTTGTAAAGTGGGGAATTGTTGTCCGTGAGAAATTATGAAAAAGGAAATTGTGGCATAATGGACATATTTAAATTGAAGAAAAAAAGCATCCTCCAGCGAGACTCGAACTCGCAACTCTAAGCTTGCTGGACTAAGGCTCCACCAATTGAGCTATGAAGGCTATGCGAAATGAACACACTCGTGAACACTTTACTTCCTTCAATTAATGCGATGTTGGAAATGAAATAGAAAAATCGAACGTACTTATCAGTGGCCGTCGAGACCCGGTACCTATTCACCCAAACATCATCGTCGAAGTGACGATTTCAGTAGAAGATCCAGAAGATGATCTCAACCACTGATGAGATTTTAGCCAAATATAGTTGTAAAGTGGGGAATTGTTGTCCGTGAGAAATTATGAGAAAGGAAATTGGGCATAATGGACATATTAAATTAAAGAAAAAAGCATCCTCAGCGAGACTCGAACTACAACCCTAAGCTGCCGGACTTATGCCTACCAATTGAGCTATGAAGGCTATGCGAAATGACACACACTCGTGAACACTTTACTTCCTTCAATTTAATGCGATGTTGGGAAATGAAATAGAAAAATCAACGTACTTATCAGTGGCCGTCGAGACCCGGTACCTATTCACCCAAACATCATCGTCGAAGTGACGATTTCAGTAGAAGATCCAGGAAGATGATCCAACCACTGATAGATTTAGCCAAATATAGTTGTAAAGTGGGGAATTGTTGTCCGTGAGAAATTATGAAAAAGGAAATTGTGGCATAATGGACATATTTAAATTGAAGAAAAAAAGCATCCTCCAGCGAGACTCGAACTCGCAACTCTAAGCTTGCTGGACTAAGGCTCCACCAATTGAGCTATGAAGGCTATGCGAAATCGACACACACTCGTGAACACTTTACTTCCTTCAATTTAATGCGATGTTGGGAAATGAAATAGAAAAATCGAACGTACTTATCAGTGGCCGTCGAGACCCGGTACCTATTCACCCAAACATCATCGTCGAAGTGACGATTTCAGTAGAAGATCCAGGAAGATGATCTCTAACCACTGATAGATTTCAGCCAAATATAGAGTTGTAGTGGAATTGATCCGTGAGAAATTAGAGAAAGGAAATTGTGGCATAATGACATATTCAAATTAAAGAAATAACATCTCTCCAGCGGACCGAATTGTCAATCCCTAACCTGCTGGATTATGTCTACCAATTGAGTCTATGAAGGCATGCGAGAATCGACACACTCGTGAACACTTTCTTTCATTTATCGATGTTGGGAATGAAATAGAAAAATCAAACGTACTTATCAGTGGCCGTCGAGACCGGTATTGTCACCAAACATCATCTCGAAGTGACGATTTCAGTAGAAGATCAGGAAGATGATCTCCAACCACTGATGAGATTTTAGCCAAATATAAGTTGTAAAGTGGGGAATTGTTGTCCGTGAGAAATTATGGAAAAGGAAATTGTGGCATAATGGACATATTTAATTTAAAATTATGAAAAAGGAAATTTTGGCATAATGGACAAATTTAATTCAAATATGTCCATTATGCCACAATTTCCTTTTTCATAATTTCTCACGGACAACAATTCCCCACTTTACAACTTATATTTGGCTAAAATCTTATCAGTGGTTGGAGATCATTTCCCTGGATCTTCTACTGAAATCGTCACTTCGACGATGATGTTGGTGAATAGGTACCGGTCCGACGCACGATAAGTACGTTTGATTTTCTATTTCATTTCCAACATCGCATTAAATAAAGGGAAGTAAAGTGTTCACGAGTGTGTCGATTTCGCATAGCCTTCATAGCTCAATTGGAAGCATAAGTTTCAAGCTTAGGTTGCGAGTTCAGTATCGCTGAGATGCTTTTCTTTAATTTAAATATGTCCATTATGCCACAATTCCTTTTCATAATTTCTCACGGACAAATCCCACTTTACAACTATATTTGGCTAAAATCTTATCAGTGGTTGGAGATCATCTTCCTGATCTTCTACTGAAATCGTCACTGACGATGATGTTGGGTGAATAGGTACCGGTCCGACGGCCACTGATAAGTACGTTGATTTTCTATTTCATTTCCCAACATCGCATTAAATTGAAGGAAGTAAAGTGTTCATGAGTGTGTGTCGATTTCGTATAGCCTTCATAGCTCAATTGGTAGAGCATAGTCCGGCAAGCTTAGTGGAGTTCGAGTCTCGTGGGATCTTTTTCTTTAATTTAAATATGTCCATTATGCCACAATTTCCTTTTCATAATTATATATATATATATATATATATATATATATATATATATATATATATATATATATATATATATATATATACAGTGTCCGTAATAAAATTGGCTACATAAAATCCGCTGCGACTTATAACACGTGACCTCAGATTTGACAGAAATTTTAAAAAAGTTGTCTGTGATGCCAAAGAATGGGTCAAATTGACAAGATATCGAAAAAAATTATTGAGAAAATGTGTTTGGAATTCAACGAGGACTCCATGTATCATTAGAACCATATTGAAAAAGAAATACCATTTTATTCCTCTACCCTTACTAAGAAACATCATACATTTTTGTTTTATCTGGAAATATCTTCAGTAATCTAAATGATATAAGTTCGGGTCAAAACTAATCAAATATTTGTGGAATAGAAATTTTTCGGGAGATTTATTATGAAAACACGATTTAGTCTTGTCACTAGGTGTAGTCATGCCCTGTATATTTATGCACATGAGCAATATTCTTAACCCGTAAATAGGATTCAAACCAACTAATATTTGTGATTTAAACTTAATAATACATTATTCATCCTTGATAAATTCAATATTGGTTAGTAAATTGAACTTCGATGACTTTATTATATTTTTGAATTTTATAAGGCGGCTTTGAAAAAAGATTTACTTTTGTTGTAACAATAACGAATGTCACAATAACTTGTTGAGAATTTTGTTTGGATTTGTCGTTCTTCATCAGTTTTTGCGTTTTCAATCTATCAATAGAAATGGCTCCAAAACTGAGTATGAAAAAAAAAGAAATAGTATTGCTATGTGGCGAAAGTTATCGTAGCACAAGAGAAGTAGCTGACATTTTTAATGGAAGGCATCCGACCAGAATTTGCATTTTACTTCGGTGGAAAAGATATTACAAAAATTTAAGGAAACTGGTTCTGTTGAGAACAATATAAAAGTGTTCATTAAGCCTGTTGTAAATAATGAAAATAATGTAAACAATGTTTCACTGACAGTCACTGAGACACCGAGAGTTTCGACGAAAATTATGGCAGAAAAGGCAGAAATATCTCAAATCTCTGTTAGACGTATTTTTAAGCAAAATCACTTTCGCCCATACAAACCAAAATTTGTGCAAGTACTGCGAGACAAGGATTATGACGCTCGATTTCATTATTGTGCATGGTTCCAGGGAATGTTAGAAGACCATCGTGATTTCTCAAAAAAATGTGCTATTTTCTGATGAAGCAAATTTTACCTCCAATGGTGTCGTCAGTTCTCAAAATTGTAGATGGTCGGCAGATCATAATCCTAATTTCATTATTGAAGCCGAGGACACATATAGTTGCAAAGTGGATGTATGGTTAAATGAGCGAATTGTAGGTCCTTTCTTCTTTAGACAAAGTTTAAATGACGAACAGTATTTGAACTTTTTACGGACCGAGATATACACATTTATCGACAACCTACCATTACGTGGGGCTTCTATTTATTCTTCGAATGAAGTGCGGATGTGGATGAACAATAAGTTTGGTGAGCAGTGGATAGGTCGATATTCAGGTAATCCTTGGCCAGCTAGGTCTCCAGACCTAACACCGTGTCAATAATTTTTTTTTCTATAAGGTTACCAGAAAAGCAATGTTTATAAACAACGCCTTTTCAGAAAATTTGTATCAGGAATTGTGCAGCACTGATCAACAGAACTATGTTAAAAAATGTTCGCTTCGAAATGTTTCCCAGAACAATTCTATGTATGGAACGCGAAGGTGGTCACGTAGAATATTGAAAATTTGTACATTGTTTGTTTATTGAGTTTTTTTATTTTCATACATCCACCTAAACAATACTAAATTCAATTATGATAAATGATGTATTATTGATTTTAATTGCAAATATTAGTTTATTAAAATTTCATTCATGGGTCGAGGATACTGAATGAGCTCATGTGCATCAATATACAGGGCATGACCACACCTACTGACAAGACTAAATCGTGTTTTCATAATTAATCTTCCGCAAAATGTCTATGCCACAAATAATTAATTAGTTTTGATCCAAACTCATATGATTTAGTTTATTGAAGCTGTTTCCAGATGAAAAAAGAATGTATAATGTTTCTTAGTAAGGGTAGAGGAATAAAATGGTATTTTTTTTCTTCAATCTGGTTCGAACTTGGTACATGGGGTTTTCGTTGGATTCCAAACACATTTTTTCCATAAATTTTTTTGATATCTTGTCAATTTGACCCATTTTTTGGCACCGCAGGCAACTTTGTTAAAATTCCCGCCATGAGGTCACATGATATAAGTCGCAACGGATTTTTCAGTTGTCAGACATGCAGAAACGAACCGCCATTAGAGTTTTTCAGAAATTTCAATAACAATTTTTTTTTCTATATGTAGCCAACTTTATGACGAGCACTAGATACATATATATATATATATATATATATATATATATATATATATATATATATATATATCCATTTCGGAGTTGATATAATACAGTTGGTACTTTCCAACAAGAAAGAAGATTTGTCAAATTTGGTCGGAAATTTCGGGATAATCTTCAGTAATTCACCATTATCTCGCAACCTGCGATTTTTATTTTCCAAGTAGTGGAAGGAGAAGAACTCTTCATTACTTATCATAGAGCAGAGGTTTCTCAACTAGGCTAATCATTCACGCTTATTCCATGTAGACCTGCATTTTCATACAATCCTTTCCAATATGCAATAGAAAAAAAAGTTGATAGAAACTGTGTCAAATTACTAAGCAGCAGAAATTTTAACCGAAAGCATCTATCTTCGGATATGTCTTATTTTCCCGCTAGAAAATGTAACTTGTTAGCTATACTTTATCAGATGTAGTAACACCGTAACATGACATGCCGATTGTAACATAAATGTTACATTTGTAACACATAGAATAACGCTGACTGCCAGCAGACGACCACGTGAAAAAAATGAATGATGCAATGTTTTTAGAACAGGACGCATGCGCGTGTTTTGGGGCAGCACCGTAAGACTGCCAGCCGCCGCTCACTGATTTCATACCTGAGTTCACCGACTTCCTTCTTTTGTTCTGTAAAAATGGCCCCATCCCCACGGCATACAATCGTTTCTATATATCTATACCTGACGATCCTCAAAATCTTCAAGGTAAAATATTCAGAAACGAAAAAATCATGGATAATTTTTTCCAGGTGAGTAATGAAATGCACCTGTCGTAGAAGTCCATTGTATCTCGAAGTAGGAGTGGTATAATTTTATGAAGAAGAAAAACTCGATGTCGTCTCCACAATATAATATTAACAATCGATTAGATAAATACCATCGATTAGGTGAACATGTTTCGAACCTCTATAGGTTCATCATCAGCAGATAATAAAAGTATTCTACAATAAAAGAAGAACAAAGACTTAGTTACATGGGTAATGTGATACAATAAGTGCTACTTACATGGAGATGAAAAAATATTTTGTAGGTTAATGATATAAAATTATTTTAATTCCAATGTTCATAACTTGGACCATATGGAAAGTTGGGATTTCCCTTTCAAGGGCTGTGTCCCATTTTTTAATTTGGGAGGGCTAAATACTTCAGCCGATGCAAAATGAATTGACGACATGAGGAAACAACAGAAGCAATGGCGGTGATTGACAGCACCCAAAGAGCCATCCATCTGTCAGACTGAATTATCAAACCTAACCATGGAACGGCGACAAGAGAACTCCATGCACGGAACAAATATGAACTAGATGTAAATCACAACCAAAGCAGTTACTATACCATGCGTAGAGCTCAGATGTCACCTATCCATATTTACAAATTTATATATATATCTATAAGAGTAGAACAATTGTGTATCAAAATAAAGAACAGTATGTATGTGACAGACTAGTTATACCAACGAACACCCCGAAGTGCAACTTGTACTGAAGAAAGGAAAACCACACCACAGAGCAAACCGGAATAACACCTGTCCAAACGAACAAATGCACTATGACATAGAACAATTGGTTTATCGGAAATCGAGGCAGGAAAAAGTTCTAATGAAATGTAAGGGAATTAAAAAACTTTCGACAATCAAACTGTACTTGTTCATTTAAGGAAATGACACTCGGATTGTTTATGACAGCATTGATCTCAAATATTTCAAGGAAATTGAGTAAAGAGCCCTTTTGGCAAACATGTAAAATATCTAAATCAGTCTCAATATCAAAGCTATGGTTGTGATTAAGAATATGGTTAGCAAATGAACTTTTGGTATTATAATCATCTATGTGTGGGTTTCTAGAACTCTCAATCAGTTTAACATGTTCACCAACTATGGAAATAGATCTCCCTTTTTTAGATTTATTGTTAAATATCAACGATTCTAAATTTGATTTTTCGATTTATAGGAAACCAACTAATACAGATACAGTAATTCCCTTTTCTTCTTGCCACCCCAATTCCCATAAATTCGCAGCGTTCAATTATCTTTGCCATAGACTATTTAATATCCTTCTGTCCCCTGAAAGTTTCAATATTGAATGGAATATTATTAAACAAATAGGTCACAACAATGGTTTCCCCCCCACTTAATCAACAGAATTCGTGATAAACATCTTATCAAATCCCTCAATCGCAGTTTAGTTCCGATAGAAAAAAACCAATAAATACTGTTCTATTCATTTGTTGAAAATATAAACAGGATGTTCATAAAATCTTTTGAGTTAGGGTCTTTTCAGAATATCTATCAGATGTAGTTCAATGTCCAGCGTGGCTTTAGCCGGGGAAGTAGTTGTTTTCTGTTAGACATTCACAAAAAATAACTTCATTTTAATCGTGGATTTTTCAATTCACAGAAAAATCTTTCTATCAATATTCAATTGAGAATGTTTCCCTTTTCAACTGTTCTATTCCTTATTTAGGCAAAGTTTCTCTTGATATCTTGAACATTTTCAGACGTTTCGGTAATGATATCAATTTCTCCTTTTACACTACGGATTCGATTTCCAAAATGTTAGTCAATACTAAAGATAAAGTACCTCTCTCCCACAAATCAGGAGTCTACAGAATTTCATGTTCACAGACCGATTGTGTTGCCCAATATGTCGGTCAGAGTGGTAGAAAAATAAAAACGAGAGTTGGTGAACATGTTAAACTGATTGAGAGTTCTAGAAACCCACACATAGATGATTATAATACCAAAAGTTCATTTGCTAACCATATTCTCAATCACAACCATAGCTTTGATATTGAGACTGATTTAGATATTTTACATGTTTGCCAAAAGGGCTCTTTACTCAATTTCCTTGGAATATTTGAGATCAATGCTGTCATAAACAATCCGAGTGTCATTTCCTTAAATGAACAAGTACAGTTTGATTGTCGAAAGTTTTTTAATTCCCTTACATTTCATTAGAACTTTTTCCTGCCTCGATCTCCGATAAACCAATTGTTCTATGTCAGAGTGCATTTGTTCGTTTGGACAGGTGTTATTCCGGTTTGCTCTGTGGTGTGGTTTTCCTTTCTTCAGTACAAGTTGCACTTCGGGGTGTTCGTTGGAATAACTAGTCTGTCACATACATACTGTTCTTTATTTTGATACACAATTGTTCTACTCTTATAGATATAATATATATATATATAAATTTGTAAATATGGATAGGTGACATCTGAGCTCTACGCATGGTATAGTAACTGCTTTGGTTGTGATTTACATCTAGTTCATATTTGTTCCGTGCATGGAGTTCTCTTGTCGCCGTTCCATGGTTAGGTTTGATAATTCAGTCTGACAGATGGATGGCTCTTTGGGTGCTGTCAATCACCGCCATTGCTTCTGTTGTTTCCTCATGTCGTCAATTCATTTTAAATGGGACACAGCCCTTGAAAGGGAAATCCCAACTTTCCCATATGGTCCAAGTTATGAACATTGGAATTAAAATAATTTTATATCATTAACCTACAAAATATTTTTTCATCTCCATGTAAGTAGCTCTTATTGTATCACATTACCCATGTAACTAAGTCTTTGTTCTTCTTTTATTGTAGAATACTTTTATTATCTGCTGATGATGAACCTATAGAGGTTCGAAACATGTTCACCTAATCGATGGTATTTATCTAATCGATTGTTAATATTATATTGTGGAGACGACTTCGAGTTTTTCTTCTTCATAAAAATAAAAATGAAATGCACTATAGTCAACTCCAACTCTTGGACCAATTGATATTGAGTATTTTAGAATATTTCAATATGACTTGGCCCAAGGGCAATGCATAGAGACATAGAGTATACAATTTTCCTAGGTCAAAAGTGACTCTACCCTTCAATGTCTGCTCGTTGGATCATTCTGTCATGTGATCCAATTTTCAACAGCGTCCACGCAATAGTCATCTGCGGTATATGTGCTCGCATTCCATCCATATGTGGATGGAATTCAAATGAGAATAAATATGCAAATATATTTATATTCACCAAAAATGTGTTTGTGTCGGCTCAATTTATATTAGTTTGCGTCAAATGGAATGTCTGCCTGTCACCAGAGAATTATTAGTAGTCATTCTTGCGGGCACAGCCATTGCACTATTGATAAAATAGGCGAAAGCCAGGACAGGCACCAGCCAACGATAATAGCGGAAAACCCCAGCAGTTGTGGTCATCCTATACCCTTTCTACTAATTTTTTGCCTTAATCGTGTTTAAGGGTGGGTTTATGTTGGAGCTGCGATAAACGACAAGAGCGGTGATACTAGCGAAGCGGAGAGAATAAATCAGTTTTTCCAATAATAACGAACGAATTTTTGTTGCACCATGTTCAAAAATAGCCCACTTTTGACATCTGAAAGTCATCAAAAATGACATATTTTTGTCGTAAGTATTGGAAAAATTGATTCATTATCTCCGCTTCGCTAGTATCGCCGCTCTTGTCGTTTATCGCAACTCCAACATAAACGCACCCTAATGAATGAAATAGTGAAATCGAACCGAACTCCTTGAAAATGCATTTATTCCTAAAATTGAGAAGCTGTTTGGATTCTCCTATTATTTTTCTAGAATTAAATGGTTCATAAATGGTTTTATCTATCTTTGAAATGCAGTTGAAGAGTTTTACTTATTTGCAATTAGTAAACCAAATTTATTAATTGTATCGTAATGATTTTAAAAATAAAAATCCAATACTATAAAATTATTTTTGGACAATTAAAAAAAAAATAACTTCATCATCGTCAAATCAGCGGTGAATAATTTGATGACTATGTGCCACTAATGACAAGAAATGAATCTCTCGATTGGATTCTCATGATTTAAGGAAAGTGTTCTTAGTTCTGTTTTATTTCTGAAGGAATGTTCTACGTAATGGTGTGTATAGTCCATCCAATATCAATTGCAGAAGCTGTTTCTATAGGGAGCAAATAGAAACTCACTTCGCTAACACGAGCGTATATTCGAAGAAATGGAACGAAAAATAATCTGTACTACCTGTTAACAGTCTCCGTCGGCACAAAGAGCCCGCTGGTCAACGTGAACTTGAGTGACTGCTGTCTGTTCTGCAACCGATTCGTCTAGGCCAATCAAGTCGGACATCAATGATGGCAGGTGTGTCTATACGATGGAAGGTCATAAATCACGCGTTATATTTGTGTTTTAATAGCTCTGAAAGATTAAAAACCAGTAGCGTCTGTGGTCTTGGCGTGTGCCGATCGAAATACGTTTTAGGATATTAAAATATCTAAATAAAATTAGTTATCTCCGCCACTGCTGCTCACAGAATTTTGCCGCAAGACTTCTTTATGCTTCTGCAATTGATATTGGGAAAACTATACATATATAACCCTCCCAAATTATGATGAGAAGTATTTAATTACCACATGAGTTTTCAATCTAATTGCTATCATTCTGAGTACAATATATATAAGCTTCAATTTTGAAGGAGTTCCTCAGTGTATGAGTTGTTGAGGATCACAACCATTGCCATCCATTATTCTCATACCTTCAATCATATGACAACTTCGAATTCCATCATCCAAATCATCTATATCTTATCTTATTTTATTTTGTTTTGATATTTTTTTGTGATTTGTCATAAACATGCATCTGTCTTTGGTTCTTGTGATTGAATTTATATGTATATTTTGTGATAAATAAATTGATTGATTGATTGATTGATTCCTGCTGTTATATTGATATACAGTCATACCTAGTCAATCGATCAATAGAATTTGATAATAGCTCCATATGAATTAGTCCTGATTTTTTTGAATTTCAATCAGCTCAATGATTGAAGCGCGTGGTCAATGGACACCAACACACATACATATTTTTCAGGTTTTTGAACGCTGTATACAATCCATTTTGATTAATATATCTATTTCTATTTTTTCATCGATTACTATGCTCTAGTTGTTCAGAAGTGAAAATATACTTCTCTTAATAATATCTAAATATGCATGTACCTTACTTTTCATAATTTTGTTTCATTTGAAAATTCAATTTGTGAGTATACCCTCTCTGAACTGTACATGTTGCTTGAAAAGCAACCATAAATTAATATAATGGGAAATCGTCAAAAAGTGTTCATAATTAATTATAGTGAGATCCCAATACAGTATTTTTCATATGACTAACGAAAAAATTGTTATAATATTCAATTGAGTCTGTTTTTTCCAATTTACAGATGACGGTTACATAACTTGCTTGATACTTTTGGACTTCAGTAAGGCTTTCGACACTCTTGACTACGATATATTGTATGATGAACTGCTGTTTTTGGGCTTTTCCGATGTAGCAGTGCACCCGATGAGGAATTATTCATTATATCGAATACGTAATGTCGTTATTGAAAGAATAGAGTCCGAGGCCGTATCTCTGTCCAAAGTTGTTCCGCAAGGCTCGATACTCGGACCCTTACTTTCAGCTTGTATATCTGCGACTATTACCAATACGTTCAGGAATGGAAAATACATCACTACGCAGACCACACCTAGCTTCACTTTCCCTTCCAATTTCAGAATATTGACACTACTCAGCTACTCATGAATCGATACCTTCAGGCAATATTCGACATTTCCTCAGCCCATAAATGATTTTTGGACTCAAAAGAATCAGAGGTGAAACCCAGAACCTACTACAAATTCGCATTGATAATGATGTCATTACAACTGTCAAATTCTAGGTTTGTGGTTTGACCAAGAGCTCCGCTTCACAAGACATATCAGTCACATAGCCCAAACTTCCTTCAATGTTCTCAGACAACTATATATCCAAATCGGGATCTTCTATCAACTAAACTCAAACAATGTGAGTCGCTAATAATCTCAAAAGTCTCCTACTGCGATAGTGTTTATGGATCGGCTCTGAGGAAATCTGATTCCTTGCGTTTGCAACGTATTCAAAACAGCTGTTTGCGTTTTCCGTTCCGTGTTCGAAAATGCGACCGTACTGAAGGAATCAGGCTGGTTGTATCTGGAGAAGCTTAGAGCCTTGCACCTCTCAACCACCATCCATAATTGATTTATATATATATATATATATATATATATATATATATATATATATATATATATATATATATATATATATATATATATATATATATATATATATATATATATATATATATATATATATATATATATATATATATATATATATATATATTTATCTTGCAGAAATACTCAGGACTTTTTCATATATAAATAGGTTTGCTACACGCAAATTTTAGTCATCCCCAAGCATAAATCATCTATCTTTACTCGCAGTTTTTCTTATTTTGCACCAAAATACTACAATAGGCTACCCAGTGAATTTAGGTCTCATACAATCAATAATTTCAAAAAAAAGCTGAAACTGCATTTCCATGATTATTATATTTCTACTTTCCCACACCATTACCATAGCTTACTATCCTTTTTTCTCTTCTTGTCTATACATTCTTATTATTTTTACTATTTGTAAAGGTTGAGTTCAAAAACAGCCTAGGCTGACACTCCACCTATCCACCATGTTTTCCATTTCATTTTACTTTTACCATTAGTTTTGGCCTTGTATCCTATGGTGAATAAAAATGATTTATTATTATTATTATTTACTCCTCCAAGCACTGAGAGAATTTGCCTCGATATATTATCTTATTTTTGTTGTGAATTTTAACATGGCAATTCATTATCCAAACAGAATGTTATTGACGAACTGTACAGTTTTTTACATACCTCAATGTCTTCAATTACAAAATTGAATATTGTATTGTATCGCAGTAACGTATCATAGGATCCGCTCTTCTTGAAAATATATACATATTACTTTCTTTTACTTCTACGAGGTGAGAATATGGAATGGAACTATCTATACAAATATGATTACATGTCCTGACTGACTGACTGCCTCACTGACTGAAACACGATCAACGCTCAGACCAAACCACTGGACCTAAAGAGCTGAAATTTTGACATCGTATTGCCATGATGCCATAGATAACCACTGAGAATGGTTCTTCTGATTTTTCTGGGGTGAGAAGATGGATTAAAATGAAGGTACTGTTAGTTTTGAAGTTATTCCCGGATGTCCATTCTTCCTCTAAAATAGCACGTCTATAGTCATGAAGAATATAGGAATCAAAATATTGAGAGGTATATTATTTAAACTGTGTCGTGGTATTTGTTCGCCGTGGTAATGATGTTTGTCATCACGTGTGTAAACTATAATGCTATCGGTTACTCATTCTTGAATGTATTCTCTTGAGTACCACAGTGTTTAAAGGAAAACTGCTTCTCCAGAAATCATTCAAAAGGCAGTAAATATATTATATAAAACGAAGTACTGTAGAAAATAATAATATCCTCAGTATTAGCGTCACTTACATTTTCGAATCCTTTCTGAAGTTATACGGAAAAACATGTTGAGAAAAATCAATGGTTCGATTTTTCCGATCGGTATACAGGTTGTTTCTTAATACAAAGTTACTTTTGTATCCATTTTGAGGTAAAAAACTTCATATGATAATATGTCCCGAAAGTCTCAACTGTTTTTTTTATGATAACTTTGGTATGAAAAAGAAAAAAGCCTAGTGAAGTGGAATAAAAATAGAAAATAAAGTGTACAAAGTCATCTTCACAAAATATTCAATATAAATTGGACCAAAATTGGTAGACCACAACGAAAAACAACTACTTTCCCAGCAATTACCACGCAGAACGTTGAATGATATTCACCTGAAAATCCATGCAAACTTCCATATAAATGGAAATTGATTGTAAATGTTTCTTTCTGATAAGCTCGATTATGTTCAACCCATGTCGGGTCCGCCTAACAATCCGCATACCGGTTTCAGGCTTTTTGGCCCCCACCAGTACGGAGTAGTCACCAGCCAGAGCCAAAGCGAGACACAACATAAACAAAATCACCATCAAGCCTATAACATCTTTAGGTACGCCGAAAAAGATAACTTTTAACCGGCGGTACCTAGTGACAGAGAGAAACACTCCATACATCCCTCCTTCCTCGATAGGATTCTGAATAAAAGATTCCTTGGAGTGGCAAGCTCGACTAGCATATATGTAAAAGGAAAAAGCCAAGTGAAGTGGAATAAAAATAGAAAATAAAGTGTACAAAGTCATCTTCATAAGAGTTTCAATATAAAGTGAACCAAAATTGGTAGACCACAGAAGTACTGATGAGGGCCAAAAAGCCTGAAACCGGTATGCGGATGGTTAGGCGGACCCGATATGAATTAAACATAATCGAGCTTATCAGAAAGAAATATTTGCAATAAATTTCCATTTATATGGAAGATTGCATGGATTTACAGGTGAATATCTCTCAACGTTCTGCGTGGTATTTGCTAGAAAAGTAGTTGTTTTCCGCCTGTTATATTGAATCTTTCATGAAGATGACTTTGTACACTTTATTTTCTACTTTGGTATGACCCTAGATATTTTTGTGAAACATAGTATGCATCTTGTATGCATCAAACGGCATTTTCTGCTTTGAAATATAATTTTTTATTCTTGCAGTGCGAGATTCACACTAAATTTTGGAGGGAAAAGTAAAACCCCACTGCTTTTCCTTAAAGTAGAAATTATTTTTGAAATCCTTATTCCTTTCTGAGCAAACGAGTCACATGATTTTTTTTTCGTATGACGTATGGTTTTCGCATGAAAAAATTAAATTGATCAATTGCATGTGGCAAGACTTATCACGAGAAAAAACAATTTATGTAACTCCAAACAAAAGTTTTTTTGGGAGAATTATTTTCAAACGGTGAAATTATAAAATTAAAGAGATCTAAATACATTTTGGATTGCTGACACCACTTTATCCTTTTTTTTTTATGTTCTGGTTCCCACGAAAAGGGATATCCTGTAATGTTCAGAGAACATCGTGGGAACCAAGGGAAAGAAGGTAGGAGTTGGTGTTCTTCTTAAATTTCTGGAGGTTGTATGCCTCGGGGAACACCTCCCTAGGCAATGAGTTCCAAAGCCTCGCTGTTCGTTGGATGAACGAGTCTTTGGAAAGTGATGTTCTGCAGGTCTCCAAAGTGACTACGAAGGGGTGTGATGACTGAACTTGACGGGTTAGTCTCGAAGAGACTGCCAAAGCAGGAACTATTGTTGATATTTCAGAAGAGCATCGCCCATGAAAATATCTATAAAATAGAGACAAATCGCCAACTTTTCTACGGTGTTCCAGACAAGTGAGCGAGTTTGTAAGCGAGGCATCACCGACGAGATGAATTGCCCTTTTTTGGACAGAATCCAATAGCCTCAGGATATGTTTAGGTGCCGCGCTCCAAATATGGTAACAGTTGAAAAGGGAAACATTCTCAATTGAATATTGATAGAAAAATTTTTTCTGTGAATTGAAAAATCCACGATTGAAATGAAGTTATTTTTTGTGAATGTCTAACAGAAAACAACTACTTCCCCGGCTAAAGCCACGCTGGACATTGAACTACATCTGATAGATATTCTGAAAAGGCCCTGATTTTATGAACATCCTGTTTATATTTTCAACAAATCAATGGGAACAGTATTCCAGGACAGGTCGGATCTGTGCCTTATAGATCATAAGCAGCTGGGTGGGGGTGAAATAGCTCTTGGCACGAAACAAAAAACCAAGTTTTTGGGATGCACTTTTGGCAATGGACCTCACGTGATTTTCCCAGGAAAGGTTATTGCTGATAGTAATATCAAGCATCGATATAGATGACTTCAGTGGTATGGTTACTCCTGACAAAGTTATGTTAGGTACAGTGAGATCGACTTTTCTAGAGAAAAGGCATGCTTGTGTTTTGTTTGCATTGAATTCTACCAAGTTATTAGATCCCCACTCGAGAATTGTTGCTAAGTCCATATTTATATTATTAACATTTCTTCCTCATTCATTTCTGGTTTCACGGGCTGATATAGGGGCCCGGGAAGAGAAAGCGGTATGGAGGGTACTATCATCGGCAAAGCTGTGTACTGGACATGAAGTCGCTTTCAACAGGTCGTTGATGTGAAGTAGAAATAGTGTTGGTGCGAGAATAGATCCTTGCGGAACACCAGCATTTATGAGTAGAGTGTCAGATGAAACTCCATCGACCACTACATGGAGAGACCTGTTTGAGAGAAAACTAGCAAGCAGAGAACACAGTTGAGGGGGCAAGCGGAGGGGGGGCGCACCAAGAAATAAATTAAATCTGATGTTCAAAATGTGAACCTCCTGCAAATATGCATGCCTCTGCTCTGTTTCTTATGGACTCGCGTACTCTTTGGGACTGTTTCTAATAGTTTCGCAAGAAACCATGATGCGATTTCTCAACTGCTCTCAGTAGGAATTGGTGTTCTGTATACCAATGTTTCAAGATGACCCCACTGGAAATAATCTGAACTATTGAGGTCCGGGGACCAAGGTGGCCATGCTAGTGGTCCTTTGCGACAAATCCAGCGACTAGTGTAATTTTGGTTCAAATATTCGCGCGCCAGAGCCCTAAAGTGCGCTGGCGCCCCGTCGTGCATAAACCACAATCGGCTTCTTACTAAAATGGAATCATCTTCCTTCAAAGCTGGCAATTCTTCTTCGAAAAACTGTCGGTAATTCAATGTCAACCTCGCATGAAGAAAATGGAGTCCAATTAAATAATCAGCGCATGTTCCAGACCACACGTTAACGTAAAACTGCTGCTGGTGACGGAATTCCAAGATTGCATGTGGGTTTTCTCCAGTTCAAAATTGATTATTGTGAAAGTTCTGCAGGAATTGGCTTAACAACACAACCTTCTATGAATGTTTGAAAATGGTCTTGCATCCGGAGTATTTCGATTTGGAAAGCGGTCTTCATACAACCGCCTGGCCGCCAGTGCGTTACCATCAGCAATCCCATACATGGAATGCATATCTCTCATCTCAGAATTTGTAAAGTGGGCCATGTTTCTTTAATAATATTGTCAATTTTGATGACTTAAATACGTGACAACTAGACCAGGAAAACAACTGTCAAAACTGTTTATTATGTATACAAAACAAAATATGTTTCTTACCCACTAGATACGTTTTCAATCCATGATAATAACCAATTTCATAACAACGTGCAGATGAATATATTTTATTTCTCAATGCGAAAACCTAAGACAAACGAAAAAAAATCAAGAGACCAGATTTGCTCAGAAAGGAATGAAGATTCCAAAAATGATACACTGCAAATCCCTCACGAACGCCACTGGCAGAAATAAAAAATTAATCGATGAAAGAAAATTGTATTTCGTGCATAAAATAATTTATTGAAATCGTAGCAAAGCGCTTTCGACCGTTAGGTCATCATCATCATCATCGAAAGCGCTTTGCTATGATTTTAATAAGTTATTTTTTGCACGAAATACAATTTTTTTTCATCGATTATATCGATACGTGCAGACAGTCACACTTTTCATTTCATTTCATTTCATTTCATAAAAAATTATGTTGTACAGCAGAAAATGCCTTTTGAAAAATATATAGAGTCATACCAAAGTTATTGTAAAAAAAAGAATTTTTTCTTAAAACTTAAGCACCATATGGTTCAAAAGTTGAGACCTTTAGGATATGTTCATATGAAGTTTCTTCCCAAAATGGATGCAAGAATAACATCCATAAATATTAGCATGTTATTAAGAAACACCCTGTATATACAAATAAAATTTTCGTTCAGAAAATTTCATCTAATGTGTTATTTAGAAAAATATGTGAAATATCTTCATAAAGATAAGCAGAACGAATATGTTCGATCTTGACTATAGGGAATTTTTCCTTTGGAGGAATTCCTGATATCGTAGTTGTCCTTGAAATCATTTCCAGAATACGAGGAGTTGTGGAATTCTCAACCCCCTAAAAAGCGAAGCCACCTTCCAAAAGCCTATGTATCCGTTTATTCCTCGAATCGAAAAGTTGAATAATAACAATAATAATCATAATATTTATTCCCAAAGAATAGTCAAATAATGATGATAAAGAATAACAATATATGTATATACAGTGTGACCCTTTTAGAATGGAATCACCCCTGTAGAATACGCATTTTTCAATCAATCTAAAAAAAAATCAATATTGAGCATTGAAAACTGTATCTTGACACACATTTTCATAACTTCAGTTTTATTTCCAAGGCACACTATTGTTTTTTTACTTTGTCAAAAACGGCAAAAGTTTATTGGGCAATTTTTGTTTTCAAGTTTGACTTCACCACTGGATTCGTAGTCGTTATAAATAAAAACCATCGAAATTTCATAAAAAAAAATTGGTTAACAACGAAGAAACTTTTATTTAGATTATAGACATATTTAAAATCTGGCAACACCGTCGATACGAAGTAGAACACCAATGAACTTGAACACTGAAAATCCGAAGTCAATGGCTCATTCCGTTCTACAGTTATGAGAATGGTAATGTGAGCGATTTGTGGTGGAAGCGATTTGGTAAAAAAAATCTGACTACGCCACTGGATTTGTTTAATTATATACCCTTAAAATCATTTATTTGAGTGTTGGTTATGAGGTGTATTCGAAAAGAACAGAAAATTTGAAATTTATTTTCAAGTTATACAGTAGTACATTCTTCCATAGCCGATAAAAACGAAATGAACAGAAACAAGTTTTAAAGTATTTATTCAACAATAAAACGTCATCAAGCAGGAAAGAATACTGAAATAAACAATACTATGAAATTGAATATTTGAATTTTTGTGGCTTCTACCAAACCTCCATTTAGTTCGACACATTCATAGTATCTCTTCCGAATATTTTTTACACTATATCTTATTTGTTGAGGTGTAATTTCGGCACAAATCCAGTGGCGTATTCAGATTTTTATAACAAAATCGCTTCAACCTCAAATCGCTCACATTACCATACTTTCAGGAGTTATAACTGTAGAACGGAATGAGTATTGACTTCGGATTTCACTGTACAAGTTTACTGGTGATCTACTTTGTATCGGCAGTGTTGCCAGATTTTTAATATGTCTATAATCTGAATAAAAATTATAATCAAATACTTTGTGTCCAAAATTAAAGTTGTTCTAACTTCGTTGTTAATCAATATTTTTTTATGAAATGTTTATGGTTTTTATTTATAGCGACTACAAATCCAGTGATGTAGTCGAATTTGAAAACAAAAATTGTCTAATAAACTTTTACCGTTTTTGATGAAGTAAAAAAACCATAGAGTGCCCTGAAAATGAAACTGTAGTTATGAAAATGTGTGTCAAAATACAGTTTTTGATGCTTCATATTAAAAAAAGTAATTTGAGATTGATTGAAAAATGTGTATTCTGCAGGGGTGGTTCCATTTTAAATGGGTCACACTGTATATGTTAGAATGATCTACAGAAATTGCAATTCTCGAATAAACAAATGAACCACTAAGGCTAGGAAGCCAGTGAGTGGTTATCAAATGTTATTAGACACTACAAGTAATTGTTCGAAATACTTCCTACTGCTTAAACAAAACAACAAAATAATTTATGATTTCAGATTATAATGATAATGGTAATATTCAACAATAATGAGGGTAATAATAATGATAATAATAATACTAATATTAATATTTAATGAATAATATATTAAAAGTTAGACTTAATTATTTGGACATAAGGCCATTAGTGTACTGTTCCCCTATCTCTCCATAGATATTAGCACACGTAATTTTATTAGAGTCAGGTTGTGTTTTATTTTCCTCTCTGTTTCGTGAAGGTACTCTTTTTTGTTTTGTTTTGTTTTTAATAATACTATGGAGGTTGAATCTTTGATATTCTTGGAAATATTGTTGAAGATTCTCGTGCTTAGATGAGTATATCTAACAGAGCGCATCATGTTTCCTTTTTTTTTGCCCTGGTATTATAATTGTGGTCAATATTTCCCCTAACAAATTTTGTTTTTTATTGATCTATCGCTACACGTAGAAAGTAAATTTGTCTTAAGTCTAGTATTTTACTTTCAAAATAAAGCAAGGTCGATGGATACGTTCATAATTCATTGAAGCAAATCTTTAGGAGTTTTTTCTGTAAAATATCTAAAAAAGTTAAATAACTGGTGGCAACACCTCCCCAACCCAAGATTCCATAAGACAATCTAGATTCTATTAATGCGTGGTGAAAAATTTTCATTTGGTGAGTATTCAATATATCTTTGAAGTATAGGAATTCAGAAATAATACTCCTCAGAGTACCTACGGTTTTTTCTATGTAAAAATCCCATCGGATGTGCTTATCAATGTAGACACCCAAATACTTAACAAATTCTGAAGACTTCAATTGAATAATATAATCAGCGTTCCATATTTCTAGGTGATTGAGATCGGGGAGGTGAACATAGGGAAGTGGAAAGGATGTTTCTTCAAAGTTTATTGTTAATTTTTTTTCATTAAAACAATCTATAATATTACTCATATCGCTCTTCACTTTCTTTCTCAGGTTTTCCCAGGATGTGTCTCTGTAGAATAGTGCCATTTCATCTGCAAAACTAATGATTTCTCCGTTGGTTTGTGAGGTGAGTATGTTATTCATGTAAATAATAAGAAATACCGGCTCCAATATTGTCCCTTGCGGCACCCCGTATTTTACAGTTCTTCCGTCACTCTGTGCACTTTCAATTATCACACGTTGGTTTCTGTTACCTAGGTAGGTTTCGAATAACATATACTTTCTCCTTGAATTCTAGATATAGTGTCGGAAGGCCTTGCGAAATCCAGAAAAACCGCTAGAGAGTATTTCTTCCCGTCCAGGGTATTATAGATTTTTTATGTGAGTGCGCGAATCGCGTCATTTGTAGATTTTTCTTCGGTGAATCCGAATTGTTTTTTAGATAAAAGTTTATTTTTATCAAGGTAACTTACTATTTTGATTATCAAAAGGTTCAAGAATATTTCCGCGATGTTGCTAGTTATAGTAATGGGTGATAGTTGAGGATTTCATCACTTTTTCCACCTTTGAATAGTGGTTTCATTATTCCAAATTTGAGTGCTTCAGGACATTCTCGATGTTCCATTATTTTATTTATTATAAACGTGAGGGGTTGTGATATTTCGTTTCCGATTTCTTCCAGTAGTTCTGCCCTTATTCCATCAGATCCGGGAGCTTTTTGTCCTTCGAATTGTTTATAGTTATAGCAAAGAATTCATTTTGTGTTACAGGTGGTAGAAATATTGATGACTGAGTCCGAGCTCCATTCAGTTGTGGAATTGCGGGAGCCTTAATCTTATCTGCGAATTTTTTTCCTAGCAATGTATAGTGTTCATTGAATATGTTTGCTATTTCAACTATATCCGTAATCGTTGTCATGTTGTATTTGGATTATATTATTTTGTTTTTTGGCACGTGACAACTCATTCACTGTTTTCCATACAATTTTACTGTCACCTTTACTATGGTCGATTTTTTTTATAATATGAGATTTTAGCGTTTTTTATTAATGTATTAATATTTTGGTATCTCAAATATTCGTTTTTTAAGATGTCATCTTTTTTGTTTGTTTTGTATTGTTTGAAGTGCTAGTTCCTGTGATTTATACTTTTATACTCTTGATTAAACCTTTTGTTATCCAGTTTTTTCTTTCAATTTCATTATGTTTTATTTTATATGATTTAGAACAAATTTCAACTGTGTTTTTTAAAAGGGATATAATGTAATCTGTCCACGCCTCAACATCTTGTTATGAGTAAAAATGGGTCCAATCATGATTTCTTCAATGTATTTTTTCATTAATCATATTTGAAGAAGTGATTGTATTAATTGAATTCGGATGTTTAAGTGGCAACTCCATCAGTGTAGTAGAGTGGTCTGTCACATCTATTTCTAGCACTGCAGATGACACAGCAATTTGTTTTTTTTAAATTGAATAAAATTTATGATCCAAGCATGTGTCACTCTGCAGTCTAATTGGGCAGTTTATCAACGAATGGAAATTGAATTCATACATTGTATTGAGATAGTCGAGAACAATATCATCCTCAACCAATACATTTCAATTAATATCACCTGCAATAATGTGATGGTTTGTATTATATTTTTGCGCTTTTTCACATATTTCCCCAGACCTGTAATGATTTATTTGGAATAAATTTCGTGAATGTAAGTGGGTGGAGTGAATGTAAGTGGGTGAAAATGTGAGTGGGTGGTTATTTTCTGCTTGTTGAGCGAAGTCGTACTCTTTTTCTAGGTTCAGTTTTGTTTTTTATTTTGTTGGGATTTTTTTTTTTTTTTTGATTTTTGTTTCCGTGTGATTTCACTGTGAAATTCTATATTTCGAACTTTGTGTTTGGTGTTGCGGGAACACTATGATTCTGGTTCTCAACAGTTTCTTCTTCTTCTTCTCTCAGTTTTCCTGCAGTATAGGCGATCCCATCTACGGATGATTTGTTTACCTTCATGTAGCTTTTGATTTCAGTATTCTCTCTGGCATTCTTTAAGTGATATCTCAAAGGCTTATTTTCTTCTCTTTGTTCAAGAGTCGGGTCATGCGTGATACTTATCTTGGTTCCTTTCAGTTCCTTGCAGTTTCTGAAAATGTATTGCTTCTCCAGGTTCGATACTGAGTCGAATTTGATTGGGTTGTTTCGAGCGTTCTTGATCGAAATAAAATTGTTGAGATTTGGTAACACGCAGTAATCTTTGAATTTCTTCGAAAACAGACTCCATGGATATTTCTTCTCCTTTTGGATTCATTCCAAATATGACTATTCCATTTTCAATTGATTTTATTTCCAACTTCTCGACCTTATATTTCAATTCCTTATTTTCCTTCTCCAAATATCTAATTTTTTCATTTTTTCAATAAAACTCTTGCTCCACTGGCTTCTATTACATTTCTCAGTTCGGTTCTGTTGTTGACTATTTCGTTCAATAGATTATTGAACTGTTAATTTTCATTCATTTTATAACGTACTTTTTGGTGGAGCTCCGCAAAAAATGCTCGGAATGCCTCTCAAGGACGGATATGTGTGTGTTTCTCTGTGTTATACTTCCTTCTATTTTTCGTTTTGAGTATTGAATACTTACCATTCATCATTGGAATGGCTGCTTGTATCATTATTTCATACATGTATGATTTTCAGAATTGTATGTGGACTGTTATATACCAAAATCTAATGATTTGTGAGCACAAAGTTCACGTGATGTTGACACTTTTGAGCAGCAGATACTCTGTGGTATGTATATAGTGATCAAATCCCTAAATCATATTTGTAAGAGTAGCTTCCCAATGGAGAGGTGAACTTTCTCCAGTAAGCTTGTATTCATTGAACTATCTGCATACAATTTTTCCTCAAATCAAGAATGGTTTTCCAGGAAAAAAACGATGTGAATGATAATATTTCTCCCCATGCCAGCTGTAGTGAACCATCCCCTGAAGTTGCAAAGTTTGTTCCCGAACTGAATCATGTTTGATGACCTACCTCTCAGTTTATTCCAAAGATTTTCACAGTACATGCAGTTTTTTTTTCTTTCATATTTTCCAATCCCAAATCCTCAAATTTTTGGTTTCTCAAATCACCAAAATGTTCAGTCCAGTCCTGCAAGTATTCAACGCTAGAGCTGGCAATTTATTTGGCATGTCCTCAGAGTTATGGCTTCATCACTTCATTATTAGTTTCTGCCTTGTACGGGATTGTTCATCTTCCGGATGGGTTCACTATATAGTATTATATAACTGCCAATAGGGATAATAAAGTGTGTGTGAAGTTGTTCAATAGTTGAGCTATACAACTTCATTATATTTGATCCTATCGTATCGAAGTCGAAATCATTATCAGAAAAAAATTGATACCCTCAGTAATATAAAATATACATCGAAATGTAGACAAAAAAAATATATGATTAATAAATAGAGAAGTGATCAAGGAGACAAATCTCTTGAATGAGTAGGATGATTTTATTTGGGCCTTTACATCACAGATCAAATCCGCCAAATCAATCCACGAGGGATATTGCGAGTGGCGTTTCATAATACTGATACGAGTAGTAGTGATTGGAGGTACATAAATCAAAAGATGTATGTAATATTTGTTACTTCAAAATTCACCTTAAAAAATATTATTGAAATTGAAATCATTTCGTCTACCAATAATTCAAATCACAACAAAATTCCTCCCTCAAAATAAATATATATATATATATATATATATATATATATATATATATATATATATATATATATATATATATATATATATATATATATATATATATATATATATATATATATATATATATATATATATATATATTATATATATATGCTAATATTCAAGGCTGTTCCTGGGTCTATTTTGAGACAAAAACTTCATATGAACATATGTCCTAAAAGTCTTAACTTTTGAACTTCAGGTTGCTGAAGTTTTAAGAACAATTTTTTGTTATGATAACTGTACAACATAATTTTTCATCCTTACGTTTGTGCGGGATTTGCACTGAATCATTTCAAAGAGAAAAGTGAAACGCCACTGCTTTTTCTTAAACTAAAAGTCATTTTTGGAATCCTTATTCCTTTCTGAGCAAATCTGGTCACCTGATTTTCTTTTGACATTCGCTTCTTACATAAAAAAATAAAATTCATTCATTTGCACGTTGTTATGAAATTGGGTATTATCAATGATTGAAGACGTATCTAGTAGGTAAGAAGCAGATTTCGAAAAGGGAAACATTCTCAATTGGATATTGATAAAAAGATTCCACATCTGATTCTATGAACATCCTGTTCCTATTTTCAACAAATCAAGCAGATTTTGTTTTGTAACCATAATTAATTTTGACAGTTGTCTACCTAGTCTAGTTGTCACGTATTTGAGTCATGAAAGTTAACAATATTATTAAAAAAACATGGTCCATTTTACGAATTCTGAGTTTGCAGATATGCATTACATGTATAGGCCAGGCGGTTGTAGAAAGACGAAAAGGAAGGTTTTGAACCAGACAATCATCTAAAAGGAGTACAACGTACTGCAAGTACACCAGAAATTGAGGTAGCGGTTTTGAATTCAATTGAGGAAACGGTTTAAAAAATAAAAAAAACCTTAAGAAAACATTTGTTTTAATTATCATAAGGAACTGTTAACAACCCAATGTAAAAAAAAATATATTCCATTTATCCATTTGTTTATAAATGTTATATAAACAAATAGAGTAATTTTTTTAAGTTTTGAAATGCCATCGTCATACCTAAAACTGATAATAATGTAAAATATCAATTAAAACAATTTTTAATTCTATTTTCCATGTTTTGTTAACTTTAGAAATGTATAATTAACGAAAGAAAGGACTTATACAATTTTCATAAGTATTATATATTATTGAGTTCACATGTGGAATGTGCTCTGGGAAGCAAAAACTTTATAGAGACATTATGTAAACGATCATTAGGTTTTTAATAAAATCGGTGGTTTAACAAAAACAATTTTTAATCAATGATAGCCTCACATTATCAGCGATACTGCATTCCCTTAAGTGTTTAGATGATTCTATGATTTTTTTGAAATTAAAAATTCATATTTAATAGTATAATAAAATATTTTGTGTGCATTGCTTTCTCCTGAGTTGCTGAACCTCTGTCGTAAAATCCGCGCGGAGCCCTAATTTCAACGTTGAATTGAAAGTATAAATAATTGAGATAGAGTAAAAAAGTTGTCCCGCTTACTTTTCCATGGGAAATTTTCTCCCCTTCTGCAATCTTATTTTTCATTTTCCGTATCATTGATAGCTTTCGAGCTATTGCCAAAAAACTGGGGCGCATTTTTCTTTGTTTTTTGTTGTTATTAACAAAAGCGAATTTCCGTCGGCGGAAAAAAATCGAAAAATTATTTCTTATCGGAATGACATCACGAATCGAATAAACAATAGTGCATATTTTCAGTAGACTTGGGAAGATTTTTCGCAGAAAACTCACTTCTCGACTAGACTATATACAAAATATAAGAGGTCTTTTCCGTTCAAGTTATTTGCCTTGCTTCCTACAAATCACTTCTTGAAAGTCGTGTACGGATTTTCATAGCGATGTTTGGACTTTTCTGATATAATAGAGGAAGATCCTATTTTCCACGATTGTTCAATGACTGTATTTTCTCCGCTCTCAGAATCACTCATGATTTATTCAGTCAAATATAATTTCTAACAGTGTGTCAGGCGCGTTCGACAATATCGTAAAATTTAGAAAACGTCACCAAATTTTTTCGTCTTCTTGCCACTATCTTGTATCTAGTTCAATATTTAGAATGATAAACCTAATATTATTACTTCTAGAGCAGTACCATAGCTACAACCTTACTTTCGTCAGCAAACTACCTAAAATGTTCAAAGGAATAATATATTTTTCTCATTTATTGAAGTTTTCTCCGTTGGAATGTTAGAATATTTTATAAAATCAGGAAGAAGTCAAAACACAAGCTTTTATAATACTACCTGAAACCTGGATCTTGGAATCAGTAGAGGACTTCAATATACCAAATTCCACAGATTATCACAATGAATCTAAGAATAATCAAAATGACGGCTCAGTGATTTTTACCAATGATAAAATAAATACTGGAGTACCTAGGTATAATATCCCTCGCTGAAACTGGCCCTTAAAACCGTCAATGGAGAAATAGAAATAACGGCTCCATACAGGCAGGCAGAAGGTACGAAGTGTCGTGCACTCATTTGATGAACGCAGCTAAAGGCTAAGGTTGAATCCGGCAACATCGCCGGACGCTCACCAGTAGAGAGGATGAAAGCAAACTATACAAACCGGAAGCTAACTAGCAGTATTTCATGGATATATAAGACGCTCAGAGGCGTTTGCATGAAAGGACGCCGTGATATATGTGTAATGAAACTTCCGAATATGTATCGTTAAAAACCAAGCTTGAACACCGTTTATGACATCTGCTATTTAAAGCTTAAAAATATTCATCTGTTAAACTAGAGGTTCTTTGGGAATTACGTGGCGAACGCTCAGATACGGAATTGTGAAAGGACACCCGGACAATAGTGAGATGTAGGTATATTTATATATATATATATATATATATATATATATTGTTATGTATAGAAGTACGTGTTGAATGTTCAAAGAGTTAAAATGGAAATTATAAATTGAAAAATCACACAAATAAAAAAATGTTCATATTCAGTAATTAATGCTATGTTATTTTACAGTTTTTCTGAGGATTCTACCGTTTTTCTGAAACCCTATATAATATTAGTCGATACCTATGTTTGGAATTAACATGTTTTCAACATAACAAGCAATTGGTTCAATTCATAAAATTATAGAAATCAAAATTTCCTAATATATTTTTGAGCACAAGCAGACAACAAAATGTTAAAGTTAGAACATTCTGTATATGAAATTAGATCTGAACACAATAGCCAATGAGATGCCAGGAAAGATCTTGATGCAAAATTAGGAATATTGAAAATATAAAAAACAAAAAACGTCAAAAATGATTTTTTATATATCATGTATGTAGTATGTAAGGTATTTAGGAACGATTCGTCAATAAAAACTGTCAGATAAACGAAAATAATGAAAAGTGCAACGGAAAGTGCGTGTGAATCGAAAATTCGAGAAGAAAACAAAGGATGTGTGGTAACAAGGGAAAGGAATCAACAAGCTAGGAGATTGAGAAAAAATTATTTTGGAAGAACCAACTCAAGAAATTTGAATTTGAAAAATCTATCATATTTTCGTTACAAAACAGTTATTTGCCAATACATCACAAGGAAACACTAGCAAGTACTGTAGCTTATGAAGAAACCAGATGCAGAACGAATCTTTCCTTTTCATTTGAGACATATGCCAGTACGAGGGTGAATTCACAGACGACAAAGGGGCTGCAGACTGGAACGGCGGTTTCCAGGAACGGGAGAGCGATCTGAGACACTGAACATTTTCGTTTCAAGAAGCCACAGGTACTTTGAACCATGAAAGTCACTAAACTCAGTGTTTTCCAAAAATAAATCTGTTAAAAGAACCCTTCCGATAGAACACTTTCATGAATTAGTATATAGACCACATAACCTACAAAAATAGGTTACATTTCAGTTTTTATTATCACATTACTTCAATTTTCATGTATATTTTGCTATGAAGCACTAATTTAAGTTAATTATCGCAGAATAGTAAGGCTCGATATCATAATGTCAGTTTAAACTCCGAAAACCTCAAACCAGTTTATCTTCAAGTTCAAACCAAAGGTGGTGAAAAAGTCGTTTTATGAAAACACATAAGATTTATATTTTCCTTGTATACAGGGTGTAACTGAATAAGTGTAAAACATTCAAGGAGGTGATTCCTCATCGAAAAAAAGATAGGATCTTTCATATAAAGAAACTTCATTGGAGCATCCCTTGTTAAGATACAGCCCCTTAAAGGGGGTACATAAAATTTGTATAACAATTTTTTTCACAAGCACTGAAAAAGTTACAATATTGAAATTAACCTGACGTTTTGTACTACCAAAAAGACACTTAGCTAGTAATTTATTTGGTTTACCCCATGGTTGTAAGGGGTGAAAAACGCAACCCCTAAAATTTATTTCCAATGTAACTTTTTGTCTTATTATTTGTTTACCATTTAAAAATTGATTTCCGATAGCCTGTTTCATTCTTAACGAAAAATGTCTCTCGGGTTTTTTGCCCAAAATAAACCAGTAAGCAGCAAAACATTATTTTACGAACAACTACAGAGATACATCGTCATAAATGCGAAAATACGAAACTAATCTATCTAGTAGGTCGCTATTAGCGATAGTGACAATTAAATTGGTATGACGCTGTCAGTTTGGGAATTTTCGAAATTGAATTAATACTAATTGTGTGTTGTTGTTCTGTTCTTAATTTGTTACTTTAATAATTCACTTGTTAATAAAATGGCATACACAAATGAGGAAATGGCTGATATGCATTACGTTTACGGTCTGTCGCAGGGGAATGGGTTAGAAGCTTCTAGAAGATATGCTGAAATGTATCCTCAACGGCAGCATCCTTCACATAGAATATTTGCTCGACTTCATCAACGATTACGAGAATATGGTTCATTCGACAAAGAACGCAGGATTGTGGTCGCCATCGAGAAATACGAACACCACAGCTTGAGGAAGCAGTACTTAATTTGATTGAAGAACAACCTACTACCAGTACTAGAAAGATTGCTTTCCAGCTAAATGTTGATCATATGACGGTATTTCGAATTTTAAAGGAACAACTCTTATACCCTTACCATCTGCAACGAGTACAGGCACTGTTACCGCGAGACTTTCCGAACCATCTTGAATTTTGCAATTGGATGCTGGAAATGATTAGAAGAAATTGTGACTTTCTGAAGACGATAGAATTCACAGACGAATGTAGTTTTTCTCGGGACAAGATTATTAATTTTCATAATTACCACATATGGGCTGATGAAAACCCTCACGCTATTGTCGAAACTAGCCATCAAGAACAGTTTTCTCTTAACGTGTGGCTCGGAGTTATTGGGGATGATTTAATTGGGCCTCATTTTCTACCTCCTCGATTAAATGGTGAGGCATACGTTCAATTTTTAAGAGAAGTGCATCCAGTACTGCTGGAGGAAGTTCCTTTGGGCGTCAGAAGGGATATGTTTTTTATGCATGATGGGGCTCCCGCCCATTTTAGTCAAGTAGCACGTCAGCATTTAACTGAAACATATGCAAATCAGTGGATAGGTCGAGGAGGACCACATAGATGGCCCGCTCGATCCCCGGATCTCAATCCTCTCGATTTCTCTATTTGGGGCCATTCACAGCATTTGGTATATCGTACTCCTGTTCGCGATGTAGAGGACTTAATAAACCGCATCATCGATGCGTGCAGGGTAATCAGAGAGACTCCAGGAATATTTGAGCGAATACGTGGCTCAATGCGCCGACGTCTAGACGCATGCGTAATGTTTGAAGGTAGACATATTGAACATTCACTATGATTTCTACATGTTGTGTGTTTTGTTATTAATAACTTAGTTTTGTTTATTACCCTTTAATCGTTTAATGCAGGTACTAACTACAAAATAACAATAAATCCAGTTCGCATTTATGACGATGTATCTCTGTAGTTGTTCGTAAAATAATGTTTTGCTGCTTACTGGTTTATTTTGGGCAAAAAACCCAGGAGACATTTTTTGTTTAGAATGAAACAGGCTATCGGAAATAAATTTAAATGGTAAACAAATAATAAGACAAAAGTTACTTTGGGAAATAAATTTTAGGGTTGCGTTTTCACCTTACAACCATGGGGTAAACCAAATAAATTACTGGCTAAGTGTCTTTTGGTAGTACAAAACGTCAGGTTAATTTCAATATTGTAACTTTTTCAGTGCTTGTGAAAAAAATTGTTATACAAATTTTATGTACCCCCTTTAAGGGGCTGTATCTTAACAAGGGATGCTCCAATGAAGTTTCTTTATATGAAAGATCCTATCTTTTTTTCGATGAGGAATCACCTCCTTGAATGTTTTACACTTATTCAGTTACACCCTGTATAAATGTCATCGTCACTTGGCCTTATGGTGTTTCGTTTCGTTTCCTTCAAACCATACTTGAGGTAGGGTTTGGGGTTTAAACTCGATAACATCACTCAAGAGTTTAAACAGACATTATAATATCGGGCCTAAGTCTTCCTGAATAAAGGAAATTATTATTTTGATGAATTTCTGTCTTATTTTCGATGATTGAGCAAAAATAAGTTGTCATTTTCTGAAACTGACATCAAGAACCACCAGATGGCTCCACAGTAGCGACTCCTGAGATTCCATAGGCGTACTAATTGAGTTAGCTGAGGTAAAGAGAATAAGGTAAAAGAATCAATGGAAAAAAGGTAAAATACATAGCCGGACATAAGAAATATTTATATGGGTATTCATTCATGAACATATTAAATTGAATTCGGAGGGCAACTAGCTAAAAAGATTTGAAAATAGTAAAAAAAAATATTTTTTTGTTATGTCTGATTGTGAAAATAAATAGATAAATAATGAAATGAAAACAAACCTCAATCACCTCATTATAAAATATATATATATATATATATATATATATATATATAAGAAGGGTAGTCTCGTGACTGGACTAGTTGAAAATAATTATGAATTTGAAATAAACTTAGTAGAAAGGATATTCCTTGACACTTGACACTTCATGTCATGCATTACCTGTCATCCACCATTTTCCTTTTTCAGTCATGCTTCAACCATGTGGTAATTTTGTAGTTGTCAAATCTTAAATTGTTTAAATTAAGTTTTTTAAACAATATGTGCGTTTGAAATTGTTTAGTTTTTATATATATATTACTAGTAGTGTTTCATAGTGATATTATTTTGAAAATTTCCTCAGTCACAAAATGGTGATTAGATCGTTGTCTTCACTTAACCTCACCTTAGTAAGTTCTATAGATTTGTTTAAAATCGTATTTCATTATTGTGTTTTCCTTTTTTCACAGCTGTCTTGATAATGAAAATAAACATTTTCGAAAGCTTGACAAAATAAGAAAGAGTTTTTCTTTTTTCACTGGCCATCAAATTTGACTGCAACCTCAAGGAATATCCTTTCTACTAAGTTTATTTCAAATTCATAGTTATTATATATATATATATATATATATATATATATATTTATATATCTCAGGGTTCAAAGAGGCATGAAAGCTGGAAATTTTCACGTATATCCAACCAATTGTTTAGCGCACGCCGATAATGCAGTTGCGCTTTTTCTGCCGACTCAATTTACAAATATTAATAATTCGAACTTAAAACTAATTTTCATCGAAATAAATTATAGCCTATGTTACACAGATATAGTTTAGCTTTCGATACATTCTTTCAAATCGGTTCAGTAGTTCCAGAGATTCCCCTTACACACAAACAAACAAATTCTATCTTTTTATAATATCAGTTCAGATAAGCACCCTGTTATATATGATCTTTGGAATCCACCAATATCGACTATTCCATCGAATGAAATATATTTCCTGGAACTTTCATCATACACCAACTGCAGTTCCAATTCAGCCATGATACCTCTCCTGCTGCGTGTACGTCTCAGGAAACGGATGTGTTGTGCTAAGCGAACGATGAGAAAAAAGGAATTTGATAGCCATTCGGCCCAGGTCAAGCGGTGCAGACCGAATGCCAGCCATTCTCTTTCAGACCAAGAGCCGAATGTTCTTTGTTCCATTAACCCGAGCATGAAATATCAGACGTCTAGGGTGGCCATTCTCCAGTTCCGCGTGAAGATATATTAACTCATAAGGCAGTGAGAAATATACAGTGCTTACCATGAAGTACGATTGCTATGGGAAAGTTCATTATGATATGACCCCGTACAGGGTGTTGTTCATTTAGAAACCCCACACTGTAGTTTATTTGGTTGTTAGCAAGTTTATAGAGGGCTAAACTCGGTGTGATTAATTTATAAAAACTCACTAGTGTTTTTTATCGAGCGGCAGATGAGCATTTTTCTCCCAATATATAACTGTTATAGATTCTTAGAGAGCTGAGATCGTTCAAATTGTATACTTCGTCGATCTAGTTAACCCATTAGTCGCCAAGGTTAGAAATGAAAATTATTTTGATTTCATTTACCATTTAGTATCCCTTATAATTTATCGTAGGTTTATGATATAGTGGGTATTGGGTACTGGAAAAATTGGACACTATTTCATTATTGCTGACGTTTTGAAATCCTTTTATTCCTTTTTCAAAGCTAGAATAAAACACATAATGTAATAGGTTATGAAACATGATATGATTAAACTTTACCACTATGAGTTGTGGCAAGGAAATAATAAGTACAGTACAAACATGGATTGTGAAACAATCAAACAATATGGTAGATATTTTATCGTTCTGAAGAAAACATTCAATAGTTCAGACTAATTCAGATCACCTGTTGGGTAAATGATAGCTCTAACCTAGGCATATTTTCACAGTGGTTCATACACCGATGTTCCAAAACTATGGTGACGTCATACTTCTATATCAGGTGGTGCTTTATAATATGATAGTTACATGAATCCTATTCATACTTGACAGTTCTACATAGACACTCACATCACAACGGTTAATATTCACAATCACATATGGGGTGAAAATTATAAGAATCCAATTATGTTGTAATAACATTGTCCCAATTTTTGTACATCAGCCCTGAAGTTAATATGATCTTGATTGGTAATGACGAACATTATTTCACTGACGTTACGTTCATAGTAGTTTTTTTTTTTTTTTTTATATGTTCTGGTTCCCACGAAAAGGGATATCCTGTAATGTTCAGAGAACATCGTGGAGAAAGTAGAGGGTAAATCTGGGGGTTGGTATTCTTCGTAAATTTCCTAGGAGGTTCCAAGCCTCGCAGTTCGTTAGGCAATGAGTCTTTGGAAAGTGATGTTCTGCAGGTCTCCAAAGTGACCACGAAGGGGTGTGAAGACTGAACTTGACGTGTTAATTTCGAAGAGACTGCCAAAGTTAGGTTCATAATCCAGGATTCTCGTGTCCTCAGATTTTAAATTATGTTTTGTCGAAAAATAATGTGTCGCTAAGGCGGTTTCATCATTTTTATTGCTATGTTTTTTCATCATAATCTCGTTTATGTTGTGTTGATCTTAAGGAATTGTTTAGTTTGTCCAATATATTATTTCCCACACTCACATGGGATTGAAAATACTACATTGGACCTTAAACCAACAGGATTTTCATCTTTCAATTCAGAAAATAGGTTACCTACAGTTTTGGTAGTATAAAAAGATAACTTCAAGGTATCTTTATTGGACAGTCTACTCATTTGTGCTGATAATCCATTCATGAGCGGGAACCTCACATATAAAAATGGCAGTTAATTACGCCGATTGGGAAAAACTGTTGGGCAATCGACATAATGAGCTGCCACGTAAATATGTGAGGTTCCCCCTTATGAATGGATTATCACCACAAATAAGTAGACTGTTCGATAATGATACTTTAAATTGAAAGATTAAAATCCTGTTGGTTTATGATGCAATGTAGTATATCCAATCCCATGTGAGTGGGGGAAAGAATACATTGGACAAACTAAACAATTCTCAAAAAACATATCAATAAAAATGATAAAACAGCCTTAGCACACATCATTTTTCAACAAAACATAATTTTTAATTTGATGACACGAGAATCCTGGATTATGAACCCAACTATTATGAACGTAACGTCAGTGAAATGATCTCCATCAATAACAATCAACTTCAGGACTGATGTACAAAAATTGGGACAATGTTATAACAACATAATTAGATTCTTATAATTTTCACCCCATATGTGATTGTGAATATTAACCGGTGTGATGTAAGTGTCTATGTAGAATTGTCAAGTGTGAATAGGATTCATGTAACTATCATATTATAAAGCGCCACCTGGTATAGAAGTATGACGTCACCATAGTTTTGGGACATCGGTGTATGAACCACTGTGAAAATATGCCTAGGTCAGAGTTGTCATTCACCCAACAGGTGGTCTGAATTAGTAATTTCAACTATTGTATGTTTTCAATGTTTTCTCTTCAGAACGCTAAAACACTGCCATATTGTTTGATTGTTTCACAATCCATGTTTGTACTGTACTTTTTATTTCCATGACACAACTCATAGAGGTAAAGTTTAATCATATCATGTTTCATAACCTATTACATTGTGTGTTTTATTCTAGCTTTGAAAAAGAAATTAAAGAATTTCGAAACGTCAGCAATGATGAAATAGTGTCTAATTTTTTCAGTCCCCAATACCCACTATATCCAAACCTACAATTATTTTGATGTTTTGACTGTTTTTTATTGATGAAAATACATTCAAATATCTAGTTACAAAGTTTTAAAAAAAATTAAATTTGATTTTTTGCGCAACAAAATGTTGCGTTCACGCAACGTTGGGATATCCGAAAAACAAAAATATTTAACCCGACACCCAGCACACATGTATATAGTGTTGCTTTCGCTCTATCTCCTTCTTGCTTGATTTTCCTCCTCTACTATCACGTGACTGACATTATCAAATCGAATTTCCATGGGTAATGCGCTTTGATCCTGAAGGGAAGTTTTCTTGGTCACTTGATTCCGCTAAATTTTCACCTTGAATATCATCTTCAATCGTTTGTTCATCCATTTCCATAAGAGTGACTGCTATGTAAGACTTAAATTCTAACTGTGACATTTTCGAATAATTTGCCGAATTGTATATTTTCCAGGAATTCACAATAACACTGTCGATCAAATTCACAAAGAGGGGCCACCACCACTTTTTTCCTTTCACATTGATTATGTTGCTTGATATACCGTTATCATGCAAATCAACACCCCTTATATGCTGGTTATACTCGGCTAGTATTGGCTGAGGAATTAAAACGTTCTTTTTTTTCTGTTGTACCTAACAAATTGTTTTGACATAGTCTGGCTGTTGGTTAATTTTAGTTTCCATATTTTTACAAAATTCTAGTCTTCGGTCTGGGTCGTCGTCTGAGAGTTGATGAACCATTTTTTATTTGTATGGATTGAATTTGTTTTATTCCAACACCCTGTGTACTGTACTTCGATTGACTTCACAGGTAGATGCAACGTGAGTTGTTGAAGAAATAGGATTAACTATTACTTCTGCCAGTATATCAATTTTTTTCTCATCAGAAATTTGTGGTCTGCCAGATCGTTTCGCATCATTAATACTACCCGTTGTTTCAAACTTACGAAGAAGCTCCCTTAAATAAGTCCTCGAAACGGGGCGATCGGGAAACCTCTCATTAAAAATGCGTTCTGCTGAATGAATATTTTGTCTAGTTTCACCAATAATTAGGATCGCTGCTACTTTATCACCTAAAGCACGTGCCATTTCGCTTCTTCGAGCACTTAAACGTTCGGCTCACAACAGTTTAAGAAATTATTAAAATGTACAAAACTATTGAAAGTACCAAAAGCTGCTAGAACAGTTAAACGTTCGATCAACAATACACAAATTAATAAATGTACAAAAACTTGGACAATTACAAAAACGTCGAATTAGGGAGACTAACAATAACGTCAGCTTATTTGACAACTATCCAGAGGCGGAGCTTGAATTTGGAATTTCAGTATTAACTGATTCAATTCATCACAGCTTTGCGTTATTCAAAAGCGAGTTGCCAAAACTGACATAAACACAAACAAAATTAGTATCATTGAATAGGTTTTTTCGATACCAGAGGTGTCGCTTGCCGTAGGGTTCCATTTAAAATTATTGGTCACAATGGCCTTGTGACGTCATCTTTGACGATTTCGTCATCTATCATCATTAGTAGGGAAAGTTTACAACCTTTAATATTCAGTTTCCAAATTTCACTTGTTTATGTATAATCGTTCCAAAAATAAGAGGGGGGGAGCGGACTTTTGAGAAGCACTGTATACACCATACTTTGAAGACAAATCTGATTGGTTGTCAATGCAACATCTGGTAAATATCTCTCGTTCTCATATATTATGTCTTCATCAAGCTCTTCTTCGTCTGTGAATTCGTCTACAGGCAGCGAAATGTACACGACATCACTAGTATCAGCCTGCAATTAATCTTCAATCTCATCCAATGAAGCCAAGAGTTCAGCAGTTGACAAAGGTGTTTTGTTTTTCCAAGACATCTCCATAACAGAAAATGTTATTTTGGGAAGGAGGTTTACCGAATAAATAAAACAGAACTCTTTTTCTTTAAATGAATTGAGTAATTCATACTTACTTCAACTCAATATTTTCCCGAACTATTTTTCACTAATCAACACTGACCATTCATAACTAACACGTATAACTCATTCTATAACCATTCAATATATTCACACAAAACTGCGCTACAAGAAACAAAATTATTGTTCATAGTTACCGGAAGGGAGTGGCGCAACAAAGTGGCGCCCTCTTACTGGAAAACCCAATGTTGCGTAAACGCAACAATAATAAAACTAGTCAGGTATGCAGAAACTATAGACGTTTTGCCAAATGTCATGTTATGTATGCCTTACTGAAGATAATGTCAATCTAAATTAATAATTTGGAAAATCCCAATATATTCTGGGTCTGATTATTTGATCGACAAAAATATGAAGAGGAAATCACAAATTAAAGATATGGTTCACAAATTTTCAAAACGTTTCCAATATATCAACGTATTTGATCAGAAACGTGATTCATACTATATTAAGAATAAATTGGAGCAGAGAAAAAGTAATCTCATTGAATGACAAATTCAAAAAAAAATACAAGAATGTTTCGTTCACGCAACGTTGAGGATTAATGGGATAAGGATACTATGCAAATAATTGAAGCACCTTGAAAAACGAACAAACTATATTGATGACAATTCAGCTCATGTATAAAAAATCGCATATGCCACAGTGCAATTGTCAGTTTGATTGCGGCAAAAGTCAGCTGCAACTTTTACAGCGACAAATGCACTAGTGGTTTTTTCACTTATTCATTTTGTTGAATTGAATATTTCATTGAGATTTATTGTTTTGAATAATTTGGTTGTTATGGTTTATATATAAATATAGAGTTGATTTTGAGTGTGAAAAATAATTTATCAATTTCTTTGATTTTCTACATTTTCTCTGCTACTGATTTGAATACTGATATTCAAAAGGTTATGGGCCCAGGTTACTGAAACTGGATTCGCTGAGGAAAATCAAGAAATTTGCATAATTTCACAAGTAGCTTTTTTGCTGGAAACCTGACACATTCCTGACAAGTTTGACAAGAAAAACGAACTTTGTAATGATGAATGAAAAATTGGATACAGCTAAGATAGTTAAATTTAACGGAAGCAACTATCAACTGTGGAAATTCAGCATTTATATTGCATTGAGAGCCTGTAAATTGATGGACATAGTGATAGGCATCGATAGTAAACCTGAAGTTACTCGGACGAATGTCGCAGAAGTCAAGATTTGGGAAAAGAGGAATAGCCAAGCAATGGTCATTTTTCTCAATACCATTTGTGAAGAATATCTTACCCCATTAGTAAATTGTCACACTGCCGCAGATATGTGGATAAAATTGATCACCATTCACGAACAGAAAACAGAAGTTTCCAAACATATCATATACCAGAATTTTTATGACCTGAAAATGAAGAAAGGTGCAAAGATAGCTACATTCATTTCGGAAGTTGAGTCACTAGTAAAGCAGTTAGAAGACATGGGTGAAAATATATCGGATGTGGCCAAGATATCGAAAATAATCAATAGTCTCCCTTCCCAATATGACATGTTTGTTACTGCATGGGATTCAGTTGATTACACGAAGCAAACTTTTACTGAACTGATAGCTCGATTATTGAAAGAAGAGCAGAAACAATCAAAGAGACATGAGAATGAGGAATCATTAGCGCTCCAGACCCAGTCTCTAAGTATAAAATCTGATAATAGAAGAAGCGCAACAAAAAACCAGAAAATACAAGATTTGAAACGAAGAACAAAATGTGGTGTATGCAAGCTTACTGGTCATTGGTGGCGAGAATGTCCAGAAAGAAAGAAAAATGGTAACTCGAGAATTTCTGTTAGAAAAAACGATGGTGAAGCACTGATCTGCAATCATGATGATCTTTCCAAACTAATAGCAAACACCGAAGAAGGCGATGATGCTTGGTTAGCTGATTCAGGTGCAAGTGCTCATATGTGCTATCGACAAGAATGGTTTCAGTCCTTAAAACCCGTTCAAGATAATATTGTTGTTCAGGTAGCCGACAATAAAGTTATCACACCAGTTGGCATCGGTGACATTTCAGTCAATGCTTTAGTTGACGGGGAATGGAAACCCAAAATACTTTCCGATGTCCTCTACATACCCGAATTAAGAAGAAATTTGCTATCTGTTGGAAAAATAACGGAAAAAGGGTTCACCATGATAGCCAAGAAAGATAGATGTGAATTCTTTAATCCAGCAGGAAAATTGAGCTGCGTAGGTATCAAGAAAGGCAATATATTTCAAATGCTGATGAAAGTAGAGTTGAAACTCGAATGTAATTCGGCTGCAGTTGGTAATCTCAAGCTATGGCATGAAAGGCTTGGTCATATAAATGAAAAATATGTGAAAGATACGATTGAAAGTGGAGCCGTTGAAGGAGCAAGAATAGAAGGGGATGATAATTCCATTTGCGAAGGCTGCCAGTTCGGTAAACAATGTCGAAGAAGTTTTTCTGAAAGTACCAGAGCAAGAGCCTACAATCGTGGTGAATTCATTCATACAGATGTATGTGGACCAATGAACGTGATGTCACCAAGTGGATCAAAATATTTTTTGCTTTTCAAAGATGATTGTACTGGATTTCGAATAGTCTATTTTCTCAGATACAAAACTGAAGTGTGTGAGAAATTCAAGGAATTCAAAAATCTAGTAAAACGACAAACAGGAAATGTGATAAAAGTTCTTCGTTCAGATTGTGGAAAGGAATATATCAACAAAGATATGACAAATATTTTCAAAGAGGAAGGTATTGTTCATGAAACATCGGCACCTTATGCGCATGAACAGAATGGAAAATCTGAGCGGGAAATACGAACTATTACAGAAAGTGCACGATCTATGTTATATGCACGAAATGTGTCATGTGAATTATGGGCTGAAGCTGTAAGTACCGCAGTTTACATTCTGAATAGAACACTTTCGAGGAAATCTGTTGATGTGACACCATACGAAAACTGGTTTGGCATGAAACCCAACATAAAAAATACGAAAGTATTTGGTGCTGTTGCTTACATGCATTGTCCTATAGAACTAGCCAAGAAGTGGACACCTAGAAGTAGAAAAATGATTTTTGTCGGAAATGAAAAAGACTCATGCAATTATAGACTCTGGGATCCTGAAAAAAGAAAAATTAATGTCAGTGCCAATGTGAAGTTTGATGAAACAAAAGATAACACATTTACACGAGGACAAGTTGAAAACAGGGTGATTTTTGAACTGAAATTTGGAAATGAAAGTGAAATTGATGAAAAAGAAAACGGAACTAACGAAGAAAATGAATGTTCCACAGAAAAAACAATCAGAAGCAGCAATGATGATATCGAAAATAATTCATATGAGCTGAGAGATCGATCAAAAATAAAATCTCCAGATTATTTTCATAATGCGATGTTAGTCGAAATTGAAAATCCTGCCACCTTCGAAGAAGCTATGAAATCGAGACATTCTAAAAGGTGGGCAACTGCAATGAATGAAGAAATTGATGCTTTATTGAAGAACAAGACTTGGACTCTAGTAGCTTCTCCAGGAAATGTAAACCTGATTCCATGTAAATGGGTATATCGAGTTAAAACTGACATAAGTGGAAAACAGAGATTCAAAGCAAGGCTGGTTGCAAAAGGGTTTTCACAAAGGCAAGGCATAGATTATCAGGAAACGTATTCTCCAGTGGTAAGATTCGAGTCTGTTCGAGTTCTTTTGGCCATAGCAGCTGAATACGATCTTGAAATAGCACAATTTGACGTGAAAACTGCATTTTTATATGGGGAACTAGAAGAGACAATATATATGGAACAACCGCAAGGCTTCGAAGAAGATAATTTGCTGTCTGAAGATAATTTCGTTTGCAAACTCAACAGAAGTCTTTACGGGCTAAAGCAATCCCCCAGATGCTGGAATTTAAAATTCAAACAGTTTTTACGAAGATTTGATATGAAACAAATTGATGCAGATCCCTGTATATTCGTTGGTGATATCGACGGTTTCAAAATCTACTTGGCTTTGTACGTTGACGATGGTTTGATTTTGACAAAGTCAAAAAGTGTCATCGAAAAAATATTGTCCAATCTGTCTGAAAACTTTGAAATAACGATTGGAGATGCAAGATGTTACATCGGTATTGAAATGAAAAGAAATGGAGAATCAATTTCTATTACTCAACAAGCTTTTATCCAACATGTTGGAATGTAAAAACTCATCCGTACCCGCTGAACCAGGAAATAGTCTGAGGAAGCCAATTGATTCAAGGGAAATTGATGAAACTTTGAAGAATATTCCATACAGAGAAGCTGTTGGAACTCTTTTGTATATTGCCATGAATACACGTCCTGACATAGCTTATGCTGTTAGCTTTGTGAGTCAATTTTGTCATAATTTCGATCATTCGCACTGGAATGCAGTGAAAAAGATCTTCAGATATTTGAGAGCTACCATAGATTATGGTATTGTATACAGCAAAACTGGCAAACCAAACTTTCAACTGATAGGCTATACAGATGCAGACTTCGGTGGAGATTTGGATACCAGAAAATCAAGAAGTGGTTATATTTTTCTCTCGAATTACACTCCATGTTTGTATTGATATCGGGTAATTTATCAATTATTGCGGTGTTGGTTGCCGAAATAAATGAAGTTTCTAAATTTCTCATTCATTGAATTGTCCTGCCGAATTACACTCCATGTTTGTATTGATATCGGGTAAATTTGTGTTGTTCAAATTCTGAACTGTTTCCTTTAGCAATGTGACTCGAAAAACTGTCAATAGTTGACAGTTTTTCTCGTCTAATTGCTAGGCAATAGTTTCTCATTAAACACCCCAAATGTACCCAATAAAATACAAACCTTTAGTGCAATCATAAGTGGAAAAAATTACTTCGTTACAACAAATACACACTGTATGGTATGACATTCGTTATAAAAATAATATTTATTTACCAAAGAAATATATAATTGAAATACACAGTAATATTCACGAAAAGTACACAGCATTATATAACTGAGTTATAAATCAGTCGTGATAGCCAGTGTGGCAAATAAATAACGAAAAATCCACAAAGGCAAAGCCTGTATGTAGGTAATGAGTATTAGTCTGGATACAGTCCTTTAAAGGACGTTCATTATGTTATGTTGCAATTCGTAACATCCTGATATATAATTGTAATGCCTTATAGGTAAACGATTATAATATAACAAAAATGAACATCACAATAGAAAGAAAATAAGGAGAAAGAAAAGGAAAAGTGGGTTACTTTATACAGGAATGTAAGTAATACAAACTGATTAATAATTGCGTGACAACTGACGGTAAGTTGTATCAATTTTCCAAATCCACTGTATGAAAGGACTGAGATTTCAAAAATCTACAATGTCAAAACGACTTCAAGATGAACAATAATATTTCCATATAAAATGATCTGTCTGAACCAGTTACAAAATAAATTCAGGATTTTTCAATCACACTGTATATAATATGGAATATTTCAATAACTCTAAAATCTAAAAAAATTTAGGACACTGTGGTGAATATACAAGTATAATTTCAAATCGATTGTAAGAAAGTTCCACAATTTATATAAGTCAGTTGCTTATCCATACACTAGAACATAAAAACTTTTTAACAAAAAATTAAACCGACGAAATACGGAACTGAAAAGTAAAAATAAAATAAACCTTCTTAGTCCCAGTAACTAAGCTCCTAAACTACTGTAAGTGACTAATTTTGAGTCGGCGCCAAACAAACAATCAACGAACATCATTAAATTACTTCAAAAAAATTATCAGAATGTCACCGCGCAACTCGATGCCATCATTTTACGCCTTACCTAATTCATTTGCTTGTTTATTTGGCGCCGACTCAAAATCAGTTACTCACATTAGTTTGGAAGCTTAGTTACTGAGACTAAGATGGTTTATTTTATTTTTTACTTTTCAGTTCCGTATTTCGTCGGTTTAATTTTTTGTTAAAAAGTTTTTATTTTTCAATTTTTTGTGGCTAAAATCTACCAATTACTACCTACTTGGTTTTTGATTACTTCCAAAATTTTCCCACCTTAAACTAAATTACCAGTTAAATAATATGATTATCTACTTTTACTATTTGTTGTAATATGAATTATTTTTGTTGTTCTGGTTAGTTTATTCCATTACTTCGTATATCATTCCATCCTCTCATAAAATATACTGATTTTGACGGATGTGGAACAAGAATAATGTCAGTAGCGATCTGTCATTTTCAACTACGTATGTGTCTGCCAATGTTCACCAGTGAAAAATCAATTATCCCCTATTTTTCTACCCGTAAGGGTGGCTAATTCCTTTTGAAATCCAAATATAAGGTATACCCTATCTATTAAAAATGGAATCATCCAAATCGAAGAAAAAGTTATGCCTGATAGAATCGGTTAACGGACCAGAATTCAGAGGGTGAGTGATCAATATCCTTCATTTCGCTACCCTTAGGGGTGGATTTCATTTTTTAAATTCAAATGGGACCAAATTCGAAGTACACCCTATCCACCGAAAAGGAAATTATCGAAATCGGACGCCTCAGTAAAAAGTTATGCGTGATCATACATAAAAAAATATGATGGAAAAAAAATATACGGGTCGAATAGAGAACCTCCTCCTTTTTGGTTTCGTCGGTTAATAATATTTGAAACTCTACCTATTGAGAAAATAAAACATCAACAGAACTGGATGAAGGAATCCTAAAATTTGATAATTCTTCACAACAGTGGATATAAAATTAATTTGATTCAATTATAAAACTGTGAAATAATTAAGGTATAGGCATTACAACAATAAAAAAACCGCAGTGATAGAAGTCTATTTTGTATTCATATTGCAAATAACTGGAGATTCTATGGAATAGTTGAAAAATCAAGGCTACTTTAATTCATGTTTTGAAGAAAATAACGAATTACTCAAATGAGATGATTGAAAAACATAATTGATTACTTTGCTCATATTTCAACAGCCGGTAGGCTTAAGACACATGGAAATCATTATTTCCACTCATCTGGAGTGTTTCAAAGTTATTTTTTTATTTCATACATTGAATCGAAGGTTTATCAAATCTTAGCGGATACGTTCACATGTTTTTGATTCTCATAGCGTCATGAATTTGAGATTTATTATGTATTATCTGAATAGATGACTTTCACACGCCGGCAATTTCCACATGTGACGACGGTTCAACAACATTAATATAAATTTTTTGTTCAAACTTATATCTGGTTGGCATTTTCATAACTTCCTGATGTAATTTCATATGGAAGCGATTAGTTTCGCTGCATTCTTCAACATTCTCAGAATAGATTATTCTTTAAAATAACTTCTCAGATGTCGAAGTGGCCATTTCTTTCGTTATAAATTCGTTATGTCTATATATGTATATTCACAGGTCATGACAATCAACATATAACATAAATTATTTTCACTAATGAGAATATATCCATCTCCGAACTCCTCTATTTATTGAAATTGTTTAATTTCATATAGTACAGGAAAGATCATGATGTTCAAAAATATAGTACCCATATTTTTAAGATATACAGAATAATAGTGTTTATGAAGATATTTCGAAAATTGGTGTCATCATACCACTGCAGAGGCATGAGGACGAAACCAATTACTGTTCCCTACTAACAATATCTTTCAAAATCATGGAAATAATTCGAAAGCACGAATTATCGAATCCATTGATGAATTTCGAGTGGGTTGTTTCTTCACGGTTCCTGGAGAGTGCTGAGAAACGGTCTGAATGTCGGATGGAAAGTTGATGTTCGTAAATTCGACATTTCACCCGTCTACTAGTTTGGCCAATGTTTGTATGTTGGCTATGGTATCCTTACGAGATCTGAGAGTTAGAACTTTGATTATTCGCCGTCAATATTGTCTTCATGTCGCGTTTCTCTGAGATTCTCCGGACAATCTAATCTTTCATAAGATCACCAAATAATGCCCTAGAATTGCATTAAACCAAACGAAGTTGGTTCCATTCGAATATCCAGGACCGGATTTAGAGAGGGGCTGTGGGACTATTAGCCCCCGGCGGTAAACTTTGAGAGGCGGCAAATGGCAAAGAAAAAGCAAGCAGCAATCTTCAAGCGTACGCACAAATCGTGATTGCGGCGACGGCCGAATCAAAAGGACACTGTTTCGTGGAAATTAAATTCACTTTGATCTCGAGTAGTAGCGGTGCCTCAGACGCATCAATACAGGCGGCTGCGGTACATAATTTTCCTTGAAGAAGAAGAAGAAGAAAATAAAATGACTTATAAAAAAACTGTCTAAAGACAAGCTTTCACTCGAGCCGTATACTAAAACGTATGGAATCAGTTTAAGTCATCGCTGACAATGATTCAATTATTTTTTGTTGAATAATCTGGTTTCGAAAAGCTTGTCGCGTGAAGTGTTCATGAAAGTAGGTATTATACCAATTGATTTGATTGGGCAGTGATAGGTTGGTGAGTAAGGGATTGTCAAAGTATTCAATTTTTACAAAGTATTCATGAAAGAAGTAACCAATTAATTTAATTGGACAATGATTGGTTAGTAAGTAGCAACTTGTCGAAGTTAATTTCATTACAATTCGTAAGACAAGCTTTCTGAAAGCAAATAATTCAACAAAAAATCATTAAATAATTGTCAGCGATGACTTGAACTTATTTAATACGTTTTAGTCCACGGTTTACATGGAAGCTTGTCTTCAAAAAGTTTTTATATGAGTTTTTTTTTTTGCTTCCGAGTTAGTTCGCCTTGATCCGTTCATTGCTAATAGAGCATCGTTATTACAAGTTCTCTTCCCTGTAAGTTCTGAGCTGAAAAGAATCATGATCTCCGACCTCAAAAACTCCCACACACCAATTGTAATAATACCGTTCATACAACGAAATATTGTATTTGGGCACGACTGTGAAATTATAGGGGACACTGATTCTATGAACGATCTGTCCAAATCTTTATCCTGTAAATATATTCAATCAATTATTTCCGATACGAGAATCATGTAAATGTAAAGATGAAAATCAATGTTTGAGAAAGGGGTTATGAGAATGAGTCACCCAAGCTTGTAGAGTAGGAAATGGCAGAGTAAGAGCAGCTTTGTTATGTGTGAAAGGTCACTCACGATCGCACTTCGTCGTAAAGATAATTTCGCTAATTAATAGCACGTGTGTGTATGGTAACACTAAGCCAGAATGTCTATTCTCCCTTTTTGTCCCTAGGTTCTCGGATTAGGCGGCACTTTTGATTCGTTTATCAATATCGTTGCCATTGAAGCGAGATACGAGGGTAGGTCGTGGAATAGTAATTTGATAGGAGTTAGGTACTTTTGATTGAGCAAGGATTGCTAAGGGTTGTCTCATGAGCAAATAATCATAAACAAAAGTAGAATATTTCGCGAAATGAATTCTAAATACCAATCAGTATATGTATGAAGAAAAAATAGAATAAACAAGTAACGAGTATATAAACATAAGAGAAAAAAAATGTAATAATCAGAAGTGGAAACGAAACTTTCCCACCCCCCTGAAGATGCCGGGGGCATATTCAGAATAATCAACAATTGGGTAATGGACATAGTTCTACTGAGGGTCGCTTAATGATGCCCTTAGTTGTTTTTACTACTGCCACTCTGGCAATATTGTCTGTCCCAAAAGTCAGTTCGACAATCCTACCAAGTACCCACTCTAGGAGATTGGTGTTGTCGTCCTTCATAAGAACCATGATTCCTATCGACACACAGATCGCGATGGATTATTCGCAACAATTCATATCTGGTCAATCTATTATGGCAATATTTGTATAATCGGGGTCCGGAATAGTCGTTGAAGGCTCTAGACTCAAAAAGTGACCGGGGGTTCATACAGACAAATCGTTCGGATACGTACTCATGGGACACAAAGGTCGAGAGTTCAAAACTGCTTCAGCCTGAATCAGAACCGTATTGAACTCTTCATTTGTTAACAATTGACTGCCTATCACTCCATACAAATGTGACTCCAGCGATTCGATATTAGCTTCCAAATGCCTTCCATATGGGGATTGCTAGCGCAATTATATTTCCAAGTAATCGATTCTTGTTCAATTGCGTGAACAAAAAGTTTCTGTCAATATTTCCCTGCCCCTACGAAATTGGTTCCATTGTTAGGAATTATGGTTGTGCATCTGCCCTTTCTAGCAATGCGCAATGCAGCAAAGAAGGCTTCTGTAGATAGATCAGAGACTAATTTCACGTGAACTGCATTCGTAGCGACACAAATGAATAAGCAAACGTATAATTTAATGGTTCTAGAATCACGTAATCTACCCATGGTTATGGAGAAAGGGGCCACAAAAGTCAACACCTACTATCGACAAAGCTTTCGTTTACGTTAGCCGAAATTTTGGTAAATTGCCCATCGGGGGCTGGAATGCAATAGGTTGGGTTTTCCAACATGTGAGGCATTCATGCAAAACCTTTCGAATTACTCTTTTGGACGAAAGTACCCAGAAGTTTTTGTGATAGTAAAAATTGGGTGGTTTGTATACCACAATGTGAATAAGTAATGTGAATTTCATTAATAAAGAGTTCAGTCAATTCCGCGGTGCCAGGCAAGAGAATAGGGAATTTTTTATCGTAGGATATTTTCCGAATGGCACAATCGGCCTCCAACACGTAACAATCCCTCTTTATCTAAAAACGGGTTCAGTTTTCGCATGACCTCTAGAAGTGATTTTTCTCTTTTCGAAATAATAATTTTTTTCTTAAAATAATGATTTTGAATTTGCTTAACGACAAAAAGTGAGGCTCGGTGCATTTCAGAAGGCGTAAACCATTCCAAAACGGGGTTTTTACGGAATTTTGAATAGAATCTGACCATTATCACAAAACTCGTCCACCACCCTGAGGTCGGCATCTTGAATTTATAGAATTTGACAAAAAATTCATAATCTCCGATCCTAAAAACCACCACATACCAATTTTGAATAAAATATGTCCATAATCAGAAAACTCGTCCTCCATCTTGGGGCCGCCATCTTGAAATTTATGAATTTTGACAAAAAATTCAAAATCCCCGTCCGCGGAAACTGCTGCATACCAATTTGAATCGAATCGGACCATAATCACAAAACTCGTCCTCCATCTTGGGGCCGAGTCGGTCAAAATTCACTTGCAAGATTTGACCCTATCTAACGAACAAACTAACAAGTGAAACTAGATGAAAGCTTGTGAAAAAGCCGCAAGGCGCATTCATTGATATCGCTTTCACACAATTATGAAATGAAAGTTATTCTTTGCAACGTAGATATAGCTCTGTGAATGGTCCTATTCCTGATGAATGCCAGTGGTGGAAGACTGGAATAGAAAATCAAATAACTATCTGAATAAAAATGCAAATTTTCAATTTCTGATTTTTTCTTTTGAGTAAGGGGCTTTTCAGAATATCTATCAGATGTAGTTCAATGTCCAGCGTGGCTTTAGCCGGGGAAGTAGTTGTTTTCTGTTAGACATTCACAAAAAATAACTTAATTTTTATCGTGGATTTTTCAATTCACAGAAAAATCTTTTTGTCAATATCCAATTGAGAATGTTTCCCTTTTCGTCATTCTCAACTTCAATAAAATCATAGTTTGAGAAAAAACACGCATACATTGCGATAAGGACTAAAAAGTTGAAAATAATTAGACTAAAGCATTGACCAAAAAAGCGTTTTTTTATGAAAGAAAATTTTTTGGTCATAACTTTATTCTTATTATTTTCACTTCTTCAGTCCTTATGCGTGTTTTCTCAGTTTTTTTCAAACTATAATTGTATTTTTCTACGACTGTCACAAAATACCTTCATTGTATGTTCAATGATGATTTCTAAATGTAGTACATTGTAATACTCCTTTTCATTATGCACTTGTTGCTGAGCAACTAGTGCACAATGTCTGAAATATGCACGGGTAAATTTTCGCAATCTCCGTCACGACAAAAGAGGAGTGGAGTGAATAAAACAAAAGACGCCGTAACCAGGTAGCATTGCCGTAACATACAGACAATGTTATCACAAACATAAGTGACAATTCAATATTTCTTTGACAGAACGATATTATAAAGGTATTTTGAAATTAGTTCAGCATGGAAAGTAGTGACAGTGAAAGAAGTTCAACACCGCCAAGTGTTATGGAGGCAGCAAATAACGCTTCATTACATTTAGTGCTTGAAAAATTTAAAGAGTTTCGTATACCCTATTCATAGACTGGTGCAAAGAACAGAAAACTAGTTCCCGTTCAGAGAATGTTCTGATGGCTTATCTTCCACTTTATAGGCACACTATAGCATGTTCAAAACGATGCTTAGTATCAATAATGGCGTGGATATCAGTAAATGTTCCAAATTGAGAGCATTTCTAAAGCGGAAATCAGATGGAAACAAAGCAAAAAAATTCTAAAGTTTTCACAACGGAGGAGATTGATACGTTCATCAAAGAAGCCCCAGACAACGAATACCTTGTAGCAAAAGTAAGTTCCACAACAATCAGTTAATTAATTATAATTTGTTTATATTTTTTCATTGCAGGTTGTACTCATCATGGAAATTATGGGTGCTTGTAGGAGAGATGAGATGTACAAAATGAAAATTCACGATTTTGAAGATTTAGGTGCCGCAGTTTTGGTCCACATTCCGAACACTAAAACAAAAACTTCTCGAAAATTTACTGTAACGGGAGAATATGCTAACATTGTGAAAAAATATTGGAATCTGCGAGCAAGTAATGTCAACGATGCTTATTTTTTTTCTAAATTATCAGAAAGGAAAATGCACTGTCCAAAAAATTGGAATAAATAAAATAGGAAATATGGGAAAACAAATTGCTTCATACTTAAAACCTCCTGAGTTATACACCGGCCACTGTTTCCGCCGATCTTCAGCTACTATATTGATAGATAGTGGCGAAGATATAACGACATTAAAACGGTATGGTGGCTGGCGCTCTACAATAGTAGCTGAGGGTTACAAGAGTACAAGAGTCCCTGACTAGTCGAAATAACATAGCCAATAAAATATTAGGGTCGATCAATAAGTTGTCAGACCTTCCATCGACATCAGTTACAGAAAATGTTAATAATGTCAACTTTTCCCTTAAAAAACGGATTCTATTTTCCCAAAATTTGTTTTTAATAATTGTACCAATGTGACATTGAATATTGTTGATAACAAATGGGAAGATATTTTGTCGCGATTATTGTAGCAGGTGCTTAACACATTTACCTAGTACGTTATTTTTTTCAATTAATTAATAAAAGTACATTTCTCATGTTTGTTGTTTTTTACTAACTGTATGTTGTTTTTTACTAACTGTAATGTTAATAATGTCAACTTTTCCCTTAAAAAACGGATTCTATTTTCCCAAAATTTGTTTTTAATAATTGTACCAATGTGACATTGAATATTGTTGATAACAAATGGAAAGATATTTTGTCGCGATTATTGTAGCAGGTGCTTAACACATTTACCTAGTACGTTATTTTTTTCAATTAATTAATAAAAGTACATTTCTCATGTTTGTTGTTTTTTACTAACACTGTATATTATAACAGTCGCAGAAAAAGTATAGTGTGAAACTCGCACAGAATGACCATTTCCTACTCGTATGATTTGCAGCACTCGCTTGCAGCTCGTGCTGCAAACTTTCATACTCGTAGGAAATAACTAAGTTTTGGCAAATATGCTGAGAACCAGTGCTTTCGCCATATCTTTGAATTGTAAATTATGCTGGGGACGGCCAGAGTGCGTTCACCATATTTTACTAGTAGCCACTGAAGAGTTCCACTATTGACTTCCAAGATTTGATAACATTGTTAGTTAAAAAGGGAAACATTCTCAATTGAATATTGATAGAAAGATTTAGCCGGGGAAGTAGTTGTTTTCTGTTAGACATTCACAAAAAATAACTTCATTTTAATGGTGGATTTTTCAATTGACAGAAAAATCTTTCTATCAATATTCAATTGAAAATGTTTCCCTTTTCAACATGAATACCCCACAAGAAGTTATCTTGACGATGGAAGATAGTGACTAAAGTTTATCTTTCAGTCGCAGATGATTCCACATCCTGTTTATATTTTCAACAAATTAATTGTTAGTTACAAATGAAGCTAATAAAATCGTTTTAAGAAGGGTAAAAAAATACTTTGGGAATTCGATGAATAGCCTAGCGATTTTGAATATCAACAGTGATTTGTTATTAGAGCTGAATTTGGATTATGCCATTGATGAGTTCATATCAAAAAAATCCAGAGAAGTATTTATATATAAAAAAAAAATTGTCGTTAGGTTTGAGTTTGTTTGTTATGTTATAATTTTATGTTATGAAAAAAAAACAATAAGTACTTCGAAACTGACAATTAATACAAATTGGCGACGGCATCGTAAGAATTAGCCCCCGGCGTAAATGAGTAAAAATTCAGCACTGCAAATATCAAATTACACCACATGCGGCTTTTACAGATCTCGTGAACTATTTGATCGAGGAAAGCTTTATAGAAATTTCGTGTAATTATCTGAACAATGTAAATCAACTAAATAGGAACCGAATACAGGAGGTGAACTGATTATTGACTATGTGAAAAAAAACGAAGACATGAAAATCCATAGATAGGCTGAAATACGAGTAGACGGTGATCATTATCCGCCCAAACTGGACATGAAGGGGAAAAAAAAGGGCTATGGATAACAGTAGAATGAAACTCAATGGGAGAATAAGGAGTAATAGACTGAGATAATATTTCTTTCTATATTTCGGGTTTTCTTTTATCCTGGAAGTAAAACTTGTTAGTTATATGTTTCATCTTCACAGCGTTTAACAAAAATACAGTAACCTATGGTAACAAATTAATTAAATAAAATAAATGAAATTATAGTTGGCGTTATTTTTAGTTTGTAATGTGGAACTGAACCTTGTACCTCCTCAATTTTCACTGACGATGAATAAACCTTCCTTAATCAAGATTTAAACAACAATTTGCAGAGACATAAGAATTGCATTGATATTGTTTGACATTTCTAGAAACCAATGAAAACTTTCAATTAGAATCATTCATCTACGTTTTGGCCAATCAAAACATTATTATAGTGGAAATATTGGGTATTTTGTTTTTATTGTTCGACAACGTATATTTTTAATTTGACGTCTGTCATCAATTCCCATAAAAAGTTAGAAATGAATAAAAAACGGTTCAGTACAGGGTATCATTTCAGAGGAAATGTGTTTATGATCGTAACATAAAAAAAATAATCTATAGAATACACAAGTAAAAAATAATTCTCCAGATTTCTTTCTCAAACTTGTTGCATATTGACAATAGCCACTCGAGACCATTGGGCTTTCGTGTCTATTGCCTGGTAACAAGTTTTCGAAAATCTGTCGAATTATTTTCACTTTATTATCACTCTCTTGTGATATTACAACTGATTATAAATCAGCTGTTGAATGTGAGAAAATAATTGGGAATCTCAATCATCCAAATAAAAACTCGACGAGAAGTGATTCATCCAGAGCGTTGAATGAGAATCCTTCTTTCTCCTTCAGGAAATAGAACCGTTCAATCTATAAGAAATATAATTCCACAAGAAGACTCATTGTCAACCAAAGCCGACAAGGGCCATTGTTTAGTGATTCAATCTAGACCTTTTCCAAACTGAAAAGAAGATCCCTCTTCCATTTCCCTCAATAAATCAAAACCAACTTTGAATATGTGCTTGGAAACGAAGTATTATATGGTTCTTCCAAGTCCAAATCAATTATCATGAATTCTGTCACCCTAGGATTATATGGTTCACCTACATCTCGCAAACCTATTTGCCCAGTGTCATCTCGAAATTAGCCAGTTCCTGAACAGCTTCTTGGCTCATTTATCTATTTGGAGAATAAACTGGTTTTTGTAAAACTTTTTCAATAAAGAATTCTTTGGATCTAACGAACAACATTAGGAATAGAGTTTTTCCACAAAAAATTCTCATCAGTATCATTTGATGTTGTCAACCTCTTACCTAGCATTCCTCTTGATGAGTGTATCATTTCGGCTCGGGACATTTTAGTCCAGTCAAAAGATAAAGCTCACATCGTTTGAATATTCCCACATTATCAGTCCTCAGAACTCCTTTCAGTCCAATTCAGAATGTTTCAAATGAAATACAGGTCCAGCTATGGATTCTAACATATTCCCTTGACTTGCAGGAATATTCATGAACAACCAAGAAAAACATTGTCAACGTTCTAATAAAGTGAATTTTTGGTATAGTTATTGTTCTATTCAGGAAAATAATTGATAATTATGTGGAGTATTTCCATATTCATTAACGCCAATACAATATGTCACCAAGTTACTTTCTCTAACTAGATCAATGAAAATATACATAGAGGAAAACAACATATATAACAGTTATATTCATGTCTGTAATGTTCAATTGCACTTAAGGTGATGTCAGCTCTTTCTTAGGCTTGCCCAATTCCATCGAATTCACTATGGAATTGGAGAACAAGAATTCCTCAGCAGTCCTGGATTTGTTTATCAACAAATTTAATTTTTCTGTCCATAGGAAACCTGCCCATACAGATCTGGTTATCTCATCCACTAGTCGTACACAAACATGCAGCATTCAACTACCTTCTCAACGGACTTTTTACTGTCTGATGACAATTTCAATAAGGAGCTCAATATCATCAAACAAATAGCCTTTCAACAACATACCTCCTGAACCGACACATGACCAAGTCTTCCAACCATCCTCTTATATCTTTCTGGAAGATTGAACAATTCATCATTCACTTCACTTCCTTTCTCGAGCGAAGTTTCCTATGATGTTGAAAACGTTTATATTCTATACAATATATTATCGTCTCATTTTTCACTTGCCTCGCCCTATTTTGTAATACTAAAGATAACATTTTCTCACGTAACAGGTCTGGAGTTCACTTGATTGCTTGTTCAATCCCAACCTGCAATGCCCAATATATCGGTCAGAGTGGAAGGAAGATCATTACCAGAGTCATGGAACATGTCAAAATTATTGGGAAACGTTCTGGTTGTAACATTATCCAAGCCAACACAAAGAGCTCTTGAGCTAATCACATGATGAATTCAAAGTACAATTTTCACATCGATTATGAACTGAAAATCCTACAAGTTTGTGATAAACAAAATGAAAATCTCACTGCAATACCAATACGATGATAAAGCACATCGTGAAAGTATGTATATATATGTATGTCTGATATATAACTGTTTACCATATCGCTTCAGAATGCGCTCATGAAAATGTCTCGATAAAAACCAGCAATTTTAGTCAATTTCTGCGTTGCTTGATGATTGAAAGTTGAAATTCTCATCAGGAGCATATTTCTCACAATTTAACAGCGCTTGAATATACCCAAAAGTTTTACTGTTATAACATTCCAGAGGGATTCACTACCAACCCCATAGTATGTGCAGGTCATTAATAATATCATCAAATAACTATAACAATTACAATTTTCGTATCAGGCGACCAGCCAGGATATAATTTGGGAGACCTCCATTAATTATAATTTACAGGCAATTGAAACGGTCACAAAACGGGGTTTATGGCAGAATAGGGCTCCGGAGTATTCTTTTGATCTTTTTGACCCTCTGGCTCTGTCGATTCATTTACTCTTTGTGTTTAATTAAGAGCGAACATTTTCTGTTTACGATGATTTCACTCTGTTTATCGCCAGTTATGGCTTTCGAACGAAATCAATGCAGATCTGAAAATATTCCAGGACAGCAACTGTCAAAAATGGAATTTAAGATTCAAGTTGTATCTAGTGATTATCTACCAAATCTATCAATTTATTATCTACATATGAAGGGATCAGAGAAAAAATTCGTTAAGAACGCCGTCTCGTGATTTGCAACCCGATCTTTCAGATAACTATGTTGGTTTTAGGCGGAACGATCATATTCCCTGTAACGGATATGAAAAACAAAAAAAAGGTGTTTGAGAACGATCATACAAAAACGACGAAAATCCACATTATTGCATCAGTATGGGAAAAAAACAGCAAGGGAAGTAATTCGTAACAATATTTTAAAACCGAAAGAAATACCTATAACTGAGAATGTTTCGAAGAAACTTCAAGTAAAAGAATGGTATCCCATTTGACTCGTTTCAAAAATATTGATCTAGAAGAATATCTTATCAACAAATGTAATGCATGTGATACCTACAATGCACAGAATAGTAATATTATTGGACAAGTATAGCCAAAGCGAAAAAGGAAGCCTGAACACGAAGCTTGTTTCAATTATAGTTCTCACACATAACCTCTAAGAGTTATTGAAAATGAAGGAAAGCTTCTGGAATATCTGCCCTATGTCTAAACGGAATAACCAATGTTGCCTCATCCGTGAACAAAACATTGGAAAAAGCAGAATCCTCTTGCACCCTACCCCTTGCCCAATTGCAAAGCTGTACACGCTTTTGGAAGACGTTATCATTCAATTCCTTATGGATTTGAATATGAAATGGATGAAACTCATTTCTCTTCAAGATTCGACCAACGAAACGTCCGCTCATCCCAACTGAGGCACTCATTTCTTGCTGTTGTGGAAATTCTCAACAGTTGCCAGCAGTACAGTAAACTCTTTATCTTTGTTATTTTTTTTCGTTTTGTTTTTTCATATTGCATCCAGTTTCTACAAATCTTCCTAGCAGGTTTCGAAAGCTTTCAATTTCAGGGCATATCCTTTCAGGATAGCGCTGATGATACATTCTAGTGGCGAGCAAAGCATTCCTTGGAGATTCTCCCAGAACAAAAATAATTTGCTCAAGTTCTCCTTTGTTGAAATTCATCTCAGCTAACTTCGACGACTTTGAAATTGACACAAGAATAACTGACGAAGGATTACTGCGACTATTTCCCTCATTTTTTTGAGCCCATCCAATGGCCGAAATTTTGAACAGAGAATCAATCAGATCAGTTTTATAGTGATGAAACGTCTTCTCGCTGTTTTATACTAATAAAACCACTAATAGATTCGATATTGTTTTCGATAAAACCACTAGTAGATTCGATATTATTTTTCGATAACTATGCCCTGTCACCTGTCATTATATGTCAACGCATTCAATTCATATATTATATATAATTCAATTCCTGTAAGAAACCTGGAAATGCAAAATGGATTGAATTAGATATTTTGAGCTCACTTCATACAGTGATTTGATATTGGAATTAAAATATATACATTTTTCGGACTGTGAGGCTGTGAATTATGTAACTTTCATATTCTCATATAATCAATGGGTGTTGTGGAGTAGTAACCCGACTATCACGCGGAGCTAGAAATATTTCATGAAGAATTGTAAAACCACTAACAACTTCATAAAAATCTGAGAATAGCACAAATCACACAAAACTCAATTAGCTATGCATGAAGTCAACAGGCATATGCCGAGATGGCCTTGTTAGCTTAGGAGCAGGCCACGAAAAAAGTTAGAAATCCGACAACCGTCAATATTTTTTTTAATTTTGGAAAATAAATTTCAATGAAAATCATCGCGCAGATTCTGCAAACGATGCCCTCACAAGGTAAATGCATCAAAAAATCTTCAAAACTGGTTTTTTACTGAATTTGTCCAGTAAATATATGATATTTCTTCCTATGACAGCATCTACTTGTCAGGCCCCATAATTACAGAAGAACTTTCATTCATAAGAATCAACACGATAATACTCAATACGAACTTTATAGCCAGAAAACAAATTCCATAGGAATGAACTTAAATTCTAAATTTAAATACGCGACCAAAGCTGATGAGCACATGCCAGTTACAAATAAGTCGTTATCTGAAGACAACTGAATGCACTTAAGAATCCCTATAAAAAATTACCCCTTTTACACATAAGTCATAAATAACTCATCACGTCCGCTGATCGCCTTATCTAGGAAAATTAACCAGTAAACAAAAGTATAAATTCAGAGTTTTTAGACAGCCCGCCTAATCGCATTGCGCTATGAGATATCATAAAACTGTTTTGATGTATTTAGGACGAAAGAAAAACGCTATAAATTTATAGATTATGACAGCCTATTGAATATAATTCAATCGCAAGAGAGATAAACTCCCTCTTTTTCATCCATTTGCGTTGACAAGAGCAAGCCATTATTTATGAAGCCGCTGACAAGAGGAAGATAATTATGATATCAGGAATGTTTGCCCGCGGCGAGCACAGTCATCACGTGACTGGGTAACGGGTTATAAGAAGGCGCGATTTTGCGGATCAACAAGCTCTCGGTATTCAACAGTGAACCAAAGAACATGTACTTCTCAAAATGAGGTTAGAATTCATTCGGTCACAACATATGAAATGACAATGAGAATATTGTCAAGTAGTGAACTCAAGAAACCATTGAGAATAATTAGATTCAGATCAAGTTCAATCGAGTAATGATCGCTCCAAGTGAAGGCACGAGTGAACAGTATTTTTTCCAAAATTACCTATAATTGATCAACGTTTCCAGATCGTGATGAGTCAATGAAAAACCTCAAATCGATAGTTCATGACCTCATAGAAAACCGTTTTCATTCAACGATAATCTAATATACCGTGCGAGTTAATCGAAATAATAATACAATTAAACTAATTGTCGTTTAAAAACCTTCTCAAGTGAACAGTGTTGGTTATGCTGAGTTGAAGTGAGTTCATATGTATTTCTCTGTATTCATGTGTGGGCAAATTGTTTTTTTTTTCAATACGAATGTGTCTTTAAATGTATTTCCATAATTCCATGTTACCAAAAATTTCAAAATATCATTATTTCCAGCCGTTTTTGAAAATTGATGTCACTGGTGTTTTTAGTCAATCTAATCGATTTGTAGACTGATATAAAATCAACTTCAAGTAACTACACTCTATTTGTTTTTCTGAATATTGTCTCATATTATCCGTTTATAGAACGGATGAACTATTTCTGTCAACTTTTATTAAATGAATATGTCTATTCTTAACATTTTTATGAGTGCATTATTATTTTTTTCATTATTATTTTTAGAATCTTTCTGAAACACGGTACGTATTTCCTGAATAAACAACTCAAGGCTCCAGTATAGAGAGAAAGAGATATTTCCTATAGACCGCTCTAGTGAGATATTCTCGGTTTGATCATCCTCAGACAGTCGATGCTCTTGATACTTATTTTATCAACCTAACAACAAAGGAATGATCAAGTCAAGTGATTAGGTCATAATATTTGAGAATTCCTTAGCGTTCATTGGTATAGAGTTGAAGGAGTGATCCCTCAATAATAGGCCAGTGGCGTAACAGTGATGTTGCAGGTGTGGTGTGTTGCACCGTAACCCTCTGTATATGCTCAGCGACGGAGGTCAGTAGACTGCTTGAAAAAATTAGTTAATATACATAGCATTCCGTTTAAAAAAATGCACTCGACCCTGTAGATTTTTCTCGGGTCGCCCTGTATATTCACTATCTTCCATTGTTCAAGATAATTTCTTGGAGGGTATTTATTGTAATCGTAGAATTTCAAATTTTCAGAAAAGTCTTTCAATATTCACTTGGGAATCACCCCGAATATAAATTTGACTGTGTGAAACAGGCTATGGAAATACGAAGAGTAGATTACTGATTCCTATTTCTTCCGTTTTTTTTTCTATTATTTGGAAATCGGTTGGAATGTTACCCGATACCAACCCCTCACATAAACTTGACGGCCCGACTCGGATGTCACGCATTAATCGTGCTCGAAGACAATCGCGTCCCCTTTTTGGGAAACGATATATCTTTCCAATTCGCATTTGTATAATTACTTAATTCAACAATTTCACAATCGGGACATTCTTCAGGGCACGCTTTCCTAGCTCGCTAAATAACCCTCCGTGTAGTTTATTAGTGACAGTTGAAGCTCGGAAATTGCAGCAGTTGAGATTTGCTGTGCACCCAACGCTGTTTACGCGAAGAGATTTACGTTATTTGAAAAGCGTTAGTCGTTGCCGGTAATGGACGGCTTTTTACCTCTTTTTTTTTCATTTTGGATGACTCCATTACTCGCGCATTCCACATTCATCACCGTTAATCAGGTCAGTGCGAGGTACGTTTCGTCACAAAAATATAAACATGCAAATGCAGTTTTTGAAATGAACGAAATGAAACATTTCATTCATAATATTTTCCAGTGTATAGCAGTTTTTTCTTCTTCTGAACACAATATTTTATAGAATGTATATGTAATAGTATATCATATACCATGGGATCAAGGGATTAACTCATTTTAAACGAACGCTATATACAGTGCGGTCCATAGGTATGGAATAAATTATTTTTTTGCGTTATTATGTATTTGTTTGGAAAAACCTGAAACAGGTCGATTTCTATTGTCAATTCGACAACTCACAGTATGAAAATATTATCCCCTTCTTGCATCCCCTATAAATTATGAGCACCTCGTCAAAAATGTAAAATGGGAAGAGGGGTCACGAGGCACTTTGTTCGAAAGATAATTTCATTCTCTGTTCAGCAATATTAAGTTTTTCGACTTTGGTGCAATCATAACTGAGAACATTTATTTTGAAAATGTAAAATTTTGATACTTCACGTAGAAAGAGGGAAATAATATCACATAATGTTTAGGAAGTATTTTTCAATTTATTTTACGATTGAATTGAATGTTCAAAATTACCACCTTTCACTTCTTGGCAATAAGAAAGTCGATCTTGGAATTCCCGTACAACATTCTGTAGGACCTTGTTGATTTCTTCCGTTATCCTAACTTTAAAATCTGCAATATTGTCTGGTCTATTGAAATAAACTTTCGATTTTAAATAACCCCATGAGGAGTAATCGAGAGAAGTCAAATCGAGGAATCTAGGCGGCCATTCAATCGTTCCACGTCTTCCAATCCACCTATTGGGAAAAACTTCGTTCAAATAATCTCTAAAAATACGTTTGTAATGCGGTGGAGCTCCGTCTCGTTGGTACCAAATTGATATATCTATTGCATTTGGATAATTACCATCAGGAAAAAGTATTTTTAATGTGAAAAGTTCATAAAAAAATCTAGATAAACTTCACCATTAACTGTGCCTTCAAAAAATAAGGGCCAATAATTGTGTTGTTAATGATACCAGCCCAAACGTTCACTTTTTTAGGATATTGTGTGTGAGCCTCACACATCAAATGAGGATTTTCTCTGTTCCAATATCTACAGTTTTGTCTATCAACCGTTCCATTTAAATGAAAAGTAGCTTCATCAGAAAAACCAATATTGTTTATGATCTGCAAATCTGCTTCCATTCTCTCCATCATCAGTTCACAGAATTGTTGCGTTCTATCAGAATCATCCTCATTCAACTCTTGAACCAACTGAATTTTATAAGGATGGTATTTTTCTTTATGTAAAGCTCTCAAAATCGCTTATTCACTTACATTATTGTCGGCGGGAAGTTGTCTAACTTTTTTTTTCTCATCTCATTCAACATTTCGACCTGGTTTTTGAATAGTTTTTACATGTCTAGTTCCACGAAATATTGTTTTTATTTTGCTAACTGTAGACTATGAGACGTGTTGACCGGGGAATTTATTATTAAACATTTCACAAACTTCCTTTTGCTTTATTACCTCATCCAATCATAATTAAAATGACTATTCTTTGAGTTTCTTCAATACACTGTCGTGTGTCAGCAACTTATAAATATCAAAATAACTGTAGTCTACTAGATTGTCATTACATTATTTAGGTGGGTTTTGTGAATAATTTTTTGGTGTCTTGAACAACTTTTTCCTGACGTTTAGCAAAACAGATGAGAAAATACCTGATTATTTCTAATGGGGTTATTTGGAATCAAAAGTATATTTCAATAGGTCTGGTCTATTGAAATATACTTTCGATTTCAAATAACATTGCAGATTCAAAAGTTAGGATAACGGAAGAAATTAACAACACAACTCCTGAGGTCCTACAAAATGTTGTACGAGAATTCCAAGATCTACATGCTTATTGTCAAGAAGTGAATGGTGGTCATTATGAACATTCAATTTAATTATAAAATGAATCTAAAAATACTTTGTGGCATTATTTCCTCCATTCTACGTATCAATATCTTACATTTTCAAAATACATTTTCTCAGTTATGATTGCACCCAATTTTAAAAACCTAATATTGCTGAACAGAGAATGGAAATCACTTTCGAACAAGGTGCCACACGACTCCTCTTCCCATTTAAAATTTCTGAGTGGGTGCTCATAATTCAGAGGGGGTTCATATTGTGCCGCCATATTGTTTTTTTCTCAAACAAAAATTTCATAATGCATTGTCAGCGAAATTATGAAAACCTGTCAAATTTCGCTTGCAACGTTTCACCCGAGCGTACAAACAAGACAAGTTAAATAAAAGCCAGGTTGAATAAATTGGATCCAGGAAGACAGGTTACGGAAATATAATCGGACACAGAGAGACAATTGGACGAATATAATTGGACCGCAAAGGGTTAATTGGAAATTATAGAAAACCACTTCTTTCCTTTCCTACTACAACTGGAGAGAAAGCAGACAAAGGCCTCAGTGTGGAATGCCTTCCTTTCTTTCCTAAGTGACTACAACTGAGGAGTAGGCAGATTGAAGCCTCAGTACGAATTCACTTACCTCCTAAATTTCTGATCATTTTATACATAAAGATATCAATATTGCTCACAGAACAAATAATACTTTGGGAAAAACAACAAAGATCGAATTGAAAAATCTGACAAATCTGTAGTATATAAACTAACATAACAAGTTCAAGTTTTCACAACAACAGACGTCAGAGTGTAAACCGATATCATCAGGAGTGCCCCAAGGATCAGTCCTTGGGCCACTCCTATTCATAATATTTATAAATGACATATTCTACCACATCGAACCAGCAGCGTGTATCTTGTTCGCTGATGACATTACTTTCTACAATTCCGCCTTGAACCCGACAGAACTTCACCAGAAGGACGTCGAAGCATCTATTAAAATCACCTTTAATAACCTGATTCAAATCGACACAAAAACTCAATCAATCACATTTTCTTCCAACACCCACTTTGCCTCAGACACCAAACTAAAATGGGTTGAATACATTGGTTTACTATGCAAAAAGTTGACACGTCAAACCTTCGTCCTTAGACGGCTGAGAAACACTGTGGACGAGAAAGTCCTGAGAATGTCATACTTTTCTCTATTTCACTCTCACTAAGGTTATGGCTTAATTTTATGGGGTAACTCTATTCATGCAAATCGTGCCTTCATTCAGCAGAAGAAATCAGTCCGGGTTATTGCCAAAGCAGATCACAGAGACTCTTGCAAACTCTTATTCAGGATATTAGAAACTCTGACACTTCCTGCACTTCATGTTCATTTCTGTTTCATTGAAATACATGAACATATTCATTGCTCTACCAAACACGAAGATCTGTATACATATCTCACCAGAACTAGCTCTCAGCTCATCAATCCCAGACTTCCTCTCAATACATCATTGAAGAATTATATCAATTTAAATATATACAATAAAGTGCCTGAATCGTTTAAATAACTCAGCTACCATGAATTAAACAAGCCATCAAACATCTTCTATTGGAACATAGCTTTTACTCGGTAGATGAATTTGTGTCAAGTGATCTAACAGAATACAATATTCCGTAAACACCACGATAAATGAAAACACCCATCTTTCTACCTCAAACTCATTTCAAACATAATTTGTTATGTGTGTATACATGTTGCTTTTGATTGTTATGTTTGCAATATTACCATAAGAAGATATTTTACACCTTACTCAAACATATGTTGAACGATAATCTGTTGTGTAAACCATAATTTGCTGTGTATGTATATATGTTTCATTTTTTATTTATGTTCACAATAATCCTATAATATGTTATTTCAACTACGAACATGTTCCAAACTTTTCGACGTGTGTAATGAGAGAAATATTCAAAAACACCAATAAATTTTATTTTAATTATTCTTTACATAGGACAAACAGGTACAACTTTCAATCAACGCATATCGGAGCATAGAAACAGTTTTATTAGGGCAAATCTAATTAAACTTTCATTAACCATCTCCTAACTGAAAAGCATTGCTTTGCTCATGACTTTGAACTTTTTTATGTCGGAAAGAAAGGTCAAAAACTCAATCTCCTGGAGAGCTTAGAGATTAACAAAAACAAGAATGATATTTCGTCCAATAATTACCTAATTACCTACTATCCAACTGACTACCTGCTTCTATTATTTATAGCAAACACAGTGATTGTAATTTAGTTTCCACTTGAAATAGCTGTGTGTAGCAAAACACGTGTTGTGGGATTTAAAAACCAATTTTTGTGAAAATCATTTTGAAATGTTTTTTAGTTTACTTCAGTTATGGATTTTCATCAAGTATCGGCTGCGTTAATTCAAAAGAAGTAATTACATATCACATTTGACGCACAGAGTGTAATCAGTTGATTTTACTAGCCATGCTATTCTGATTGATTTTTTTAAATATGGCAGACACATTCTATATCCCTGAGTTCTCTTCCATTTTATATAAATTTGCGCAACAAGCTGCTGAACATAGATTCGTGGAACTTCTATTCGACAATCTATTTTTTGCTCAACCCTGATGAATAGGAACTAAAGGTTAATGCATACGTGTGAATTTTTGATGCATTGCCCCCAGTGCGCAATGTAACAAACTTTACTGCAATATGGCGAACAGTAATTTCGGATACGTGTATCCGCAGAGACGCATTAAATTAGGGGGGATTTATCGCCGAAGTTGTTCCACCTAGTACATCAGAATAATTGAATCCTCAACACAAAGCGACTTGTTACACATTGTGTACCAGAATTTACAATTAAACCCACTAAGTAATACAGGAAGATACGGAATATAACGAAGGATATCTCCCTTATCTGGCTCCCTCTCTACATACACATATATCTTGTGAATGCAGAGGCCTATTCGGAAACACGCCTAGATTGTTCATGGTGGAGATTGTCTCCTGTGAAAGCGGTTGCACTGTTTGTTCCGTCGAAGACTCTGCTTAGTTACGGGGAATAATAAAAATATATTATTCTCTTGATATAAACAGGGTGTCTCGTGAAAACCACGTCAAAATTAGGGAGAATAACCCACCTGATATGAAAAAATCCCCATAATGAGAATCTTACCGTTTTCGAGAGATTTTTTCAATAGAAACATTGAATTTTTGCCGCTCTCAGTATTTTTTTGTGTGCTGTTACAATGTTATACTTTTCCAATTCATTTTTGCAATGTGAAATAATATAAAATGATTATTCTAACTTCCACATTGAAAAAATACTCCGAACATTTTAGAGGGGCGCTGTGAGAAATGTTTTTTTAGAAGGTTTGGGAATGGATTTTTGCATGAAGTTTAGCTTATCGTAATGAAAACAAAATGTACTAGGCGACTACTGCACATTACATACATACATTGCCTATTTTATGGTGATTTCAAAATGGTAACAAGTAATTTTTTATATTAAAAAAAATTGCCTTCATGTCAAAATCTAGTTCGTCATTTTTTTTTGTAATCTATGATTTTGCATTACGTAGTGGAAAATTTCAATCTTCTATGTGAGAACATGTTCGTTGCACAATTAATCACCTCAATGATTAACATTATTCAATACTTGCTACCGACCATTGTAGGGTCATTTTTCGAAGAACAATTGAGGTATAGTTGAACCATTTATAATTGCAGAAGCATAAAAAACAAGTTTTGCAGTCTCGAGGCGGTATCCTTTGAGCAGCGCAGCATAGGCTAAATATTTTTAAAATACGTTTAAATAAAAAAATATGCCATAAGCGAGGAAATATATTGACAGGATCATCATAAACTGGACGACGTTATGCATAACAAGATCAAGCGGAATTATCTTCAAAATGAGATATATTTTTCCCAATATCAATTGCAGACGCATAAAAAAGTCTTGCGGCGAAATCCCGTGAGCAGCAGTGGCGGAAATAACTAATTTTATTTAGATATTTTCAGATTTAAAAAATACTTCATGAATAATGAAAAATGAAAAAAAATTGAAGACAAACTTTCATTTATACAAATACATTAAGAAAGAAAAATAATTTCTTTCATTGTGTGATGTAGGTTATTATTATATCCTAGAACGTATTTCGATCGGCACACACCAAGACCATAGACACTACTGGTTTTTAATCTTTCAGAGCTATCAAAACACAAATATAACGCGTGATTTATGATCTCCCATCGTATAGACACACCTGCCAGCATTGATGTCCGACTTGATTGGCCCAGACGAATCTGTTGTAGGGTAGACTGGGTACGGTTGAAACAAAGGACGGTTGAAACAAAAGCAATATCTCGCGAACGGATACGCGGGGAGTGAGGGTGCAAGGGGAGAACGAAGCAGACGACAGATCCAAACACGAAACTTAGTGTTGCGCCCGCTCTCTCGTGGTGTTGTTGTTTACAGGAGGCCGTATTATATTTTGGTACCCAAAAGTAAGTATTTTTATTCTGAGATTTATGCTAATATCGTGAATTCTATTAAAGTCAAAGTATTGAGTGTGTGTTTCTGATTTTTATGGAGCTTTTAGAATACGGAATAATAACTCTTTTTAATGTGTTATTATTACTACCATTTCTATTAACGGTATTTTACGAAATGCAGGGTTGGGGACGGTTGAAACAATTTTTGTGGGTACGGTTGAAACAGTAAATATATTAGTTTTTCTTATTTTCTAGATGCCGAGAGTTCGCGTAAGAAAGACTTCCAGAGGACAGATTGAGTTGTCGAGGTATAGACATGCATATGAAGAGGTGAAAGCTGGAGATTCACTACGAAATGCAGCGGACAAGCATGGAATAAACCACTGTTCTCTCCTGAGATATATTCGAAAGCGAGATGCATCTGGCGAGGACGATCAAGTATGGGGTATAGAGCACACAACCGAATTTTCAATGAAGAGCAAGAGCAAGAATTATCAAAATATTTGATTCGATGTGCAGACATATATTTTGGACTACCTAAGAAAGAGGTGGGAAAATTGGCGTACGAACTTACTATTAAGTATAATTTATCACGACCTCGAACTTGGGAAGACAACCAGATGGCTGGTGAGGAATGGTTTCGGATGTTTATGAGAAGAAACCCTAAACTCTCCGTACGCGCCGCGCAAGCTACAAGCCTGTCAAGGGCTACTAGCTTTAATAAATCTAACGTCGATGTTTTTTATGACAATTTGACCATTGTCATGGACCGTCATAAGTTTGAGCCCCAAGACATATACAACACCGACGAAACAGGCATAACAACGGTGCAAAAACCTGATAGAGTTGTAGCTAAACGTGGTGCTCGTCAAGTAGGTTCAGTAACTTCAGCTGAAAGGGGTATTTAAGTGACAGTAACCTTTGCAGCAAACGCCATCGGTAATGTAATTCCTCCATTTTTTGTGTTTCCACGAGTGCGTTACCAAGACCATTTTGTTAGGGATGGGCCAATAGGGTCTGCTGGAACTGCAAATCCCTCTGGTTGGATGCAGGATGAATCATACATGCATTTTCTGGAACACTTCAAGAAATATACAAATGTTTCACCATCACATAAATTGTTACTCGTACTTGATAACCACCCATCACACATTCATATTAACGCACTGGACTTTTGCAAGAACAATGGCATTGTCTTACTGTCTTTCCCTCCCCATTGCTCTCACAAACTCCAACCACTTGATCGATCTGCATATGGCCCTCTAAAGAAAGCTGTGAATTCGACCTGTGATGCGTGGATGCGAAGCCATCCAGGAAAAACAATGTCAATTTATGACATTCCGGGAATTGTAGCATCTGCTATGCCCCTTGCTCTAACGCCATCCAACATACAAGCCAGCTTTCGCAAAACAGGAATTCACCCATATAACCGGCATCTGTTTACTGAGATCGATTTTGCTCCTGCATTTGTGACGGATAGACCCAATCCCGAAAATACAACTGAGGTAACAGATAGACCTAATCACGAATATACAACTGAGTCTGCAGTTGTTTCTACATTGAATGCAATTCCATCTGAAGATAAAACGCCGCCATTATCGCCTTCTCTTTTAACTGAGGAACTACAAACAGAGACAACGGTGCAACAACAGGCTATCAATAACTCACCAGTTCCAACAAAAGAGCAAGAAAACGTTGATGAACGTCAATACACTTTGAGTACACCACCTAGACGTTGCAGCAGCATTATCAATCAGGAAACTTCACCGAGACCGTCTACTAGCGTACAAGCAATTTCTAAAAATCCTATTGTATTCACACCGGAAGCATTACGGCCATTGCCGAAAGCTCCCACGAGGAAATCTAATAAAGGGCGAAAAACTAGAAAATCTACAATTTACACTGATACACCAGAGAAAGAAGCCATAAGAAAGGAACATGAAACAAGATTGGAACGGATTAAAAGTAAGCAAGTTAAGAAAAGCTTGGATGGAAGAAAAGGTAGAAAAAATACTTCAAGAGGAAAAAAAAGTAATACACAGCAGGAAATGTCATCAGAAGAGGAAGAATGCTACTGTAGTGTTTGTTTGTCACCATATTCAGAAAGCAGATCCGGAGAAAAGTGGATTCAATGCATCACTTGTAAACAGTGGGCTCACGAAGAATGCACAGAAGGTGGTCTTGGCTATGTTTGCCACAATTGCGACTCAAATTGATCCCTATGCTAAATTTTGATTTGTTTCATTTTAGTTTATTCTGAAATTATTTTCGTTTAGTTTGCTTTGTTCAAAAGAATACTGTTGATTTTTAGTATTTTTGTTAATTACATTGTTTATTATTCGTGAAAGGCTGATTAGAAATATCTTTCTGAGGATAAAAACCTTGAAGACTGATTAATGTGTCATACGGTGCCATAATTATGCTTATAATTAGGATCAATGGTGAATAAAACAAGTTGTAATATTATATTTTGTATTATTTGCATGTGTTTCAACCAACCCCAATCACTGTTTCAACCGCCCCTGGCATGGGGACGATTGAAACAAATAGTTTTTTTTTTTTAATTTTGTATACTTCTAAAAATAGCACCCCAGGAAGTAAAATGGTATAGCCCTTTCGTAGTTAGAAACGCGTTCTTGTATTTGACATATCATCATCGTCGCTTGGTTTATAAACAACAATACTATGAGCGATAAAATCCAAATTGTTTCAACCGTACTCAGTCTACCCTACAACAGACAGCTGTCACTCAAGTCCAAGTTGACTATCGGCTCTTTTGATCTACTTTTTGCTGACGGAAAATGTTTACGAGTAGTACAGATTATTTTTCGTTCCGTTTCTTCGCATATACGCTCGTGTCAGCGAAGTGAGTTTTCATTTGCTCCCTATAGAAACAGCTTCTGCAATTGATATTGGATGGACTATACTTAGGTTTAAAATCCACAGTGCCTATCGAAAACCGATTCATTCAAAATGTCTTCCTTCGAATATAATAGTATCCCTAATTTTTTTCATTATTAGAGGTCGTTAAGTTGGTACAAGTAAATATCAAATAAGAAAACGCAGAAAAAAATATCACCTACCTTCAAGCGCATTGGGTTTGAACAGGGTACCAGTCGTGAATTGAGCCCTCCTTGTACCCCATTCTATTTTTTTCTGGAAAAAGAAATTTCAAAGCAAAACCCATAAACGAAAATCAATTCTTTGCAAACACACAGAACAAAATATTCTAGGTACTTACACTTGAAAATAGAAACAAATACAATTCTAAACCTCTTAATTTCAAAAGTTCTTTATAAGCAATCATTACTTGGATGTATGTATTATAATGGGTTGGACAGTTGGTAAAACCACATACTCGTCCTCCTTTCTAATAACAAATTCAACACATTTTTTTCAAATCTCTTGGTGGTCTCCTGTCATAACTTTTCTTGCGTTTTCTTCCACCTCTTTATTCAGTTTTGGAGTTCGATTACATTTTCGTAATTCTGATTTTACGTTTGCCCATATTAACTCTAGAGGGTTGAATATGCAATAGTATGGTGAAGGGTGTGACCTCGTGCACAGCTCGTCAATATAATATATTTTTTCTAACTTCACACTTTTTTAACGGTAAGCAAATCTTATTTTGTTGAGCCTTTCCCACGATTGGTCGCAGAAAGAGGTATATTGTTTTCAGACATAAATGCAATTATTTCAGCTTTTTTACTGCTACTATTTGATATCTTACGGAGTTGCCGCGAGTTATACGATGCGTTGTCCATAACGATTACTGACTGTGGTAGAATATTAAGTAGAAGCTGTTTGCTAAACCACTTTTCAAATAAGTCTGCTGTTATGTCTCCATGATAATCAGCAGCACAGTCTTTAATTTTTTTAGCAGATAATAATAACACCGTCTTTGGTTCCAGCGTGTACTATTATAATGCGTTTCCCTTCAGAACATGGCCCACTTAAACAGCACTTTTTACTATTTTCTACCCAACCGTAATTTATGCGTTCATCAAGTTTTTTATGTTTTAAACCACAACTTATTAAAAATTGACGCAATTCTCCACGCTGGTATAAGTGTGATGTGGATAAACTGCTAGTTTTTGCTGTATAACTTCCAATGTCGCAAGCAACGCTGTTCTCCTTATACGTATAAAGTCCTGCGTAGTTCTGTCAATTTTTTTTAATTTTTCCTCACACGTTTTTCTATTCTCAGTATGATCCACAACAACTCCCTTCGTTATTACTCGATAAATCGAAAATTCATTAATTCTCGTTTGTTCTGCAAATCTTATTATGATTACATTATCAGATTGCTGAGTATTTTCCTTTTCAATGCGATCAAATATATTTAAAATAACTTGGGTTTGTATGTGCAAGTCTTTGTTGTCAAATTCATATATGATATCATTCTCACTCAACTGTACAATTTCCTTACTACTTTGTGCAATTTTATTTTCTCATGATCTCCAACAAAACAACAGAACTATGTATCAAAACCTATTTCGATCGGGGCACACCCAACCACAGACGCTACTGGATTCCATTCTCCCAGAGTTCAGAGCTGTTCAAACACAAATATCACTCGGGATTCATGACCTATCAACGTATGGACACACCTACTAGCATTATTATTGGCTTGCGGTCCGACTTGATTGGCCCAGACGAACCTGCTGTAGAAAAGACAGCTGTCACTCATTCCCACGTTGACTATCGGGTATTTTGATATTTTTCGTTCTGTCACTTCGCATATACGCTTGTGGTAGCGATATGAGTTTTTGATTTGCTCCTCATCGAAACAGCTTCTGCAATTGAAAATGGTTGAACTATGCTTATTTGCTTGCTATTTCACTCATCATCTACCTCGCGTAGCCAGGGAACTGATTGACTAGATAATAAACAAAGGCAGCTGTGGGTTCGCTTGACATTAACTTGCACTTTCATTCGTTCAGTTGTTACTTGACTCTGCTTAGCTCGCATGTCATTCTTGCTTATCGTTCACATTATTACCTGATATTGCTTCAGACCTGAACTTTGTTTTGCCCACCGAATTGGATTTTGTTTGAGTGAAATGATAACGGAAGTTTCAGCACTCTATTGGACTATGTTCTGTATATCGTATTGGTCTTTGTTTTGCCAAAAATGGCAGAAATAAACGTTCCGTATACGTCGCGAGAATACGCTGGCACGCACTTAATTCATGGAGAGGTGCGCTGTAATGGTCGAGCTGTGGCGATGCTGTATCCAAAGCGGTTCCCCAATCGCCGACACTCCAACTATGAAGTGTTCATCCGAACACACAACGCAATCGCCGAAGGCAGAGTTCCTGGGCGTTGTAACAGTAGTGGCCAGCCCTCAACGGTGGATGATGACATCGTTTTGGATGAAGTCGAAGACGATCCATCACATTCTTCGCGAATTCCCAAATCAACAGCCCATAGAATCTCACCACGGCACAATTATCACCCCTACCACGTACGAGTTCGAAGCTGGCTACCCGGAGAATACCCAGCACGAGCTCAATTTTGCCGGCAAATGCTGCGAAAGCATCATGAAGATCAATATGTTTTCAATAAAATCATTTGGAGCGACGAGTCTTCCTGTAAAAAGGATGGTTACATGAATCTCCTCAATTTGCATAGCTGGCATATTATGAGTCCACACAAGAAGATAGATCACAAAATCGATTTTAGGTCAATTTATGGACGGGAATATTTAATTCTGCAACTTTGGGACCGATTGAACTGCTGCCATCACTAAACGCCAACAATAATTCGGGATTTCTAACCGACCACCTGGTGCCTATTCTTTCGGAAGATGTGCCACTGGAGCTGCGGCGTACTCTGTAGTTTCAACACAATGGATGCCCAGCACATTACGGTTGCCAAATAACCGCACATTTAAATCAAACTCATCCTCACCGGTAGACCGGAAGAGGAGGTATAATTTTGTGGCCCCCTCATTCACCAGACCCAAATCCTCTGGATTTTTATGATTGGGGTTGCATAAAGGACAACGTCTATTCAAAACTGATTAGCAAAGAAGCCGAATTGAGGGAACGCATCCGAGTCTCTGCAGCGGAAATATCAGAAATAAGTTTGAGGGCAGTTGCAGGTCGCTATTTTGGATATGTCCTATAATGTTTGTTAATGATTTTAATGTCATTAATAATAATAATCTAAAATAAAAAACGCCAATACTTTGTCAGAAACGTCCCCTTTTGTGAAAACCACCATAACATAGGCAATTTATTAATGTAACGTGCAGCAGTAGCCCAGTATATTGTGTTTCCATCAGGATGGGATAAATTTCACCAAGTAGCAAGTGATGAAAACTGATACTGCAACTTCGACTCGGTGGTTAATACATTACATTTATTTTCTTCTTCAACCTTCCTTCTCGAGGACAGCTATTGGTGTTGTTATCTCCTCGAATGGATCTAGGGACTTCCACACTGCTGGTTGCTACTCCTTCCTTTCATCTGGGTGGAATTCCTCATCTCCCCCCTTATGAGGGCTCTGAGTATTTCCATCCTCTATCTCTTCACTTCACGTTTTTTTTTCTTTGAACTTCAGGCTCTCATCGAAATGCCTTGTGTGGGTCAAGGATTTCATGAAAACCATCTACCTCTCACCATCTTCAACTTCCCTAGAATTTCAAGCCAACCTTATGTCGAATGAGGAGTTAAAAAGTCTTCTCACCTTTTTCAAAACACTCCTTTTCTCTTTCTAACTTCAGGCTCACATCGAAATGCCTTGTATGGATCAAGGGTTTCCTGAAAATGCTTTTTTCCTCCCACTATTTCAATCTCCTCAAGAAGAGCCTCTTCAAACCAACCTTATATGGAACAAGGAGTTTGAAAGTCTTTTCGCCAGTTCATTAAAGAGTATCGACTCTATCAAGCCAACCTTATACAACACAAGGAGCTTGAAAGTACTTTCCCCAGTTCATTATGATAACGTAATCGACCATAATCATAAATTTGTAAATAAAGCAACATCGCACACAACGTGACACTTGACAGCACGTATTCAATCAAATTACTTATGTGGTGATGAGTTTGTGTGAGTGTATTTTAGAATTGAGATCTGTAATCACTGCTGGTGAAATTTGATCTGTTGCCTCTATGCGGCAGTTACTATTTCTAGTACTACCCAAAGAGCAACAGTGATGATCAAATTGTTCAATTTTTGTTCAAATATCCAGCTGATTCATAACAGTTTTTGCCTACAAAAGTTTGATTGTTTTGTATATTTATTGAGTATTGTTGTTGAGTATTGACGTCATTACCCACAATCATATTACAAATTTATGATTATGGGTAACATCGCACACAACGTGACACTTGACAGCACGCTGTCTCACCACGGCGGTGCAAACAAAGTTAAAATGGACCAAAGTCAGGAAATTTTCATTAACATGAACATTATAAATGTTCTCAGAACCAGGATCATACAACACATGTGAGAATGTTGATTACTATCGTTTCGGACGTCCATCGTCTCAATGTATTTGAAAGGTTTTCACGACGTTTCGAATGCTTGTATCTGCAATCGTCTTCAGGTGAATTCTGACGAGTTTAGGTGCTACTTACCAATTTATATGACTGTCGGCGCAATGATGCGTGCAATTCCGCCATGTGCAGCGGTGCGTGTAATTTCGCGCGGTGTGGTGGTGCGTGAAGTTTCGCGCCTCTGCAGCCCGCCAGAAAGAGCAATCAGGGGTTTCCATACGTTCTTGATCTCAACGCTTGGTTGACTAAAGGCGTTATTGGCTTCGATGTAGGCGGCCTCTTTGAACTTTCGTTTGAACCAATGCTCCTCTCTATGTAGAACACTTGCGTCGTCCCATAGAACTCGATGGTGCTCAGTCCAGGCGTGGTCAGCGATTCCCGATTTTGATGTTTTTCCACGTTGAGTCCATTTCTTGTGCTCATCCAATTTTACCGATAAGGCATCTCCGCATTCACATGGAACTTCATAAATGCAATTCTTACTGATTTCATTTTTGTTGTCAGGTTTGGTCTTGGTCAGGAAACTCCGTAAAGTACTGCCGGATTGGAAGCAGCTCTTGATGTTGTACTTGTTTCCGATCCTTCTGATCTTCTCGCAGACACCTCTGATGTACTGAAGGCAGATCACTGTGCTTTGTTGTTGCTCTTCAGATGTCTTCGTTCTGCGGAGTTGTTTCAATACTTCTTCTAGGAGTTTCTTGGGATATCCATTCCGGTGGAGGTCCTTTCTGATGTGGTTTAATTCGGCATCTAGTGACTCCACGTCGTTGCATATGTGCGTGGCTCTCTCCACCAATGTTCTCACGATCCCTCTCTTCGTCGAACTCGGATGGTTGGAGCTGTAACTGAGGTATTGCCCCGTATGTGTCTTTTTTCTGTAGACGGAGGTGCGGATTTCATTGCCTATTCTCTCAACGTTCACATCGAGGAAGGGTAAGGCACTGTTGGTTTCCATTTCCATCGTGAATTTGATCGAATCCCTGATTCTGTTAATTTTTGAGAAGAAATCCTGGAGATGTTTGTCTTCGTGATTCCATATAATGAAGGTGTCATCCACGTACCTCAACCACAGCTTCGGTTTGTATTCTGCCTCCCGTATAGCCAATTCCTCGAACCACTCCATGTATATGTTGGCGATGATTGGAGAAAGGGAAGATCCCATCGGAAGTCCGTCGACTTGAGAGGAGAATCGGTCCTTTTCCTGGAAATATGAGTTCTGTAGGCAGCACTGCAGTAATTCCAATATTGCGTGGGTAGGAAGGTCAGTCCTCTCGTGCAGCTGGTCATCCTCTTCGAGTTTCCTTTTGATGATGCTGAGAGATTCCTCTATAGGGACATTGGTGTGAAGGCTCTCCACGTCGAAGCTGATGAAACGATCTTCTGGTCCAAGTCCAACATCTGTGATGGTGTCAACGAAGTGCTTGGAATTCTTGACGTATGAACTGCTATTCCCTTGTAAGGGTTGTAGTATCGGTAGGAGGTATTTCGATAACTTGTAGGTTGGTGAGTTCCGTGAGCTGGTGATCGGTCTCAGTGGCATGTCTGGTTTGTGGATTTTCGGAAGCCCGTAGAGATGCGGTGGTTTGCTGTAGTGTGGCGTTAGATGTGATCGTTCGTTGTCTGGAATAAAGTGTTTGAATTCCTTCAGAGTGTTGTAGATCTTCCTTACTATAGTGGGTGTCGGATCCTTCTTCAAGAGTTTATAGTTCCCTGTGTGGAGTAACGACTCTATCTTGTCATCATATGTTGTGGTGTCCATGATAACCGTGGCGTTTCCTTTATCGGCTGGAAGAATCTTTATGGATGAATCCTTTTGTAGAATTTTTGGGGCCCTCTGTTCCCCTGCAGTGATGTTACTCCGGGGATTCCTCTCCTTCTCGAGTGTCTCTCTCACTTTCCATCTGAACTCTTCTGCCTGGATGGGATTCATTCTGCTGCTGGTTGACTCTACAGAGCTTACAATGTCCAGGATAGGTATTGTTTTAGGTGCAACTGCAAAGTTCAATCCCTTTTCCAGCAGGACTCCTCTACTCCTGTAAGTGGTTTAGTTGGAATTTAAGGTTTTGGAGACCATGTTCTACCTGCTATTCGATTCCATTTCTTCTGATGCCTCCTCGCTTGTTCCTGGCGGATTCTCGCGCATCTATTTTCAATTTTGGCAAATATGGGTTGATTGTCCTCCTCTGAGGTGTACTCTCTGATTTCTTGGATTCTAGCAGTGGCATCCTGTAGCAGCATCTCTTTCTTCCAACGGTGATAGTTGATCTGCGACCTGATTAGTGCGTGACTGGCCCGCTCAATGATGCGTTGTGCTCGTTCCCCGGGAATAGGTGACTTTACCTGGAAACCGTCTGGGATGATGTTGTTGTCTCTGGCTCTTCGTAGGAACTGGATGTGAGTTTCCTCCTTGGTGAGTTTTATCATAGTCCTTTCGTAGCCTCTGAATTTGTCGCTGATGCCGGGTCCGTACCAGGTTTCCAACGTTTGTTTGAAGGTTGTAGACGATATGGTAACTTGATTACTATCTTTCGGACGTCCATCGGCTTAATGTATTTAAAAGGTTTTCACGACGTTTCGAATGCTTGTATCTGCAATCGTCTTCAGGTGAATACCGACAAGTTTGGGTACTACTTACCAATGTATATGACTGTCGGCGCAATGATGCGTGCAATTCCGCCATGTGCAGCGGTGCGTGTAATTTCGCGCGGTGTGGTGGTGCGTGGAGTTTCGCGCCTCTGCAGCACGCCAGAAAGAGCAATCAGGGGTTTCCATACGTTCTTGATCTCAACGCTTGGTTGACTAAAGGCGTTATTGGCTTCGATGTAGGCGGCCTCTTTGAACTTTCGTTTGAACCAATGCTCCTCTCTATGTAGAACACTTGCGTCGTCCCATAGAACTCGATGGTGCTCAGTCCAGGCGTGGTCAGCGATTCCCGATTTTGATGTTTCTCCACGTTGAGTCCATTTCTTGTGCTCATCCAATCTTACCGATAACGGTCTCTTTGTCTCTCCAATGTAGGAATCTCCACATTCACATGGAACTTCATAAATGCAATTCTTACTGATTTCATTTTTGTTGTCAGGTTTGGTCTTGGTCAGGAAACTCCGTAAAGTACTGCCGGATTGAAAGCAGCTCTTGATGTTGAACTTGTTTCCGATCCTTCTGATCTTCTCGGAGACACCTCTGATGTACGGAAGGCAGATCACTGTGCTTTGTTGTTGCTCTTCAGATGTCTTCGTTCTCTGGAGTTGTTTCAATACTTCTTCTAGGAGTTTCTTGGGATATCCATTCCAGTGAAGGTCCTCTCTGATGTGGTTTAATTCGGCATCTAGTGACTCCACGTCGTTGCATATGTGCGTCGCTCTCTCTACCAATGTTCTCACGATCCCTCTCTTCGTCGAACTCGGATGGTTGGAGCTGTAACTGAGGTACTGCCCCGTATGTGTCTTCTTTCTGTAGACGGAGGTGCGGATTTCATCGCCTATTCTCTCAACGTTCACATCGAGGAAGGGTAAGGCACTGTTGGTTTCCATTTCCATCGTGAATTTGATCGAATCCCTGATTCTGTCAATTTTTGAGAAGAAATCCAGATACAAGCATTCGAAACGTCGTAAAAACCTTTTAAATACATTAAGACGATGGACGTCCGAAACGATAGTAATCAAGTTACAACATCGTCTACAACCTTCAAACAAACATGTGAGAATGCTCACAAGTTTCACTCCAATCAAGATGATTTCTTATTCTCACGACAGGTATTGAAATTTTTTTTATAATTGTACATCAAATTTATATCATATACATTTCAGATTAGCACTGAAGATGGCCATAGGCCGAAAGCGCTTTGCCTAAATATACAGAATTTTACACAAAATACAGAACTTCAATTTTCGATTTGGAATCGTCGTGTACACAGCAGTAGTAAATTTTCGGAAAGTTATTCCCCTCTTATTCCAATATGAACGCATTCCTTGGTTCCTGTCTATTTATATGATCTTAAAATGAATTTAACGCATGTGTTCCGGTTCCAGATGCCGAAAAAAAATACATTTTTGGAATATTTCAATAGGCTTCAGGGTAAGATTCATCAGTAAGTTTCTAGAAGATATTAATCAAAAAGAAAGAAAATGGAAATCCCATAGCCATGCCAAACTCCTGTTTTCCACAACATTATATCGGACTCCTTTGGATTTTTTAACACATTTTTTGCCCTGAAATTTATAAGTGTATAATTTTGAACGGAGTTCGACGAAATCTGTCATGATGCACACGTTCGCTTCATCTTTCATCAGCCCTGCGGAATACCGTTCGAATTTTCGCATGGGTAGTTTCCAAGTTTTCCCCGAATAATTCTCTTTATACATCATCGCATTCAATTTCGTATATGAGAGAATCCGTATCCGTGTACATCAACTTACACTTATTGGTCTCAAATTTTTTCAGCATGAATTCATAGTGGAAATCGTAAACACAAATCTTGGAAATATCTAGAATAGCCATACCAATATAGAGGGTTTCATTGAATAGCAGTTCAGACTTGTTCATTTAGATAGCCATCAAGTTTTCATCGAAAATGTTTCGATTTTAGAATTTTGGGCTACTTATTAGATTTTTCGCCCCAAATCTGCCCTCCCATTTATCAACCATTTTCACCATTCTCTGCTTCCCGATGTTTTCCAAGGTCTTTCCGAAAATACTGTTCATGGCCAATTTATAGTTATTTTTTCCGATGTGGTTGTAGCTTGGGCGCGTAATTTCGTGTTCAATTCAATGTAGGGTTGCAGCCATGCCGATTGTTTGAACTGCAATACTCTGTGAATTTTTCTGAGAATAAGACCGTTTTCCAAAGCTCGTTCTAATATACGACATAGTTTTCTTTGTTGTACAGGGTGGTCAGTAAATCAGGGATTTCTGAACCTGGAGGAGTTCGATGTTCTGCACTAAGTGGAAAATCTTTGTGATCGACGTCCATTCCTTCAGGGTATTCCAGGTCGACTTCAAGGATAAACCCTGTATCAGAAGTATCCGACACCTCCAGAACGTTCAAAGAATCGAAATTTTCGATCCATTTGGACGCTCCAGAGGGTGAATACTCCCTCATGGCCCATCCATAGAGGTTGTTCACGTCCTAGTATAATAAATATTTGGAGGGTTGTTGAGGATCATACCTCTTTCCCATATATTTATTATTAGCTTGAGAGAAGGTTACAACACTCACTTATACCGCCCCGAATCCCTTTTTCTACAAACAAAAGTATGTCAACATCTTTGATAATCTTCAACTTACATTTTGTATACTTTAACATGCATGACCACGAATAGCCAGGCATGGTATAGTACCAAGCGGGGTCGAGTCCATAAGTGTCGTGACCCAATTGCCGGAAATTCTCAAAGACATCACATAACAGAAGAATATCGGTTTTCATGTATAAGTCAGAGTAGTCGCTCAGTGTTGCCAAATCGAACGATTGCCACATCTTCTGGGCATGTTGCTATTCATGCTCGGAGATGTACATAATTTCAGGAGTTCTATTTTTGTTTTCACACCCATCATTGTTCTATGAGTTGTCATTTTCTCAGTTGGTTTTCACAATTCCTCGAGTTTTATTTTCCGGAAGATTTGTGAAAAGTCATCGAAACTCACCCAAAGGTAATGTGATGGATTTATATACTTCTAGGTTCTTTATAAAATAAGGGGTATTTCTTTTGCAACTGTCTGTGTTTCCAGATACAGGTGTTGGGATGCGAAGGAGATATCTGACAAGTTTTCGACAGGGGGATCCAAAGGAACTCATTGAAGGTCTCAAGGATGTATTGGGTTTGTTGATTTTTGGTAGACCATAGAAATGAGAAGGTTTACTGTGGTGTGAGACAAGTTGTAAGCGTTCTGTTTTCGAAAGAATATTTTCTTAGGTTTTGCTAGTAGGTACTGAATACTTTTTGTTCTATTCATTTGGTTGGATTTTGTATATGTTATGAAGTGTTCGAGATTAACTGTGTTTCCATATTCGACTGTTCAGCTGGAAGTTTCTCCATTGTATCATCTGACACAAAAGATTTGATTGCATATCTCCCGTATTTATTCAAATTACCTAAAGGAAGTTTGTGTGAGTGAGTGTGTTCTCGAATTGAGATCTGTGATCACCAGCTTCTTCCGGTGGTGAAATTTGACCTGTTGCCTCTATGGCAGTGACCATTTCTAGTACTACCCAAGGAGCACTAGTGAAGATCCACTTGCTATCACAATCGTTTCATTTGTAGTTGATTCAAAACAGTTTTGTCTACAAAAGTTTGATTGTTTTGTATATTTGTTGAGTATCGATGTTGTTTTTTTTCCGGTGATTTTTGGAATTTATCCTTCAGAAAAATTATTCATATGAAAAACGGAGGAGGTGGGGGTAGGTAAGCGTGCTTTCTCATCCTTAGTATATATAATGAATATATTATGTTCTCTGAATAGTTGTACTAACCGAATAATTACTCATATGTGAGTTTTTCCGGATTTCGAGCTTTCATTTTCATTCATATTCAGTTTCTTGGTATCTTTCCGAGAACTGGCTACATGATCCGGAACGTGGCGGCGTCCTCCACAAACGTGGTGGGAACCTTCACCTACAATATCTCTGAAAATGGCCGCTACTACCACATCTGAAACAGTTTTCTCTCAACTCTCTGAACGATCCCGTCTTCGTAGGTCAGTAGGAACGTGGGAATCTTCTTCCAGGTGATGACAATCGTGGAGGATCCCTCATCCCGCAATATATGTATCGCTCCTACCACATCTGAAACTATTTCCCCTTGATTGGTTATTAGCGCTTTTATTCCGGAAACCCAGTTTTGATATTCTGTACATCTGTGTCATACGGTTACTCAGTTTCTCTCCCTGAAGTGGTTTTTCAATAGATACCTCTCTCTTTCTTTGGCTTGGCTTCCATTTCCAGGGAATGGACCGAAGCTTCACCGCATTATTCAACGTGTGTTAACCCTCAACTTGGCAAACGTTTATCTCATGTTGAAAAGATATGATTTTTGGTTTTCATATAAAAAATGTGCATCAGCTGATATTTTTTTGTGGTTATTGATTTTCAAGAGTAAAAATGTATACAAGTATCTGTGAGAATACACTGCCAAGATTTGGTAATCAAATGGAACTGTGGCTATTTGCTATATTCATTTTTTATGTATGACTACGCATAACTCTCTACAGTGTAGTCCGATTTCGATGATGATTTTTTGAATGGATAATGTATACATCAAATTGAAATTAATCGAATTTGAAAAAAAAAAACATTCCTAAGGGTAGGAAAATGGACGATGATTGGACGAGTTCACCGACTGGATTTTTACTTGTTATCCGATTCTACCACGCATAACTTTGTACTGAGTTATCCGATTCAGATGTTTTTCTTATTGTATAGAACATGCTTCGAAGTTGGTACCATTTGAATTTGAAAAAAAATTACACCCGTCAGGGTAGAAAATAGGGGATGATTTATTGATATAACACTTTTGAGCCGATTCTGTTGAAACGTGGCACACATATGTAGTTCTGATGACACTACAACATAATGAAGGCCCGAAGTTATTCTGGTAATGGGAACAGAAGACAGTCGAAAGATCTCTTCAACGGTTCACAGCAACTACCTCGTGTTTGGGGAAATATGTACATATATTCAAATTCTTTTTTTTTTCAAATTCAAATGATAATCAACTGATACAGTGAATGATTCGTAATTATATATATATATATATATATATATAATTTTCCAGAAATTGGCATACAAGTGCCTGTATTGTGCTCTTTCACTTATTCATGGAAGAAAGTTGAAAAGTACAATAATTTTATGATAGAACTGATAAGTGAATGGGTACATTATTATAGAGATCAAGTAAATTGTAATACTAATACTAGATAGATTTAATAAGTGGATGTCGGGATGTCGGGATGTTGGGAAGAAACGGCAATTGTTTTCCTCAAAAAAATGGTATTAATTTTCGGATTCTCGATTAGATACTGTTCAAGGGTGGTTTTAAGTTTATTGATGTTGTTGATATTCTTCAGGATTGTTGGAAGGATGTTATATAGTTCAGGACCGAAGAAAAGAACAAATCTCTGCGTATTGCTCTTTCTGTAAATTGGAAATTGGATGTCTGATTTTTCTGAGAATCTTGTGAGCCTGGGTGTGGTTGTTCTATGTCTGTTAATATTTGTTAACATCTATATTAAGCACTGATAACTGTACAGGCATATTACGTAAGTACTTTCACTCCTTGGTAAAGTTTTCCTTTCGAGAAACGCCAGTTTTTGTTCAATATTATTTCTAGTAACGAGTTTTGTACCATTTGCAGAAGATTCAACGTATTGTTGAAAGTACCTCCCCATACTACGATACAATACCGAATAATTGACTCTGCTAAATAGTTAAACACTGTGATCAAATCGTTTTACAGATAATATTTCGGGGGATATAGAATTTATGCAAGAGAAGTCTAATTCTTTTCATGACATGGGCCACGTTTTCGTTCCATCTCAAGTGGTGATAGATGACTACACCCAAACATTTCATGGATGCAGTTTTAAAGATGGTTGGACACTTACAGAATAACAGGTCTGTGAAACTGGATTTATGTAGTTTTAATTCAATATATTAATACATGTCCTGACTAACTTACTAACTGATTGACTGATATACAATCAACGCCCATAACAAACCGCTGGATCTTGAATTTTGACAGCATATTTTTTTGATATTCCAGCTCTAAAAGGGTGAAAAAGAGGGTGGGAAGGGGGGTCAAAGTGAAAGTTTTAAAATTATAGTCATGGAAATTAGTATTTGGGCTCTTCTATAGTTTGATTTGAAGTTGGAATCACGAAAATTGGTATTTGAAGGTCTTTGTTGAAAATCAGGAATACGTGTTTCGATGTTCTTGGAAATTCGTCCACTAAAGGGGTGAAATGGGGGTCAAATTGGGACTGGAAGTTTACAAAAAAAGTAAGTAACGACCATGCAACTATTGATTTGCTATTTTGATACACAGTTTTGTTTCGGAAATACCATATAAAATACAACCCACAAAGAACTAAATAAAACAATAATCTTACCAACTCGTTGCAACTTTGAAATAACGGGGGGAATAGTCAACCTTATTCAACAATTAAATCGACAAAAACTTGTGACATATTTTCAATATTTCTGGTTTCAATAATTCCAATTCGCAAGGTGGCTACACATTATTCCTTGAAATAAAATAAACACTCTCTTGGTACTTGCGACATTAAAAGTTGGATAATAATTATCAAGTTTTCAGATTCGGTAATGTATTACGTGAGGCAAGAAGTAAATATCACACAGCGGTTTTCTCCCGCGAATAAATTAAAAGTTTTTCCGTAGAATTGTATATTTGAAGATACGGAAGAAGGTTCAGTAGTTAGAGTTGGAATTCAGTTCCAGATACTACAAAATATACGTAATTACTTCCCTAACTTAAATGATAAAGATAATTTCCGCTCATTTACATGTTCTCAAATAACTTCTAGAATTACTGTGACAGTTTGTTTGAGCAAACCATTATGATTTCACTAATTCCTTTAATTATTATAATTAAACAATGATCAACCAGTGAGGCATATCAATCGATGTCTTTGTTTCATCCACTAAGGATGTAATGGGACTCCTACCATATGGATGCTCGGTGGAATGGTATTCCACAGATTATTGAATGCAGTAGTTTTATGTTTTTCCGTATGACTTCATTGTTCGAAAGGAAATGATATCTATTATTTTATGTGTATGTCAAAATAAAATATTAGATGAATAAATAAATGATGGAATATGCGGAGACAAATGGTGTGCCAACAAATCATATTGTACTTTATGAAAATATTACGTTTTGAGAGGTATAGAGTTCAGAGTTCCTGGAAATAATTGGCGAAATTGAATAAAAAAATCCTCAATTGATAACTCCCAAATATAACTCAAATCAGTGATAATTAGGGTGGCTGACAGTAATCCAGTTCAACTTCAACTAAGTTAACAATTCAATTCACTCAATATTCTACTTTTTCTGAATCAGTCGCTTCATCTCACCACATTATTCCTGACATTTGTTTGCTGGTGGAAAATTCTCATGCTGACATTCTCGATTGGATATTGAATAGAAATATTTTTCTGTGAATTGAAAAATTCACGATAAAGATTAAGTTACTTCATGTGAATGTCTATCAGAAAACAACTACTTTCCCGGCTAATGCCACGCTGGACATTGAACTACATATGATAGATATTCTGAACGCAAAGAAAAATTGTGAAATTGAAAATTTGCATTTTTATTCAGATAGTGATTTGATTTTTTATTCCAGTCTCAATTGACAACTCATATAAATGAATGAGGCGAAGAAGAATGTTTTCCAAAAGAGAGTACTCACCAGAAATCATTTGTAACATTGACGCAAGAGAGGCATCGCATTCGCTAGGTCCTCAATACATTTTTTCGACGAAAATCGATTTGACGCTTCCACGATCATCAGAAAGACCGGAAGAAATGGAAAACACATTTTCTAAAAGCAATCTCACTTTGCAAAGATGGAAAAAAGTTATAAACATTTCTTTTGGAGACACACTTTGAAATTAGTGTTTTTGTCAGGTTTCGAAGTGTCTCTCCAAAAGAAATGTTCCGAACTTTTTTCCACCTTTGCAAAATTAGATTGTTCCTAGAAAATGTGTTTACCATTTCTTCCGGTCTTGCTGATAATCGTGAAAGCCTGAAATAGATTTTCGTCCACTTCTAGTAACAATGGACTACTATCGCCAAAAATTAATTATCTCCGACCCAAAGAATAACCACAGACCAATTTTGAATAGAAACGCCCCAAAATCACGAAACTTCGTCCGCCATTTTTTTTTTCAGTAACAAAAATTTTATAATAGATTGTCACCGGAATCATGAACACCTGCCAAAGTTAATAGGATGACAAGAAGGGGATCAAAATTCATTTGAAAAATTCCACCCGAACGTACAAATCGAGAAATAAATAATAATCACAAAGAAACAAACAAGGCAAGGTATATAAGAGCTTGTGAAAATATCAGCGTTTTGCAAAAAACACAATTTTTGAAATATTGAATAAATTAACTGGCAAAGAGGTGAACTACCCTCAGAAGGAAGTTCAGAAATATTATTTCCCTGGGGTCTATTATCAGTCAGGAACAGCTTCGTTATATTATACACTTCGAACCTCCGGACCCCGTCAATGATTGTTGATTTTTATTAATCGTTCCCCAAATTCCCCTCCATGATACGATTATGAATAACCTCCGAATCCAAAACTTTCATTTTCTATATCATGCTACTTCTAAAGACGTTATCAAAATCACATTCCTATTTCATCCAAGTATAGTAGGCCCTCGATGAATGAAATTTACAATGGCGCTCTCTATGCGAAAACAACTGGACTAAGAATGTTGGTAAAGTAGGCACTATTTCTCGCTATGTGTTCGAATTTGCCTATTCGCCGCCTACTTCGTATTCCGAATTAATGTCCCAAACGAAATTGTGTGAAGATTGGCTTTTAATCGTAAGTTGAACTATTTTCATGGGTCTTCCGTTTGAAATAAAAAAGAAGCATGTATCAACTTATTTCCTACAATTTCCGACAAAGAAATATCAATTCTCGAAAAAAATTCAATCTCAATATTTTCAATTAGTACTTACTCTAATCCTTTCTGAGTTCTCCTGCTAAATTTGAGTTCACAAAGTGTAACCGTTTCTCGATGCAACTTGAAATAAAAATACACTACATTGAACGCCCACCTTTATATTTCGAACGGTCTGAAGATTTTTATTATTCACTTTAAACGTTTCGTCGGTCTGTCTGTTAAATTCGGTTTCTTCGTATCAAACAAGTTTGGTTCACTAGCTTTCTAAGCTCGACTTTTGTCTGGATACTATTTCACTTAGATTCGAGGCTCGATTATAATTCACTCTACTTTCGCTAGATCACTTTTTGAGCGTTACTTTGACTGTGAATTACTTCATGTTTTCCGAGGCACGTATGAAAACTACCACTCAACTCAGACTGACTGGATTGACTTCTTAGGAGAGACTGACTTTTCTAGTTATTTTCCGCCAATTTAAATCGAATGCTTATTAACTTTTTTTTAGAGTAGGTACTTCCGCCGTGTCAGAGCTCGACTTGAATTACTGATATCGGATGAAGTCATCAACTTTGTGGCAGCGAAACGTTTTTTCTCAAAGTGCTGCCAATTTATCTTTATTATTGATTAGTTATTTTCTGGGGTGATTTCTACATGACGGTAAATGGGGTCCCATAATATTTGTGGGTGGTCGATTTATTTTTTTATTTTCAATGAGTCATAATTTAACATTCTTTTCGTCAGTTCATAGGTAGAGAATTCCTTCCTAAGATTCGGGGCACCACACACACTTAAATGACCACACTGTATATAGATATATAAACTCTTGATCGGTGAAGATAGAACAACATTTATTGAAAGTCTTGTTGTGATGACGGGACCAATAGGTAGTATTTCTATTGAAATCTACATAAAAAACTCGCATAAGGTACATCCAAAAAGTATTTAATACTAGTAATGGAATATTTCATAAACGTAATTATTTTGACACTATATAGTACCTATATGATACCCATCAATCCATTTTGTTCGTCTAATGAAAAAGAAGCTACACTGTGTATATTTGGAAAGAGCCTACCCTCCCTGTATATATTTAGATCGGAATCATATCAATTTGAGGAGATTCATATTTCCGCGAACACACGTATAATGTATAATGAATCGATGATAATTTCCACTGGATCTAATGGAAATCGATAATACTCCAACTTCAGAAATTGATAGAATTAGCAGAATTGCAGTGAATAATATCAATATTTCCAGAAGAAAAAGCAGACAATAACTATATATTACTAACAAGTGAAATAACATTCGAACATGACATTTATATAAATAATAACAAGAGATAAAACACAGGGTGATGAATTGCTCTCCCCAACACGCCCCCTCAATTCAGCATGACGAAATCAGCACTGAAAACACCCAAACTTGACCTCATCTTCATAAACTGATCCAATGCTAGAGCCTTTGTCAATATGTCCGCTTACTTAATGTCGATTCCTTTGGAATTGTATAAGTCTCGAACAAAATTGTACTTTACATCCACATGTTTCAGTCGACGATGCTCCCATTTCTTTAGAAGATGTATGCAGGACTGATTGTCCTCATACATAGTTATGGGCCTGGAACACTGAGCACCCATATCAGAAAGTATGCCCTTTAGCCAAAGAACTTCTGCTGCTTCGCTTGCAAATGCAACATATTCCGCTTCCTTGGAAGATAAAGCAACAGTTTTTTGCTCTCTTGTGACCCAGCAAATTGTCCCTCCATATACTTCGAGGAGAAATCCGCTTGTAGATTGTCGATCTGCATCTCCAGCCCAATCCGAGTCTGCATATCCGCTTAATGCAACATCCACATTCTTGGGGAAGAACAATCCATAGTTAACTGTTCCTTTCAGGTACTTCAATATACGTTTCAATCCTTCCAGTTTGTTCAGTTCCATTGCTTTGGAATCTGCTAAAGTAGTTCACAGCTGAACTCAAGTCTGGTCTTGTATTCAACATAAATCATTAAAAACCAATTTCGATATGGCTTCTTTTCCACAATAGAGTCTCCTTGGACTGCACCATTCGTCAGTTCTTTAGTTGAAGTTACCATGGGAGTCTTGGTGGGATTGCAGTTTTCCATCATGAAACGTTTCAGTACATTTTGGATGTAGTTGGATTGAATTAGGAATATTCCATTTGGAACTCGTTGAATTTTTATACCCAAGAAATACTTCAGCTCTCCAAGATTTTTCATACGGAATTCCTCCGTCAGCTTTGTTTTTATTCTGTTGAGTTCCATTTCACTTTTTCCTGACAAGATGATGGCATCGACATACAATAAAAGTGAGGTTTCTGTTTCTCTTCCAGTTCTAATGTAGAGGCATTTGTCATATTCAGATTGCTCTAAACCAATGCTCTTCACATATCTATCGAATCGCTGGTTCCAAGCTCTTGGTGCTTGTTTGAGACCATAAATAGACTTGTTGAGTTTACATACAATATTAGTTCCTTTTTTCAATGAATCCTTGGGGTTGTTTCATATAAATCTCTTCATCAATACTTCCATGAAGAAATGCATTTTTTACGTCCATTTGTAAAGCAAAGAGATTTTCCTTGTTTATCACTGACAGTAGGGTTCTCAGAGTTGTTAGTCTAGCCACTAGAGCATAAGTATCAGTATAATCGAATCCTTGTTTTTGGGCACACCTTTCAACTACCAATCTTGCCTTGTATCTTTCCACGTTGCCTTCTCCATTATGCTTGACTTTCAATACCCATTTACAATCGATTGCTTTCCTCCCTTCAGGCAGATGTGTGAGAATCCATGTATGATTTTCCTTCAAAGATTCAATTTCATCTTGTACAGCTCCATACTTCTGTTTCCTGTCGTCTTTGTTCTGAATATCATCGAAGTCTTCTGACACATCATCTATGAAAGGGTCTGCATTCAATGCTAATTCACTGTAGTCTTCAAGATATTTCGGTTTCACTGATAATCGGGAACTTCGTCGAAGTGTTCTTTCTTCTCGTTCATTTTCCTGGACGTTTTCATTACTTGATCCACCATTTTCATTTTCCTTGAACGATTCACTTCATCAATAGTTCCATTATCATAAAAATCTGAATTTTCGAAAACAACTTCTCTTTATCGAAAATTACATCTTTTCCAAAAATGAGTTTATCGTCTTCTGGGCACCACAAACGATATCCATTAGGGCAGTAACCGACCAGGAAACATTTTTCAGATCTAGTGTCGAATTTTCCACTATTGAGTTCTTTTGGAATACAAAGATATGAAACGCATCCAAAAACTCTCAGCTTTCTCAAGTTGGGTGTTTCTTCAAACCACATTTCAGCAGGTACGTTGTTTACCAAGGCATTGGTTGGACTTGATTAAATGAACTGATGTCATAACAGCTTCGCTCCAAAATGTTTTGTTCAACTTAGAATTCAGCAACATGCATCTACTCTTTTCCATGATTGTGCGGTTCATACGTTCTGCGACTCCATTCTGCTGCGGTGTGTATCTGATTGTGAATTCATACTGTATTCCACGTTCTTCAAAATATTCCTTCATCTCATTGGATATGTATTCTCTTCCATTGTCACATCTGAATCGACTCAGCTTCAGGTTGAAATGAGCTGTTGCCATTTTTTCATAAATTTTAAAATATTGAAATACTTCGGATTTGCATTTTAAGGTATGAACTGCAGTGAAATGTGTGTAGTCAGAACGTGAGATCATATTTCTTTCCATCATAAGACACTGGAGATACTGGACCAGAAAAATCGCTATGAACTAGCTGCAAGGGCCTTTTTGCGCGAGTTCTTCCACAGTTGTGCGGTTGACGATTTGTTATCCTTCACCACAATACTGACATATTGACATTTTTGTAGTACTGGGGCTAATATCGATATCTTCCACCATTTTGGACAATTTATTCAGTCCTTCATTGCTTATATGACCCATTCGCCGATGCCACAATTCATTGACTCCACTTGTAGAACATACGTTAGCATTTTCAGGTTCCGGAATTATTTCAAAATCGAGTTCATATAATTTTTGTTTTCGTATCGCTTCTGCAACAGATTTTCCATTTTTCGAAATGACTCCTTTTCCATCTTTGAATTTGATCTCGAAACCATTCATTTCCAGTTTTCTTACAGACAGAAGATTGAATTCTAGTCCAGGAACATACAATACTGTCTTTATATTGATAAGTCGCGACTTCCCTAGAATATAGGTCTTCACATTGACACTTCCGGTTTTTCTGACTAACAGGGTTTCTCCGTTCTTTGCACTTTTTATTTTCATAGGTTCGTCCAGTTCTTTTATATTGTTCAAAAATGTTTCTTCATTGACCATATGTTCCGTTGCACCCGAGTCCAAATACCAACTCATAATTTGTCCACTGATAGTTGCAGGAAAACAGAAGTTGTCCTCTTCATTTGAACCCTCTGCTGCAATATGAGCTGATTTTGAACTAGATTTCCGATGAACATTATGTTGGTTAAATTTCCGATTTCTGCACTCGCTCCGTTTATGACCATTGAGCCCACATTGATAACATCTGAATGGAAAAATCTTTCCTTTTTCGAATTCTTTCGAAGAACTGGGATTCATATTTCGGCTGACTGGTGCGGTAAAGGCTGCCGAAGACTAAAAATCATATTTGTATTTTCTCGTTGTTCCCTTTCTTTTCGATTCTTCATCTAATAGTCGATTTTTGACGAAATTTAAGCTCAAATTTTCAGATGATAATGTTTCCACGGCAGTAACTAATCTGCAGGCATGGCACACAATATCTGTATCTTCAAGAGTTGCTCCACTTGATCTCAGTTCACGAATAAGTATGTCAAATTTCAAAAAGTGATCTGACAAATTTCCTTAAGATGTGCGATATTTCATTGTTAGAAGGGATTTTCTCAATGAAAGCTGGCTTGCGATGCCTTTCCTCTCAAATGTGTCCGAAAGAACTTTCCATATGTCATGAGCAGTTTCCTTGTCTTTGATGGATTCCAGATGGCTATCAGCTACCCTTCGAATGATCTGCGACTTACATTTTTCATCTTTCTTTTGTAGATTTGCGAGTTTCTTTCCTTTATCTGTTCTATCTTCTGGCTTATCTACGCTATTCACAATAACCATGCTCGTATAGGGCTCATGCACTGGACTCAAGAGATCCGTCTCTTCCAACAGCGTTTCCATACGAAACTTCCAGTTATTGAAGTTGGTTCCTTCGAACAGGGGGATTCTATACTTCACTTCCTCGTCAGACATTTCAATAACTTTAATTCGGCTGATGAATTCTCTATTGCGATGGGTTCACTGGTCCCGTAACCTGATAGAATAAGCAGAATTGCAGTGAATAATATCAATATTTCCAGAAGAAAAAGCAGACAATAACTATATATTACTGACAAGTAAAATAACATTCGAACATGACATTTATATAAATAATAACAAGAGATAAAACACAAGGTGATGAATTGCTCTCTTCAACAGAAATGAATAACAGCAAATTAATATTCATAGCACGTCCAGAATGAACTGACACCTTCGCAAACTCATATTTTCCGCCATATTACTTCACTCATATTCCCAGAACCTACATGTAATTTCGATCTTTAACCCCAATTCCCAAATGACATGACATCCACTTTTTGTTCATATGTCTGGTTCGTTTCCAATCGCCTCTCCTGTGACGTTTTCATTATTTTTTTTTGCAATGGCCACTGTGATTTGCATTCTACAACAATGCGGCGAGTCTGTCGCGTTACGAACAAGCTACAAATCAACAAGAATGGCAGCAGTAGCGCCGATAATAAAGTACTGAAGCTGAAGACTATACAAGCAGCTGTGAATCGATACTCTGGATGCTGCTTCGACTAACAAGTTTTTCGATTTCTCAGTTCATTGAACACGGGACTTGATCAATATTTCCTATCTATGTTTTGAATTCCGTATTTGTAGACATCATTTGATGCTATATGAAACTATTAGTTGTCGATAATGAATTTCTTGTACGCCAATGGAAACTAGGTAACTCAATTTCTACGATATCAATTAGCAATCAAACCATTTGATCCCACATATTCGAATGAAACTAGGCTCATTTCCAATGCAAGAATATTCATTTCAAAAGTATATTTAACTTTTTTCAACAGTAAAAACAAAACTGTTTTTTTTTATCGGATGAATTTCTTTTTGTAACGAAATAATTTTGCCAATCAGTAATTTTACGAGAAAAACTTCGGTCTCGCGATTTTGTCAAATGTCAGTTTTTCGAGCAAAATTACTGATGGAAAAATTTTGAGTTAAAAAGAAATTTATTCTTAAAAGAAAAGCTCTAGTGCTTTTTGGCAAGATAAATTAACGACCGAATATATGAATGAACAACAACAATAATTATCTTTATTGATACAATTAAATTATTTAAATGAACAGTTATTGAATACACAATTGTTATAAATTGTTTGGTTTGGTGTACTGATTTCAAAATTTTCTTCTCTGGTATTCACACATGTAGAATATTCATTTTGATTTTTCTCACTCGAGGCTCGTAAGGAACTGATAAGATGTTCGTGATGTTCAGGATCAATTTGGAGGTAGGGTTTAATAGAAGATGATGATGAGTGTCCCGTTAACTGGGAAACTGTACTAGCACGGTTCGAATGACTGGTTATTTTATTATTTGTAATGTCGAGTCCAATTTTAGTTGCAGAATATTTGGTCCAAGTAGAAATCGTATTAATACCCAGTGGAACATTTTTGTACCAACCTTTAGAATTTTTGTTTTTCCAAAAGGGATTTGGAGTTAAAAAAAGTCGTTCAGATGTTATGTTTTCATTTCTTTTTTGTAACAGTAATTTTAACAATGCAACGGGACAAATACCTTCATCCAATTCATTTTTTGTTATCCATTTGCTGTCTGCCAATTTTTTCGACCCACCCTGTGTCGTCTTGGAAAATTTTGTATTGTATTCTTGTTGAAGTTCCATCTTGATTTTTTTTCTTCTTCAAAATGGTAAATTTCACAGTTTGCAGCTTGATTTAACCGCATATTCTTTATAATCTTCTCTTCTCTCTTCTCTCAATATATCTGCTAATTTTTGTAACGGAGTTATTTTCGACAGTTCGTAATTTCCATAAATTGTCTCCATATTGATGCTTTTGTATTGTTTGTGGATTGCGGGATTGCTTTTTCTATATTTTTTGTTATTTGTTGAGTCGAAACTTCCCCAAAACGACTCATGTTGTAATGTTTCAGTATCAATTATCAACAATACTTAAATAACTTACAGGGCGGACATAAAAGTGACGTAAGCATACTGGATGTAGACGCTTAAGAGGAACAGGCGTTTTTATCGGTGATAAAAAACGATGCACCTTTTTTATCGCTGTCAAAATGACAAAACAGTCATCTTTAAATGACACATTTCATATAGGAGTTAATTTATCATATATAATATAACAAGACCTAATATTTTGCCGGCTAAAAATGTTGGCCATATTATAATATATGGTAGCGTTGTTGCCTAGCAATAGATGTCGCTTGAGTTAGCTTCAGATTCAAATCTGATGTTTGAAATTATAATATAGTCGACCATATGAGAAATGTTCAGGAATTAATATTTTATGAGAACAACGCTCAGAGAAAATAATTTATCAACAACTTCCAGTGATTAGGAATACTGGGGCACTTTGAGGTATGTATACGTTTTTTGTAAGGGGTATTTCTATCCCGGGTTTAAAAAAGACTATGGAATCTCTCGATGATTTTATTTTAGAAAGTCGATGGGATCGCATTGAAAAAAAAAGGCTCGAGTAATGAATATACCAAGTTACTTTATTCGCCAGCAGAATGGTGATTCACGAAAATTAACAGTCAGGGGGGTAGTTCCACCCCTATTTTTTCCATATTATGGAAATTAGACGAGATCAGGTGGCATACGGAATGTCAAGTAATCAGACATATTGATATGGATACTAAAATACAAGAGACTAATGCGATTCAACAGTCGGTTTTACCCCCTACACTTCACATACAATATTCTATAAATTTTGGAGGTAGGATGCGATCAGTTGTAATACAATATATCTGGCAACGAATATAATTACTTTCAACACTACCAGTCAGGGTGGTGGTTTCATCCCCAACTTTCCCATTACAATACACCTCAGTATCATAAAACTAGACGAGATAGATGAAATATGAAGTGTCATGTAATTAGAAGTAATGATATTGTCACTTTCCCAAAACAATACTCTCCATCATTAGAAAACTGGACGAGATCAGATGAAATATAAAGTGTCATGTGATCTGAAGTACTGATACTGTCACTGTCACTATTTTGAAAAGAAGATGAGATCAGGCAGCGAATGTCATTCCAACACCAAGGCCATGTAAATCAACACTGAGGGTGGTGGTTTCATCCCCAACCTTTCCATTACAATACACTCCATTATTATACAACCAGACGAGATCAGATGAAATATGAAGTGTTATGTGATTCAAAGTAATAATATCGTCACTGCAAGCACAGTGACAAATGCAATTCAACCGTCGAGAGGGTAGTTTGAATTCCCCAACTTCTCAATACAATATTGTAAGTAAACCGAGATCAGGCAGCGACTATCATTATATACAACACTACCAGAATAGCGTTCCAGGAAATTCAACACTCAGGGTGGTGGTTTCACCCCCAACCTTTCCATTACAATACACTCCATTACTATAAAACCAGACGGTATCAGATGGAATATGATGTGTTATGTGATTAGAAGTAATTATATTGTCACTAAAAGCATAGCGACAAATGCGATTCAACCGTCGAGAGGGTAGTTTAAATTTCCCAACTTCTCAATACAAAATTCCCTATATTTTGGAAATTAGATATCAGGCAGTGAATAGCATTATATCCAACACTATCAGAATAGCAATCCAGGCAAATCAACAATAGGGTGGTGGTTTCACCCCAACTTTTCCAATACAATACACTCCATTACTATGAAATCAGATGGGATCAGATGAAATATGAAGTGTCATGTGATTAGGAGTAATAATATTGTTACTGCAAGCATAGCGACACATACGATTCAACCGTCGAGAGGGTGGTTAAACCCCCCAACTTCCCAATACAACATTCTCTATATTTTGAAAAGTAGATGAGATCAAATGAAATATGCCTCTGTCAACGAATATCATTATTTCATTCACCAGCGAAATAGTGATCCAAGCGAATCAACAGTGAGGGTGGTCTTTCCATCCCCAACTTTCCCATAACAATACTCTCCATTATTAGAAAACTGGACGAGATCAGATGAAATATAAAGTGTCATGTGATCTGAAGTACTGATACTGTCACTGTCCCCATTTTGAAAAGTAGATGAGATCAGGCAGCGAATGTCATTATTTCCAACACTACCAGAATAGCGGTCCATGCAAATCAACACTGAGGGTGGTGGTTTCATCCCCAACATTTCCATTACAATACACTCCATTATTATTCAACCAGACGAGTTCAGATGAAATATGAAGTGTTATGTGATTCAAAGTTATAATATTTTCACTGCAAGCACAGTGACAAATGCAATTCAACCATTGAGAGGGTAGTTTAAATTCCCCAACTTCTCAATACAAAATTCCCTATATTTTGGAAATTAGATGAGATCAGGCAGTGAATAGCATTATATCCAACACTACCAGAATAGCAATCCAGGCAAATCAACAATCAGGGTGGTGGTTTCATCCCCAACTTTTCCAATACAATACACTCCATTACTATGAAATCAGATGGGATCAGATGAAATATGATGAAAATAGACCAAGTAAAAGTATACAGTCCACAACCAGTTAGATACCGAACCAAACATGTTTTCCCGGGGTGTATGAGAAAGGTTTCCTTCCATCTCTCTTCGTTTTCGTTTGACCCAGTCCCGTATGCAGCCTCACATAGCCGATTTTTTCACCCACACCGAGTAAAGGTTTTGGGCCAATATATGGAGTTGACGAGCCCCGTCCTAGCTAATGAATCAGCTTTTCCGTTGCCCTCAATGCCACAATGTCCTGTAACACACATCAGAGTCAATTTGTTCTACGAGGACTGAGTTCTTCTCGGCATTCCCATACCAGTCTTCATGTCACTTTTGGATTCGTAAGAGCCTTCAGTGACGCCTGGCTGTCTGCATATTTTGATACGTGCATTGCGCACTCCTCTCAAGATGTTTTTTTTCACGCTTGTGAGATTGCGTTCATCTCTGCTTGGAATACGGAAGTGTTCATTCCCAGTAATGTGCTCAGTTGGTAGTTCCTCCCCTCACTGAATATTCCAGCACCACTTCCTTCCTTGGTCTTGGATCCGTCTGTGTTCCAGATCATCCCTCCAAGTTTGCTCTTGATGGTGTCATTTGTCCATTCCCTTCGGTCTCTGAAGTTTGTGTCAAACAGTACCTAGGAGTTGTGTGGTTCATTGGTTTCATTTCAAGAATGTTATCTCCCACTATATCTTTAATCTTGTTGTGATCCGATCTGTTGCACGTAGGGAGGAATTGGTTTCAGATGGAATTTGTTGAGAACTGGCTCGTAGTTATTGGTTGCCGTGGGTTGATACAAGCTTTGAGGTGTACAATGATGGGAACCATGTATGCGTATCAAAGTTCTGATATGTATGGAGAATTTCTCCAGATGAAATTCAGATCAAATGAAAATCTTGTGATAAAAATGTTTCCATCTTGAGCAAAAACGGCATTTTCTGGAATAACAATATTTGCCAACATCACGTACATTTTATCCGTCTCATCGTTCCTGCAAAGAACACATAGCCAACACCCGCCATTGAAATGATGCTACTAATTATAAAAACGAATTAAATGCCACTTCTGAAAAATTACCAGTCTCATTCGAGTGGACGACAAAGTAAATAAAAACGGTTCCATTTTATTTCGATATTTATCAAAGAGAAAGCTTTGTTCGTGGGGAATGTGTAATTGTTTTTGCTCTAGGGTTCGTCCTGAATGGATGTAGATTATTTCTTGAAGAATATGTTCTAGTAGTATGTTATACATGTAAAGCAACAGTTGCTCGTAATGAAAGATAGCTAGTGGGTTAAAAACCTTGTGAAGGAGAAAATAGACGAGGAAGTAGAACAAAATCATGAACCTACAAACACAAAATACACAAAAATATGTACTAGTATATTCAACAGCAGTCATCCAGAGTTTCGATGTAAATAAATTAATCAGTCTTGCCAGTCATTGGGGGATTCTTTCACCAAATGAGAGGTGTTTTTACGTAGTTTTTTATGTTCATTCATTTTCTATGCTTTCTGAAGCTCTATATATTGACGGAGAGTTTGTTGAAGAATTCCACTCCAACTAATCCCAAACTTTCCTCAAATTGTATCAATCTGCGTTGGGTTACACTCACTGCACTAGCATTTCTTGTGAAAAATGATTTTTTTTTCAACATTTTCAAGTGATTTTCTTTCATTTCGTAGATATGGATGAAATGGAGAATAAATTCATTTCAAAGTGACAAGAACTCTTAATTTCAAATTGAACAAGAGCCTCAGAATGCGTTTCTGGCAAACAAATATCCTTTCAGAATTAGTGTAGTTATCCATAGAATCATGTCTCATGTAAGATGAAGGTGAATTTCTGAATAATCAATGTCCGTCGGTACATTCCTGTCACATAATTCCAGTGGGAAAATTAGTGTTCCAGAGAGTAATGAAGAGGTAATACCAACGAGAAGTCGGGCTTATAGCATGTCGAAAGTCTCTATCGGAGAACATGGTGGAGAAGGGGTGAACTTCTTCAATTTGCATTGATTCACAGGAAATCTGGTTTCCTCAAGAATTTAATGAAACTCCTGGGAAATAATTGGTGCCAACAAACTTGTTGAGTGCGCTTCAATGAATACACAGTGCAGACTTCCACAAGGAAATTCACTAAACATCGATTAAACGACTGCGCCATCTACTCAACAATGACTATAACAGACTAGGAATGAGATTTGCAGCCATTTCAATCAGTATATAAACTCAGCAGCCAAGCAGATGCTACAAGCCGAAAATTTTCATTCTCCTAGTGTACTGAGCATATAATCTGGGAACGGAGGCTTATTATCGGTTTTGTCTATTCCTATTTCTTCCCCCACATTTGTCTTCTTCTGGAACCGGCGTAGCATTGGTTTCGCATCAGTGTTGCATTTTTAACTGTCACCGACTTTAAATGTTCACGACAGTGACATCGACAATAGTTTACGTTACTGGAACTACAATGACGAAGATTTATTTGATGTTACACCCTAAATACATAATTCAGTTGTTCTTTAAATGCCGATAAATATTGGAAGATAGTTCAGAAATGTCACAGTTGGAATTACAATTCTTATTTTCATATATATAGGGTTATTGCTGGAAAAAGGTTTTGGGCCCAGATACGGCACCATTGTGAATAAGTATCGAAATTACAGAAAAATTCGCACTTTCTATTACAAAACTTAACAAATAGAATTTACTCCTATGGAGCTTCAAAATGAAGTTATGCCTCACAAGAGAAGGATGTTGTAAAGTCATCGATAACTCATTACCCGAAGAAGATAAGAAAGATGCTGAATGGAAAAGAAAAATTCCCAAGATTATGCTAATATTGGACTTCTATTAGAAGTAAATCAACTAAACCACATAAAATCTGAAAAAACTGCAGAAGATGCTTGAGAGAATCTTCGAAAGCATCATCAACACTCTCATATATATTGATGAGAAAGATATGCCGAATGAAGTTAGCAGAAAGTGGCAATATGGAAGAGCACATTGCTCAACTGTTAAAATATACTGAGAAATTAGAGGCACTAGGCGAAGAACTGTTTTGCGTTGTTAAATAGTTTACCATGTACACACATTTGCCATACCTTGTGGGATATCCTGTCAAAAATAGTTATTTATGTATCGAGGGCGTGAAATAGGCTTTTATGGACCGCAGCGTGTAAGTAATAGCCCGAGCGATAGCGAGGTCCATGAAAGCGAATTACGCCCGAAATACATACAAAATTTTATGCACGACCGGTTCATTTGATGTCATGTAGATAGATACCTCTTTATATCTAGAACATGATAAAAATACATCAAGGCTGCCGTGAGGATGTATATTCATATCATATAGGAAACAGAATAAATCAAGAAGTGATGGAATGAATGTTACCATGGCAACTCAGTAAATTTTTCGAAATAAGATTATATAGGCTAGTAGCCATATTTGCTGTCAATTTTTGTGATCACATATAATTTATTACTGATTTCGAAATGGATTCAAGCGACGAAGAAAGTGTGAATTGTACTCCACCAGAAATAAGTAAAGCAGCTGAGGATGCGAAATTGAGTTTATTTCCAAGTAAATCCAAGAAAATATACGACAAGGTGTATGAAGAATTCGTGAGGTGGTGCAACGGGAAAAATGTGAAAAATAAGAAATACACAGAGACTGTACTTCTTGCCTATTTTCTGGAAAAATCTGAATATTGTAAGCCCTCTACCATGTGGTCATATTATTCCATGCTGAAAGCTACTTTAAATGTACATGATCATATATATATATATATATATATATATATATATATATATATATATCAGTAGATACGCAAGATTGATAGCTTTTTTGAAACAAAAATTTGATGGTTATGAACCAAAGAAATCGAAGATTCTAAGCAGAGAAGAAATCGAGTTATGTTTGAGGGAAGCACCAGACGATTTGTATCTTATGATGGAAGTAAGTTATAATTTCATGTTTTCTCCATGTTCAGTATGTTAATCTGAGAACTTATTGTAGGTAGCACTGATTTTTGGTATTTGTGGAGCATGTCGCCGCGAAAAATTAGCAAATATCACAGTGGACGACATTTAAGATTTCGAGACATTCTTACTCATAACTATACGAGAAACCAGAACGAAGATAGATCGAGTATTCACTGCAATCGATAAAGAACAGAAATCGCCAAGTTATTTGGATATTTACAGAAAATATTCTTCCTTGCGAGATCAGAATGATCAAAAGCGGTTTTTTTATATTATAAAAATGACAAGTGTACGAGACAGGTTATCAGAAAAAATACATTCGGTCAAATACCATTCAGAATAGCCACTTACCTAGGTATTTCTAATGCGAAAGAATATACTGGTCACTGCTTCAGACGTTCCTCAGCAACTATGTTAGCAGATGCAGGCGAGGATATAATCAACATTGGAAGACATGCTGAGTGGAAGTCAACGACTGTTGCGGAAGGTTATATTGAAAGTTCAGTTGCAAATAAGCTGAAGATTGCTAAGAGAATTGTAGAAAATGATGAGCCTTCTACTGGCCATTGCAGACAATCCGAAAATATTGCTCACTACTCTGAAACACCAGATAATAACATGCATTCTCTTCAGACTTCTAGTAATGAGGAATCAGTTGAAATCAGTAACTATCTGCAACAACAGAAAACAACAAATCCAAATATTTCCATAAATAACTGTACTAATTATATTATCAATATTAAGTTATAATTCATTTTTTAAATCAATTTATGTTCATTGTTTTCGTTATATTATTGTTAATAATGTTTTGGGTTTGATTATATGATCCATCGGAATATAGATTTCTATCGATATGAGATTGTAATTCACTTTAGCGCCTGTTCACCGATTTTATCGCCCGCCGGTCGATAAAGTAGCCCGCGGGCGCTAAAGTGCTACTTTACGCCCGCAAATCCGGGCGCTATAGTGCTACTTTACGCCCGGTCGTGCATAAAAACTCATAATGCTCTACAACTCATTTGACTTATTGCATCACAATATGGGGTGGAGCCTCCAACAACAAACTCAATATCCCACAAACAACACAAAATACCTTGCTTAAAATTATTCTAAAAAATGAAAGGTTTCTCCACTGATAAACTATATCAGGAAACGAAAAAATTCAATATTGAACTACTATATACTCACCAATGTTCAAAGAGAATGTATATAAACCAAGATAAATACACACACAATAAGACTCGAATGACTAGGTCCACCACAAACTAAGATATCGAAATACAACACCTCAAAAAACATTAACACAAAGAACGTTCTTTTTCGGTCCTAAATTTTTTAACGCTATCCCAATTGACATAAAACAAATACCTATCTAACCTGGAAAAATATAAAACGGATGTTTTGAATTATCCACACAAATTTTATGATATTATGAATCCAACATCAACTTGAATTTCATCAAAAACAAATATCCTAACCGCTCAAAGAAAAAAAAATTAAAAAAAATTAAACCGACGAAAAAATCAACTGAAAAGCAGGAAATTAAAATAAACCTTCTCAGTCTTGATCATAATTGAGCTCCTAAACTAATGTCAGTAACAAATTTTGAGTCGGCGCCAAACAAACAATCATCGAAAGTCATTGTATTACTTTGGAGAAGTTATCAAAATGCCGCTGTGCAATTCGCTGCCATCATTTTACGCTTTATCTTATTCAATTGCTAGTTTGTTTGGCGCCTACTCGAAATCAGTTACTCACGTTATTTTAGGAGCTCAATTATTATTAGGACTAAGGTTTATTTAATTTTTTGCTTTCTAGTTGATTTTTTCGACGGTTTAATTTTTTGTTAAAAAGTTTTTATTTTTAAATTTTCTGTGGCTGAAATCTACTAATTACTACCTACTTAATTTTTGATTACTTCCAAAATACTCACTTACCTAGCTTACTTCACCTATCAACTGTTGAATAATATGATTATCTACTTCAACTATTTATTGTTATATAATATAAATCATTTCTGAATGTTCTGGTTAGGTGTATATGATTCAATCCTTCCATGGAATTTAATTGTTGTCACGGATGTAGGAGGATCTGTCAACGTCAACTACATATGTGTGCCAATATCCACAAGTGAAAAATCAACCCTCCCCTATTTTTACACCCATAGGGGTGGATTATATAATTCCAAATTGAAATATGATCAACTATGAGGTATACCCTATCTAATGAAAGAGAAGTAATCCAAATCGGGAAACCCACTACAAAGTTATGCCTGATAAAATCGGTTAACGGACCAAAATTCAGAGGGTGAACAATCAATATCCTTCAATTTGCTACCCTTAGGAATTTATCTTTTTATTTAAAATCAAATGAGACCAATTTCGAAGTACACCCTATCCAATGAAAACAGAATCACTGGAATTGAACTGCTCTGTGAAAAGTTATGCGTGAACATACATTAAAAAATATATACCCGTCGACTAGGGAACCTCCTAAAAATACCATTCGGTAGTATCTTTCCCTCTGTGTATAACCCATACGGAAGTAATGATTCTCCATAAACTAACACCACATGTGTATTAACAATTCATCTACCCACTATGACTATTATGTACATTCTAACTTGAAACTTCTCAGAGCGACCACAGAGCAGACAGGCAATCTTGCCTAGGCTACTGCGCTTGATCTGAATTTTTCATCCTGAAACACAATTGTATTTCTTTTTTTTGTGTACTTCATATCGAACAAATAAATTTGGAAAGTTTGGAAAAATGTCAATATGATACTTTGATAACGCCTGGAGAGTAGAAGAGACAGCGAACTTACTTTGGACTTCGTTAGATCTAAACTGATCGATGGATGGTCGAGAAAATGAAACAATCAGGAAGACAAAGAACTGGCAATGGAAGTTTTCAATTCTGGATACAGGAATAACTCAGGACGTTGTGATATTTGTCATAAGAATGACCATTTGAAGAAGGATTTCTGGAAGTACCAAAAATGTTGGTGGTTGGTTCATTGATTCTGGCGCAACTTCCCACATTGCGATTAATAGAGACTTCTTTCGTGAACTAGACACTTCCTTCAGAGAATACGGGAAAAATATTAAATATTATTCGTTCCAAAATTTAAAGCAAATCTTCTGTCAGTTCGAAAGTTTATCATAAAATGTTTTCAATTAGTCTTCAAAGACAATAACTGTATTATACTCAGAAACGGTGTTGAAGTTGGTATTCCAGATGCCATATCTTACCTTTACAAATTGAGGCAGGATGAAGAATCCGTGTCGATTGCTAGACATTCCAAACAAAACTGCATACATTCATGGCATATGAAACTAGGTCATCGTGATCATGAAGCTGTGAAAAAATAAATTGGTAACAGGAATGGAAGTTGATGAATGCCATGATTAAAATTGGTTTTCAACAAAGCAAAATAAATCAATGTTTATACATTTACGAAAAGCAATGCAAGCAATGTGATGTTCTGGTTTATGTTGATATCCTTATCATCAGTGGAACTGAGAGCATACTAATAGGCCAGTAGACATAGACATGATTTTCCCAAAATTTAATAATGATTACAAAAGTTTCAAAACTTCAGTAGAGTGGAGAGGCCTTTCATATGATATGTAGTCTGATTTTGCGACCCTTTTTTCTGAACGGGTATTGTTGAAAATCAGGATTTAATTAATTTTCACATTATTAGCGCGGAAAAAATTGCAAAAGTTCAGCAAACTTCCGAAGTTTTGATAAATAGCAATTTACATCCTCTGATAAATTTGCAACCACTCAAACAAAACGGAAATGTCTGTTTTATCTAAAAAAAATTGTTGTTACTCCTAATTTTTCTATGAAAATTCCAAAAGTTCTGCAAACTCGAAAAAATTACTGAAATAATGTTCTTGACAAGAGTTTTTATTTGCAGTCTCTTGCGTCAAACGGAAAAGATATTTTTTCATCAAATGGTTTTTTTTCATAGAATTAAGTATTGGAATTATTACAAAAGTTTCCAATAATAGTTGCAAGTGGAGATGCCTTGAGGTACAATGTTTTCATTAATTTGCAACTTTGTCTACAACACGGAAATGAGGGTAAAATCAAAAGAACAATATTTTTGTATTTGTACTCTACCAAAAACAGCAAAAGTTTTGCGAATCGGACAGACAACTCATTTCACCAATTGGTGGCAGTAAAATAATTTGCAAACTATGTTACAATGCGGAACATTGGGAATTAAAAAAATATGATTTTTTGCAACACCTGTATTATCTGAATAATAAAGATTTTCATAAACCTAATAAATGACATTCATTGTGTTACCAAGTTAAATATCGACCAAGAAGAAGCTCGTCAACGGTAGGTGAAATCATTCAATGTTGAAAGCTAACGTTTTCAATATGAATTCAAAACATCATATTACAATTAGGAAATTACATAAAAAATACTCTGAGTACGTTTGATGGAGGATCGAGAATCTCTCGACACGTTTTCATAATTTTCTTTATTCATTAATAAATGGAGGAAATATTGAGATTTAAAAAACACTCGTACAGTTGTACATTAGTACGATTAACCTACAACTGTGCTACGTCACAGTGTTTTGTTTACAGATTAATGAATGCACAGCAGTTTAGTAACATGATTTATTACCAGAATAACAAAAAGACAGTCAATTGTATTTTTATGATGAACAAATATATAACTAACCAAAAACAATGCACATTCATCTAATAGTCCTGGAGTTACAACGGAAATAGAATTGCCTTTTCCCTCTTTATTTTCAAAATTTTTAAAAATCAAAAAAATTATTTTTCTGTGTCGATTACATTTCAGTCCTCTATAGATATACAATCGATAACGTTTTGATATCCTTACTTCCATAGAGCATCGATTATTCATTTTAAAATCTCGCCTATTGCTATAAGTCTCTCGCAGTACGTAAAATATCAGTCATAATTTCAATTGCAATTTGCAGAACTTTTGCAATCATTTCAGAAGTTGTAAAAACGCAAAAAAAAATTGGTGGCTTAATAGGTTCCTTTTTTCATATGAGGTTGCATAGTTACATAGCCACTGAGACCGATGTTTTCTTTATTAGCAACCACAATAAAAACTCTTGTAATCATTTCAATGCTTGTGTGTTTTGAAAATGGGAGCGTCGATAAAAAAGTTTGATAAATGAATGATGCGTTTTTCAGAAATGGTTGCAAATGTACGTAAATATTTTCAACTTTTTATCCGTTCACTTATCCAATTTGCAGAACTTCTGTAAATTTTTTAAACAAATTACAATGAAAAACTTAAGCAAATGACAAAAAACAAGGTTCCGTAACTTTTACAAGGTTACAAAGTTAATGCATGTTGTAAAACACCATTACTATAGGTATGCCTAGTTTGCAGAACTTTTGCAATTTTCAGTGCAATAATAAAGCATGAAAACGTATTTGCAATCAAAACAATATTCCGTTCATCACAGACTTCCTTAAAATTTTATAGTTTGTTTTCATTGATGCACTAACATACCATTGAAGTTTGAAAACTTTTGCAATTAATGTTAATTGATTGTCTAGATCTACTCGCCTATGAGTGAGTGAGCCATATGTCTTCAAAATGAATTCGAATTGAGCTGTTGAGGCGATATTACTTGCTATTAGGGCATTGACGTTGAAAAGTATTCAAATGGAGATTACTCCATCAGCCAAAGAAGATATATCCAAGAAATTATTCAGACACCCAATTTTGATAATTCCAAACCATCGACTATTCCACTGAATTCTAGATATTATAAACTCAAACCTGGAGAAACACTTGAAAACAATAAAAGTTACCAGAAATTGATAGCTACTGTATGTATCTGTTAATACACGCCCAGATATTTCATCGTTTCAATTCGAGTCGAGAGGTCTCATATCAAAATCAAACTGATTGGAATGAACTATAACGAGTAGTTCGGTATCTTAAATGAACAAGACATTCCAAATTACGTCTCCGTAAAAAAGAACTGAGAGTTCTTCATTGGATATACCGTACAAATCCACCATATTTTTCACTCAGCTAAAAACTATTTGTATCAGTTTCTGAATGGAACACGATAATCGCCATTAATTTCCCCAGTTTTACAGTAATAATCGTTATTTGAGAGGATTCAGTGTCGTATTTTGAAAGCATTGTTGTTAATAACCAAGCGTCAAGTACTTTCCTCAGGTCTTCACTACACTGTAGCAATGGTATTGTTTTTGTCGGTGGTTGGTAACCAAGAACGACAAGCACTATGTTTAGAAATTAGAGACAATTCAGTGTCAGGTCACCGTAATCGTATCGGTATCTACCGCGTTTCCTTATCCTTTCCTGTCACCATTTCTGGTGGTGGTTTGTAGCGATGTATGTATATCGCACCATGTCGCACAATGACGGATGGTCATCTTTCTATCCACAGGAGAGCGAAAGAGAACAAAATTTCACTTCTTCAAAATTTTGCTTTCTCTTCAATCGTACCCTACTTCTTGATAATTCTCAACGAACTGAGAATGCTAGGTTGTGAAAATTAATTAGATTTATACCTATTCATTTGCAATAATAACATGTGAGACTATCTCTCAGGCACTCAGCACTGTAAGCGGCAAACGCACAGAAACCCATGACTTATATAATAATAATAATAATACTAATCCTTTATTTTCCATAGGATAATTCACAAAATTATATAGGAATTGTTAAGTTGATGAAGACAAAAGTATCAAGAGAAAAATTCTCCCACACTATCAAAACATTTTTCTTGTAAAAAGGATATAAGTCTACTTTTGAACACAGGAATAATATTACTGTTTTTGATCAAATCTGGTGAATGATTGAACATTTTAGGGCCAAGATAGTTTGGGGAGTCGGAAGTTATTTTGAATCTTGCGTATCATTCTCGGCTCCTTGTGTTCAAATTATAAATATTGGCATTCAGTAAAAAAACTTTTTGTTCTGGAATACATATACACATATTTCATATATGAGAATACAAGTATTGTATAAATATTGCTCTACATGAGAACATGTTTGCCACCCTAGCTATACTTCGAACGATACGTTTCTGTGCAATAAACACATTTTTAGACATTGAAGAGAGGCCCCAGAGATTCACGCTCTAGAGTCCAACTGAGCATGGTACAAACTTAGCAATTGATCTATTTCCAGTACAAAACGTAGATTCACAAAGAGGAATACAAGGAGTTCAATTTTGAAATTAGGTGTTTACATTGAGCTTTCCAGTCCAGAAACTGATCGAAATGAACACCTAAAAATTGTATAGGATCATGGCTGTTCTCGAAAGTGCAATCTTTACAATCAATCTGTAGCCGGAGAATGATGTTCTGGCGATGGTGAAATTGAATAATTTGGGTTTTATTGGCATTGAAAAATAGATCATTGTTATTAAAATATTTGGATAGATATTGAATTGCTACATTCCCCAACCATGGAATGGGAGCCAGAAGCTGACACAATCAAAGAGAAATCATCTGCATAGGCAGTGTGGTTTATTCCTCCCAGAACAGTTTCGATTTGGTTCACGTATAATATAAATAAAATGGGACCCAAAATAGATCCTTGTGGGGCACCCATTTTGATAGAAACTGACTCTGAGTCAATCTTTGATGATCTTCCGTTGTTACAATACTTTAAGGAGACATATTGTTCCCGATTTTTCAAGAAAGAAGAGATCCAATTCAAGGAGACCCCTCTCACACCATAATTCTCGAGAGTTGACAGGAGTTTGGTGTGACACAGTCGAATGCCCTGCTCAAATCGCAAAATCTTGAAGCAGGACATTCGCCTGCCTCAATCGAATCAATTATTGAATCAAACAATGATACTAGAGCCGTAGTGGTAGATTTCTTTGTCCGAAATCCATGTTGATTTTCACTCAGGATGTCATTTCCATCAATAAACTTCATGAGTCTATCCAGAAAGGCGTATTCAAATATCTTAGAAAGGGAGTACGGGACAGTTACTGGCCTGTAATTTTTCATTAACTTCGGATCATTTTTTTTATGTATCGGAACAACTTTACCTTTTTTAATGATCTCAGGAAAGTGACCCTCAGAGAAGGAGAGGTTTATTAGATTTGTTAGGGGGTTGATTATTGTATGTAGGATTTTCTTCAGCAGAAACAATGGGACCTCGTCAGGACCTGAAGATTTTGTTTTTTAATTTTCTATTCAACAAGCTTTATAATTATTGTTCAGTATAAGGAAGGAGATATATTACAAAATGAACTCCCCGATATACTACTGCGATCTATATCACTTATTATCTCACCAGGTTCGTCCAAAAAGAATCTATTGAGCTCAGTTGCGATGACTTGGAGATCTTCAATTAGTGTACCATTTTTTTCAATAACTATATTTTTTGGTTCCTTTTTCCTATTAGTTAGTTCAGAAACGACATCCCATGTTGCTTTCGATTCATTATGGGATTTGGATATTTTATTTTGATAGTATTCTTTCTTGATCTTAGTTGTTAGGGGAATGTGATCTTTTTTAGCCTTTTTATATGTATTGTTCAAAGAAGGGTCTATTTTATTTAATCGGGCCAATTCTTTGAGAGCTGAGCTTGATGCAATAACAGAGTCATTGATCCATTTCTTGTTGTTCTTGTTGTTATAATAATTTCTTTTGAGAAAGTTAGTTTCAAAATGGAACATAAATGTCTCATAAAAGTATTCAAAGGCCTCATCGCACTGATTAATTTCAGTAAGAGATGACCAGTTCTCATTCATTAGAGCATTCTCGAAATTTTTCATATTAGATTCACTATAACTTCGTCCAACACGGCTATGATATACGAGTAGATATATGGAAGAGAACAGTGGACAAGTTTTTTAGACTCCAAACTGTACGTAGCAAAATGCGTAGGGCCGGTCTACCCGCTTATCAATAATATATTGAGGACTGTGTGCTGAAATATAATTGTGACCTGAAGATGGACTCGATTCCTAACAGGAGTTGAGTGAAACAATTTTTATTTGATACCTAAAGCATCTCCACTAGCGGTTGTTTGATTATCTGGTCCTCAACCAACTCACGAAAAGCTTTTATTCAACTTCACCTTTGTATGTATGTTTAGTTCAAATTTTGCAAGTGAATTTTGACCCACTTCTATTTGTTCGATTAACTTGAAATTTGGCAGATGTCCATAATTTCGGTGGAAATGCAATAGGGAATGATTGCTAGAGAAAAAACAAAATGGCGGCTTCGAAATGGCTAACGAGTTTTGTGATTATGGTTCGATTCAATTCAAAATTGGTATGAGGGAGTTTTCGGGGACAGAAATCACGAAAAATCATGAATTCAAGATGGCGGGTCCCATATAGCGACGAGTTTTGTGGTTATTGCCTGATTCCAACAAAAATGGTATTTGGGGGTTTTTGGGACCGGAGATCATGATTTTGTTCATAAAAAATCTACGAATTCAAGATAGCGGCTCCAAGATGGCAACGAGTTTTGTGATTATAGCCCGCTTCCATTCCAAATTGTAGTGTGGGGGTTTTTGGGCTCGGACATCGTGATGTTTTTGTCAAATTTTTTTAACCCAAGTTGACGGCTCCAAGATGGCGACGTGTTTTGTTATTATGGCTCGAATCAAAATTCTTATGTGGTTTTTTTGGGGTTGAAGATTATCAATTTTTGTCAGAATTCGATAAAATCACGGATTTCACGAATTTTTTTAAATTTTCAAGACAAGCTTTAATACAAATGCACTGAAAAGGGAAACATAATTTGTCCTATTGTTTGAACTTGGTTATTCTGTGAGTAGTAGATTCGAAAGCTAACCACGAATATAAAATAGGTTGATTTGTTGAAAATATAAACAGGATGTTCATAAAATCAGATGTGGAATCATTTGCGACTGAAAGATAAACTTTAGTCACTATCTTCCATCGTCAAGATAACCTCTTGTGGGGTATTCATGTTGAAAAGGGAAACATTCTCAATTGAATATTGATAGAAAGATTTTTCTGTGAATTGAAAAATCCACGTTTAAAATGAAGTTATTTTTTGTGAATGTCTAACAGAAAACAACTACTTCCCCGGCTAAAGCCACGCTGAACATTGAACTACATCTTATAGATATTCTGAAAAGGCCCTAACTCATAAAAAAAAATCTGAAATTGAAAATTTGCATTTTCATTCAGATAGTTATTTGATTTTCTATTTCAGTCTTAATTAAGAACTCATAAAGATGAATGAGGCAAAGGAGAATGTTTTCCAAAAGAGAGTTCTCACCAGAAATCATTCGTAACATTGACGCAGGAGAGACATCGCATTCACTAGGTCTTCAATACATTTTTGTCGACGAAAATCTATTTCACGCTTCCATGATCATCAGGAAGACTGGAAAAAATGGGAAACACATTTTCAAGAAGCAATCTCACTTTGCAAAGATGGAAAAAGTTAGAATCATTTATTTTGGAGAGACACTTTGAAATTAGTGTTTTCTGACATTAAAACCTGTCATGGGGTATGATAGATTGATTTGTTGAAAATATAAACAGGATGTTCATAAAATCAGATGTGGAATCATCTGCGACTGAAAGATAAACTTTAGTCACTATCTTCCATCGTCAAGATAACCTCTTGTGGGGTATTCATGTTGAAAAGGGAAACATTTTCAATTGAATATTGATAGAAAGATTTCTCTGTGAATTGAAAAATCCACGATTAAAATGAAGTTATTTTTTGTGAATGTCTAACAGAAAACAACAACTTCCCCGGCTAAAGCCACGCTGGACATTGAACTACATCTGATAGATATTCTGAAAAGGCCCTAACTCAAAAGAAAAAATCTGAAATTGAAAATTTATTTCACGCTTCCACGATCATCAGGAAGTAAAATCTATTTCCGCTTCCACGATCTCAGGAAGACCGGAAGAAATGGGAAACACATTTTCAAGGAGCAATCTCACTTTGCAAAGATGGAAAAAGTTAGAATCATTTCTTTTGGAGAGACACTTTGAAATTAGTGTTTTCTGACATTAAAACCTGTCATGGGGTATGATAGATTGATTTGTTGAAAATATAAACAGGATGTTCATAAAATCAGATGTGGAATCATCTGCGACTGAAAGATAAACTTTTGTCACTATCTTCCATCGTCAAGATAACCTCTTGTGGGGTATTCCTGATGATCGTGGAAGCGTGAAATAGATTTTCGTCGACAAAAATGTATTGAAGACCTAGTGAATGCGATGTCTCTCCTGCGTCAATGTTACGAATAATTTCTGGTGAGTACTTTCTTTTGGAAAACATTCTTCTTTGCCTCATTCATCTTTATGAGTTCTTAATTAAGACTGGAATAGAAAATCAAATAACTATCTGAATGAAAATGCAAATTTTCAATTTCAGATTTTTTATTTTGAGTTAGGGCCTTTTCAGAATATCTATCAGATGTAGTTCAATGTCCAGCGTGGCTTTAGCCGGGGAAGTAGTTGTTTTCTGTTAGACATTCACAAAAAATAACTTAATTTTAATCGTGGATTTTTCAATTCACAGAAAAATCTTCCTATCAATGTTCAATTGAGAATGTTTTCCTTTTCAACATAAAATAGGTATTCTTGCGCTGCAAGATTATGATTGATTTTTCAACTCACCCAAGAAGTAACATACTCCAATACAGCTCCGTTGATTCGTTCGTACCTAAATCAGCCAAGACTTTGGATCTGACATTTCTGGTGGGGAAATTGTCTGATGCAGACCCTCGAGAGGCAGAATTTTGAGATATTGTATTTCCATATATTCATTTGTTGAAGATATGAACAGGATATTCATAAATTCAGATGTGGAATCATCTGCGAATGGAAGATAAACTTTAGTCACTATCTTCCATCGTCAAGATAACCTCTTGTGGGGTATTCATGTTGAAAAAGGAAAACATTCTCAATTGAATATTAAATAGAAAGATGTTTCTGTTAATTGAAAAATCCACGATAAAAATGAAGTTATTTTTTGTTTTTTGTTCTCAATCAAGACTGAAATAGAAAATCGAATAACCATCTGAATGAAAATGCAAATTTTCAATTTCAGATTTTTTCTTTTGAGATAGGGTCTTTTCCGGGAAAGTAGTTGTTTTCTGTTAGACATTCCCAAAAAATTACTTCATTTTCATCGTGGATTCTTCAATTCACAGAAAAATATTTCTATTGAATATTCAATTGAGAATGTTTCCATTTTCAACATGAATACCCCACAAGCGGTTATCTTGACGATGGAAGATAGTGACTGAAGTTTATCTTTCAGTCACAGATGATTCCACATCTGAATTTATGAACATACTGTTGATATTTTCAACAAATCAATCTATCCTCATGTCAGATTTTAATGTCAGAAAACACTAATTTCAAAGTGTTTCTCCAAAAGAAATGATTCTAACTTTTTCCATCTTTGCAAAGTGAGATTGCTTCTTGAAAATGTGTTTCCTATTCCATCCGATCTTCCTGATGATCGTGGATGTGTGAAATAGATTTTCGTCGACAAAAATGTATTGAAGACGTAGTGAATGCGATGCCTCTCTTGCGTCAATATTACGAATGATTTCTGGTGAGTACCCTCTTTTGGAAAACATTCTTCTTTGCTCCATTCATCTTCATGAGTTCCTAATTAAGACTGGAATAGAAAATCAAATAACTATCTGAATAAAAATGCAAATTTTCAATTGAGTTAGGGTCTTTTCAGAAGATCTATCAGATGTAGTTCAATGTCCAGCGTGGCTTCAGCCGGGAAAGTAGTTGTTTTCTGTTAGACATTCACAAAAAATAACTTCATTTTTATCGTGGATTTTTCAATTCACAGAAAAATATTACTATTCAATATTCAATTGAGAATGTTTTCCATTCTGTATTGTTATGGAAATAAGTGAACTGTTATTGAGTATTCCATTGTAAACTGATATTGAGTGCATTATTGTGGTGTGTTTCCGAAGAGCAATAAAACGACATTGAATTATTCGAATATTTTCAATAATGTTGTAGTATCATCACTATTTATAGTGTCCCCATTTCTATTGTTAATTCATCTGATTTTATATGTTACTAGCCGACAGATGTTGTCTTGTCCAAATATCAATATTTTTCTTTATGTTGTTCCATCTACGTTATGTTTTTGACTCTTCCCGCTTTCCTTTATCACGTTTTCCCGTTATCCCTCCATCCCCTTTTCTCGTTTTCTCATCATCCCGTTATTTTGTTTACGCATTTTCCCGTTACCAATTTATATCATTTTTCGTTTTCGCGTTATTCCAGCTTTCCGCTCTCGCGTCATTTCGTTTTTCCTTATTACGTTATTCCGTTCTCCCCTTCCTCTTTTTCCCATTATTCTCGTTATTCTGTTCTTCCCGTTAACCTGTTTTCCCGTTCTGCCTTTTTCCTGTTATCCCGTTTTCCTGTTATTTCCATCATCGCGGATTTCCGTTATCCCGTTATCTCTTTATCCCGTTTTCCTGTTATCCCATTTTTTCGTTATCCCGTTTTACCGTTATCCCGTTGTCAAAGTCAATATAGGTAAATAGAATGGCAGATCAAAATAAATGACAAACCATCGCAAAGTATACCTAAATTGACTTAAACCAAGACTTTCCTTAAAATCCACAACATTTAAGAACCATTTGAATTGTAATAAATTTGACACAACCGTACGGAAGAAATAACAGTTTTGTATAGCACGTCAGTTAGACGATAGGTCCGCCACAAACGCCATCTATCGAAAGTTATCCGAAGTACAAAATTGCCAGTTTGAAATTTTTCGATTTTGCAGCTGTTCTTTTGGGTTTTCCCTATTTTTTTTTGTCCACCCATGTATTAGAGCAAACAAAACAAAAAAAAAACAAATTGGTCAAGCCGTTTTTGAGTTTTAGCGAGACTAACGAACAGCCACTTGATTTTTATATATAGAGGTACTCTGAGTAAATGAAACCGTTCGAATAAATAATTTGGATTTCTTTAAAAAGGCGGCATGCATCAAATGCAGCAGTATAATACGCGACGTCCCTGAAAACATGCGTAAAAATATAAATTTTATATTCATAATTCTTAGAAAAACATCAGCATAAGTAATGAATCCGCGTTTTTTTTCCAGGGCTTCATTCAACCCGTATTTCGAAGGATAATCTTTGACTTATCCCTCATTCGAAGTTATAGACCAATCAAGTTATCATTACAGAGGGATCGCTCTAAAAACCACTTTATGGGGCAGGTTAAATGCATATTAATTTTCTGTAAACCCGGTTACGTGTCTACATTTCCATGGCAGGTCCGTGTCTTGCATAAAGCAGCTTCCGAGCGGAAGAGAATCAGTATAATCCCCCTCTGAGAAAAATAAATTCTTATTTTCATGAGGATGGAACTCGAAGATAATTCTAATTCGTCTTGGGAACGTTACTGTGAATAATGTTGGGAAACTAGTGACTTGATTTGAATAACGCCCTCTGATATCGGAAAGTGTTATAATAGTTGGAGAGGCGAGCGACCCAATAGTGCAAGCATTTTCTAAAGGCATTTTTTTAATATTACGTCACATTGGTGGAGAAGAGAAATAGCCTGCCGTCAGTCATCCGGTTTCGTTAGCGTTTGGCGTGGGGGCGGCTTTAATTTTGTAAAAAAACTATATAGCGCACAACTACTTTCTAAAACCTGAAAATTAATTTGCGAGCAGTGTATCAATGAGCCTTTTTCCTCAAGTACAAAAAATTCCACACTAGCAGCGCTATTGGTCCGGTAGGGACAAACATTACTCACATTAAAATATATGTAAAAATAAACATAAAAAACATTTTTGGCAGAAGACGACGTTCCAGGAGCCAAATTAAATTGCAAATGGGAAGGATAATAATGTAGCAACATTAAAACGGTGGCTTGCTTGTCGGAATCTTACAATTTCTGGAAAAAAAATTAATCAATTGACAGGTCAGTATGTAATTAAGTAGCCATTTATTTTTCATTCATTTGATGATTTTTTATAATATGGTGTCGTAAATTGGCCTATACTGACATTTGTTGGTGACCCATCAATGTTGCCCGAAATTTCGTGTCATTGAATTCCACTTCATCAGGTCCAAGCTTCACCCCACAAATTATTGGTGTCACATCTCTAATTTTGTGTATTTCACATTTTTATCCTTGCTCTCTGAGAGATTTGGTTCGGATTCGAGAAAGACCACAAGCCGTCCTGATGATTGGGAAACCATTAAACAGCTGCAGGCGGATGATGGCTTTCTTGGAATCAAAACAAATCTCTCTTTCTTTCGTTATTTGTTTTGCGTTACCCCGAACGCACTAGAAGCACAAAACACCCACACATAGAAGGGTAACTGCAATGTCAACCACAGATCCACTTTTCTCAGCGCCTCCAGTGTTTGGCAGTCGAAGCTAAGAGATATAGCGCGAAAATCGAAACAGTGTGTTTTGGCATTTTACTCTGTTATTGCTGTTTCACTACATTGGCTTCGTTTTGATTCCACATAAATCATGTGGAAAACCGACTTGGTCAATCAGAAACATCAACAAGTGAAGCAACAATACATTTGTGAACTGAATTACCTCAAATTATGTTCAATCATATTTTAATAAATGAAAATATTGAGTATAACTTTGGTGATTAAACTGTAAATGAAACTATATGAACTCAGTTCAAAATTTATTGAAAAATATATACATAAACCTTGACTCCATAATAATCTATAGATGATTATTCAGTAAAACATATATAATATACATATATAAAAATTTATACATACAAAAAAGATTCAATTCAAACTCATATTTCCACCATAAACAAATATCTCTTGGGAATAATAAACATTATTTTTATTAATGATGGGCATAATCTAATTATTCCCATAATCGAATGATAAGTATTCGAGTTATTCAAATAATCGAATTATCATTTGAATGATCTATCACTCGGATACTACATATATCTTACAATCATTTTCTGAACTCGAGTAATCAAGATTTCGTCTCTATCTAGGATAGGATAAGGAACCTCATTCATGAAAAAACCAAATATTACTTCAATGGTAATAAATTACTTATCAATAACGAAAAAACTAATTGTATGCTACTAAGAATCAATAACACCATAGACAGGCCAAAGTCCATCCTCATTGATAATCAAAACATTACATGTAACACCACTATGAAATTTTTAGGGGTATATATAAACGACAAAATGACATGGACACCTCAAGTAGAAAATCTGTGTAACAAACTGTCATCAATAACATACGCTATAAGAGTATAAAACACAACGTTGCCCGGAATACTATACTGACAGTCTATTACGCCAATTTCTATTGAAGAATGAAAGTTGGCATAGCAACATAGGGAGGGGGCACCGAACTAAATGAAGTTTTTATATGTCGGAAAAAAGTGACTAGGATAATTTTTGATTTGATGACATGTGATCATGATATCTCGGTACTTGTCGGTCGAGCATTTCACGCGGTAGTGTATTTGAGTGATGTGAAAGTGAAAATTTGCATTTTCATTCAGATAAATATTTGATTTTCTATTCCAGTCTTAATTAACACGTTCACTTGATTTCAGTGGTAGAAGTTAGTAAAGGCACTGTCAGTATACGCTGCGACTTCTTCATTCTGTAGGATGACACCCTCGTGATTTGATGTCTTGTGCTGTATGCTCCCTAGACGACACCGTCGTAATTTCCAGTCTAATTTGCCTGTAAAATAGGATATGGTCCTACTGGAAGCATCGATCTCGCAGTTCAGACAAATACAATTCTTGGTTTACTGGTGGGGTGTATTTTCGTAAATTTGTTTTGCAAAGAAATAGTGAGTGACATGCTGGACTCATACATAAGTTTTTCGATGTCCCAGTGGGAGATCGGACAATGACGTGATATACCATCGTGTCCGCAAAAGTGTTAAGAACTCATATTGTATTCTTTGTCGGTGTCCCAAAGTGAATTTCTTGTTCAGATGTGGCTGGCATATATAACTATCATCACACCTTTCATGACCTGAAAAAAATTAATTTCTCTAGTTTTATTCAACCAAAACTGAACACGATAATAAAATCTATATTTTTCTGCAAATTTATACTGATATATTGGCTTTCATAGAGTAATATGATGCACCTAATGAGTGTTTATAAAACATTTTTTTTACTACCTGCCAGGACTGAGGCTAATCTAATTGTTGTTTAACATGTTAATCGCCCAATTACATTTTTTTTTACTTCTATCAATACCAAGAAATTGTGAATCTCGCTGATTGATATCTTGTTAAACTAGAATTGCAAGATATCCAATGAAGTTATTACGATTATTCTTACCAGGAAGAAATAAAACAGGTGCAGCATATCATTTCAAACCTCTTCTGCCAGTAACCTTATCTTCATTACTAAAATGTCTGTCACAAACTCGTGAATTACTATAAATAGTCTCACGGGGTACATTGTTCAGTTCTTTGTTTATATTCTTCAGCCAAACATCAAAAACAGTGGGATCATTTTTGGGAAACCGATGTTGGGTACTCTCCCTATCTTCACAAGAGGGGACACAGCACTTTTTTCGAAATCTTTTATTCTTGGAGGTACTCTCCATTTTGGTAAAGAAAAATATAAATCACACACTACACGAAAAAACAATTATATAATGCAGTAAGCAAAAGAGAGTTGACGCAATCCACTCAAAAATGAAAACAACAATAAGAAATGGTGCGCGCGCAGAAAGACACCAGGACTCATTCGAGAACACAACAACAGTATCGCCATCTTTAGTTTGGCAGCCGCGTAACATATAACCGAGTATTGCCATTTGACTTACACTTCTATGTGTGGGTGTTTTGTGACTAGAAGTACGACTTTTGGTGTCGTGGATTGACCTATACTGACATCTGTTGGTGACCTATCAATGTTGCACGAAATTTCGTGTCATTGAAAGGACAGCAATATGAAATGGTGGAAACTCGTTTCAATACTGATTAAATAAACGTTTGAGTGTTATGTAAAAGTCTGTGAGCATCAAATATCATTAAATGTTAAAAAAAAAGACACAAATGATTAAATAACCAATATGAGTTTCTGGACCTGAAACGTTGCACTTTAGTTAGTTCTGCTTATGGAATACCCTGTTATTATTTCTTTGTGGTGTTCTCCTGCATCTTGGAAGTATTCGTGCTCACTGGAAAATACAGCTACACTGCAAAAAAACCTTTTGTTCCTGGGACTTGATTTTTGTTCTGTTGATAGGGTGAGTGGATTTTTATTATTTGTTTATTCTCCCATTGGTGTCAGAATTAGTTATATAACGTTTTTGGATAGTTTTGCTTGTTTTTCTCTTGTAATTTACTATAATTTTTCTTCCAAAATTGGTACGTGGTTTCGTTTTTTTTTTTTCATCTCCCCCAACTTGTAACATTCTTTCTTGGCAACAAACACATCTTGTTTTCTTTCACATATTTTGAAATTTTTTATTTTACATTTTTCTGTTTTCATTATTTTGATATTTCATTATTTTCCTCACATAGTTTATGACATCCCGAGTGTTGGGTTTCCTGCTGATATGATTTACCATACAGGATTTTCCAACTTGTATATTATTTGATCTACTTGAAATACGAAGTTTTTCCATGAATTTCAATTTTCATATTATTTTATTGTTTGTGCACTTTGGATGTATTGTTGGTTACATACTTATGACAATAGAGATACTTCAGGACTGACTTCTTGATACATATGCGTTGACTAGAACGTGTTATAAGATTCTAGAATAGTAAAAATCATAGAAAAAATGTAAAACAAACATAGCATGAACCACGATAACTTAAATACCTAATAATAATAATGAATTATCAGTTTCATTATTTTTTTAACATTTCCTAACATAACAATTATATATATATATATATATATATATATTGATATGTAATGATGAATTTTTTTAAATATAATATTGTAATATTTTTGCCCCACGTTTTGGGTGCCATTTTGTTATGTTTTGATGAATTGGAAATATTATATATATATATTGTTTTTGTATATTGAAATTGCTAATTATTTTTGGTATTCTTTGTGAGCCAAATTGATATGATATAAATAGATATTTCTGCCCCTGTATTGTATGCTGTAATAATAATTGCCAGCGAACGTCACTGTTCTCTCGTCACGCAACCAACAATTTTTATTTTCCTCACCACGGCTAAGCAACAGTTGGTACGCCCTTATCTCAAGGTGGCCGGTTCAAGGCAATAGAGACACTGCCACTGCTGGCTAACTTCAGTTTATTGAATGGTCTTTGGTATGTTATTGATCATTGTGAGAAAACAAAACAACAAGATATCAAAAAGCAATTATCTCCTTTATTCAGGAAGACTTAATAATACCTGGCGTACGAAAAATAACTTATACTAGGGTGAATCAAACAAATATTGACGGATAATAATAATAAATCAGATCATGGATAGATAAACAGAACCTCACTTTTTCCGTGAGAGTGACGTTTTCTGTTATTGTTCAAAATAGGGTGACATAAAGTTCTTCGAATGTGAAATATGTTATTTGTGAAATAGTTCAGGACCGGAAGAGCACTATTAAAGTTTCATACCTGGTTGGAACTGTTGGTGTTCTACTTATACCATGAATCAGGATGTCTCCTCTCTCCAATCGCTGTCAGGACTGCAATACCATGAATCAGGAACTATATAGATGCGGAAATCAGCATTTGGATCCGTGGATATGTTATCATTAAGGTAATATTGGTTTTGTTTACCAAATGATGGGATTATTCCAATTTTCTTTTAGTAAAATTTTTGCGTGGCATCCGCTTGGAAATGTATTTTCGATCTCCTTGAAGCTTTGTTTTCTATCGCCTAGCTACATCTTTTTCTCCTTTTTTTTCATTTGAATTTTTGAATTGGTGCACTAAATTGTCACTCTTCACTGTTTATATTTATATTGCATAATTTATATATACAATTATTTTTCCACTCTTATCATTATTTACAAATTTCAATAATAATTGCTTCTGATACCATCTCATTGCTACTCTCCCACAATTTCCAATTTTACACCTAACCATCTATTCCCTGATTGGCTATTTTTCATAAGACATTTGCTGTTCTATCATTGGCTACTTTTTGTTAGCTACAATTTCATATACTGTATGTTTCAAATTTATAAATGTGTTGATTACTGTTTATTCCTGAAAATTTTGTAAATTTAGACTTTTTATTGTCTTTTGAGCAATTATGAGTTATAATAATTTTGACAGTGTATGAAATTGATTGGTTGATAGTATTTTGACATTTTCATCTATCCATATTCTACCTAGGCTCACAATATACCTAGAATTTCAAAAGATATTCACAAACAAACTCTTGTAACCATTAACCATCTAGTAATTATTCTTTTTGTGGGTTTTTAGTCTCTTAAAATTTACAACTGGCATAACATAACATAACAATATATATATATATATATATATATATATATATATATATATATATATATATATATATATATATATAAATATAATATTTATATATATTCTCTTTTCGTGTAAGTATGATTTATTACTCACTTTTTTTATCTTTTTTAAATTTTTTAAAATTAATTTTTTTTCTTTATATTCACTTCTCTAATCGTGTAAATATGATCTAATCACTTAATATTGTTATCACTTTATAGTCTCTTCGACATCTTTCATTCGTTTAACTGTTTTACTATTTTTACTGTTTAACTAGTTTTATATTGACTCATTTACAGATATACATTTTTATGTTGCATATATAGTTATAGGTAGATACAAGGAACATGCAACGCCACATACAAGCTGATGCCAAAATATCAGCTTCCGTGGAATTGTTTATTTACATGTTGAATTAGTTTTACTTAAAAATTTACTCTTTTAGTAAATAAACATATATTATATCATTACCATTAGCTAAAATGTTTTAAGTTATAGTTTTTCATTAGTTCTGGAGGATAACTGTTTCTTATCCGACGAAAAAAAGGAGGAGGTCGACGCGTATATTTTGTTTTATATTTTTTGTATGTATGACCACGCATAAATTTTCACAGAGTAGTCCGATTCTGATGATTCTTTTTTATTGGATAGGGTAAACCTCGAAGTTTTAATTTGAAGGAAAAATCCACTCCTTAGGGTAGTAAAATAGGGGATGATTCTGTTGAATAGTTCTGACACTACAACGTAATGAAGACCTGATAATAATATGATGATGGAGACAGAAGACAGTCGAGGAAACTCCTCAACAATTAACAGCAGCTACCTCGTGTTTGGGCTTACTATTTGCTTTCAACCTTTTTTTAAATCTCATTATTAGATTCTTTTCAATATCGTTTTCTCATAGTAGCATTTTTTGAAGGCCTACCCATGTTGGTATAGTAAGATTGTTGTTTTATTAACATTTAAGTATTTATTTTATATAACAATTAATAGTTGAAGTAGGTTAATATATTATATAACAGTTGATAGTATAAGTTTGATAGGTACGTAAGTATTTCAAAAGTAATCAAAAATTGAGTAGGAAGTGGTTAGTAGATTTTAGCCAGAAAAAAATTGAAATTTTAAACTTAAAAAAATCAAACGGGTTAAAAAAGAAACTGTTTTTCATTACGTCAATTGTTTTTGATAAATATATCATTCAAATAAATCGAATCCAAATATAAACATTTCTTGGAAGATCTAAACAATACTTACCCTATACTGAATCCCTAATACTACAAAATAAAAAATAATTAACATATGAAGGAGCAATAGGTCAAACCTCCATAACACGATGAATCTCAGTCGGAAAATACAGGAAAACGGCGAAACTCAACCGGACTCCCGCATCCTTTTTACTGAAATCCCCTATGGACCGAACGAAAACAGATCCCATCTTGAAAACAAGAGTTTTCCTTATAAATTCCGTATTTCCAATCTTTTTCATCTCTTCGTTTATATATGATACGCTCTTTATCTGCGCTATAATTCCAACATAAAAAGAAAATGGAAACGGAATGAAACATCTGCTTCGACCATATATAGGGAAAACCTAATAAGGGTCCAAAATTTCAATAAACGTGACAGGGTTAGTCCGCCAGAAAATATTAACATAAATTTCATGGGCATCCCTTAACTTTTATATACATATGCATGCCAGGTTCGGAAAATATGCAAATTTTTATTAGCGTATTATTCAATGTACAGGAGAAAAAATGAAAGAAAGTGAACTGGGGATTATATTTTTGTGTCGATTGTACCGGGATTATATGATAATTGAATTTATGGAAGTCCTTTTTTTCTGTTTGAAATTCTGTTTTGAAAATGTCTGTTTGAGCTATTTATTATATATATTTGGATATCAAACACTGCAAAAGTTCTAGAGAAAGCTTCAATAGTATGTTAATAGTATGTTGATTCGTTGAAAATATGAACAGGATATTCATGAAATCATCTGCGACTGCTAGATAAACTTCATTCACTATCTTCCATCGTCAAGATAACTTCGTGTGGGGTATTCATCTTAATAAATAATAGTTTAAAAAAACTAAAAAACACGCAATTTTTGAACAGATAATTAAATAAGAAATGGAATAAAAGCGTGGTCTGGTATCGCTCAAATTACCTGTGATCGAATTTCTTATATTGCCTAGGTATGTTACATATAATTGATGATACATGCCCACGCTTTTAAATAAATTTTTTTCTTTATCTGTTCACAGAAACATTTCCCACTATTGGTATTTATAAGGCGTGTTTTTCAATTTTCACAAAAGAATCATAATATTCGACCCCAGATACCCCCACATACCAATTTTGAATGAATCAGACCATATCACAAAACTCGGCCGCCATTTTGAAGCCGCCATCTTGTATTTTTCAATTTTCACAAAAGAATCATAATATTCGACCCCAGATACCCCCACATACCAATTTTGAATAGAATCAGACCATAATCACAAAACTCGGCCGCCATTTTAAAGCCGCCATCTTGAATTTTTCAATTTCCACAGAAGAATCATAATATTCGACCCCGAAAATCTCCACATACCAATTTTAAATAGAATCAGACCATAATCACAAAACTCGTCCACCATTTTGGAGCCGCCATCTTGAATTTTCCAATTTTGACGGGAGAATCATAATCTCCGACCACGAAAACCCTCAGATACCAATTTTGAAGCGAATCCAACCATAATCACAAAACTCGTACGCCATATTGGAGCCGCCATTATGTTCACCTGCCGAATTTCAAATCATTCGGACGTCTGGAAGTGGAAGAGTCGGTTACAAACAAACAAACAAACAAACATACAAGTGAAGCTAATATAAAGCGTGTAAAAAGGGAAACATTCTCAATTGAATCTTGAATAGATTCTTTTTTCTGTGAATTGAAGAATCCATGATAAATGAAGTTATTTTCTGTGAATGCCAACAGAAAACAACTACTTCCCCGGCTAAAGTCACGCTGGACATTGAACTACATCTAATAGATATTCTGAAAAGACCCTGACTCAAGAGAAAAAATCTGTAAATGAAAATTTACATTTTCATTCAGATAGTTATTTGATTTTCTATTCCAGTCTCGATTGAGAACTCATAAAGATGAATGAGGCAAAGAAGAATGTTTTCCAAAAGAGAGTACTCACCAGAAATAATTCTTGACATTGACGCAAGAGAGGCATCGCATCACTGGGTCTTCAATACATTTTTGTCGACGAAAATCTATTTCACGCTTCCACGATCATCGGGAAGACCGGAAGAAATGGGAAACACATTTTCAAGAAGCAATCTTACTTTGCAAAGTGGAAGTCTGTGAGACCAAGAAAACTATTTTCGGGCTTTTTTGCGTACAATATTTTTTCGGCAACCGTGTAGAATAACAAATCAATGAGACGACATATTTCTTTATTATATATTTTAATTCCTATTTGAATTAAACAGAACAGAACAGAAAATAATACATATTAACAGAAACATTCTAATCCTTATTTATATTAATATATTTATATATTATATATATATATATATATATATATATATATATATATATATGATATATATATATATATATATATATATATTTATATATATTTATATATTTATATTAATTTCCCAAGGCACATTTTCAAAGTCACTATCGCTGCTGCTTTCCATATTTTATTGCGATCAAAAAACATGCAAACTTTCGACAACTAATTTCACATGAACTGTCAGCCCTCATTTCGTTGCTATGGTAATGATCAACTGCATTTATCAAAACCATACCTACCAAGATTTTCATATTTACAATGACAACAACGACGTGATTTTTCCCGGCCTAGTCCGGGAAGTGCGTACTTCCCGGACTAGGCCGGAAAATGCTACTTTCTCAAGGAAAAAGCGTCCGGGAAGTGGGTACATTCCGGACGGTTGCCGAAAAAATAACTTCATTCATCATGGATTTTTCAATTCACAGAAAAATCTTTCTATTCAATATTCAATTGAGCATGTTTCCCTTTTTAACCGACGAAACCAAAAAGGATGAGGTATATATATTTATTTTTTTTATTTTTTATTTATGTATGTCAGGCATAACTTTTTACTGAGACGTCCGATTCCGATAAATTCTTTTTTCAGTGGATAGGGAGTACTTCGAAGTTGGTCCCTTTTGAATTCAAAAGATGAAATCCACCCCTAAGGGTAGCAAAATGAAGGATATTGATCACTCACCCTCTGAATTCTGGTCCGTTAACCGATTCTATCAGGCATAACTTTGTACGGGTTCTTCGATTTGGCCTTTTTTTAATAGATAGGGTATACCTCATTTTTTGATTTCTAATGAAATTATTCACCCTTACGGGTAGAAAAATAGGGAATAATTGATTTTGCACTTGTGAACATTGGCACACACATATTTTGTTGACAATGACAGATCGCTACTGTCATTATTTTTGTTCCACATCCGTCACAATCATTATATTCTATGAGAGGATAGAATGATATACAAAGTGATGAGATAAACTAACCAGAACAACAAAAATAATTTATATTACAACAAATAGTAAAAGTAAATAATCATATTATTCAACTGGTAATAGTTGAAGTAAGGTGGGTAAGTAAGTATTTTGGAATTAATAAAAAAACAAGCATCAGTAATTAGTAGATTTCAGCCACAAAAATTTGAAAAATAAAAACTTCTTAACAAAAAATTTAACCGACGAAATACGGAACTGAAAAGTAAAAAATAAAATGAACCTTCTTAGTCTCAATAATTAAGCTCCTTAACTAATGTAAGTAACTAATTTTGAGTCGGCGCCAAACAAACAATCAACAAAGATCATTAAATTACTTCAAAAAAATTATCAGAATGTCACCGCCCAACTCGATGCCATCATTTTACGCCTTAACTAATTCATTTGCTTGTTTGTTAGGCGTCGACTCAAAATTAGTTACTTACATTAGTTTAGGAGCTTAGTTATCGACACTTAGGTTTATTGAATTTTTTACTTTTCAGTTCCTTATTTCGTCGGTTTAATTTTTTGTTAAAAAGTTTTTATTAACGTATCAATTGTTGTAAAAAGCATATCACGCACGAATGAAAAAATTACGCATGAGCCGCGTAGCGGCGAGTGCGGTAAATACATGAGTGCGTAATCGATTCACAACACGCAATACGTACTATACTTTTCTACGACTTCTATATACTGGGTGATGCGTTTGTTTGAGCCTTGAGTGATTGAAAAACGGAGGTAACCAACGTAGTTTATGGTTTAATTCTCAATAACAACAAAGTAAATCTAAGAAAATATAAATTTATACTATATAGTATATAAATGATGAATTCAATAGAAAAACTCTTACAGTTTTTGTATTACAATGGGAGCATTGGATTTTTCCGATAAATTATTCATTGTTGAAATATTTGACGAAATCTCAATATCATTATTTATAGTCGACGTGGATGGTAAATTATTGTTGATGGATTGCAATATTCTTCCAGAAGTTGCTGTTTTGTTTAAAGTGGATTCGTCTACGTATCCTTCTGCTACTGTAGAAGACTTCCACCCACCGAGTCGTTTCGTCACCATTAAATCACCCCCTGCGTCGACCAAAATGGTAGCCGAAGTCCTCCTGAAGCAATGTGTATTTACTCCCACTACTTGTCTTGTCAGTTTTCATTTTGATAATTCAGAAAAAACTCACTTATACTGGTCCCCTTTACAGCATTTCTCATCTCCATATATTTCTTGCAGATATTGTAGAAAATTACGGAAACAATGAACGATCTAGGTATTTTATTTTTCGTACCAGAAATTCTTATCATGAGAGTTTTTCCATAAGAATCTTCTGAATCACTTGTTTTCATATTTTTGAGTTCTTGTTTTCTACAAGCCCCAGGTATCCCAATAATCAGGGCTACTTCCATAAAGAGGAATTCCCGATCCGGAGCTTCTTGCAATTTTTTTTTAATCTCTTTCGCCGTAAGAATTTTTGATTTTTTCCCCTTGTAGTCGTCGGACTGCCTCTTCAGATATGATTTGAATTTTTTATAATTTTCGATATTAACATCGTGCTTTATAGTCAACGTAGTTCGTGACATCGAGTATATTGCCCAGAGCGAGGAGAGTTTGAATGTTTTGGTCAAATTATTAAAATAGGCGAGCAAAACACGTACTCACATGGTTATCCATACTCCATTCCATAAACTTTTGATAAGCCTTTTCATATCTTTCCTTCGATTTTTGCGGCAGAATATTCTCTACAGCAGAAGCAGCCCAAAGAACAATTCCTGGTGGCGTTGCATTCACTTCAATATCGGAGTTGCTCATATTGTTAGACATACAAAGAATACTAATAAATTGAAGATCGGTTTATAGTCTATAAAGTATCGATCTGAACTTCAATTCTCAAAAAATTACAATGTCACTGTCAAATATTCAAAACGCAAGACATATAAATGTCAAGATTTGAGTGGTTCAAGGCTAACTGGATTGTTATACTAGGCATCATAACGCACAGTTGTGAGTTTTTATTCTTTACGCATAGTTGCGCGTAAGAATGGATTCACTTATAGAGTGAACTGTACGTAATAGTATATTACGTATCAAGTGTTGTAAAAACATATTACGCACGAATGCGTAATTGCTTTACAACACGTATTACGTACCATACTTTACCTACGGCCATATACAGTGTGCCAAAAAAGTCTGGAATACTTTTGATATTTTCATTATTATTAGGTATTGTGAATGATGCTTAAACACGTCTATTTTTACAGGCTTTTTATTAATCAACTATTGGGGTTGGATACAGACTATGAGGCATCGATGTTATTTCCATAAAAATTAAAATATAATTCTCTCAGTGAAGCCACAAAAAAAATTGATATTTCCAAAATCACCTCCAAGCATCGGAGGATGAATAATATTCTGAAGAATCCTGGTATCGGTTTTTTTTTACATTTACACGCTTTTGCATTTATTAGCTTCACTTGTATGTTTGTAACCGACTCCTTTGGACTTGATTTTCACCCACTTCCAGACGTCTGAATGATTTGAAATTTGGCAGGTGTAATCATAATTCCGGTGACAAAAAAAATGTGTGTGAAGAAAATAAACTGGCTGCTCCAATATGGTGGACGAGTTTTGTGATTATGGTTCGATTCGCTTCAAAATTGGTATCTGAGGGTTTTCGTGGTCGGAGATTATGATTCATTTGTCAAAATTGAAAAATTCAAGAAGGCGGCTCCAGAATGGTGAATGAATTTGGTCATTATGGTCCGATTCTATTCATAATGGGTATGTGGGGTTTTTAGAGTCGAATATTATGATTCTTCCGTGAAAAATGAAAAATTTAAGATGGCGGCTCCAAAATGGTGGACGAATTTTGTGATTATGGTCCGATTCTATTCAAAATTGGTATGTCGGAGTTTTTGAGTCGAATATCATGATTCTTTCGTAAAAATTGAAAAATTCAAGATGGCGGCTCCAAAATGATGGACGAATTTTGTGATTTTCATTTATTAAAATTGGTGGGGGTTTTGAAGTCGAATATTATGATTCTTTCGTGAATATTGAAAAATTAAGGGGTCACTGTATATATTGACAACGTTACAATATTTGAATGACTTCTAAAATCGACATTTGACTATTAATACAGCTGTACACAATAATGATCTGGAAAATAATAACAGTTACTAATAGTAATCACGGAGTTGATAGTAGATTAAAACAAATGATAATTAAAAAAAATAAAAAAACACACTCATATAAATAAACCAAACTAAAAAGTAGAATATAAATAATAGTTTGAAAAAAAAAAACACGCTTTTTATGAAAAACCGAACTATAAAATAAATAAATAATAGTTTAAAAAAACTAAAACACACGCTTTCATAGAAAACCAAACTGAAAAAATAGAAAATAAATTTTAATAAATTTGAATTGAGAATGGTGTAAATTTTTTTAATAAATATAAATTAATAATAATATAAATAAGAAAAAAATTCATTTTATTTTTAAAAAAGCGTGGGGTGCTCAATCTGAATCTCAAAAAGCACCCCACGCATTTTTTTTTTACAATATTTTTTTTTATTTGCATTATTATTAATTTGTATTTATTAAAAATTTTTACACTATTCTTAATTCAAATTTATTAAAATTTATTTTATATTTTTTTTTGTTCGGTTTTCTATGAAAGCGTCTGTTTTAGTTTTTTTAAACTATTATTTATTTATTTTTCAGTTCGGTTTTTAATAAAAAGCGTGTTTTTTAGTTTTTTTAAACTATTATTTTTTATTTTTGTTGTATTTTTTTTGTTTCTCATGTATACAGAGATATCTAAAAACTATTTTATTTCATTTTTAGTCTCCAGTCCATGAATCTACTGTAACAATTTTCGTAGCGTTCGCAGGATTTATTTGGCAGTAAATCATTTGTTGTCATTTTTACATTTCCATGACGTTGGGAGGAGTTGAATTTGCGTGCTCACTATCACTTTACATATTTAAAATATAGCTATTCTATTTTGAACAGTATGTATCTTATAATTAATAACTAGAACTTATTCGTCTTTCAAAAAAGTTTGTTTGTATTATTTTGATTTTGACAGTTGTCATCATTACGCTGTTGACGAGCGATTGCGCGATCATGACCTACTTGCGGAATTATTAAATGTTCCGCTTACTTTCACGTATGAATTTTAATAAATTCAAAATGTGCGTTTTGTTTACGAAAACTGTGCGATTCGTTCACCGTGCCCAATGAGCTATTTACTGAGGCTGTGTGACGTGTGTTTTTGCCTATTTTCTACAGTGGTCGTAGGTAAAACAATGTAGGAGTAGAAAAAATAGTTTATTGAGCATCAGTTGTTGACTGATTGTTTGTAATAGTTATTTTTTACCGCGTGTATTATTGTGTTCATGTTCATGTATTCATTTAATAGTAATTCATTTTTACTCTTGGTCGCTTTGAACTGCATTCTGTTTCTGTGTTTTATAGAATTGATAATGGCCTGTGATATCCAAGATTTTATTTTTTCAGAGCATTTGGTAGGTAATTTTATTAATTTAGGGTCTGATTATATATTTCAATGAATATATTAGGAAATGTTGAATAAGCTATATTTGTGTTATTTTATTTATGTATTAAACTCCAGTCTTGCAGTTTTATTAGATTTAAAAATTTATTAGCATCCAGAATCCTAATATTTTTTGTTTTTTTTTTATGTTTGGAGCAGATGAATCGTCATAGTGCAATCCTATAAATACAGGATAGTGATCCGTAAATCTTCATTGATGGCGAATGACTTGTATTTAAGATTGGCATATTGTAGATTTTTTTTGAAGATATGGTCAATACAAGTTGCCGTTGTAGGTGTTACCCTCGTATAAGTGTTAATATATTATTTGAAGCCCTACGATGACATCAGTAAGGATAGTTAACTGGTTTATGAAGATGTTTGCAGACTGAGCGCAGCGTCTCCAGTAAACCTTACCGTTCGTGATGCTTATATTATTTTTTACGACCTATATATGTTAAAGATAATTCATATAACTAATTAATAAAAAACATTTTTAAAGACAAGCTTTTATTGAAATGCGCTAAAAAGTGAAAAATATTTGCCTTGGATGTGTGACGTAGGTTAGGTTCCGCGAGTTACAGATTCAAGAGCTTGTCGCGCAAAGTTTTTAGTTCGAATACAAAAGCGACAAGCTTTTGAATCTATAACTGACGTAATAACGTACGTCACACATCCAAAGCAATTATCCTTTACTTTTTAGCGTATTTGAATAAAAGCTTGTCTTTAAAAAGGTTTTTTTATTGCTTATTTTATTTTGTGCTTTTTAGTAAATACGCCTTAATCTATGCATTTTTGTTAAATCATCGTTATTATAAGGCCTTTTTCCTGTGAGTTCTGAGCTATATAGTTCTTCCATGAACAGAGCAACTGGAGCTGCTCTCTTCAATTTATGAATTTTGACAAAAAAAAATTATCCTCGAATACATTCATAATCTTCGACTCCAAAAACCCCGACATACCAATTTTGAATACAAACGGTCCATAATCAGAAAATTCATCCACGATCTTGAATTCTGACAATAAATTCGTTATCTCCGACCTCAAAAACCAATTTTGAATAGAATCGGACTATAATTACAATACTAGTCCGCTTTCTTGATTTTATGAATTTCGACAATAAATCATAATCCCCCACCCCGAAAACCTCAACATACCAATTTTGAATTGAATCGTACCATAATTACAAATCTCGTCCAACATCTTGGAGCTGTCATCTTGAATTCATGAATTTTGACATGAAAATCATAATATCAGAACACGAAACCCCCACATACAAATTTTGAGTAGAATTGAGAATTGTTTTTGTTTTTCTCCATAATGCATTGTCACCGGAATTATGAACACCGGCCAAGTGGGTCAAATATAACTTGGAAGATTCGATTACAAACACACAGGGTGAAACTAAATAAAAGCATTTAAAAACAATCTACTCGAATAATATATTTCCGATCAATTGTGTTCGATGCAAATTATCAAGGCGCGTTCCATCAGAAAAATCGTAACCATGGTTTTATTCATAGTTGCATTTTTTCAATTTGTCATGCAGTTGTCAGATACAAGTCCATTCAAAATCATTTACTCAATAATAATATATGTTGTTCCAATAATAATATGATGAGTGTTCCAGAAAGTCAGAATATGGACTTAGAAGAGGCATGGTATATCGGAATGTCAGCCATAATTCCCCAAAAGTAAAAAAACCACTATGAAAACACATACGAATAAAAACTTAAAAACGTAATGAATTGGTTCAACGATTGAACACTGACCGAAAATGTAGATACAACTTTTTTCCTACCATACATTTGTTATAAGACAAACCTTCCCAATGATGTCAAAGAAAAACAACCAAAACTTGTAAGAGTAAACTGCAAAAACTCCATCAAATACCTAAGTATAACAATAGATTCCCACTTGAGATGGTATTATCATAGAGACCACATCATTGAAATACTTCTGCTATATAAGTTCAAATACCGAAAGTAATTATGCAACATTCAGTAGAAGATCTCGTCTATCTCGTTTCATTGATTAGATTACATTTGCGATATATAAGACCCATACAGTACTTAAAATGAGTCGGATTCATAGGTAGAATCGTGATATATCTGGTAAAAATTCTTAGGGACAGTATCGTTCGTATAACGAGCATTACTTTAGCATTTTCAGAAATTCAGGTCCTCTCAGCCACAGACTGGCGGTTCCATTCATTCACAGAAGGGTATTACAGAGGTGAATAGAGAATATACCACGAAGCAGAAGATCCTGCTTGTTTGTGGATTTGGAATCGATTACATTATTTTTTTCATCCTAATCAGATCTGATGGGAGCCAATGATACTGATGAGCATTGCTCTCTTCTGGAATTCATCCAACTCTAAAGGCGACAAAAATGGAAAATATGCTCGATTCAGAGCGATATTGCTCAAGAACCACTGGGAAATCTACATACGAGTGATATTTTTGCTAACTGCATGCTAAGACAGCAGCCTGGGGCTCTAACTCAGTAATAAGTTTGCAGTTTCAAAGGTGCTACCTCGTATTTGACACTCTACAAAAGTGGTATAGATCTAGTTTCCTCCTCTAGAAATCAAATGAGCTGTGTCATGAGTATCAGAAAAGTGTGTAGCTTGTTGACTGTGTTCATCGCAGCCAGAAAGTTGGTTGATGATAACTGGTGCTGAGTTCTCGAACCAATCTTTCAAAACTTAAAAATATCTTCGGGAATTTCAAAGTTCCAATCGACGTTGCTCCGCCAAATGTTCAACATCAATATCCGCGATTTGATCATCAAGTAATCCAAAAAAAAACAAATAGTGACATTATTATATGAAGAACCTTTGGTTTACTTGGATTTTTTTATTTATTGTATATATCTGAGCGGATTCTATCAGAGATCTATGAAAACACAAGGACTCGATCCCATTACAGCTTTTGAATTACATATCCATTTTGTTATTCCAAAACCTGCATGTTGAACATATATTACGTTTTGGAAGTATCAGTAGCTTCCTTGTCAATTCCACAGGAATCCGGATATCTATTCACATAGTGGAAGTTGCCTGCATTGGACAATTGTTTGAGGAGTCGAATAAGACTAGAGGAATATTGGTGGAAATCCTGTCGGGACCAGTAGCTTCATAAGTTTCCAAACTGGAAAGGATTAGTCGAATTATTTGTCGACATAAGATTACTTCAGACTATCGGCATATTGATAGGTGGTGCTTTTCCCGGTGGATCTATAGAAAAATCAAGTTTAGTGAAGAGAAGAAGAGAAATGGTAAGGAAGTTCCTTCCTTTTGACGTCCATCACGTACTTTTCCTTGTTATGTTGGCCAAAGATACATGAACAAACCAAAGGAGCGCTATAACAATACAAGGTGAGGTACAAAGACTTGCCTGCATAGGTATCACAGAGGCAATGGGATTCAACGCCCACTGCAGCCATGACAATACTGCTGGAATTACCAAACTTCTACTTGTTGGAACGAGTTGGGACAAGACAAGCTGTAAGGCACTGAAAACACCCTGGATAACATATAGGTTGGGACACGGGACACACGACAAGGTCGTGGTACCAAAGGATGCAGTACAAGGGCTTTTGAAGTCTAGTTCCTAGAAAACACCACTACTGGACAAATAACCCAAGAAACAGACACGGAGAAAAATATATCGAAGGTCCCTATAAAGAAAACCAGCAGACTCTTCAACTCTCAACAGGAAGCAATTGGAAATCATCATGACCCAGTGAAGAGCACCCCAATGAATTGAGGCTGTACACGGATGACCTTACTTGTAGAGTATGCGGCAAGGAACCAAGAACAGAGTTACGCGACTGCGGAGCTCTAGATCAGAGAAGACTGCATGGCAACCAATTAGCAATCCATAACTATACAGAACACCAAAAAAAAAACTTGCACAGGATACAAAATTCCTTGACTGGGTACTGTGAGAGTAAACAAGAGGTGAGTATTTCTGAAGCGAAAAAACCCAGGGATTTTCACGCTACCAAAGAGGGATAAAGGGATTTGTTCAAGAAACAGATATTTGTCTGTGAAACTCTATGAATAATTATTCGTCATCTACCTGATACAATAAAAACCAGACATAGTCTTATGCAGTTTATAATAACTTCTAAGTTATTTTTGCTCGATGAGTCTATAGAATTTCATATACTCTGCTTTAATTTCATTCGTTGTTGGATTCATAGAGAAATAAGTAATTTGAATTCTAGCTTCGAGTGATTTTTGTCAAAAATGTTTGTCGAAAATATATCTCAATCAGTCTCAAATTTGGTATTTCGTTCATTTGAGGATAAAAAAAATTTTAACAAAAAATTAAACCGATGAAATACGGAACTGAAAAATAAAAATAAAATAAAACTTCTTAGTCTGAATAACTAAGCTCCTAAACTAATGTAGGTAACTAATTTTGAGTCGGCGCCAAACAAACAAGTAAATGAATTAGGTAAGGCGTAAAATGATGGCATCAAGTTGCGCGGTGATAATTTTTTTCAAGTAATTTAATGATCTTCGTTGATTGTTCGTTTGGCGCAGACTCAAAATTAGTTACTAACATTAGTTTGGGAGCTCAGTTATTGAGACTAAGAAGGTTTATTTTATTTTTTATTTTCCAGTTCCGTATTTCGTCGGTTTAATTTTCCACTAAAAATTTTTATTTTTCAATTTTTACTTACCCACCTTACTTCAACTATTACCAATTAAATAATATGATTATCTACTTTTACTATTTGTTGTAATATAAATTATTTTTGTTGTTCTGGTTAGTTTATTTCATGACTTTGTATATCATTCCATCCTCTCATAGAATATAATGATTGTGACGGATGTAGGAGTATAGAAATAATGACTATAGCGATCTGTCAACTACATATGTGTGCCAATGTTCACAAGTGAAAAATCAATTATCCCCTATTTTCTACCCGTAAAGGTGGATAATTCTATTCTGCCCTATCTAATAAAAAAAGAATCATCCAAATCGAAGACCCCAGTCCAAAGTTATGCCTGATAGAATCGGTTAATGAACCAGAATTCAGAGGGTGAGTGATCAATATCCCCCATTTTGCTACCCTTAGGGGTGGATTTCATCCTTTAAATTCAAATGAGACCAAATTCGATTTACACCCTATCCACTGAAATGGGACCGTAATCGGACATCTTAGTAAAAAGTAATGCGTGGTCATACATAAGAAAAATATATATACGCGTCGACTAGAAAACCTCTTCCTTTTTGGTTCCGTCGGTTAAAAACACAATATTCAAATGAATGTTATACGAATGGGGAAATCAACCAGAAACAATAGAGCATTGATGATCTGTTATCTTCCAAGCAGTATATAGAAAATTCGATTTATTATATAAATGTTCCCATAAACAAATGTCATAAAATGCACCAATCTTGTTGATAATGTCACAGTGTCTGTGAGAGTATTCCATTCGAAATAGTTGATTGTAAAGTTAATTTTATTGCGAACGATAAAACAGCTGAAATATGTGGATATAAATGGGTAATGATGACGAAAGATACTATTCAGATAATGAAGAGAAACGATTAGACGCGGCTCTCGTTTAATGGGAGATGAAGCACCGTATAAAGTATTGAACAGTAGGCAAAATGTTTGTATTACATTTTCACGGAGCTCACGAACCTTCAAAAACTTTGAATGCTAAAATTGAACATAACTTCAATTATCCTCCTTTCCCAAATATCATTCGAGAACCTAAAATACAGAGTGGCCACTTTTTTAATGGGATTGTATTGGTAACTTTTAAACCATAAGAGTTAGAAGGTCGGTCAAATGGAGAAAAAGTTGCATTCATAAAAGCATTGTCAAGCAGTTCACACAAATCGAGATTATCAGGGCCGGTTATTGAGATATCATAAGAAAAGTAAATTCTGTCATTTTGATTTTTCTTTTTTTCCCACTTTATTTCGAATATTATCAAAAACTGTCACAGGAGTTTTTCATTCGACAGTGAATTATTCTCATTTTGACATAATCAGATTTTGTATCCAACGTTTCGTACGCTCTGGGCCACCCTCAACCTCATTTTTTTCAATACGGACCTACATATTTTATGACACTTTTCGAAATAACTTTTAACGCTGAATTCAACGATATATCATACAATGTCATTCAAAGTTGATTTTCAGGTGATTTTGACCCTTATCCAAATTTCTTTGGGTCGGATCTGTATTACATTTAGGTACCTTTAGTTTAATTAACAACATGCAATACATTTCGATAAGAAAATCAACTTACTCATCTTCAACTGAATGGAACGTAACAGAATCAAAGCAAGAAACAAGTAATAATTATTTACAAATTTCAAGAGGTGAAAAACCTAATTCATAATAATTAAACGAAACTATCATTTAATGAAAGAAAAATCAAATGATTATTCGAAAGTAAATGATGAACATTAATGAAGTAAGTGTTCGAAATGTCCACCGTTTTGTAAAATGCACTTTGCGGTTCTGGAACCCATACTTCTTATACATTTGCTTATTTCGTCTCCTTGAATACCTTCCAATACATTCCCAATCTTCTCGCGAAGAATATCTATTGTCGGGTTCGTAGTATAATAAATTTTATTTTTGAGATATCCCCACAAATAAAAATCCAGCGGATTCAAATCCGGAGATCTGGCAGGCCATTCTACTGGACCTCTTGTTCCAATCGATGAATCGGGAAAAGTTCGATTTAGATAGTCTGTGACTATTCTTGAGTTGTGTGGACCACATCCGTCTTGTTGGAACCATGGACTATTACGCCGATACCGTATAGGAAGATCATCCAACATTTCTTCTATAATTTCTACATATTTTGCTCCGGTTAGGTTGCCGTCAATAAAATAGGGTCCCAGTAATTTATTATTCAACAAACCGCACCATATGTTCAAAGAAAAACGATATTGATGTCTAACTTCATGAATTAAGTGAGGATTTTCTGTGGCATAAAAATGTTTGTTCCTTCGATTGAACATGCCAAAATTTGTGAATGTCGTTTCGTCTCCCCAAAATTGTTGTTATTCCGCACCTTCCGTTGAAACCAATTACAGAATTGCAACCTTCTCTCAGGATCATTGCGATATAGTTTTTGCACGGCTTGGTATTTAAAGTCATGGTATCCGTATCTCTCGAGTATTTTATTAACAGAACTTTTTGATAAATTGCATTTACTGGCCATAGTTCTCGATCCTATTCCTGGATTCATTCGAATTTGGGCCAGAACATTGATGTCATTAATAGGCTCGTTTCGTCGTACATAAGGACCTCTAGGTTTAATGAATGAATTATGTGCAAGTAACGTTGAAGATAAACGTCGAAACATTTTAATATTTGGTGTTGTTCGTTCAGGATATAATTCACCATACTTTTGTTGTGCTTTGAACGAATTGCTATCTAGTTTTATGTACACTTCGTACATATCTCTCTTCTCTTCATTTGTGAATCTTACCATATCGAATAAGTAAAATTGAAATTACTCAGAAAAGTATTCAATGACATGTTCTTGTGACACAATAATAAACGAAGTGACAAATAATATGACATTTCTTGTTATGTTCTTTTTTTTTCACGGCCTACTACTTGAAAATAATACATTCAATAAACCTAGAGTTGTGTGTATGTAAGAAAAAACAAGTCTATCAACGATATCAATGTTCTGACCCAAATTCAATTAAACCCAGAAAAAAATATCGAGAACTGTGGCCAGTTAATGCGAATTATCAAAAACTGCTTTAATAAAATAGTCAAGAGACGCGAATACAATGATTTTAAATTTGAATACCAAGCCTTGCAATAATTATATCGTAATGATCTCAAAATAAAGTTCGATTCTGTGATTTGTTTCAGCGGAACAAATGACAAATCCAACAATAATGATTCCTCCCGAGAAGATTGAGAATGTATTGGAAGGTATTCAAGGAGACGAATAAGCAAATGCATAAGAAGTATGGGTTCCAGAACCGCAAAGTGCATTTTACAAAATGGTGGACATTTCGAACACTCACTCCATTAATGTTCATCATTTACTTTCGAATAATCATTTGATTTTTCTTCCATTAAATGATAGTTCCGTTTAATTATTATGAATTAGGTTTTTCACCTCTTGAAATTTGTAAATAATTATTACTTGTTTCTTGCTTCGATTCGGTTGAAGATGAGTAAGTTGATTTTCTTATCGAAATGTATTGCATGTTGTTAATTAAACTAAAGGTACCTAAATGTAATACAGATCCGACCCAAAGAAATTTGGATAAGGGTCAAAATCACCTGAAAATCAACTTTGAATGACATTGTATGATATATCGTTGAATTGAGCGTTAAAAGTTATTTCGAAAAGTGTCATAAAATATGCAGGTCCGTATTGAAAAAAATGAGGTTGAGGGTGGCCCAGAGCGTACGAAACATTGGATACAAAATCTGATTATGTCAAAATGAGGATAATTCACTGTCGAATAAAAAACTCCCGTGACATTTTTTGATAATATTCGAAATGAAGTGGGAAAAAAAGAAAAATCAAAATGACAGAATTTACTTTTCTTATGATATCTCAATAACCGACCCTGATAATCTCGATTTGTTCGAACTGCTTGACAATGCTTCTATGAATGCAACTTTTTCTCCATTTAACCGACCTTCTAACTCTTATGGTTTAAAAGTTACCAATACAATCCCATTAAAAAAGTGGCCACTCTGTATACCTGAAGAGACAGATTAGAATAAGACTTTCCCCGAAGAATATTTTTCCCGCACCAAAAACTGAGTCAAGTGAACTCAAGTACTTACAACACTTTGAAAATCAAATTGATCTGGATTCCGATAAAGATATTCCGTCAGATGACTCAAAATAGAAATTTTGATTCCCTTACTTTTTGGTAAAGAATTTTTTTTCTTAGTAACTGAAATCAGCACAATTATGGCTTATTATTTTTGCATGATTATAGCAAACTTGGGGATGTCGGTCTCATAGCTTAGGTTAGGCTCCCGATGAGTGGAAGATAAACTGCCCCCTCACTACTATCGCATAGCGCGTCTTTTTAGACTCGAACCTATAGCAAGAGTTCATCGTATAAAATAATATTCTTTGAATTAACTTTTAGGTTGTTTATGGTGTTTCTTTTAATCCCCACGCTCTAAATGATGTTCAAAAGTGAGTTGCCTGTAACTTTGTAGAGCTACGCAGCTATTGTTCTCTACTGATTCGTTTTCCACGCTGCAGAATCGACAGTCTGATGACTGGACAAGACATGATGAGGCGGGGATTGTTCCTGCTCCATTACAAGATTTGCTCTGTCTTGCATTTTGATATGCTGAATAGCAATGCCTTCTAATGGGTTGGTACTGGGATATGCCTCCAGCTTATGATAAGTTTGTCCCTGTGCTAATTTAGGATTTTTTTTCGATGAAATCGATTGAATTCTTCATCAGTGCGTCGACATGTTTGTTACCCAAACACTCGTTACTGGTTGTAATGAGTATTTGGTATCTGAAAAATTGTATTGTAGAAGACAAGGGGGCATTCTTGTTTATCACAATAGCTCATGTGAAAACATATGTTTCACGAAGATTTGCCGTTATGGAGGATGGTTCCGATGCCGTTTATTTTTCAAGGGGGTATATGCTTTGCTTTGGTGGGATCAATATCAAGTCAAGAATACCTGCGTCAGTTACTCTTTCCTTGAATTCACCAAATGCTGCAATGTATACTGGTCATGGCATTCTCTTTTCATGCATACGAGCATTCTAAACTCTCGGTTTTGAAATATTGAATTTATATGTGATACCTTATGTTATGAACAATGAAAACACTCGCTCAAGCCGATTTACGAAGCCAGTAAAATATATGGATAAGATATCATGCATTTTTGGCATTTTACGTTAGGCGCCTATTGACTCCGTGCAAGTGGGCGGAGGTCCGCCATTGTAGACGGGCAGCGCTCACGGTGGCGTGTCGCGCTAAGTGTAGCTAGCCAGAATTGTCAGCTGCTCATTGTTTACTGTTATTTACGTGCAACTATATTCGGCCCAATTCAGCATGTTTGGTCATGAAATATTTTTTATTCTACTCCCCCTGCAGAAAATGACGAAATTTGTACAACTCGCGAACTATGTAACTGCCTATTTAAGCACTTTACGACATGAAACTGTACGATTTAACTTCACCGTGAACAGAGAGCACGATCAACAACCAATACGGTAGCATCTGTGAAGTTAATCGCACGACGTATAACCGATAAGATAGAGCCTTCAGTAGTTGCCATGGAAACGAATAACAGCCGCGTCGCCGATAACATTTTGACGTTTTATAATTGTGTCGCGATCTGTTACCAGTTTTTGTATTTGCCAAGATCAATTGAAGATGAATCCCTAATAACAAATCAAAATTGGTGTGAAAAATGTCCAGTAGTAGCGTGTGTACACCACCCGATATAGTGGAAAAAGCGAAAAATGCTTCGTATAATTTGTTACCAGCAAAATCTCGTGAAATATACGGAACAGTTTATCGAAAATTCATGGACTGGAAGCTGAAACTCAAAATCAATTCATTTTCAGAAAATGTTATGTTAGCATATTTTGAAGAACTGTCCAATGAAATGAAGCCATCATCACTTTGGTCAACTTATTCAATGCTAAGGTCAATAATAACCATGATAACATTAACATTGCGACTTATCCTAAACTATTGTCACTGCTATAAAAAAACAGATGGTTTCAAGAGTATGAAATCGAAAACGTTGACATCAAAGAAATCAATGTCTTTCTCCAAAACGCTCCAGATAGCAGATATTTGCTTACGAAGGTATATGCACGAATTATATAAATTAACAGACGAGTATTGATACTTCTTCATTCTAGGTAGTTTTAATTTTCGGTATTAGTGGTGCTTGTAGATAGCAGGAGTTATGCAACTTGAATCCTCAAGACGTGCAGGATACAGGAAAATGTCTGATAACTTATATGGCCGATTCAAAAACCAAAACGCAACGTTCACATGTCGTTTCCGAGTTCTTTTGTCCAATTTGTAAAAACTACATCAATCTTCGCCCTGCAGGACAAGATGTTCAGACTTTGCCTTTCTTTTTGAATTTCGTAAATGGAAAATGCACCAAGTAATATGTTGGAATAAACACAATCGACAGTATTCCAAAACAAGTGGCAGAATATCTGGGCTTAGCGAATCCCAAACAATACACAGGCCATTGCTTTAGGCGCTCTTCTGTCACAATTCTTGTAGATGGTGCTAGCGATATGCTAGCATTAAAGAGACACGGTGGTTGGCGGTCATCAGCAGTGGCAGAGAGCTATGTAGATAATTCTATAGAAAACCTGACTGCCAACTCATCAAAAATTACATGTGCCATTAATAATACTGCTACAATAAGAGAAAACAATAGTATTATTTTTGAAAATGAAAAAAATCCAGACAACCAACCCGCCCTCTCTTGTTTTTAATAACTGCACAGTTACAAATGATAATTATTACAATCAAAAGTAAACTATACTGATTAATATAGTAACTTACTATAGTTGAATTATCTCCGTAGTTATTTAATTGATTGATTAAAAATATTTTCACTTAATGGAATCCTAATTTTTTATGGGAATGAATGTGGTCGTAGAAAAAGTATAGTACACAACTCGAGTTGTAAGACCATTACGCACTTCCAGAATTACTTTTTCCAGTCGTGCGTATTATGCTTCTTACAACTCTTGTTATGTATGTGAAAAAGTGTTTTTTTTAATGATTTGTCGTGTGGAAAAAAGCACTTTTCCGCTCTACTGCGGTAAAGTTCTTTTCCGCACTAAGAATAATGGTTTAGTTAAAGTTGTACTCTTGCGTTAAGTGCGGAGAAGACCATTTCCGCATGTGTTAAGTACAACCTTTTTCCTACGAGTATAATAAATTATATCTTAAATTTTTATGAAAAAGAAAGGGAATCTAGTATAATTTTTATCCATTTTCAATTTGAAACCTTCGATTTCTTGGGTTTGAAACCTTCGTTCAGTCTTTTTAAATTTGCCGTTAATTTAAAATATTTCCTTCAATTCAACAATGAATTTAATATCATTGAGTACTTCGACCACAAGGCTGGCGGAATTTTTTTTTGATAAGTGATGGAAGTATACTATAAATACCTCTTCTTTCAGTGATAGTGTATTTTTCTCCTCAAACCTCAACACAAATACTGCAAATTCTTTCTCGTAACGCCAGCGAGACATTTCTGGAACTAACTGACTACTTAGAATCGGCAGCCTTCAAGATTTCTGATGGAATGTCACTCATTGAATCTTCTGAATTGTTAATTTTTTATATCAAATTGATGATTATATTTAAATATAACTTTAGGGTCATGCAATTCTGCTTTATTGAAAATTTCATAATGCATTGTCAAAGGAATTTTGAAATTTTAAGTTAATCGGACAACTAGAAGTGGGTCAAAATTCACTTGCAAAATTCCACCCACACACAGACGGAAAACAAAGCGAGTTGATGAAAACGTGTTAAAAAAATCAGAATCTCCAGTGACGTTTGGAATAAGTGTCAAACCATGTTTTCATAAACATATTTTGAATTCATTTGAAAAATGTTAATCTTGTATATGACTCTACGTATAATTCCTTTTCATTTAAAATATATTATTAATCGATCTGACGGGACACATTAAACCATATATCAAATATACTTACTTCTAATTGAACATTGTAAGGCGGCGATGTAACAGAAGTTTGGCGGATGACAAAAGCCTGGATTGTTGATACTGAAGAAGTAACTCTTTTTTCAGATGTTGTACATGCGACAAGTGCCTCTTTGAATCGCTGAACATTCAACTTCGATATCATAAAATATTACCGACAAACCAGTCTCGATAATCATGTCCATTTTCTGCAATGAAAAGCATAACAAAAAATTACAGCTCAATGAATAAGCATCTGGTGGACATATATAGCGATCTATTCTGCTTGTTTTATACTAGCGTATGCATATAAAAACCAAAATGATGTGTTTATTCACTTACATTTTTATACGATTATCCGCATGACTGTTTTTAAATTATTCGAGTCCACTGAAATCTAACGAGAGTTTCGCATACAAAACAGAATGTTTACATGTCCCAGCTGGCTAGCAAAAACTTGCGCCCACCGTAATGTGATGGCGCTGGCAGTTTTCATGCACGGAGTCAATAAGCCACAGTCCTTTCTTCAACTAGTTATTCGTGTTCTATATTATGTATAACAGGCTCAGGCATCTGCAAAATATCAAAAATATTCAATTCCCATCACGATCAGCCCCGTAGAACCTTTCTCTGAAATTTTCAATGGTCATAAGAAACTAATATAACATATAATAAAGGAACTAATATAATATAAGATTTCCAATGCATATTCGAAAAATACAAACTGCTATTCAATCACCACCAGTTTGACTCCAAACGCTGAACGTGTAACGAGTAGAAAATCTCAAATTACTCAAAAAATGTTTGTGTGTGTGTGTGTCAACGAAAATAAGTAGAATGGTTTGGTTCACTGTCTCATAAGTGGAATATACATCACATAGACATATTCGGATTGGAGTTATTTGTTCCATGATTATTTTAATTGGTCCGTAACAATTTTTTGGTTTTTAAAAAAAACTGACTTAAAAAGAAACTGAAAAGTTAAGAATAAAATGAACTCTTTCAGTCTTAATAACTGAGCTCCTAAACTAATGTAAGTAACTAATTTCGAGTCGGCGCCAAACAAACAATCAAGAACATCAATTACGCGAGGGGGAAACAACTACTCAAAATATGTACACCATAATTAAATATCTGATAATGAACAATATTTGAAATATATTTGAAAAACACGCACTAATGAAATTTTCAGAATATATTTAGGTTGATGATAGTATTTAATGTACTGAAAAGTATTCAAATAATTAATATACTGGAAGTATTTGAAGTACTGGAGATGTATTGAAAATACTGGAAATGTACATGTGTTTGAAATATAGTGAAAATAAATGGTACCTAGTGAATATAATATTTGAGGTAATTAAGATAATAAAAACGTGATGAAACTCTCGAACTGAAAGAATCAACGAATTTGGTATAATTTACCTAGTGTTTTTACCTGAAGTACCTGAAGTGTATATCTGTTGGTAAGAAATTAAAATGAAAATTATTAGGACATATTAATAAATTTCATTCAAAAATCCTTTAATTGAGGATCAGGAAAAATAGCTGAAAAATGAAATGGATTCCAAAATAAATATTTATTAATAAATGAAATAAATAAATAAAGGTTTGAATGTCAAATTAAAAACAAAAGGTATGATGATAAAGCATTAGGTTATCTCTAGGAACAATCTACCAGAAAAAATAACTGCTGTTTTTGTGGTCCAGTTCCCTTATTCCTACCCTGAAAAAAACAGTTAATTCATAGTTAGCTGAATTAATTATCAACAAATAAATTATTGATTCGAATAATTTATAACAAATAAAACGGAGAAAGCATAACGAAAATTTGTATCTGTTGATATGACTTATTCACTGTAAATAAACTTAAGATTAATAATGAATACATTTTTGATAATATCACCCGACGAATGATTTTATTGGTAATAAATGTATATCGTTAGTTATAAACATATCGACTTCAAACAAACTATTTTTTTTCTACTAGCTGACCGGCAGACGTTGTCCTGTCCAAAGTTCTAGAACTCTATAATCTTAGAACTATTTTCATAGTTATTCAAAATTCACAATCACAAATTTTCAGGACAATCTCTATGGGATTAGGAATCTGTATAGGGATATAAATCTGTATGGGGCTAGGATAAATTATTTAATAATTTTTAGTCCGCTTCATAAACGTTGTATAGTTTTTCCATTGAAATCATTATTTTAAACGTTTAAGTCTATTTCATGAACTTTAAAAAAAATATATCTAAATAATCATTTATGTCATTTAACTCGGATTTTTTGGGAGTGTTCCTCTTGCCTTTTTTCTAGAGCTTCAAGTTCTTCTTCGTCTTTTCCTTTTTGATTTCCATTGGTTACTGGTTTTTTTCGGCTTGTTTGGTTTGTTATCATCCATGTTCAGACCGCCATTTTTTGTGATTTTCTCAGTCTTTTTGTTTTTTTGTGTGTCTTCATCTATTATATTAGATACTCTATTCTTAGCCGGTATATCTTCAATTCCAATTTTTTGTTGCAGAATTTCTGTTATTTTAACAAGTGTGGATAACAGGATTTTTTCCCGAATAAGGGTTTTCTGATGTTGTTTCCTTTTTTCCCTTTCCATTCCCCACATTGTGAATGGTGGGACCAGTTTCTTTTCACTATATTTTCCACTTTTCTCGGTTTTTTCGTATGTTTCTGTTTTAACCTCGACAAGGGCAGATTTCTCATCTTCGGACCCAATGTCGGGCTTTCTAGCGTATGTATTAGGTTTAGTAATGTTAGTATTCATTATATTGAACTGTTTTTCACGGCTAGCATGGTTGGAAATGCAGAAATTCAGTATACAATTTCGCAGATTTCGCGAAGTTTTACAGCTTCTGCAACTGTGCAACTAGAAATTTCACTGTTGTCCGTTGTACATTCACTGTTTCATCTATTTCACTTGTCTTCTCACGTTTTAAAGCGTCTTTTTTGGTGTTTTCCCATTGTGGCATTTCGTTTTCACTTGTTTCACTTATGTGTTACACTTCGCACTTCCCCCGCTGGATTCCTCCATCGGGGGATGATTCAATGTATTGTTTTGCTCAATTAGCCGAGGTGTTTGTGTCTTTTCACTGTTTTAGGAGGAAATAATTGTTACTTTTACAGATTTTTAGATTTTCTAACCTTACTTTCTTCCTCACGCGATGCCTGTAAGGTCGAGAATCGCAATAGGGTTCCTTATCGCGGAGCACACTCTAGATCGCAAAACAAAGTCCGCTCGTCACCGGTATGGAGAGATTGTGGTGATCCTAACCTCATTTTTGTGGTCCGTGTGGAAATAAACAGATAAATGAGAAAATAGTTGATACTTATTGTACTGTCATCCAGTTCTGAGCCATTACCAAAGATTCAAATCCCTAGCGCATCGAGAAGTTAGTTTAAAATCGATTGCAAGATTTGTACCGGACTGACACATGAGCGAGCTAATAAAAACGTGGTAAAAATAATAGTAGTTTATGTAACAAGTACCTGAAGTGAGGCTTTAGCAGACGAATCGGAATGTTTACGGAATATGAAGAAGTTATCTGCTAAAGCCATTTGCGTACGTGTTGCATACAACATTCTTTAGATTTCCAAATGAACAAAACATAAATGCTACACATATTTCCTCGCCGTGGATACATTTTCAATCACCATCCATACGCTAGTATAAGGCAGTTGTGCAAAAATCCAGCAAGCGATTGTTTATCAACGACACATTTATCAAATACTTGTCAAATATTAGTGTTAATTTTTCATGAAATGAGCATTCCCAAAGAATATTTCGAAGGAAACGTGTGCTGTCACTACGAAATTTCTAATATTTCATAGTCCATTGCGTCTCCTGAAACGTTTTTCAAATGTTAATTATAAATTTTCTGAATAAACGAAAATAGTCCGATAAAGTGTTGCCATGACGACCTTACCGGCCTAGTCCGGTAAAGTGGTATTTTGCGGACTATTTTCAGTTTCCAAAGTAGTTATTTCATGTAGCGTGTACAAAGAAATTATTGTAGACTGAATTGAATTCGAAATATTTTGAATATATTCGGGGACTGAAAAGAATATTGTAATATTTGAACTGTAATGAATTTCTTGGGAATACTGACAAATATTGAAATATTTTGAATATATTGTAGATATTTTGATAGTGAAAAAAATATTTTAAGTATGGAATGGATATTATTGGAATGAAAGTAATATTTAAATTATAAAGTGGCATTTGTTGATACTGAATTACTGAAACTGATATTGAAATAATTTAAATATATTCAAGATATTTTGGTACTGAAAGTCGTATTGAAATATTTGATTTTCTGTATGTTCACCTATTCAAAGAGTTGTTTCCACCTCGTAATTGCGTTAAGCGTAAAGTGGTGATAGCGGGGTGCGCGGCGACAGCGCGTCCCTTCGCCGGAAATAGCCGAGCGTTCTCGAAGTCAATATCAGCGAGACAGCTACCCGAACGGGTACATACGTAAGTACGTGAGGGCACACGTCGTTGGAAGTGGTCGCGCGGAGAGCGAATTTTTTGAATGTTGTTGTTTATCTCTGAAGATTTCACGTTGCATTTTTATTTATTTTGTTTTGATCAATTCTTTAACGTAATTTGATGATCTCCGTGGATTGTTTGTTTGGCGCCGACTCAAAATCAGTTTATCACATCAGGTTAGGTTAGGTTAGTTATTAAAACTAAAAAGGTTCATTTTATTTTTTGCTTTTCAGTTTTTGTTTTCGTCGGTTTAATTTTTTGTTAAGAAGTAAGTATTTTTTCATTTTTTGTGGCTAAAATCTACTAATTTCCACCTACTTAATTTGGATTACTTTCAAAATACGTACTTACCCCTCTAACTTCAACTATTAACTGTTATATACTATAACTAGCTGGTACCACTCACCCCTTTAAAGACTGAATTCCTAGAAAACCGAAACACGTATTCTTTTATTTGTAACAAAGCCCTCAAACACCAATTTTTATAACGCTAACTTAAAAACTAACGAAACCCCCATTCAAACTTTCAGCTCTTATTTCAACGCCTTAGGGGTTGAATTTCGAAAAACACTGAAATACATATTCCTTCTATTTGTAACAAAGGCTTCAAATGCCAATTTCTATTACCCCAACTCGAAAACTAACGGAATTCTCATACAAACTTTCAATCCCAATTTAACCCCGATTTCATCCCAATAGGGGATTAATTTCCAAAAATTCCAAAATAAGTATGTTTTATTTGTAGCAAAGACCCTCAAATACCAATTTCCATGATACTAACTTCAAAACTAACTATACAGACTTTCAACCCCCCTTTTACCCCTTCAGAGTTCAATTTTCTAAAACCCTGAAACACGTTTATCTTCATTTGTGAAGCAGAGCCCAAATAATAATTTCCATGATTCTAATTTCAAAACCAACTGTACTTTCGCTTTCACGCCCCTCCTCACCCACCATTTTTCCACCCTTAGGAATACCCTGTCCACTAAAAGAAGAATCATCAAAATCGGACCACTCTGTAGAAAGTTATGCGTCGACTAGAGAACCTCCTCCTTTTTTTTCGTCGGTTGAAAACCGATGCTGTGTGCGATTTTTTGTCAAAGCCCTAAATTCTGAATTGCTCAATCAAAGAAGTTGAAATCAGTATGAATGTGGCAGAGCAGACCCCCAGAATATTTCCTTGTCCAAGTCAATATGATATAAAACGAAATCATGTATTTCCAGCACAAAAATAACCCCCACAAGGCAGCTAGTTGTGACAGAACAATAACCTGAAAATGACATAAATCATGAGAATCGTGAAAACGAGATAGTTTATAGTTCGTCAGCCATTTCAGCGGAATAATTAATCCGTTCACCTTCCATTTAGACAAGCTCATTGTACGCGATTATTGTGATATTCCCACATTACCTGCATCAAAATAACAGGTTACCCTCTGTGGAATTTCATGCATGTTTCGAATTATAATGCGGGAATCCAGAATTTCAAATATTTAATTGAAGTTGTGGCAGAGGTTGGATTAGGGGACAACAAAGAGTAGGTTTTCTATCCACCAGTGCTGTTTCTGGAACTGGGATGCATATCACAATTAACTAAATGGTTTTCTCATTTATGAGAAGTTATGAATTCCGTCGATTCGATGTGTACGATATGATATCATAATGTCAACTAAAATATATCGGTAATAGTCGTGTATCACGACGTTTCAGCAGATTGCGTGGCTCACCTCAGATGTCTGAAAACCCTGGTGATTTCTCATATGTTCAGTTGAAGTTTAGAATCAATTTGGCGACACTTGACCTATTTGATGATAGAGATTACCAGCGTTTCAGGTGGCGCCAATGTCGTTTCTAGTTTTAATTCGGTAAATTGTAACAACAGACGACACAGGGTGTATTTGTTTCCTCAGCTTTCGTTATAAGCTGAACTGTTCGCGGGTTCTAATTTCAGCTTTGCTCTTGGTTGAAATTTCACCAATAGCAAAGCTAGAATTAGGAAGAAGCCCCTGAACATTGCACAAAGAAAGCACCGTGTTGTTGTTTTTCGTATTTTGTACCATTTGAGTTCCTTTTCAAAAAAATTTACAGGCGGAGAATTGGGAATGAAATTATTGTCATCAAATTATCGTCTGAATGTTTTTGGGGGAGGATTCAGAATATTATTTTCCATATTTTGGGTTTCCTCTACCCCTGTAGGTGAAAAATGTTAATTATCTGTTCTAAAAAATGAAAATTACTGAATTTGTCCTAAACTTTACTGCGCTTTTGATATTTTAGATTAATAGATTTATAGAATACTTTGAAAAAAATAATATAGATACATACCCACCTAAAATGTCCCAAAAATTGGTGGAGATATGTCGATGAAATTTTCATAATTTGGCCACATGGGATAGAAAAATGAGAAATGTTTTTCAGTTATATCAATAAAAAGGAAACCTCGATGAAACGACCCCATACCATCCTTATGGAAAATGGCTTTTGGTTAAATTCCCTGAATTTTTGGTATGTTGTAGATTTTGACTTCCTCGGAAAAATTGTCTATGGTCACAAAAAAATCGACAGTCCAGTTTCCGAGATACAGGGTGTTAAAGATGAAAAGTAAAGCTTTCTGCTCAGAATTTTTAACAATTCCAAGAATTGACAAAACGCTTATTTATTCTGGGAATACCATGCCTCAATGATGATACAATGTCACGTTGATCTCGAACCCATTATGCTTTTTCGGTTTGTGCTCTACAACAGGGTGAACAAAGAAAAATCCAATTCGATTGATTTTAAACCAACCAAACCAGTGTGAGTTCGCTGATAAGGATTGAAGATTTAATTCAGCTTGGATGAGCTCCTCCAATCTCGATCTGAGTTGATTGACATTATTTTTTTATACTGGGTGGTTCGAAAATAGGAGTACCTCTCGTTTTTTTAGTTCGGATAGGGAGGAGCATGTTATTAATGGTCGATTCCGGTGTATGTTTAGTTGCATATATCACAATTATGCATTACAAGATAAATTGAAGGTTAATAGAGGTCATTAACGATCGATTTCGTATTGATTAAACAGACTCGTTGATACGAGGTCGCCGTAAATAGTGATTGTCTGTGCTGTTATTAGAATGAACGTGCGTACATCTTCAACTTTCGTTAGACTTACAAAAAATGTCCCACGACTCCCCGCTCTGAAAAAATATCTAATGGATAGCCTAAAATCTCTATAAAAACATATCAAAAATTTGCCTGCTCATACTTGCACTTCTTTAAAATATTTAATTAATTGTGAGCATCTGCAAGAGTGTATCAAAAACGCATCAAATATATTTTGACCCAAAATGAATAAGCACTTAATTTTTATTTATTTTTTAAATCGACTTCTCTGCCGGAATGTTACTGTTTATTTTATACACAAGAAGATTTTTGGTACTGATTTTGCTAATCAAAGTTAACTAGTCAAAAAGTCATAATTTTAAATATTTGATCTGATACCAAAGTTACGCCTTTTGAAACCAACCTCTTTGCGACAAATTTTCCCATGGTTTTCGTGAGTTTTGAAAACAATTCGGCAGAAAGAAGGCTTAGATCTGATTTTATTGTTTAACCACCCCTTCTGAATACCTTCCCTTTGTGACACGTTTTTTCAATATTTTTCCCATGATTCTCGTCGTAAGCCTCAGAAGTAATTCCGCCCTCTTCTAAAAACCACAAGACAAGATTCTTAAAAAAAAAATCCCATGATTCTCGTCAGTCTAAGAAGCAGTTCCGCGAGAAAAGGCACGAATCTGAAGTTTTCTTCGAACCACCCCTTCTTAAGACCCTTTGTGACAAGATTTTTTTAATATTTTTTCCCAGTCAAAAAGCAATTCTGCGAAAAACAGGCTTGAACCTGATTTTTTTTTGTCCATCCACCCCTTCAACCTTTTGTGACAATTTTTTGAAATTTTTTCCATGATTCTCGTCGTTGTCTACAGAGCACTGCCGCGAAAGAAAGTGTCAAAACTTTTTTTTCAACCACCCTTTTTTAAAAACTACCCCTTTGTGACAAAATTTGTTTTCGCCAAAAAGGCGATTGAGCAGAAAAAAAAGTCTACATTTCCAATATAACACACAAGTTCTGTTCTATTTTTCGGATGAAACAGAAAAACATTTCCTCAGAAGATCCGCAGAATAGTGACACTGGCAACTCAGGAAAATGCCAAATCAATGGACGTATGACGTCAAAAGAAGCGGCAATAACGCTTTGTTTGAATATCTCACTGATTTTGAGAGTTTTAGAGCGGCGATTATTCGAATATTACACAATATCTTCTAGGAAAAACTATGCATACATAATATTTCATCGCTATATTGAACTTAAGAACATATAAAAAATTTTTTTTTTATATATACACCGATTCTCGTAGTGGATCTTTTGTGAAAATGAGATACCTAAGTCAGTGTACAAGACGAATATTTTCAAAGGAAGTATTTTACCTATGCTAAGAACTGGAACTTCTTGTATCACAAAGTAAAGAAGTTTTATAATTGACGGTGCCATTTCACGCCACAACTACGAATTATGAGAATACAGAATACAAGAACAAAAAACGAATTCCAACAAAAACGAGACACAAGAAAGAAAAATAACTAACAGAAACACGTATATAACAAGATGGAACAAAAAAGCTGAAAATATGGCAAAAACGATACGAAACTAAACGACTCAGAGAAGTCAATGTTAATAGCCAATTCACAATTTTGTGGTTATGTAACCATACTGGGAATTAACAGCATATGAAATGAGCTGGTCACGTAATAGTTTTTCACGTAAAACAATGACGAGGTGCTAGAACGAGATGGATAAACAAAATCGCGTCTTTGATCAAAACTATGGATTTCTCTTGAGCATGCGCATTTTATTATTGGCTCCCCATTTTGAAAATATATGTTCAATTGTTTTAGCCTAATAAAGGCTATCCATATCATCAACATTCGTAGTTAATGAATTTATGGTAACTCTTTGGATATATTTTGTCTGAAGATTATGAAATTCCTAACATTCAATCACGAGGTCTCCCACAATATACAGGGTGAGTCAACAGGATTCCCGTGGTTCATTGCTCCTTAATGTATCACCAGTTTGATTTCTTATATTTTTTTGTCAAAGGGACCATCTGAGACCATCTTCCAAAATAATTTCCATTCATACAAGGTACATCATTGATGCGTTTTAACCAAAGTTGTTCTTTTTCAAATGAAACACCTGGTATAATTTCATATATTCCGATCGGCTGTTTTATTGGCTAGACAACTATTTTTTCAATTTTGAATTCCGTTGCGGCGTTGCCGAGTTATTAAAAGAAATCTATTTTGTAGACTTCTTTTCGAAAAATTACCTATTTCACATTTTTGAATATTCATTGAAGATAATTGGGGAATCGTTGGTCGATATGATGATGTTCATTGAAAATACCAATAATTTGGAATAAATTATACAGGATGTTCGATACAACAACACAAACTTAGCCATTCTCAAACATCGGTATTTTTATTTGTTTAAATTGAACACCCTGTTTATTTTCATTTAAATCAACTCCTCACCAATAACTCTACACTTTTCATACTCCATGTCATGTACCTAAAACAACTCGTTTCCGAGATATTCTACATCCAAAAGATGGATATTTTTTCAGAGAAAATATTGACAATGTTCGCCTTTGGTATCATATTTGGAATTAAAATTTGCATAAAAATAATATTCATTCAAATCTAACAGAGAATAACAATAATTAATGCAGTAAATGTTCAATGTGCCTGCCATTTTCACCAATACACATTCTCAATCTGTTTCGGAAATTAGTATGCACATGTGCCAGCATGTCCTCTGAAATTTCCCTGAAAGCAGTACGAATTCCTGCTTTCACATTTTCAGGAGGATATTCAATGTATCCCCATAGAAAAAAAACAATTTTTGTGAGGTCTGGTGACCTTTGAGGCCTGAACTGGCCCTCCTCTACCTATCCATTTTTCACGGAATTTATTATCAATGTATTCCCGCACATCAGTGTGGTAATGTGCAGGTGTGCCATCTTGTTGTAGCCACATCCTCTGCCTTATTGCCAATGGAATATCATCTAATAAACTTGATAACTGACTTACTAGAAATCTTAGATATTTTCTTCCATTGAAATGACCGTTGAAAAAAAAGGGCCTAATTACACGCCGTCCAATGATACCTTCCCAACCATTCAGTGACCAACGTTGTTGGTGATTGACATAACTAACAAAATGAGGATCTTCAGTTGCATAATTGTGCATATTATGCCGATTCACATGGCCATTGTTGTGAAACGTGGCTTCGTCCGAAAATGGAACATACTCAAAAAAATCAGGTTCTTGGTTGATTTTATCTACACCCCATTGGCAAGACCGCATTCGCTTTGGAAAATCTCTTTCAGTCAGCTCCTGCATTAACTGCATATGATATGGATGGTAATTGCATTTTCTCCCCATCCGAAAAACACTACTTTGAGATATTCCCAACTCCCTACTCAAAATACGTGTGGTCACATGAGTATTCTCGGTAATATGCAATGCACTATCAAGAGTATTTTCAAACACGTTCAAACTTTTTGTAAAATACTTTTCCGGTTTCCTCAAATCTTGTTTTGAGGTCTCGAAATGATCGCTGGTCTGGATGTCTTCTCTCAGGAAACTTTTGTTCGTATAATCTAGATGCCAGTAAGCAATTGCGATCACATTCCCCCAAAGAATACACCATTTCAACCATGTCCTCTCAACGATAATTCATAATGCCACAATGATTTTTAACACAACTGGATTGTAGTTTGATAGTTACCTCTATTTACAAATACCGATAGTCATTTTTTCAGCGGTAGTCATGGATAACTAAACTAGAAAAATTAGTTACATTTGAAAATTGCTTTTGCTATGCTAGTTATTCATGAGTTGCCAAGAATGCTTTTGAAGATGGGAAAAAGTAATTGAAACATCATTCCATATCAGTATTTTCTATGAACAAACATGTAGATAAAAAATTCTATAGAATTGTTGATTTGATACTGAACAATTCCCTTAAGCCAGAATATCTCGAAAACAGGTTGTTTAAGGTACATGACGTCGGAGTTGAAAAGTGTAGAGTCATTGAAAAGGAGTTGATTCAAATGAAAATATACAAGGTGTTTCATTTGAAAAATCAAAATACCGATGTTTGAAAATGGCTAAGTTTGTGTTATTGTATAGAACATCCTGTACAATTTATTTCAAATTCTTGGTATTCTCAATGAACATCATCATATCGACCAACAATTCCCCAATTATAAATAGATAATTTTTCGAAAAGAAGTCTACAATATAGATTTCTTTTGAATAACTCGGCAACGCCGCAACGGAATTGAAAAAATCGTTGAGCAGCGAATGGAACAGCCGATCGAAATATATGAAAATATACCGGGTGTTTCATTCGAAAAAGAACAATTTTGGTAAGCATCAATGATGCACCCTGTATGAATGGAAATTATTTTGGAAGGTGGTCTCAGATAGTCCCTTTGACAAAAAAAATATAAGAAATCGAAATAGTGATACATTAAGGAGTAATGATCCACGGGAATCCTGTTGACTCACCCTGCGGAATTGCTGCATGCTAACCAAAGACTCTTTGCATTTATGAAGGCGTGTGTGAAGTTCAGCACAATCCATTTTCAATTGTGTATAATCAAAATATTTCATGTTATCGACCATTCAATCCTGTCCTAGATGACAATCCTAGCCACCAATTCATTAATCATCGCAAATTGAAACAGTCGATCACGAAAATATACAACGGGTGGATTAGTTGGAGGCAGCAGGATGAATATGGATGGAATACCAGAATACACATCCGCACTGGGCCAGCAAATAACTGTGAAACAACATTTTTACTGCAAAGGTTGAGAGGGGTGAGATTATTGATCGAAGTCTGAATATTATTTATTGATAGTTATTACCAACACAGTTCCTCCATCAAATTGTTGCCTTAAGCTGAGCGTCAGAAGATTATTGTAACCAATCATAAAATCATAGACATGGAAATGACCTTCAGTAGTATCCGTCGCGACAGTGGTTCTTATAATATAATACGCAAGTCAATATAAAATCCAAGGTGTCAATGTAATCGTTCGTAGTTGGCTAGATTGTGGAACATGAATTCCTCAAAGAAAAATTATAATCTGATATTGATCTCACGTTCTCAGCAAAAACAGTAAACTTGTAGAAATTTTCATCATTTTCTGAGGATGGTAAAACAACTGGAAAGCTGTTGAAAACAATAAAAAAAACAACATTACACACGACCAACACCAACACCATGGTGAAAGATTCCGGTACTTACAATGGCGTAACATAAGGAATAACTACATGTCTAAGACGGTTCAGAAAGAAAATTAATTCAGCCACCTTTTTATGACCTCAATGATTACTTCACCACCCCATTCTAGCTTTACCTGTCTTTTCAATACTTCATGTTATTATATAAGTATGCAATAACCCCCACATATCTTCTTGTTACTTTACCTCTCCTTATATACTCCATAAATTTAAAGAATCTGATTGAATAACAAAAGAGGGAATCAGTTGGCCGATAGGCTGCTCAGTTTGAATCGGTGAAGTCGTGAATAAGGTTCAATTAAAGACTAAGAAAATATATACAATAAGTAAATGTTACCTAGCTTGTATGCAAAAGAAAGATATAGGAACTCAACTCAACAAATTTTATTTCTGTTATTCAAACAATGAAAAAGTTCTGAACAAAAAAAAAAGTACGGACAATTACATTTGAAGTATGATGATAGATTTATATTAACAAGAATTGAGAAAAAATTTCCAATTTGAGATCGGTCAATTAAAATTTGAACATTCACATCCGAATATCTGAATCCAGTCGAAGATGGTTGTTGTTACTGTTATACCTGAGGTACTCGTGGGGTTCAGATATCAGCTGAGGATGGTCTGCGGTGAAAAGAAACTTAGAAGCCTGGTTTGTTCGACGTTGGTCCTAGCACAGTGGTTACGATTTTGGTCCAAGTGGGGTGGTCGTGTTGATTGCGACACCTTAATCTCGCTCACTCGTTAATTTGATATGTTTCACGGACCAGGTTGGCAGTGGATTGCTTTGTGACCTCCTAAAATTACCAATCCTTTTGTCCTCAGTATACTGCTTAACTCAGTGGTATGAACATGTGAAGAAGACGATGGGAATCAGATATAGTTACAATTTGGGAAGAACGCTTCGAACCTCAAGCTTATGTTTCAAATTTTAATTTAATGAACCCAAAATAGTATACAACTAGTGAAGAAAGTTAAACGAGTTCGTACAAATGACTGGCAAAAAATATAAGCGATAACAAAGATACATTTCTTAAACTGAAATGGAAATACTTATCAGAATCTATAACCGGAAAAAGTGACCAAAAAAAACAAAAAGAATTTCCACCAAAATTATTTTGATATTTAAAAATGAAATTATATTTGATGATTTATGGAAATGTACCAGAAGAGTACAGAGTGAAAGTAATGAAAGGTAGGTAAAAAAATATATCATCAAAAGGAAAGAAGTGAAGATAATTCGACAACGAGGGCCAAGCCTTGTTTCCAGAGAAAAAGTATAGTATTCCAAAATCAAGATATTTGGTAATTTTTCAAAGGAAAAGTATAGTACTCGGTAACTATATGGAGAGTGTGGCCACACTTCTTGAGAGTGAGCACGATAAACTCCCAAATGAAGATAAATGGTTAAGATAATTCTTGCAACGGAAGAAATGCCTGATAGATAGAAATCTACCTAAACATATAAATATATGTGTTTATATAGTCAAATATATAGCGCTATCGAGGGTGGTGAATCCCCTTTTATAAATGATAAGCCCGATATTCCTCTGGAAGTTGAAAAGTCCTCAATGTGCTCAATACCTCTTCGTTATGGAGGAAGGGTTCAGTGAGCGGTTTGATTTTACGACAAAATGAAACTAATCAATATTGAATCAAGAATTTGGACTTAAGGAAAACAACCGATACTGTGAGATCGAGTACTCTGTGACACATTAAGACAGATAACCAACCTTCTCAGGAAGCATGTATTTCTCAAAGAGAAACATATGGAATAATATCAGAGATTATAATGAAAAAAAACAAATGATTACCTGAGGAGGCGTCCTAGAAGGAGAATTGCTCGACTGTCCCAGAATAATCGTCTCAGCTTCTTATGGTTGGAACTGCTCTTAGAATAATCACACCGGGTCGGTTAGGTAGCCACTCCTCCACTCAAAGTTGGTATCTTGGCCAGATATCAAATAATCAAAATAAAGATGGCTGTTTGCGATTTGACTCGCACCACCGTAATAGTTGACGGGAAAACGATTTGAAATTGAATTAATTTCAAATGTATAAGGAGGTAACGAGAAGTTTGTTACACAATATAGGTATTGTTGTTCCCAGAATTTAATGTTCTATAATCATTTTTATTGTTATGTAATCAAGAGATCCTTGCTTTTGTTTCCTTTTCATTGTACTCTCTGTCTTCGGCGAGTTCAAAGAGAGATAATTCCAAAATATCTTGTTTTCTGAACATTGGTTTGGTAACCCTTTGAGTCTGCTTGATTGATAATTTCCATGTTATAGTTGTCGAAGTCAATCACCCCGAGAAATGCATCAAGAAACAGTTCCCTGACAAAAAAAAAACTCGAGCATTGCAACGCAACCAATGGAGGGTTAGGTGAATTCTGGGATCCAGCCCTGTATGAACACTCCCCAAAACATCGTTCAAATTCAACATGCTCGAAAGGAAATTAATATATTACCATATTTTCGAAAGGACACCTCTTGCAAAATGAAATCAAATAGATGCATAGTCTCTGTGATAATTATTCTAGAAATAAATGGTCACTGCAGAGACGTTCGCGATAGAGTTCCATTTATATGTAAATAATGTAGAAATTAACCTTTGTGAAATTTACATTGGAGCTGTAACCTGAACCTGCTGTATTAAATTCAATTAATTATTGTATACATCGGGTCAACATGTATGATAATTGAATTGGTGACATCCACGTGTACAAACACATCTGAATTAACAACAATGAAAATGATTTGAAAAAGCTTGATACGTTTTTATATATTACATTGAGCATGAAATAAATGAATGAAAATATCAATGCACATCAATTTGGATGACCCTACTCCCACATTTTATATTCAATAAAGTTCGAATTTGTGTGTCGAACTTATAAGCGATTACCGTGTTCTTATTTTAATAAATAAGAAATGTAGTATGCAAACATCAAAATTGATCGTTTTACAGTTTTTGGAGACAGATGCATTTCTATGAGAGCAAAATAGGGTACGTTTTTTCTTCAATCCAGAGCACCCAACTTCGCTCGAATTGAAACTCGACACAAAATCTTTGTTTTTTTCAGTTGCAAGCTTCATGGTTCTTAACCTTTGGAATTGACATCATTTCGGAGATATTGTTGCACCACAAAGAAATTGTGATTCGTAATTAATTTTAATCCTATACTAGCTGACCCGACAGACGTTGTCCTGTGCAAGTTTCTTCATTCCTCAAAACTGGTATATGTATATATATATATATATATATATATATATATATATATATATTGTGAAGTTGGGAATTGTTGTCCGTGAGAAATTATGAAAAAGGAAATTGTGGCATAATGGACATATTTTAATTAAAGAAAAAAAAGCATCCTCCAGCGAGACTCGAACTCGCAACCCTAAGCTTGCCGGACTTATGCTCTACCAATTGAGCTATGAAGGCTATGCGAAATCGACACACACTCGTGAACACTTTACTTCCTTCAATTTAATGCGATGTTGGGAAATGAAATAGAAAAATCAAACGTACTTATCAGTGGCCGTCGAGACCCGGTACCTATTCACCCAAACATCATCGTCGAAGTGACGATTTCAGTAGAAGATCCAGGAAGATGATCTCCAACCACTGATAAGATTTTAGCCAAATATAAGTTGTGAAGTGGGGAATTGTTGTCCGTGAGAAATTATGAAAAAGGAAATTGTGGCATAATGGACATATTTAAATTAAAGAAAAAAAGCATCCTCCAGCGAGACTCGAACTCGCAACCCTAAGCTTGCCGGACCTATGCTCTACCAATTGAGCTATGAAGGCTATACGAAATCGACACACACTCGTGAACACTTTACTTCCTTCAATTTTAATGCGATGTTGGGAAAATGAAATAGAAAAATCAAACGTACTTATCAGTGGCCGTCGAAACCCGGTACCTATTCACCCAAACATCATCGTCGAAGTGACGATTTCAGTAGAAGATCCAGGAAGATGATCTCCAACCACTGATAAGATTTTAGCCAAATATAAGTTGTGAAGTGGGGAATTGTTGTCCGTGAGAAATTATGAAAAACGAAATTGTGGCATAATGGACATATTTAAATTAAAGATCTTCGATCTTCTACTGAAATCGTCACTTCGACGATGATGTTTGGGTGAATAGGTACCGGGTCTCGACGGCCACTGATAAGTACGTTTGATTTTTCTATTTCATTTTCCCAACATCGCATTAAAATTGAAGGAAGTAAAGTGTTCACGAGTGTGTGTCGATTTCGTATAGCCTTCATAGCTCAATTGGTAGAGCATAGGTCCGGCAAGCTAGGGTTGCGAGTTCGAGTCTCGCTGGAGGATGCTTTTTTCTTTAATTTAAATATGTCCATTATGCCACAATTTCCTTTTTCATAATTTCTCACGGACAACAATTCCCCACTTCACAACTTATATTTGGCTAAAATCTTATCAGTGGTTGGAGATCATCTTCCTGGATCTTCTACTGAAATCGTCACTTCGACGATGATGTTTGGGTGAATAGGTACCGGGTCTCGACGGCCACTGATAAGTACGTTTGATTTTTCTATTTCATTTTCCCAACATCGCATTAAATTGAAGGAAGTAAAGTGTTCACGAGTGTGTGTCGATTTCGTATAGCCTTCATAGCTCAATTGGTAGAGCATAGGTCCGGCAAGCTTAGGGTTGCGAGTTCGAGTCTCGCTGGAGGATGCTTTTTTCTTTAATTTAAATATGTCCATTATGCCACAATTTCCTTTTTCATAATTTCTCACGGACAACAATTCCCCACTTCACAACTTATATTTGGCTAAAATCTTATCAGTGGTTGGAGATCATCTTCCTGGATCTTCTACTGAAATCGTCACTTCGACGATGATGTTTGGGTGAATAGGTACCGGGTCTCGACGGCCACCGATAAGTACGTTTGATTTTTCTATTTCATTTTCCCAACATCGCATTAAAATTGAAGGAAGTAAAGTGTTCACGAGTGTGTGTCGATTTCGTATAGCCTTCATAGCTCAATTGGTAGAGCATAGGTCCGGCAAGCTTAGGGTTGCGAGTTCGAGTCTCGCTGGAGGATGCTTTTTTTCTTTAATTTAAATATGTCCATTATGCCACAATTTCCTTTTTCATATATATATATATATATATATATATATATATATATATATATATATATATATATATATATATATATATATATATATATATATATATATATATATATATATATATATATATATATATATATATATATATGCCAGGAAAGATCTTGATGGATAATCATGAATATTGAAAATATGGAAAGCAGAAAACGTCAAAACTGATTTTCTATATATCATGTATATAGTATGTAAGGTATTCAGAAACGATTCGTGAATAAAAACTGTCAAATAAACGAAAATAATAAAAAGTGCAATAAAAAAATGCGTGTAAATCGAAAATTCGAAAAGAAAACAAAAGATGTGTGGTATCAAGGCAAAGAAATCAACAAGCTAGAAGATTGAGAAAAAATCATTTTGGAAGAACCAACTCAAGAAATTTCAATCATATTTTCGTTACAAAAACAGTTATTTGCCTATAGAACACAAGGAAACATTAAAAGGAACTGTAGCTTAAAAAAAACCCAGATGCAGAACGAATCTCACCTTTTTATTTGAGACATATACCAGTACGAGGGCGACAAAAGGGCTGCAGATTGGAACGGCAATTTCCAGGAACGGGAGAGCGATCCGAGACACTGAACAGTTTCGTTTCAAGAAGCCACAGGTACTTTGAACCATACAAAATTACTAAATTTTTTTTTAAGAACGCTGTCGATAGAACACTTCCATGAATTAGTATATATACCTAAAAAAACTAGGTTACATTTCATTTTTATTATCAAATATCTCCATATTTTATGTATATTTTGCTATGAAGCACCAATTTAAGTTAATTATCGCAGAATAGGTAACAGTAAGTCTTCCTGAATAAAGGAAATCATTATTTTGATGAATTTCCGCCTTATTTTCAATAATTGATCAGAACAGTCTGCCACTTTCTGAAAACTGACATCAAGAACACTACCAGAGGGCTCCACAGTAGAACTGACTCGTGAGATTCCATAGGCATACCCATTGAGTTAGATGGGGTAAAGAGAATAAGGTAGAAGAGTAAATGGAAATAAGGTAAAATACATAGCCGGGTATTTGAAATATTTATATGGGTATTTTTATATGAATATATTAAATTAAATTCAAAAGGGAACTAGCTGAAGGAGATTTTGGAGATAGTGAAAAATTTAGTAAAACAAAAAATATTATTTTGTTATGATGTCTGATTGTGAATATAAATAAATAAAATAAAAAATAAACTGCAGATATATATATATATATATATATACCGGTTGTAATCTAGCCTCATGCACATCCGTGGCGTGTGTAGAATGCCATTTCATAGCGAATTACAGTGGTTAAAACTGCAAAAAAAGAATTGAAAACACGTTTAGGTCTTTGTCAAACTCGACAAGATTACGGGAAGAGCCACTCGCCTAACCTCAGCTGTCCTGGTCAGGGCTGTAGGTGAACGCAATTGCCGGATGCAATAAACATTTAAATAATGTGGAATAATGAATTGATTGTGTGGTAGAAGAATAAATAAAAATCATTTGAGGTTGTTTGCGATAGATATTCAATTTCAAAGTGATGAAAACAACCGAACCTCTTTATATCTGAACTGGTAGATAAAGTCAGAACAAGTAGATGTCTACGCAGCCTTGGCACTTATCAAATCGCACTTTTCGAATCACAATTATAAAAAATTCTGAAATTTTTAAAACACAAAAGTCATTTTTATTTCTCAAATTATGTACGGCCATCATTATGATTTAGTCTTCTTCGAAAATTTTATGGCTATTTGCTCCAGTGTTACCAACCGAAATTCTATGAAATCCTCACTGCCAATCCAAAAAAATTCCCCACTTGTAATGAAAAAATCATCGCAATCTTATGTTCTCATTTATTGATGTATAATCATGTAATTAGTTGAAAAAATATTAAAAGTGCAAAAACTGCCATATTTTGTATGTAATTCACTACGATTTCAATGAAACATACGAACTCGTGAAAACACGACCGCTAAAAAACAACCCTAATAGAATCACAGTATGAGTGCTACTCTCACCGCTAAGCGGCGCCACAGCCGAGTAAGATATTTGGTTGTTACAGCTTTCCTCCGGAGGATACTGCGTAACGAATTGTCTAGCCTCATGATTGGTTGAAAGTATAAAATCATATAACCACGAGCAAAGCACTGAAATGAATTTTTTTATAATGATGACTTGAATGCTCGTCAAGCTGCGCGAATGGATTACACATGGTAAGCCCAATTTTCATTCCGTGCCTCCTAGCAGTGGCGGAGAAACGGAATAACACACCACAGACAAATACGTACCGATTCTTCTTTTCTTAGTTCTTTAGCTGTCAGGTCAGGACGATTCGGCAACCCTCTTTTGGTCTTTGGTCTGTCATCGTAACTGTAACTTATACTCTACTACTATTGTTTGTTTTTGTTTTTTCGTACATAAGTGCACCTTTCAAGAAATATGAATTATTTTCATATTCAAAGAAAATCCTCAGAAAATCATCACTTTCATAATAGCTCAAAAATTTTCTCACTCATTGAAAAAATCCTCACAAAAGGAATTGTAGATATCTTCCACTCAATTTGGGGCCTCAATATTGTGAGTTCATTGTAAAAAATTGCCCTTTTATAAAACACAATTGATATTATGTTAGTACGAAAACACCCGAAGCGTTTCCTCATTTCAAATATACAAAGTCTTTGACACTTGATGACATATGTTTTCCTGACTGCTGATTGGCGACTCCAGAATCCAACCAGATTTGGAATGTACTACTCATTCAATAATTAATACGACGAGTGATTTCTCTTGTATTTCACTCTTCAAAATAAGCACGGATCTGTTCGGTGTTTGGTTGTGAAAACCAGCACAAGACAATCAGCCAATCAGAAAACAGTGTAGATTTGTAATGCACAACAACAGGCGCATACGAGAATCTTGGAAAAACTAACTGCCAACACTGTTCACGTGATATGAATGACGAATAAGAGGTAGCAAATAGACATACATTTATTGAAGAAGGAGACTAGTTCATAATTATGGCTGTAAATAATTTGAAAAAAATTAACAAATTTGTCTTTTGTGATTCTAAAACGACATTTCGGATAATTGTGATTTGAAAAGTGTGATTTGATAAGTGCCAAAGCTGCGTTGACATCTACTAGTTCTGACTTTCTCCACCAGTTTGGATATAACGAGATTCGTTAGTTTTCATCACTTTGAAATTGATTATATATCAAAAATAGCCTAAAATGAAAAGTTCCAGATTCTTCTACCACACAATCAATTCATTATTCCACATGCAGTTAGACAAGCGGCGCTCCCAAAAATTTTTGCATGTTTTCAATTTTTTTTTTCAGATTTTCAACCACTGTAATTTGCTATAAAATGGCATTATACACTCGCCATTCACAAATGTGCAAGAGGGTAGATTACACCCTGTATATGCATATATATATATATATATATATATATATACTAGCGGACACGACAGACGTTGTCCTGTCCAAATCTCTATGTCCCCCAAACATTTTTTCCCGAAAATTCTCGTCCGCGTAAAAATTCTTTTTTTTATGTTTTCCTTTATATTGTTCCATCTAGATTATGCTTTCGACTCCTTCCGCTTCCTGTTGTCCCGTTATTTCGTTTTCCCGTTATCCTGTTATCCCATTTTCCTGTTACCCCTTTTTTCTTTATCCCGTTATCCCGTTTTCCCGTTATCCCCTTATCCTGTCATCCCGTTTTCCCGCTTTTTCGTTATCCCGTTGTTCCCGTTATCCCGTTTTCCTGTTATCTCGTTTTTTAATTATTCCGTTTTCATGTTATTCCCTTATCCTGTCATCCCGTTTCCCCTTTTTTCGTTATCCCGTTATCCAGTTATCCAACTATCCAGGAATCTCGTTATCCCGTTTTCCTGTTATCCCATTTCTTCTATATCCCGTTTTCCCCTTATCCCCTCATCCTGGTATCCCGTTATCCCGTTTTCCCCTTTTCCCTTTTCCCTTTTTCTTAACCCGTTATCCCGTTATCCCTTATCCCCCTTTTTCATTTATTCCGTTATTCCGTTTTCCCGTTAATCCCTTATCCTGTCATCCCGTTATCCCGTTTTCCCGTTCTCTCGTTATTCCGTTATTCCTGTTATCCCGTTATCCCGTTTTCCTGCTATCCCGTTTTTTCTATAAAATAAAATGAAATAATAGGGGTTGATCATGAAAGGGGTCAAAATTAAGAGTAATATGAATTGAAGTCAAGACAAAATAAAAATAAAAATCTTGCCAAAAAAATAGGGGTTGATCGTAGAAGGGTGAATATTCAGAGTTGTATGTATTTTTGAATGCTGTATCATAAAAAAATGAAAAACTGAAATTTATAAAAAATAAAAATGAAATATAGAGTGGACCACCCTTGATATTTAGGGGGATGATTTGTGAATCTAAACCATCCAGGGCGCCACCCAAACGCATACAAAAAAATTCATTCAAATCGGTCCAGCCGTTTACAGATAAATAAACTAGATACCGACTGCAGCGCCATCTGCCGGCCTGATTTTCGAATCTGAACCATCCAGGACGCCATCCAAACGCATACAAAAAAAAACATTCAAATCGGTCCAGCCGTTTAGGATGAGTTCAGTGCCACACACGTACAGTAGAATTATTTATGTAAAGATATAATAATATTTGTATATATTATATATTCCTGAAAAAATTTCTACGACCGAAGAATTGCGCATATCCATCGCTCGAATCGTGTCATGGTCTTCAAAAACCCCATAGAAAAACGCACTTTCATTTTTTCCCGAATCTTATATTTTTTCTAAAAACTATTTTTTCCTAGAAACCTTATTCGGACTATAACAAAAAATGTTTTGTGTTTGATTTTAGTGTGAAAATAAAATAACATGGACACGCCCGGGGATTGAACCCCGGCCCTTGGAGTTACAAAGCAAACAATCTAACCACTGAGCATATTCCCAAGAAAAGAAACGATTCTACTTCCTCTTTCCTTTCTCCAATTATTGACAACATAAACATGGAGTGGTTCGAAGAATTGGCTATACGGGACGCGGAACACAAACTAAAACTGTGGTCGAGGTACGTGGATGACACTTCCATTATATAGAACCGCATAGATAAACATCTTTAAGAATTTCTCTCAAGAATCAACAGCATCAGAGATTCTATCAAATTCACGATGGAAATGGAAACCAACAGTACCTTACCTTTTGTTGTTGTGAACGTTGAGAGAATAGGCAACTACATCCGCACCTCCCTCTATGGAAAGAAGACACATACGGGACAGTATCTCAACTGCAGCTCCAACCATCCAAGTTCTACAAAGAGAGGAATCGTAAGAACAGTGGTGGAAAGAGCGAAACACATATGTAACAACAAGGAGTCACTAGATGCCGAGCTAAACCGCATCAGAGAGGACCTTCACTGAAATGGATACCCCGAGAAACTCATAGGAGAAGTTTTGAAATAACTCTAGAGAACGAAAACATTCGAAGAGCAACAACGACATTCACCTCCATGGGTGTCTCCGAAAGATCAGGAGGATCGGAAACAAGTTCAAAATCAAGAGCTGCTTCCAATCCGGCGGTACATTACGGAGTTTCCTCACCAAGACCAAACCTGACCAAAATCAGTGAGAACTGCATTTATAAAAATCCATGTGAATTCGGAGATTCCTACATCGGAGAGACAAAGAGGCCATTGTCGGTGAGATTCGATGAACACAAGAAATAGACCCATCGCGGAGAAACGTCAAAATCGGGAATTGCCGCCTACGCCTGGACTGAGCACTAACGCTTATCAAAGTTGTATAGGGGGATCATTGTGTCAGGTGGCATTGCTAGAATCGGATGGAATTTCATCTCGTTTTCGATCTTGCGACTACTTTCTCCCCTATTACTCGATGACCTCGACAGGTTTCTGTATACACCCACTCTTGCCTCCTTCTCTAAGTAGATATGCAAAGGAGGAATATTCAGGAGGACTTCCATTGCTGCTGTCGGGGTGGTGTACATTGCCCCTGTTTTGATAAGGTATGTTTGCCTCTGGATTTTGTTGAAAAACGAGAGTAATAAAGTTACCACATCGTCTACAACCTTCAAACAACTAGATAACCTCCCCTTTTTTTTCATCGTTTGAAAATCATATTTTAGACCTTAATCCAATGAAAATGAATTTTTCACATATTCAAAATCGCAACCATTCCTGAGGAACCTGTTAAAGGACTAAATAAGAAATTAAGTATGGAATGTTTATCTTAGAAACATCCATTGTTGACGGAGGTGATTGTAATCCTCGAAGTTGAAATATTTTTTAAATAGGTTAGAAAGTCTCATGGAATTCAATAAGCCAAAAATTATAAAAAAGTTGTTTTTGAAAACAAAATTGAAAACATGTTTCGTTATTTGTGAAATTCGACACCCGCCTAATTCCAGGTGACCTACTTAGATAAAAACTTAATGTAGAATGTAGAATGTTGAACTGATTGTCTGGTAAATGTTTACATTGCAGGCTGCCTGAGATGAACATTCAATTTCATAGTGAAGAAAACGACAACAAACTGATGATAAAGTCAGAACTAGATGACTGCATACTCTGCTTTGAGACACTTATCATAGTCAACAAACGACACAAACAGTATTGGCAAGGAAAACATTCGCAATTGATTATTGTTGCAAAGATAATTTCGCGACCATTGTAGTGATTCAAGACACCGGAACTGAACACTGTTGATAACCAAGATTCTCGCATGCACGGTTTACAAAGCTGTCTTCGAACGAAAGTCACGCAGGTAGCTATAGCTGCCTCCGTGGTGACGTTGGTTGTTGCCCTGGGATGCAGGGTCTACTAACCGAAACCACAAATGTGCGGCTGTCTTCTGTTTGTTGACGCTGTTGATTTGTCGTTTTCTACCAAGTGTTGTTCATCCTTGCACTTTCTCACCGTACTGATGAGGGCCGAGAGCCCGAAACACGTGTCTACGGTTAACGATTCTCTTTGAGGGTTATGTCCATTAAATTTCTTCCAATTTGTTTACCAGTCCCCTCGATATTCTTCCCATTCATATATACATATATATATATATATATATATATATATATATATACATATAAATATATATACATATAAATATATATATATATATATACTTTTGGGAAGGTTTTCCTGGGTTTTGGATTCTTTGAAAACAATGTTTTAGTAGTTCGCAGGAGAAGACGTTTCGTCCCTAGCCAGGGACATTTTCGATTATTAATTTTTTTTCAATATACATACATGGTTTGGAAAAGGATTCTTTGCTGGAAACAAAATATTTTTCTGTAACATACATTGCGGAAACAATACACAAACAGGTGACCAACTTCGGCAGAAAGTTCGCTTTTTTTTAACTTGAGTTATGATCGCGGTATTACCACTGATATGTTGTAATTATAGAGTCAGGTTTGTGGTTTTTGTGCCTTATTATGTTTTGTGGCTATAGTTATCAAATTCGGTAATGTTATTCACTCTAGGAATGTTTATTTTCTTCGTTGTGCGTGCGTTCATTAAATGGCTGACAAATGGAGTTCGTGTTTGCTCGTTGATTCGTAGCTAGTTTGATGGTTGGGATTTCGAATCAGTGTGTTGGTGTTGGGGGAAATGGGGGCTAGTTGGTATTTTATGACAACCGAATATTTTGGTTGGTGGTAGTGGATTTTATAGAGTTTTTTCGTATGTTAGGGTTTTTGTGTTGGTAAAATTTGTGTTATTGTTGTCATTTGATATGTGTTTATTCAGTGCTGTATTAGAATTTTTCATATATTTGTGTCCTTTCAACCTGTTTTCAAGTCATTCCAATGTAAACTTTTGGGCAATCGTCCCATGGGATGCTGTAAATTACATTATATTTTTTCATGGTTGGTGTTTTGCTTTTCAATGGTGTGTTTGAGGATTCCAATGTATCATTGGCCTTGTGACTGATTTGGATATTGTATTTTGTAAGGATACTTTGGATGTTGTCTGAAAGACCTGGTATATAGGGGTATATAGTTTGGGTTTGTTTCTGTTTGGCGTGGATGTTGTGTTTTGTTGTAGAATTTATGAATCCTTTGTTGAATTATGTTATTGATTAATCTGATTGGGTAATTAATTATTGTTGGTAAGTGTAGATCTGACTTTGTCCACTGCATTTTTGTGTAAGGAGGGACTGCCTAATATTATAGCTCGATCACTTTAGATATTTATAATTACTCCTTTTTTTGGGCAAAGTGGTGTCATGAATTAAAATTTAGATACTTTCCTGACCAGGTTGGTTTGATGTATATATATATATATATATATATATATATATATATATATATATATATATACAGGGTGACCCAGGGTTCAATCGCCAAACGCTTTAGTTCGGGTAATTTTTTTGCTTCATTTTTAAGAAAAAAATTGTAAACGTTCCTCTGCATGTAACAGGAAAAAACTATCGAATTGATATCAGGACAAATTTATATATTTTATTTTATTAGATACACCCGGTAAAGATGAAACTCCGATTACATTAAGTCAGGTAACGGAGATATGAAACGCCTCCAAAACGTGCAATGCTCTCCACATCAGAACTGTAATCTGGACCCAATGTTATGAATTCGATTAATTATTCGCATACATCGGGTCAACATACATGAAAATTGATGGCGCGTTGGCGTTATTCACGTGTACAAATACGACAAAATAAATGGATATTACACTGGAAATGAATTGAAAGAGCTGTAATGTTTGCATATATAGAGTTGGCTGAGTTCTGTATGTTACCGGATGTATCTCGACGGGTTAACGGGATCCATTTATGGAAAACCAGACATGGTGCCATATAAAATTTGATAGCATGGTTTGTTGGAAAAAGATACAACCCTTCGAACACATTTCATGTTTAAGGAAACTAACATTTTGATAAATATGCAGTTGCTATTGGAGGTTGAATAAATTACTTGCAATTTTCACATGTGTTTTCTCATCGTTTATTCGTAATTAACTTTTTCTGAAATCGCTCAAGAATGCCTATTTGCCGGTCTAAGCCATCAAAATCGGTCCCTACCGGTTTTCTATATACTTTTCAGTAAATAAATACACGCAAACAACCAACGCACATTAAGAACATTTATTGAATATATTATTAGACATATGGAACGTTTATTATTCTTCGGCAATAATACTAATAGTATATAGCAGATTTCTCTTCATTACTTCTCCCTCTAAATATTTTATCCGCTAGGTCTACTTCATTTGTGGAAGATTCCTCTATATATCATCCGGCAAAGGTTGAGGATTTTCATTCCCCATGCCTCTTTAAAGCAATTAAATCTGCCCCAGCATTAACCAAAATTGTCGCAGAGGACCGACGGAAACAATTTCCAGTGTATTCATGTGCAAATGGCAAATTGGAAAATGTTGCGACAATTTGAGGCATTTTGTCAAACTGATGTATTCCCACTACTAAATTTTCTGGACGATATGCAACATATTTTCTATTCAATGACATATAAGTTTCGTTTATCATAAATGATCTTGGTTTGTTCGTTTTATTATCGGGTTTTTAATCAAAATCTCAGATCCAAAATATTCTATGTCATTCAAAATCAATTGATATAGTTCATCACGGCGACATGCACCGGCAACACCGAATATTGAGGCAACCTAAAGAGTAAACACTACCTAAATATCTAGGTTATTTCAAAATTCTTACATTCTAAACGTCCCTCATTCATTTTATACATTTAATATGGTGCTTGAGTAATAAACGTTTCAATTTGTTCATCTGACAAAACTTTTGACTTCTTTGGTTTATAGTTGTCACTTTGACGTTTCAGGAAAGCACGTAATTTCGAATATTTTGTAAAATCAATATCTTTTTTTGTACTAAGTGTAGCTCTCAGCATGGAGTAATTCGACCATAACGTATATGTCTTTAACTTTGTAGATAAATCGGAAAAGTATGCAATCATGACATTTTCAGATCGAGAGGTCGTCTTTTTTTCTTGGCAATAGTCCATGATACGTTTGTAAGCGAATTCATATTTTGCCTTGGATTTATTTGGCAATAAATTTAAGATGACATTTTCAGCAGCATTTACTAAATCTGTCATCATCACTGTCCATTTTGAATATTTTTAAATATTTTTTAGCGATAAGTAGGTATTAAACAGAAATGAGTAGTGAATCCCTGACTTTTGTCACAACAATAAACTGTGATTGTCAAGGAAACAATTTCATAGGCAATAAGATGGTAAACAAAAATTGTTATGCATTTATAAAAATTCCTTAATTTATGCTAATGTTGATTGCGATTGCAAAAAAAAAGTATGTGTACCTTGTAGTAAAAGCATTCCCAGACTTCAATGCTTGTTGGCAACAATTTACATTGTCGTCCGGCAATGTATTGCTTTGACTACTAGATACACAATGTTCCATTTTCGGAAACAGTCCGCAAAGTACCCACTTCCCAGACTTTTCTGGCCTAGGCCGGGAAGAATTACATCGTTTTTTTACCATTGTACTTAATAACCAAATAAAATATGAGAATCAAGGTAGGTATGCTTTAGAAGAATAATAATTCATTTATTTACCCAGAAAGTACCAAGAAAAAGTTAATTACAAGAATGGAATAAAAAGAACAATACGGTAAATAAATTCATACTACTTATCAAGGCAATCCTTGGTAGCGAGAGTAAAACTAACCTAACAACAAAAATTTTAGAATGATATAAAACAACACTTACTACAAATAATATAATATCAGGAGCTAAAGAGGGGAATGATGCGCAAAATGTCGAAAGTGCGGAACCTTTTATTATTTTCTGAGACCTAGTCATAGTAGGCAAATCACCAGAAGGCGGACCTTGTGCGAAGTGAAAATTCTCTACATAGTCTATGTGTCTCGATATCAATATAAATGAATAAGTAAATTGGGAAAAGTTGTGTTGGAAAATATGAAAAGTGCAAGAAGAATTTGTAGGGTAATGATTTCTATGTGTATGCAAATGAGCATCTTGTGTCAACAGTTTGCTATTCTTTCTTTTTTTTTACCTTTGGTATGAATTGTTCATGTCAATATGTCATGAACCCGTACAGGGTGTTGGTTATTTAGAAACCCCACATTGTAGTTTACTTAGTTGAGATGTTGTTTCCAAGTTTAAGGAGGGCTATACTGGCTGTGAATAATTTATTAAAACTCATTGGCGATTTTTATCGTCTTCCCAATATATAGATGTAATGAATTTTTAGAAAGCTGGAATCGATCAAATTATGTACCTCGCCACTCTTGTTTACTATGCAAATAATTAAAGCACTTATAAAAACAAACAAATTATATTAACAAAAAAATTACTTTGTCACAAAAATTATACTCTGTATGGTATGGCATTCTGATCCATAGAAATGAAGTACTGCCATAGTATTAAATACATGTTCCTAAGATATAATCAAATCTGGATAATAATTGCCTTACAACTGACAGTAAGTTGTCTAAGCACCCGTATGAGGAAACTAAGAACAATTTCAAAATGTCCTTGAGATGAACTATAATTTTTCCATATAAAATAATATGTTTAAACCAGTTACAAAATAAATTCAGCTTCTCCCAACCACACTGTATATAATATCAAATATTTTATTGATTTAAAAATTTAAAAAAATAAGGACACTATTGTGAATGAACAAGTATCATTCCCAAATCAATTGTAAGAAAGTTTTACAATGTAATATTTTCAAATGCTTACACATACTCTTTACGATGATATCTAAACTCTACTAATTGAGAAAATAGAACAATAATGAAGAAAATTAATATTGGTTGAATGAGCACATATCATTCAACAAAAACTGAATGAATTATTCATAGAATTTGGTAATTCCTTACACAAACTGGATATAAAATAAGTTGGATTCAATACGAACACTGTGAGATATTTCTATATTCGCATTACAATAATAGATCAAAATCTTGCGGAACGTATTCCGCCATGAAGTCTAGTTTTCATTTATAATACAGGTAACTTGAAATTCCTTTGAGTATTTCAAAAGTCAAGGCTAATTCAATATATATTCTGAAAAAAAAACGAATTGCCATACTCAAATAAGTTAATTGAAATTTCATATAAAATATTTTCACTGGATAGAGATTTCGTAGGAAATCTAATAATGCCATTCAATTTAATAATAGTTGAAGGAGATCTGATAGGCCAAATGAACACAAAACCACAAATTAGCCTACCAGTTTTTTTCCTGTTCAGACTCTAGATGTCACACACAATATTTTTATCAAAACGATTTGTTTTTTGATTATTAGTTAGCCATTTCTTCTGTGTTTTCTCGTTTGTTGTTTAAGCTGTTATTTTCAGTAATAGAATACGCAAACCGATTCTAAATACATTTTAATTATTCATTGTTTTTTTTTTGTCAGAGGAGAGGGAATCTTGCATAGACCCCGGTCTTTCCGGGGTGCTGGATTCTTACCGCCAAAAATATCTCCTCTTTTCGTCCTGCCCCCCACACTGGAATCCGTTTTCGCATAACTTCAGTGTGAGGGCTGTCCTTCCCTTCAGGGAATTCTGCTTTCTCTTTCCTTGGTTTCTATTATTGCTCTTACAATTCTATCTGTTTGTTTCCACGTTTCCTCAGATTCCATCAACCCCTCCATCATGTTTTGGGCGTCGAATATCCTATTGTTTGAGTCTTCGTACTGTCTCCTTGTGTCACCCCATCTGGGGCATAGGAACAAGGTATGTGATGCATCGTCAACTGCTTGGCAGTATACACAATCATTCGACTCTGCTCTCCTCCGTTCAAAAAAGTATTTCCTGAAGCATCCGTGATCTGTCAATGCTTGTGTGAGGAAGTAGTCGACTTCTCCAAATGGTCTGTCAAGCCATCTTTGTATGTCCTGGATGAGGCTCCAGGTCCAGCGCCCATACTTTCCCTGATTCCAGTTTTCTTGCCATTGAATTAACTCTAGCCGTGTCTCCGGGTACTCGGTTGTATTTTTCATTTATCTCTTGGATTTGAAGTTCTATAGGAGGGATTCCAGCGATTACTCCCACACCCTCGTTTGAAACGGTTCTATAAGCACTGCACACCCGTAGGGACATCTGCCGTTGAACTCTTATCAGTTATTGATTATTTGGTAGTAAGACTGAGTTCTAATCTGACTACATACTGCGCTGTATAGATAGACTGAAACTTGAGTGAGGTTTGAATTGCCGAGTGAGAATGAGAGACCGTTTTCATTTTTCAATTGTTCTTATACTTATCCGCGTATGACGTCTTACGCGTCGTTGTTCCCCACGAAGCATTTGTCTACCGACCTGATCGTTTTTGATGACATGCGTTATGATTATTCATAGAACTCGTGGTCTAGAAAGAGTAAAAAAACAAGAGGTGTTTTTTTGTTTGGGTTATTTTATCTTCCAACCCATTACGTCCTATGATATGTTTATTAGGGTTAAACTACATGGAATTAATTTTCATTCAGCTGTAGATAACTTTAGAGTACATCCTGTATCCGCGGGGTATTTTGATGACCTTCTTTATACATTAAAAATTTTTTTTATTCCTAGCGGGAGTCGTTCACGTGTTTTTGACTTTTAGTTGCTATCAATTTGGTATTTAATGTATGTATTTTCTGAAAAAATGACTTTTACACGCAAGCAATTTTTTCAAGTGCTGACAGTTTTGACTCCATAAGAATACTTTTTATTAGGTCGGATGTCATCTTTCGAAATGTTTATTTCTTAATGTATTTTTTTCTGTATCATCATCTGCTAGCTATTTCCGTCTATATTTTCGACGCCTCAAAAATAGATTATTCGTTAAAGTTATTTTTTATATTTGAATAGCCGTTTCTTTCCATATATATCCTTTATGTCTATATATGAATATTTTCGGGACATAACAAATATAGTGATGAATAACAAGCGTGAATGGTTGGTAGTTCATCCATTTTTTAATTTTTGATTTGAATAAATTACAAGAATTGAATTGTTTCATTCCATGAGGGATCAAGCTATATAATTTGGGTCCCAGGTAGGCGTAAGAAATTTTTTTCGGATCTTGGTATAACGGGGGAATTATTTTTATGACGTCTGCTGTAATTGTTTTTTATTGCTACTAATGTATTCCTGTGGGCATGTTGCCGCATCCCTGCTGATATGAAATATAATTATCAGACGTCAAATAACTTCAATTCATGGAATAGTTCATTTGTATTCATTATAATCTTAATGATCCATTTTTGTATTTTTTCAAAGTTTTTCGTCTAGTTGTTTGTTGCCGCTCCCCAAGTTAAGATTACGTAGTTCAAGTGAGGTTCAACTAAGGCATAATATAGTGGTCGGAGCTGATCAATTCTCAGAATATTTTATATTGTACTACGTGATTTTTCAAATTGCAGTCTATATGATTTATTCCCAATATTTGATGTTTCGGACCATCGATAATAATAATAATAATAATAATAATAATTTATTGAATCCTTTAAGATCAAATACAAGATATAGGATTCATGAAGAACACAAAAAGGTAGACAAATAATCAAAATACCAAATTACAAAGTATAAATGTCACATATACACAGATATAACTAACATTTTATCTCGAATTCAAAACAAATCGAATGTAAAATATAAATGTTATATATACACAGACAGAACTAACATTTCATCTCGAGTTTTAAATTCAGAAATGCTGTAGAAACAGTTTTTTGCAGATATTTCTTCAATTCTCATTTGAACATATTTTTGTACTGAATTTCCCTTAGATCAGTTGGAAGATTGTTGAAAAATGTTATATCTTTTCCTCACCACCAATCCTGACCCGTATAGAATAGAAGTTTGTGCCCCACTTGGAAACTCTGATCACAACCTCATCTCCACAACATGCTCTTTCCATTTACCATCGAGCTGCACAATACCACCCCGTCTCATGTGGCATTACAATTCGGCCGACTGGGAAGGTCTTCGTATGTTTTTCTCAGCGTTTCCATGGAAGAGAGTTTGTTTCTCTTCAGTAGATCCAACACGATGTGCTGAGACAATTTCTGAAATAATCATGTTGGGGATGCAAACCTACATACCGAATACCGAAAGAAGAACATCATCCGATAAGACCTGGTTTAACAGAAACTGCTCTAGAGCTGTGGCTTCCAAACAGGCAGCATACCATCGATGGCTAAAAAATCCGGGCCCTGAGACCAGAGCAGCATATGTCGAGGCTAGAGGCATATGCAAAGAGACAATAGAATGCTCAAAAGATGCCCACAATGCCAAAATAAGATCAAAACTTGCTGAATGTCCTAACGGATCCCGTTCATTTTGGTCTTTCGCCAAAGCTGTGGGAAGAAACTTCACTTCCAGCTCATTTCCTCCTCTAACCAAAGAAGATGGAACACTAGCAACGACTGCCCAGGAAAAAGCCAATATCTTTGCATACCTATTTGCTGGAAATTCCACTCTGGATTCATCGGGAAAACAACCCCCGAACATTACACCTATTGACAGTCACATGCCCGAGATCACCTTTCGCCAACGTACTATCAGAAAGATTTTGCTGGGTCTCAACACCAACAAAGCCTGTGGATCTGACGGAATCCCGCCGATTGTTCTCAAGAAATGTGCCCCCGAACTAACACCTGTTCTTTGCAAGTTGTTCAACCACTCTCACAATTTGGGGTATTTCCGTCCAATTGGAAAATTGCAAGAGTACAGCCAGTCCCTAAAAGGCAAAAGGCCCTACCTATCGCACTGCAATCTTCTATCAGGAATTGTCAACGATAGGCAATATGATTATTTCAAAGGTCATGGAAAAAGCCATCAACATCGAGCTCATGAAATATCTGGAAGACTCAGGAATTGTCAACGATAGGCAATATGGCTTCCGCCATCAGAGATCAACTGGTGACCTGCTCGCTTACGTCTCACATATATGGCAGCTATCTATTGAAAAGTATGGAGAAACTTTAGCTGTGGCATTAGATATCTCCTAGGCGTTCGATCGAGCTTGGCACCAGGGACTCCTCGCCAAGCTTCCGTCTTATGGCTTGCCCCCTCAGCTGTGTTATCTGCTTGCTAGTTTTCTCTCAAACAGGTCTCTCCATGTAGTGGTCGATGGAGTTTCATCTGACACTCTACTCATAAATGCTGGTGTTCCGCAAGGATCTATTCTCGCACCAACACTATTTCTACTTCACATCAACGACCTGTTGAAAGCAACTTCATGTCCAGTACACAGCTTTGCCGATGATAGTACCCTACATACCGCTTTCTCTTCCAGGGCCCCTATATCAGCCCGTGAAACCAGAAATGAACGAGGAAGAAATGTTAATAATATAAATATGGACTTAGCAACAATTCTCGAGTGGGGATCTAATAACTTGGTAGAATTCAATGCAAACAAAACACAAGCATGTCTTACCTCTAGAAAGCCGATCTCACTGTGCCTAACATAACTTTGTCAGGAGTAACCATACCACTGAAGTCATCCATATCGATGCTTGGTATTACTATCAGCAATAACCTTTCCTGGGAAAATCACGTGAGGTCCATTGCCAAAAGTGCATCCCAAAAACTTGGTTTTTTGTTTCGTGCCAAGAGCTATTTCACCCCCACTCAGCTGCTTATGATCTATAAGGCACAGATCCGACCTGTCCTGGAATACTGTTCCCATATTTGGAGCGCGGCACCTAAACATATCCTGAGGCTATTGGATTCTGTCCAGAAAAGGGCAATTCGTCTCGTTGGTGATGCCTCGCTCACAAACTCGCTCACTTGTCTGGAACACCGTAGAAAAGTTGGCGATTTGTCTCTATTTTATAGATATTTTCATGGGCGATGCCCTTCTGAAATATCAACAATCGTTCCTGCTTTGGCAGTCTCTTCGAGACTAACCCATCAAGTTCAGTCATCACACCCCTCCGTGGTCACTTTGGAGACCTGCAGAACATCACTTTCCAAAGACTCGTTCATCCAACGAACAGCGAGGCTTTGGAACTCATTGCCTAGGGAGGTGTTCCCCGAGGCATACAACCTCCAGAAATTTAAGAAGAACACCAACTCCTACCTTCTTTCCCTTGGTTCCCACGATGTTCTCTGAACATTACAGGATATCCCTTTTCGTGGGAACCAGAACATAAAAAAAAAACCTGTGTATGACGGACTGTTCTTAAAGAATGATGTGTTATGAGTCGAGATCCTGATGAGATCTCTGTTTCTAGCGGAATTAGTTGGGAAACAGTGTCGTACATATGTTTCTGTTTCAGAAATTACATTATACATTTAAAAATATATATATACATGGATATGTTAAGATATTAAATCTTTTAGAATATTCTCTACAGGAATCTCTAATCTTTAGATCGAAAATGAGTCTGATGACTCTTTTCTGTAGAATAAATATTCTGTTGGAGTTGCTGGAGCTGCCCCAGATGTTGATATCACAGGAGATGTGGGAGTAGATTATGGCCTAATAAATATTTGCTTCCCATCTCATATCACTAGCTACGAAAGTTCCGAGAAATTTGGTATCTTCAGAGAGATTAATTACATCATCCATCACTCTTACTTGAAAATTTGTTACAATTTTTGATCTGCGATAGAACTGCATACACACCGTTTTGTCTGAGTTCACAATTAAAGAATTTTTTTCACACCAGGTTGTGAATTCCTTTGACAATATATTCAATTCACCTTGGAGTTCCTCGGGACTGTCAGCATCGGCAGCTAAAGTTGAATCATCAGCATAGAGAACTATACATTGTGTGCTTATATGAAATGGTAGATCGTTTATGAACAATGAAAAAATCAGTGGACCTAAGATGAAACCCTGAGGAACTCCCAGGTCCATAGAATAGAAATCAGACCTATGCTCTTCAATTTTGACAAATATTTTTCTAAGACGCATGTATGAGATTGACCACGACAGAAAGTTACTACGAAATCCTAAAGAGTAGAGGTTGCTTTCGATAATATTTGGGTCAATGGTATCGAATACTTTTGATAGATCGAAAAAGAGTGCTCCAACATATTTTCCTTTATCTATAGAATCTTAAATATATTCAAAAAAGTTGTAGCAAGCACTTTTAATCGACTCTTCTGGACAAAAACCATGTTGGTACTTTGATAGATTTTCAAATCTGGTTAAGAATGCATACATTTTGTTATAGACACATCTTTCAATAACTTTACCTATCACAGTCGGTACTGTTATTGGTCAGAAATTACTCATGATAGATGTATCACCCTTTCTGAAAATAGGGGTCACTAAACCTGTTTTTAGGTAATTTGAAAGTTCCCCTGACTCTATTGATCGATTTATAAAATAAGCTAAAGGTTCAGCGATGTACACAGCCATACTCTTAATGATTTTGGTGGATATACAGTCTATTCCAACTGAGTTAGAATTTTTCAGTGAACCTATTGCATCTAGGACATCACAACTCAAAACAGGAAAAAAAAAGAATTTGTTAGTTTCATACATTGAAGTATATTCGTTGAATATTTCCGAGCCGAAGTGTTGCTCTATGGAATTTTTTGCATTGTTTGAGAAAAAGGCCCTGAAAGCGTTTGCAATGACTTTCTTGTTTTCTATCATTTCATTCTCTACTTTTAATTGAATATTTAATATAGATCTTGAATTTCCTTTATTTTTACTATATTATAATTTCCATAATATAATATTTGACTTTTTATGCTAGAAGTCGTTATTAATAATTCAATTGTTTTTTAGTCTATACTGTTGGGTTCCAAATTGTTACTAAGTGTGGTTTCTGCTGTTTTTAGTATCAAATAATTGATTTAGAAAAGTTTTTTAATAGAATTGAATGTGTCGAAAGGTTCCATTCAATTTTGTTAAATCGATAGGTTATACCCCATATATCGTAATACCGTAAACTTCAAAATGCATATCCTAGAAACGCAACATACAAAGTTGATGAAACTATCGTATAGTCGAAATTTTCAAAATATTGTGAGTAAACTATGGTCCAAATTAACGGAACAGTTTTCTAGGTATTCAATAAAAACATTGTAAATGACCTAAAAAAATTGTAACGCACCTCTATCTAAATGAAAGGTAATATTGAACAATTGAGTTCATCAGAATGTTACCTATCATTTATTCTATGGGCAATAGCAATTAATTCCTTTTTTTGTTATTGTTCAATATCCAACAACTTGACTGTTGAATCCTTCAATGGACTGTAATAATCTTCTTATTGTAAATAGAATACTAGCTTCTAGTTCAATGAATTATATTGAAAAATTATAAATTATTTGGAACAGTGTGACATCTATCAACGCAAACTCTATCAAAGTCTTGTCACTCATCTTGGTTCGTCACCACGGTTTTTTCAAAAACTCCAAAGTCGAACGAGATTGTACATATCGCCCGCTTCGAAAACTATAAGTTAGTTTCAACATAAATTGAATTCAACTTTTTTGGAATAAATTGAATTGTTTAGTCGACACTTCACATTGAGGTTTCATTTTTCATTGTCACTAATTGGAAGTACACAAATCTTCGTTACGGGACGTTTTAAATATCTGCTGTCCAATTTTTACCGAAACGATTCGTATGACTTCGTCTTTGCCCTGATGAAGTGCAGTGATCCTTCCTAAAGTCCATTTCAGTGGAGGCTGATTATCTTCCTTTATAATCACTAGGCTCCCGACTTTAATGATACTGCTTGCTGCTGCCTTCCATTTTGATCGAACTTGTAGTTCCGATATATACTCTTTATGCCAACGACGCCAGAAATGTTCAAGAATTTGGTGCTGCCGCTGATACTTGTCCAAACGGTTTTCTTCGAGATGTAGAACGCTGGGCTCTGGAATGGCTGTCATCGCTCTCCCAATTAGGAAATGAGATGGGGTCAGAGGATTGCAATCAGATGGATCAGAGGATAGAGGATAAAGTGGTCGGGAATTCAATATACCTTCGATCCGAACAATCACCGAATCAAATTCTTCGTAGGTTAAATGAGCATTACCCATTATTCTAGTTAGGTGCTTTTTTACGCTTTTAACTCCAGCTTCCCAGAGACCTCCAAAATGTGGGGCTCTTGCTGGTATGAACTTCCACATGATATTTTCATGAGTTACATTATTTACAATAGTTTGAGCGTTACTTCTCATAAATTCACCAAATTCGCGCAGTCTAGCATTTGCCCCTACAAAATTGGTACCGTTGTCGGAATAAATGACCTCCGGTTTTCCCCTCCTAGATATGAATCGTTTCAAACTGGACAAAAAATTATCTGTAGTTAGATCGGTTACAATTTCGAGATGCATAGCCTTAGTACTCATACAAATAAACAGACAGATATAACTCTTAATCAGTTTTGCACCTCGAGTTTTGCGATCTTTGAGGAGGAAGGGCCCTGCATAATCCACGCCCGTATTATGAAATGGAAAACACTGGGATATTCTTATGGCAGGTAAATTGCCCATAAGATACTCTGATGCCTTAGGTCTTGCCCGAAAACATTTTACACATTTCCTGACAGTCAGTCTAGCAACATTTTTCCGCATAACGGCCAGAATTGTTGTCTAACCGAGTAAAGAAGTTGTTGTGGCCACAGTGTAACAAGCGTTCATGTTCTCCTTTAAAATGAGTTGTGTGATCTCATGCTTTGGTGGTAGTATCATAGGGTGTGTTTTATCCAACTTGTAATTTGCATTGGATATCCTACCGCCAACGCGTATGACGTTATTTTGTTCATCCATGAAGGGATGCAAACATAGAAGTTTACTAATCTTGTCTAACTGTACATTATTCTTCAGAGCCATATAGTCCCTAGAAAATTCATCTTGTTGTGCCACTGAAACTAATAAATACAAAGCCCCATTCAATTCATTTACGGTTAAACTTCCTGACTGACGTTTTTGTATAGTGCATCGTAAATTTGTTTTATATCGTAATAAGTAGGCTACCACGCGTTGCAATTTACGGAATTTCGAAAATTTGGGAAAAATATTATTGTTAAAGAACTTGATAGTATTTGTCTGTATGATCGTGGATATTGAAACAACGATCCGTTGCTCAGGAACCTCTTTAATATCTCCGATATCCGAATGAATCCATTCCCTTTCATTTTTTAATAGCCATAGAGGTCCTCTCCACCATAAATCCGAAGATATCATTTGATCAGCATCTATGCCCCTCGACACAAAGTCTGCTGGATTATCTTCGGATCTCACATGATGCCAATCAGCTTTGTTGGTCAAACTCTGTATTTCGCTTATGCGATTTGCCACGAAAGTTTTATATCCACTACTATCGGATTTTATCCAATACAATGTGATAGTTGAGTCAGACCAATAGTAACAGGCATCGAAGTTTATTTTCTAATTGAGCTAATTCATATGCTCCGCATAGTTCCAGTCGGGGAAGACTTACTTTCTTAATTGGTGCTACTCGCGATTTAGCACATAGTAAACTAGTTGTATATGCTCCATCTTTATTTTCACATTTTATATACACGCAGGTTCCATATGCCTTTTCAGAGGCGTCTGCAAAAGCGTGCAATTCAACCCGTATCACGTCATTAGTCATAACCCATCTAGGTATTTTAATTTGATTTAATACCGCTAGATTATTCCTAAATTTCACCCATCGCGTCTGGATGTTCTGAGGAACTCCTTCATCCCAAGATAATTTTGCTTGCCATAGCTGCTGCATAATCATCTTAGCCACCACCACAACTGGACCCAACAGACCCAACGGATCATAGATTTGGGCTATTTTCGATAGAATAGACCTTTTTGTTACTGGTTCTGTTGCAGTGTTAATAGTATACTGTAAATAGTCGTCGGCGGAGTCCCATAGAATTCCCAAAGTTTTATTTTGCCCGTCTCCAAGTTTTAAAATACTTACTTCTAGATCGGACTGTACTTTGAGAGCCCTTTGAACCTCCAGATTGTTAGTGCGCCATTTTCGAAGTTCGAAACCTGCGCTATATAAAATAGTATTAACTCCTTCCTGTATTCTCAACAGGTCATCGATTGAGTCTGATCCTGTCAGTAGATCATCCATATAGAAATCTCCTTTGATTACCTCACTCACGATAGGAGAAGAAATTTCCGTTTCGTCAGCAAGTTGGCGAAGACACCTCGTTGCCAAATATGGTGCAGACGCTGTACCATACGTAACAGTTTTGAGTTCAAAACATTTAAGCTCTTCCGAAGGCTCGTTTCTCCAAAATATTCTTTGTAACGGCCGTTGCGATTCTGTAATGAGGATTTGCCTATACATCTTCGCAATATCAGCACTGATTACAAATTTATATTTTCTGAACCGTAAAATTATAGATATTAAATCATCTTGAACCGTTGGCCCAATGTACTGCACATCATTCAGTGACAATCCGCTATCTGTTTTCATCGACGCGTCAAATACAACGCGCACCTTAGTTGTTAAGCTAGCTTCTTTAATCACTGCGTGATGTGGTAGATAAAAGCATTTTTCGGAATCTGAATTACTTTCGATTATTTCGTACATATGTCCAAGGTTTCTGTATTCGTCTATAAATTGAGAATATTGTGCCTTTAATATAGGATTTTTGATAAGTTTTTTTTCCATTGAATAAAATCTCTTCAATGCCAAATATCTTGACTCCCCCAACAAGTTCACTGAAATAATATTAGTTTCTCGAAAAGGCATTTCAACAATAAACCTACCCTTAATATCTCTACTATGAGTATTCATGAAATGATTCTCACAAAATTGTTCATCCGTGGAAAATGTAGCTTTAGTCTGACTATACTCTTCAATCTGCCAGAACTTCGTTAACTGAGCCTCAATTTCGGAGTCATTGGACTCTGAATATGGATTTTTTGCGATTATGCTACAATAGCTATAATTGACTTTTGAACTTGGAATCAGTCCACCAGCAACCACCCATCCTAACTGAGTCTTTTGCAATATTGGTAGATTTCTCCCAAGCTCAATTTGGCCTACACATAATAGGTTCCAGAAATGCTCTGCCCCAATTAAAATATCAATTTGCCCCTTTTTATTGAAATTTGGATCTGCGAGTTTAATATTATCAGGAATTGGAATCTGAGCAATTCCAAACGACTCTGAGGGTATTGGACTTGTTATTTTAGGAATTATCAAACATGAAATATTAGCCTTATAGTTTTTCAGTTTGGCTCTTAAGCTAACAGTTGTAGAGTGATCAATTGTGCAAAGTAATTGTCCAACGCCTTCTACTGAAAAATCCACTTGTTTCATTGACAAACTTAATTTATTACACAGCTCCCTAGTTATGAAGTTACTTTGACTACCACTATCTAAAAAAACTCTAGCCTCGTGAAATTGATCATTCTTATCTTTTACTAAAACTATAGCCGTTGATAAAATAACTTGTTGAGTACTCATACTCAAATTGCACTACTGAGGCATTGTCCTCTTTATTGATAAGTGGTTCGGCATCCCCTACCCTTGCCTGGTGACTCTCAGACACCTGCTCCAAATGCATAAGTGTATTATGTTTCCTATTACATTTCCTACAACCAGAAAGCCTGCAAAATTGATTAGTATGTCCTGGTCTGAGACAATTCAAACATAAGTGTTTCTTTTTTGCCTCTTGAATTCTGTTTTCTACAGACAACTTCAAAAAACTTTCACAACTGTATATAGCATGATTGTTTTTGCAGAAAAAACACTTCATATTGTTCCCTTGAGTATTTAAATGAACTTGAACCCTTTGCTTATTTTTATGATTGCCTGTATTATTAGTTTGTTTTGCTATATCATTTTTATTAAATTGCAATTTTTCTAACAACTCACACTTATGTTTCAAGAAAGACTTCATTTCTTCCAATGTCGGAAGTTCACCCTTCAACTCATATTCCTCCCAATCACGTCTCGTGACAGAGTCCAACTTCATGGTAATGATATGAATTATTAAAACGTCCCAATGCTCGGTAGGAAGTCCCAAAGAACTCAAAGCTCGAATGTGCTTGGAAATGTTGTCCGACAAACGTCGTAACTCAGTATGTGATTCTTTATTTATAGTTTCTAATTCAAATATATGTTTGATATGAGTAAAAACTATCAATTGTTTGTTTTCATATCTTTTCAACAACAAATCCCAAACCATATCATAATTATTGTCTGAAACTTCTATATTTTGAATAGCATGAGAAGCTTCTTCACTCAATGAAGACCGCAAATAGTAAAACTTTTCTGCCTTACCAATAGATTTGTTATTGTGTACCATGGCCTTGAATGCATCTCGAAACTCGATCCACTGATCATATTCCCCTGAGAAACCAGGAAGTTTAATCACTGGCAATTTAATGTTAGATGCCATTCGTACCGATTTCGATGGTATAGTTGTAGAGCACAAACTTTCATTTTGTTCTTCATATTTTATGATAGTACCCTGTATACGACCAAGCAAATCATAGTACTGTGTTTCAAATGCCACAGTTTCTTCTTCCGCCCCCTCAGGTTCTAACAACTCGATTTCTAATTGAACTTCATTGAAATTGTTTAATAATGGTAAAAAATTTGAAAGTCTATTTTTCAATTCCAAAATTGCTGTATCTGATAAATTAGTTAAATCTAGACCATTCACTTGGTTAGATAATCTTGTTAATTGTGACTTCAAAGTACGTCTTTTTATTTTTAACCTACTAATATCCGCCATTGTTTGACTGAACTTAATTGTATTTATTCCGATAATTATTCAAATCGTAAGGTATATTATATAGGTCAAATAAGGAACAGAGATAAATACCTCTAGGGAGTTGTTATGGGAATCTCACTCCTAAAGTATGGAACTGGCTATAACGAACGTCGTCGGTGTGTTGAAATGACTAAGGCCTGGCAATTGGCGCCAAATAGTTTGATTCTCTTCTCACTTGTATCGGACTCGATGGACCAATGTTCAATATCCAACAACTTGACTGTTGAATCCTTCAATGGACTGTAATAATCTTCTTATTGTAAATAGAATACTAGCTTCTAGTTCAATGAATTATATTGAAAAATTATAAATTATTTGGAACAGTGTGACATCTATCAACGCAAACTCTATCAAAGTCTTGTCACTCATCTTGGTTCGTCACCACGGTTTTTTCAAAAACTCCAAAGTCGAACGAGATTGTACAGTTATCAAAAATGATCTGTCAATTGTTTTCAGTATAGGGGTATACTCGAAAATTAAAAAATATATATATATTCCCAACAGAGAGAGTCATCAAGAAACAAAACACGATTTTTCACCTACAACAGACTGAAACTATGATACCTTAACAAAATATAACTTCATGGTTTTAAAAAAGTGCTAAAAAAATCCGGAAAAACGATTTTTTTACTGTGCCCCGTATACACCCTTATGTACTATTATCAATGAGATTATAATTGAGCATGTTTATGAGTTCCGATCAGTACATTTTCATCCTCACTTTGTCTTATTTCGACTAAAAAGCCAGTTTTTTTCTTTGTCAATCCTACCCCAATACGATATTTTTACGAACTTTGGCCGCTTATATCTCAGAAACTAAACATACAAAATTATTTGAACTCACACATTTTTTCTAATGACCCATCCTACTATAACATAATAAAATTCCATCCAATTCGACCGAAAGCCAATTTCCTATATGTTTTCGTGCGGGGTTCTTTGAACGTACCTCATTTTCCATCAAAAATAAAAAACGTATTTTTCCTCAAGACTGCTGACTACAAATACCTATACTATAGATGATTAGCCAGGGAAGTGATTGTTTTCTTGAGGATATTCGACCGACATACACCTATTGTATAGGTATTTGTAGTCAGCAGTCTTGAGAAATAAGACGTTTTTCATTTTTAATGAATTTTCAGCTGGCTATCGATATGTCATAGACTTATGTCTCTTATTATCTTATTTTTCATGTAAGTATATATTTCTCCCAGTGAATTATCATTAATCGGGCGAAGCCCACCCTGGAACTAGAGCATTTGGCACCCGGTGGGGTGCATGATCAGTGAGAATTATCGGAAGGTTTCGTTTCAAGTAATTTAATTAATTACTCGTGCTGATAAGGACGAGAGCTTTCGCCCCACTGAAGAATAGTTCTGCTTCCAAATGTTTTCATTAACTGTTGTTTGTTCCCCACTGCAAGCGGGATTAACCTTAAAAATCATCCGCTCAAAACGAAAACCGCTGGACACATATCCTGTGTCCTGTTAACCTTTTTGGGCCGAATGAACCGGACTAGTAGAAGCCGCACATTAATTTCTGATGCTCTTCAGGGACCCCGCATTCCGATTGAAATACACCACTCGATTAATAAGAGATACTCGAGCAGATTTATAGCGGGCCGTGTGATGTTCGTTTGATAATAATTGATTTGAAGTTGTGATCCCATTTTTCTTTCGGAATCGTCGGTGCTGGATCGCTCGTATGTTCCTCATTGGTTGTTGTTTGGAAACATTATATGAGCAAAGGGGGCGAAATCAGTGGAGGATGAATTTTCGAAATTGGGTGATCAATTGGTATCTAATTGAGTTGAAAAAAACAAGCTCTCTCAAAGGAGACACACGTGCTTGTGTCGCCTTCATAATAATGAGTGTTTTGAATATGATGATATAATAAATTCCAAAGGACGGAAATAGAGTCAGTGACTCATTCTTAGCTTTAGGGTGCCGAAGAGAGGCAAGAGAAGGGGGAAGGAAATTCCAGTGGCGGAAACAATAAACGCAATGCATCAATAACCCAATAATCCCGCAAGCACGACTATGCAGTGACTGACGTCACTGACTATTATTTCCGTTTTATGGTTGTTTGTTCTGCATGATAAAATTATCAATAATACAATTGTTAGTAAATATACATATATAAATAAAAATTAACAATTTGAACAAATCTAGAATCACAGAACAAACATAGAAATCTGCTAAAACCGAAGTTGTGCACGGGTGTGATCTCGTTTCATTGAGTCCATTTCAGTATTTTATGAACGATTCAAGACATTACAATCAAATCTCACAAATACAGTGCCCAACAATTGATAAGGATCACATGTGTCTGTTGCTATTTTTCCAGTTGTATTGTTTAAATTGTCCTATTGTTGGTATTTTAGAACCAAAACGGATTGAAAAAAATAACTAGAAAGAAACGTGAATTTATTCAAAAAGTAATATAACATACATTTAATTTTTTATAATCTTTTCACTTTACAAATTTTTATGAAAAATAAGAGAAATTATAATATCTTGGCGGCTCACCCTGAGCCCGAATAAGGCTTTGAACTCTAGCAGCCATACTTTGGATCAGTCGATTCATGAAATCCTGAGGTAAATTCCTCCAAATTTCCCTGACAACTTCACCCAACTGTTCTAGCGTTTCTACAGGTTCCTCTAACCTGTTCAAATGCCTCGAAATTTGGGCCCAAATATGTTCTATACAGTTTATGTGTGGTGACCGGGCTAAACACTCCATTCTATCAAGACCGTGAAATTCTAAACTTTCGGTAACAACTTGTGCGCAGTCAGGGCGCGCATAATCATCGACTAAAATGAAATTCTCTTAAAAACCACAAGATATTCGAAAAAGAATATTTCAACTAGTACGATGATTGTATTGTCACGCCCTGCTTGGGTGATCCCTGTGAAACCCTGGCCCCCTAACTGTTTAGGGTGCCCACTAATTATCTTGCTTGGCTTGAGGTTGAAACATTTGACTTCTGTGATTGTGACCACCCTGGTATAGTGAAATAAAAAAGTGAAGTGAAAACTATTAGGGTTTATCAAAAATTATAAGGAAGCAAAAAATAACATGATGGTGATTACCAAAATAGTGAAGTGAACAATGACCAATGGAGTATGTACCAAAGGGTAAATAAAAGTAAAACTTACATAATTATTGAAGCCAAGGGAAGGAAATGTGTCATCATGGACTGGCAGCATAAACAGGCACAATAAAAAGACCCCAGTCAAAAATAATCATTTCAATTTATATTAAAAATATCGTTGAGTCATGATTTATTGCGCTGCCTATTGCAGAATCAGCTTCCTTGCCATTCAGTACTCAGGAATTGGATTTAAACCCGACACTGGTTAATGAATGGCAATGAACTTTGAATTTGCAGGAAATACTATATTTTAATAAATGTAATACTGGATGATGAATTATTAATAAATGAATGAACTATGGAATTTTCAACTCTGGGCTTAATTATGTTTAAATTTTATTTTCAGATCAGGTAAATCAATTTTGAATTTTGAAAAAGAAATGATTGCTATATTTCTATTAGATACTATTTTTCTATACTTGACAGTATGACAGTTGAGGTGTTGATTCAAATGAAAATGGACGCGAAAGTATTTCAACATAAGATCACATCCAATCCAAATAGTGGACAAATATTCACCCTAAATCGGCCTCTGGGATGAGAAATTAAAAAAAATGGATGGCTGTGTCTCTTTCCCTCTATCACTTTTTATCCATTTGAGATGTATAATGTTATTCCTGCAGTGACTGAAAGACGGTGAATATGTTCATGAGTCTTTCGAAATACCGGGTGACAACGATATCACTAGCACCCCTATGTGTGTTATTTATGATGAAGACCAGAACTTCGTGAAATGTATCCGTTTTCCTGACGAGTCACAACTCACAAATAATGGTATGTTCAATAGATAGAATACCAGATATTGGGCACAAATAAATCAACATCTAATGATACAGGGCCACTTTCAGGAGAAATTTGAAGTGAATGTGTAGGCAGGAATTATTGATACAACGATATTTGGATTTTCTTCAAAATCAGGTTGAAAGATTCCTAGAAGAATTACCACTTCAGAATTTGAGGAGACTATACTTTCAACAGGATGGGGCTCCTTCCCATAATGCAGCCCCAGTAGGTAATCAAACAGATAATTTTGGTGAACAGGTTATTGCAACAAATGGTCCCATACTTTGGCCCCCACGTTCTGCGGACCTCACACCCCTGGATTTTTCATTGGGCTATAAAGAACGTGTATACTCTGCACCTACAGCTACATTGGAAATTTGGGAAAACAAAATACTCCAAGCATTTGAAACTATTACGCCTCCAATGCTTGAGGAAGTTGCACGAAATACCATCTCTAGAAGTAGAAGATGCGTGGAAGAGGGAGGTCTGTACTTTGAGCATCCGATATGTTAATAATCGACAAAATATTTATTGTGTTTTTTTTATATTCAATAAAAAAATTGTTTCCTGTTTTCTAATTGTTTTGATTTATTTTGATTTGATCAAAACAAATTTTGAATTCAATTTTTGGTCTGAAAATACCGTTGGATTGGTTTCGAAAAGTTGTATTCAACTGAAAGGGTGCGACGGGGTGGTGCCATTTAAAAAAAAGACATTCTCGCAATAAAGAAATTTCGAAAGATTAAAATGCATCCAGTCATTGAATTTTTTGGTTACTAGTCAAATTTGTATTGTTCTACAACTTTTTATGTCATTATGATGATTCTAATTGAATCGCAGCACGCTATATGAAAACAAAACTTGGCTCTGAAGAAATCAAGTAGCCATAAAAACCCACTAAAATAGTTTTAATCTATTCAGAATTTTTACTGGAACTGAAAGTATAATAACATACACGGTATTCCATTTAAAAATCTAGAATTGATGTCACTTCCAAACCGGAAGTCCAATAAATCGTCAGAGATATCAAAATGTGGCATTTCATTTTCATCAGCAGAAACAATGGACAATACAGTCCGTATTTTTTTATGTCGTACCACTATTGGCATTTCGAGAACGGTAAATTATACGAAGTTGGTTAATTCGGAGAAAAGCTGCCTATTTTAATTGAACAATGAAACGATGTTTCCAAATCGAAAATATCACGAACCGTTTTAAAAATGTACGGGGAAAATCGAAATGGCCCGTTTAATTTATTTGCACTGGCGCCTCTATTTTTGGGAATATTGAAATGTGTTGAAAAAATTTTCTTCTCTGTTTTGAATTTGCTTTGATGTGCTGTACTTTGATTTTCAATACGACGTTTCTTCTTCGGTGGCCACCCTTAACTCATTTTTTTCGAATACGGTCCTGTCAATTTTCTAATGAATTTAAGTAGTTCTTATTCCATCAACAAGGTCCGAAAAAAGAAAATCATCCCCTACGGAATTTTTGTTCGTATTTGAAAAACTATTTGGCTGAAATTTCGAGGATAAAATTTAAAATAAATCTACCTTGAATGAATACTCCAACTTGGAATCAAAAATTGAGATCGAATCTAATGTCATGAAAAGGAAAAAGCAGAGGCATAACAACGATTGATACATTTATTTTATACATTTTTTTTATGTTAAAGACCCGAGAAGAATTTTTCTTGTGTGTCCATTCTTAGGCAATGGGCAATTCTTTTGTCTGTCTTTGAGTCCTAAACGTGTTCCCAAACAGATTACAAATTAACGCATTCAAATATGAAGGGTGGACTATTTACACGTTGAACCAAAAACTTTGATGTTTTCTAATGATGAGGAAGTCAAGTAGCATTTTGAGTGGACGGAACGTAGCGGCCACGATTCTGGAAAACTTTGAAGTGTTTGGTCACAACCACTGCCACGTAATATTCACGGTTCTATCACGCGGCGGCTACCAAAATGGGGAACACTTTTTTGGTGGCTGCTACGTTCCGATCTACGTTCCTGGATATCAGATAGCCACATTCCAACCACGTTGTTGTCACCTGGCAAAAACGTGGATATGTAGTGGCCGACACTAGACACGTTGAACAACTGACTGATATGTAGCTCGATCTCTGTTCAGCACCATATTTTTGTGATAAATGTTCCTCATTCTTCCATTTTGCCTGATTGATTTCTAACACTCGATCAACTTCAACATATAAACATACAAACGCGTAAGTAAGTATATTGAATTTGGATACGTCTAATCGGGATAAAATTAAAACGATTGAAAGTTTTATGTGAAATATGGGTGTTGTAGCTCGATTGTGAGCACGCGCCATCTGAATACACTTTATTTAAGGAGAACATTATAATTTTGAAAATAACTCGCCTCTGAAATTATGTACTTGAATCCCTCAAACATTGTTTTATCAAGCTTGGTTAGTTGAAACAAATACTTACGTAACAAATCACTACATTTGATGCAGTGCTGATGACAAATAAATCTTTATTGAATATTTCGATGATTTCTCTAATAATGGTGACCCAGCATATTCCTGTAAATATGGCGGCTTTTGCAGAATATAACTTTGAAGTGGCAGAATGTGTAAATATACCACTCTAAAGCTCCTCCCATCATAAAGTGCTCAGTGGAACTAAATTAATAACTTTTCCACCACTGGAAAGTGACACCCACATCGCAGGCCTATGACTCACCACTTCCAAGTTATAACCTTAAAATTACAATAGATCTTATACCCTTGAAAGGGGCGAACACGTCGGGCTATTATAACCTGCCACTTCAAAGTTTTTACCTCGAAATTGCGGGTACATATTCATTAATTGTTAAAAAAGAACATGTAGCAAGTATAGTGGATTTATGCAGCTCCAATCAACAATTATCAAGTAACAATTATCAATTAACGAGTAATGAAAACGATGGCATTTATGCAAACAGAATTAACAATTAAAGTATAAATATTGAGCAGGAGCACAAGTCAGAGATCCGTTCTATTTAAATTAACCTTTTTATACATAATCAAGGAAAATTGTCTATTGAAAACGCATAACCCATTTCATATTGAATGTATATATCATTCAAATTTCACGTAACAGATGAAACGAACTTTTTGTAAGCCACAATAAAATAATTTGAGAAAAGTTAGGTCAGTTTTCGTCATCGCACGGATCAATCCACGGTCACTTCAGAATCAAGGAAATTGTCTATTGAAAACCATAACCCATTTCATATTGAATGAAATCATTCATGTTTCACGTAACAGGTACACAAACTTTTTGTAAGCCACAATAAAATAATTTGAGAAAACTTAGGTTGGCTTTCGTCATCGCGCGGAATGGTGAATTTTGAAGGTTATCGCTTATGGAGATAGCAAGAACGTGGCAACCATCACCACATATCATCATCAATCAAGTGCCTGCCACATTGAAGGCTTCATGGAAGTTACCAAAACGTCACCGAAACTATCATACTTTCTTGAAAGTGACTATGACTTCTAAGTGATATTTAAGTGGTACAGGATGGTTACCGCAACGGTTATTTTCCACTTTTAAGTTTGAAAACCTTCAAAGTGCTCCGCTCAGGGGCCATAATGTTTCAGACACCTCAAATGACACTAATAAGTTATAGAACTGTGGAGTGGCTACCATAGATGGGAATTAGGTGACTACGACCATACACATATAAAATTTCAGTTATTCTTACTGTATAGTGGTAGATTCATTGGTGATTACGTGATAACTACCGAGTCGAAGTTGCAGTATCAGTTTCCGTCACTATAATGCTGCTTGGAATATGTTTCCGTGTAATCGAAGTGTTTGGGAAATAGCACCAGATCTCTGGCTATGTATCAAGAAATGTATCTGGAACGACATCAGCCCAATGCCAGATTTTTTCAACGTATTGAAAGGAGTTTACGAGAGCATGGTTCATTTGTGAAATCTATGAATAAAAGTTGCCCTATTACTGGAAATGGTGGTGATAATGAAATCGACGTTTTAGGTATGTTTCATGTTACATATAGTAAAATGATAATTTGAATTCGTGGGATACAGGAAAAATCAGAATGAGAAACTATCTCTCAGAGACTTAGCGAGAAATAGTGGTGTATCGCATTCGTCAACAAGAAACATTTTGAAGAAACATAAAAGGACAGAATTTTGCACATAGCTACTGAGACATTTTCGGCAAGATGATGAAATTTGTAGTTAAATTTCATGGTGCGACGAAAGTCGGTTCACAAGGAATGGATGGTTGAACAGGAATGTTCATTATCACTGGCGCCACTAATTTTCAAGAGAGGTTCGGTCCCTACTTTTTCGATATTCCATTGACGGGGGAGTTTCATCTTGTTTTCCTATCGGATATTTTAGGCGATTTTTTGGAATGTCCTAAGGAAATATGAATATTTCCAAGATGAGGTAGCACACGAATTTGTATAACATTTCTTGATAGGACCATGCCAGAAAGATGGATAGGAAACAACGGTCCTACTAAATGGCCACCGCGTTGACCCGACCTCACTCTTCTTGATTATTCGATATGAGGTTTCATCAAGAACAAAATGTTCAGTTCAACTTTAGAGAATGTGGAAGAGTTGAAAGCTTCAATGAGACGAGCATGCAAGGCTATAACTTCCCGAATGCTTCAAAATTGCCACAAACATACCATTTTTCGATCGAAAATGTGTTTGAGGAATGGTGGGCGACAATTTGAACACCTTATCAGAAGTCGGTAGCGATGACTGAAAAATGTGTACCTGAGATATCAATTGTTGTTTTTTGTCATTTTTGTCTCAATTTAAAATAGTTTCAAGTTGAATGTGTAATTCATAGTGGAATATTGCCTTTTACCTGCGAAGGCAAGAGCAAAATCAGTAGAAAATGAATTTTGGAATTTTCATTGTTCGGACCTTGATGATGGAATTTATGGGCAGAATTGTAGAAACAAAAACCAGGTAAGATACATATCTGAACTATAAATTCATTGAAAAAAATACAGGTCGGTATTCGAGAGAATTGAGTTGAGGATAGCCCCCGAAGAACGAAACGTCGTAATGAAAATCAAAGCACAGCATATCGAAGCAAATTTGAAACAGAAATGAAAGTTTCCTAAACACATTTCCATATTCCTAAAAATAGAAGCTCCAGCGCAAGGAAAAGAAAACGGACCATTTCGGTTTTCCCCGTTTATTTTAAAAACGGCTTTGGATATTTTCGATTTGGAAAACATCGTGTCATTGTTCACCGTAAAAAAGGGCAATTTTTATGTAATTTGACCAACTTCGTAACATTTACCTTTTTCGAAATGCCAATAAGTGGTACGACATAAAAAATACGGACTGTATAGGGATGCTAATGATATCGGTATCACCCGGTACATACCAGGATAATCAGAACAGAATATTTTTTTACTATAATGCCTTCGACGATACAACACGATAACCTGAACAAAAACGACATCGGTTATAAAAAAATAAGGAAATTCCGGATAAACTTCTGATATCTCTTCTACAACCATGTGAAAAAGAACTGAGAGTGAGATCATTCACTTGTCTTCATCCCAATTAATTAGGGATCCAGTTGTTAAATAATTGAAATTTCGTCCGTCGCATAAGTTCTTTATCTACAATCGAATATTAACGCGCCAGATCGTTTCAGCTAACAATACGTTTTCTCGAAGTTCGAGGTAAGTTCGCTATATGCATCAAAGTTCATAAATTAATGGAAGAACGAGTATCAGTGGTCTAATTAAACTCTCTTGTGCAGGAATTGATTCGAAGCATTCCTGGGAAATTGGATTCTCTTCCTTTCCTCTCCTCCGAGTGCGGTTCCGAGACTGAGGCTGGGTAAAAAAAATTAATGAAATGAAGTTCAATTATCTTATTACCTTCATTATTATAATGAAGTAGAGTGGGTTTGTTGTTGTTAACGAGTGTTGTAAAAAACTACTGGATTCCGGTTTTTACTTTGAGAAACCAAAATCAAAGCAAACAAAAATAGGGTATGTTTTATCTCAAAGGAGTATGAAGTTCCTATGAGAATCACCATATATTCTTCATCCAAATCCTTGTTTGCTGACTCCCAAAGAGTACAGTCGTGTTGTGCAGGAACCCGATGAAAATTGTGTTTTTACTATGAATACAATGACTTTGGTCTAATCAGTGTACAGTTGATAGTGTGAAAAAATGAAGAAGTTCATTCTGCAATGAAGATAGGACCACCCAAAAAAAATATTGATACAACCATAGCTTTTTTTCAGCCGAAAAATAAATCTCGATCGCAGGAAGCAGCAAATTTGAAAGGTATGGGGTAAGTCACAAAAGAGACTTGGCAATGCATAACTGTATTCCAAGCTGAGAGACATGTCATGAGGATATATACAGGGTGCGCCGGGATGAAACCGACAAAACTTATGGGGTTATAGAGACTGCCAATATGATTGCAAAATGCCATATACAAATGTCCAAAACCGCTTCGTTACTGACATACAGAATTATTTGTGAAATAAGACAAAAAACTCAATCCGCTATATTGAATACAGGGATTAGCTGTTTTGGTTTGAATTTGGTACATGAATCAAACAAGTAGCATTTTGAACGAAACCAATATCAGGACCGGAAGATTCTTTTTTTTCCATGTTAAGTTCTTGTAAGAATAACTCACCCTGTATGATGATTATCAAAAATCTGAGCTCAGATTGGAAATCTACAGAAAAAATCCTATAGGAATTTGTTGAAAAAGTTTCTGGCACCATTCCAGTTATTCCGTATGAAATTATTATTTTCAATTTTTCACTCAAGAAATTAATTGTCGGATAAAGTACCATCAAATATGGGTTAATATAAAAAATGTTTCGAAACCAAGGCATAAATATTGTTGGTCTCTTCAATTAGTTCGTAGTAAAATGTTATAAAATACTCTCATAACCCAAAAGAACCGAAGAATAAATTCGAATCAGTAGCTTACAATGTTTGTCTTAATACAGTAGACTTATGTCAAGTGTCAAATGCCGAATTTCATTATGAAAAACTATTGTTGATGGAAAATCTTGAATTTTCCAATTAGTTTCGCTCAGGTAGAGGATAAGTGAAGGAAATTCATGAAGAAAATCAGGAGGATATCTAGGAGTCAATAAAACTTTGGAAAAGATCAGGCAGAAGTTCTACTGGGTTCACTGTCGAGATGATATAGAAAGCTGGTGCAGAAGATGTCCAGACTGCAGTGCTTCCAAAGGTCTCAAAGCAAGTTCCAGGGGTGAAATGAAGCGATACAAGGAAGGTGCACAATTCGAACGGATTGCCATTGGAAAAAAATATATCCGTGTTGCCATGAACTATTTCAGAAAATGGGTAGAAGCTTATGTCATTCCAGACTGGAAGGCATCCACAATAGCAAGGTCATTGGTGGACAACATGGTCTTAAGATTTCGAGTACCAGTGGAGCTACATTCCAATCAGGGAAGGAATTTCAGGTCAAATTTATTCAAGGAAGTTTGTGAGTTTGGCATGGTTGAAAGATTCAAAAGAAATATAGAAGAACACCTTTCCAAGGTAGTTAAAAAACATCGGAAGTATTGGGAGAGGCACCTTCCACTTTTTCTGATTCAGAGTTGTCTACGAATAATTGTGATGAAAAAACAAATTTCAGTAAAAATACCATTGACCCTGAAAACAAATCCACATTTCATTCAACCACTGTTGAGGAAGTTCATGAATTTATTCATAGCATAAAAGCTCCTGATGTTGACCAAATCTCATCTTATATGATCTCTGTAGCCCAGTTATTGATGTTTACATAATACACATAGTTAATTGCTTGGTAGAAAAATCATACTTTTCTAGTCAATGGAAAATTGCCGTCGGTAAGCCATTTCCCAAGAAACGGTACCCTACCAGCTTTTCTGAACTCAGAATTATAAGTATTCTACCCTCCATGTCCAAGATCTTCGAAAGAATAATTCGTAATAATTTTTTTTATTACTTCTCATCATAAAAATATTACCAGATTCACAGTGTCGATTCAGAAAGGGTTTCAGCACAGGTACAGCGTTGGCCACAGTTACTACCAATACCATTGAAGCTCTGGACAATCGTCCCGTAGGTTTGCTAGTGCTTTTAGACTTCTCGGAAGTATTTGATACCATCAATCATAAGCTTATTTGTTCCAAATTTCGATATTACGGGTTTGATGACAACGCAGTTTTTCTTATTTGGTCTCACTTATTGGGAAGGTCACAACGAGTTTTCATCAATGACAGATATTCCACATCATTGGATATATTTTCCGGTGTCCCACAGGGATAGACTCTTGGACCATTCATTTTCATTTTCTACACTTCTGTTGAACACTGTAAAATTCAAGCTTTTGCTGATGACACACAACTGTATCTCAATTTTGATTCTGACGATTAATTGAATGCACAAACTCTCATCAATGATAATCTCAGTCGAATAAAAAAAATATCTCAGAAACACAATCTACAACTCAATACTGAAAAAACAACACATATATGCTCTGGAAGTCGAGTTGAAAACGACTTCATTCAAGGAATTTGAGGTGTGCAGCTCGAATCCGAAATCAGATTTTCTGGCAATTTGAAAAACCTATTTTATGAACATCCTGTTTATATTTTTAACAAATCAAAACATTCTCATGTATTGAATTTATTTACTGTAACCGCCATATTTGGAGCATGAAGCTGAAAAACATGTTGTGCGACTAATGCTCAGTCATTTTAACTACTGTGACTTGATCCATGGTCCGTGCCTTCTAGCATCAGACATGAACAGAATACAGATATGGTCCAAAACTCATGTCTCATATATGGAATTGAAAAATATGACCAAATTTGTCAGAAATTCGAAAAAACAAATTGGCTAAATATGAAAAACCGGAGACTGCATCACCATGGTAATTATATTATTAAATTAATGAACTCATCACACTCTGGAAAGTGAGCCCATTCCACGTGGAGATACACATTCCAGGAATATTTTATACAAAATAAACTTGACAATGCCACATCATCGCAGCTCCATGTTTTGGAGATTATTTGTGTTTACCTCAATTCAATTATTTAACAATCTACCTGAGCAAGTTAAAATTACCAATATTCAAATACAAATACAAGCATCTACCACTCAATAAACAATGAACGCACATTTCGCCAACGCCCTATTATACCAATAATAATAACTCTGCCTCCAACATAGTTACTCTCTGTAGTGTATTTTTTTTACTCGGTAATGTGACTTTTCTGATTATGCAGAATAGAAACTACACACAATATGTTGAACTATTTTTTGTTCCCAAAATACGATAGATCAATACGCACATCGATCGTATACTAGTCTCTTTCGGTATCTGCTCAGTACTCCCAGAGAACGTGCGCTTCACATTGCGCCCTAGAACTCTCCATTGTACATATTTATACACTCATCATTTACCTGCTATCACCCCGTCTGTGAATCTGAGAGAATGATTTGGTTGAGTTTGAGTAGCTCTAAGCTAGACTACATTTCCTTTTTCTCCATATTCCTAATGTTAAAGACGATTTATTATTATTCAAGCAAGCTTACCCAAGCAAACAATATCTTTGGAAAGAGACCCCGATTGCTCTGTGCTCTGGTGTTTCGATCACCGAGCAACCAAGAAGTTGAAGTGCAGGACTATGCCGACAAACTGAGGTTCAGCATGGTGAAAATCAACAAAACAGCTCGGAAGAGGTTGATTCTGGCAAGTAACGGAATGAAAGTTCGTTATGATTTGAAAGCTAATTCAGGAGGATTCAAAGGAAGTTGACCAAATTTGGCTGTACTATCCACATAGGAAAAAAGGTGTATCCGAAACGGTGTTTGGCGTTTCGGAAAGAACCACACGAGGTGAGGTCAGAGGATCAACAATGTGGTACGGAATCCAACATAGCCCCAGGATCAAGATGAAAAATATTCATCTGGAAAGACTGGAGCCATATCATGGGATATTGATCGGGATTATCAATATTAGAGGGGGGCAGTGGTACGAATCAACTATGCCACTACCTGTGTTTACGTTTAGTAAGCGAGATCGATTGGTAAACCTTAATTTTTCAATCAATCAATCGACAGACTAGTTAATTCTTAAATTATATATATCGAACGCAATGGAAAAAAAACTATTCTTAGATCATTCCAAGTGAGTTATTTTTGCTCCTTTTTAGAATTACAGTTAATATTGTAACTTGCATCTATGTTGAGGTTGGTTTTCCATGATGATGATGAAATTTATATTCATACATTGTGCATCTAGGCAAAATGAAGAGCACAGTTTCAGTTGAATTTGTATTTATAGAACACATAAAAAATTGTAGAATTCTATAATAAAACTGATATCACCATGAGGTGTGTAAAGTGGTACTGGTAGATTAGGAAAAAAATTCCTATCATTTCATAGAGACAAATGACATTTGACAAAAGTCAAGTGTGACATTTGGGGTTAAGTGTTACCAACTCTTGATTTAAATACTAAAACTCAATTCATAACCGGATTATGGTTGACCTTTAGGTCGTGTTCGAAACATGGTTTAGATTTGGTTAAGAGTCTAGTGACAGTAAAAAAGAGAAGATCTCACTCAAATGATTAATGTCAGTCTTTTTGTTAATGCAATTAGTGTGAAATGAAAGCCACTTCTAAGAAAGTTCTTTTTGATCTATGTGACTCAGTCGTTAACACTTTTACTGCTTCAAAATTTATTCGGTGTTCTGCTAGAGCGCATCTTTCAGGATGCCATCTGCAGTCACTTTTGTGTGAAGTGATTCTATTGGCTATTGGTTTTGACCTATGTGTTGTTTGTCGCAACCTTGACAAGGAATACTATAAATGACATTCGTAAGTGAGATTAGATAATTTTTATATTTCACTTCAGAGAAGATAGATCTGATTGTTAACACAGTTTCATTTGCAATTTTGAAATTGTTAAAAGAACTGAATAATCTAGTGAGTTTGGGACTGGTGTCTCTCATGTATGGAATTGAAGTAAAAATAGTTTGAATTGGAACCGTATCAATCTTGGTAATCATTAGCATGTACATCTATGATAGCCGATGTGTTAAATAGAATTTTGCAAAGTAATAATTTTGGATTTGAGTTATCTAGAAAAAGGTTTTAAAGTATATTTAAATTCTTATTGTAGAAAATGGTGTTTGAAATTCAAAATACTTTTCATTCGTTTTACCACGTTCACTTTCATAGAGTGCTTGTGATAAGAGATTATTCAAATAACTCCCTGAACTGCATGGTTTCCTGTACCAATCTATTGCTATTGTGTTATCTATCCAATGTTCTGATACATTTTTTGTCTAGAAATGGTACGGAATTCTCGTTGTTTGCAGTCTCTATTGTGAACTGGATATATGGATCATAGCTGTTGAAAGTATTCAGAATCTAATCCAGTCCTTCTTTTGGTAAAGCCATTATGATGTCATCAACATATTTTTTGATGAAATTTAATTTGAAAGATAGAACAGGAATAACTGTATCTAGCACATAGTATATGACGTAAGCTGCTAGAATGGGTGAAATGGATTCCCCCATTGGGGTACCAAAAATTTGTTTATAGTTTTTATTGTTAAATGAAAAATATATGTTATCGAATAGAAAAGTTATCAAATTCAATCGGCCTCTTTCTGGATGCAACAATGGTTACTGATACGGTTCCACTTTTTATCTATTGCTCTTAAACAAGTTCCAAGTAAACATTACTGAAAAGTGAGACAACATCTATGCCAGCCAGTTCAAATTGTTCTGACACTTCAAGTGAATCTTTTATAAAATATTGGTTGCCAAAATTTTAGGCATTAGTTAAAAACCCTTTCAAAAATTATGCAATATTTTCAGTAGGTGCTACTATAGGAAGAACCTACTGAAAATATTGCACAATATGAAAGTGAACCTGGTGAAACAAATGAAAAACAGAGTACATAGAATTTCAAACGCCATTTTCCACAATAAACATTTAAATATGATTTCAAACCTTTTTCTAGACAACTGATATCCAAAATCATTACTTTGCAAAATTCTATTCAACACATTGGCTATCATAGATGTACATGCTGATGATAACCAAGATAATACAGTCTTGATCAACAATGAGATTGACACGGTTCCAATTCAACCTATTTTCACTTCAATTCCATACTCCGAAACTCACCAGATTATTCAATTCTCTTAACAATTTCAGAATTGCAAATGAAACTGTGTTAGCAATCAGATCGATCTTCTCTGAAGTGAAAGATGAAAATTCTCTAACCTCACTTACATTTATAGTATTCCTTGTCAAGGTTGCGACAAACAACACATAGGCCAAACCCTAAGATCATTAGCTAATAGAATCACTTTACACAAAAGTGACTGCAGACGGCATCCTGAAAGATGCGCTCTAGCAGAACACGTAAACAATTTTGAATTTTGAATGAATTTGAAGCAGTAAAATTGAACAAAATTAGTAAAATAATCATGAAGACTTCTTCGAATGTAAAATTTTTTTTTACTTTCACTAGACTCTAAACCAAATTTTCAAAATGTTCATAATGAAACCATGTTATCCAACACGACCTAAAGGTCAACCATAATCCGGTTATAAATTGAATTTTAGTATTGAAATCAACAGTTGGTAACACTTTACCTCAAATGGAACAGTTGACTTTTATCAAATGTTATTTGTCTAGTAAATGACATGAATTTTGTTCTACCAGTACCACTTCACACTCCTCGTGGTGATATCAATTTTATTATAGAATTTTACAATTTTTGATGAGTTTCATAACTACAAATCTAACTGAAACTGGTGTTCTTCATTTTACCTAGATTCACAAAGTATGAACAATATAAATCTTGTGTAACATCATGGAAACCAACCTCAACATAGATGTTACTTACAATATCAACTGTATCTACAAAAAAAGGCAAAAATAACTCACTTGTATTGTTCTTTAATTGTAGTCTCCCTGATGATTGGAATAATCTACAAAGAGTTTTCTTTTTCCATTGCTGCAAATTCCAATATATATATTACTAACAATCATATACAACATAACAATATATATATATATATATATATATATACAACATAACAATATAAATATATATATATACAACATAACAACATAACAATATATATATATATATATTGTTATGTTGTATATGATTGTTAGTAATTTTTATTTTTATTGTTACTCATTTAAATTTTTGTGACATATACTGATTATAACAAAAGAAAACTCCGGATATGATGCTTGTTACCCTTTTTTTCTGTACACTTCACCTCTCCTCTTTTTTTTTTTTCTTTTTATTTCACCTTTTTTCAGCTTAGTTGATACACCTATGTAGAGATGATTCTCTCAATCTCAGCAGGATTGCAGCTGCGCCATCTAGTTGTTTTCTTGATGTCAATATACTTTTTATGTTAGAAAGATTCATTGTAAAATGAATGATCAAATAATAAATGATGAGTCCAAAAATAGTAAGAAAGTTGTTTTTTATTGGAATATTACTTCGAACAGCCTATGCCTGCGATATCTATCTCATTCTAATAATACTTTTCAACCAATCAAAATTGGAAACTTTAAATTTGCTTGCTCATGCGCAATAATAGAAATATTCCAAAATAAATATTTATAGGTCATATTCTCAGTCATTTTGATAAACAGAAGAAGAATATTTTCACTCAAAATAATGTGTTTTTTATAATCAAACCGAGAATGTGATAGTTTGATGAATATTCCCACTTGAATGAGTTTATGAAGATAAAATACCTGTTATGAGTATTTCTTGCACTCACACGAATTCAGGAATGTTCTGTGGTTAGTTTGAAGTGGATATTTTGCAAAATTTGGCCTCCTTACTGCTAGTGAAGTGAAAAGTTGGGACTCTAACCTCCAATTCTTGGTTAGTGGTTTCTTGGTAGATTTTGCTCCTGATTTGTTACAAAGTTGATTGTACGCATGAATGTCTCTCAAATGCCTCAGTTATGAGCATTTTTACTTCAAAATTGATCATAAAAATTTACGGTTCTGCTTCATTTTTCATTTTCGTTTCTCGACTCCTTATTTTTCCTTCTCCTTGGTAACCATCACTTATTGTTATCTTTTATCAGTTTTCACTATTAGCACCTTTTTTTACATATTTTTCAACTTTTTACCTATTATACTCATGTTATTTACAAATTTGATTTCTACACATAGTAGTACTATTTACAAATATTTCTTCAAAATTGACTTTTTCCATTTTTCTATGCTAAAATTCTATTATTTTGATCAGTTGGAAAAAAAATTATATGACATTTGCCTGACATGTTTCTTTTTGTTTCTAAATTTGTATACAGGATGTTTCTTGCATATAAATATAAAGTTTTTATAGGTTGTTCCAATTGAATGAACTGATCAAACACAATGATGATAATGGAAAAACTCTACTGCCCCCTCTTGAATTATCTGCGTCGACTAGAATATGGCAATCTTCAAGATGCTAACCATACAGAAAAAAATTATAAAAACAATCATAGCGGGTATTTATGCAGTTTTCAAATATCATTGTGCCCTATTTTTATATTTTTATTTGACATATATACTATATATATATATATATATATATATATATATATATATATATACCGGGTGTCCCAGAGCTTTTAGGCCAGCAGATATTTCAGTTATTTGCAGAAAATAAAATTGAAAAAAAATACGTGTCGTAGGAGACCATAAGCTCGTTCATGTAGCATAGCAAAATCCACCCCCTGGCAAACAACCCCCGAGAAACCACCCCAAACTTTTGTTTTTCAAATTGCACCCCCATGTTTGTTGCTGTTCAACTTACAGCCCGTTTCATTCCTTATTCATCGATATATCATAATATGTAGTTGTGAAGATAGTAAGTCGATAAAATTCAATTCGTTAGTGGGTACTATTAATTTGACGGAATGAATGGTTCCACATTGTAGAGACAAGAAAAGTGGATGTTAAAGAAAAGAGTCAATAAAATGTTGTTTTTCAAATTGCACCCCCATGTTTGTTGCTGTTCAACTTACAGTCTTTTCATTTCTCATTCAATAATGTACCATGGTAGCTAGAATGGCATGCAGAATTATGGCAAATAAAAATACAAATGAAATAATAATTTATAAGCTCATCTGTATTTTGAAAAAAATATTATACTACAGAAATTGTTCAAAATGTTGGCCAGCACTTGCCACACATGCATCAAGTCGCCGAATCAGCGCGCGAGTACAGGAAGCTCTAATCATTTCCGGAGTTCCGGAGTTCCGGAGTTACAAGCCTCTGAAATTTTCTGTGTTAAATCTTCAATATTTATTGGTTGAGTTTCGAAGACAACTCGTTTCAAATATCCCCATAGGAAAAAGTCCAGTGGCGTGAGATCTGGAGAACGTGCAGGCCATCGAACAGGTCCACTATTTCCAATCCAACGGTCTTGAAAGATATTATTGAGGAATGTAGTAACTATATTATGGTTATGTGCAGGAGCACCATCTTGTTGCCACCACATTTGTTGTCGTTCCTCAATTGGAATATCTTCTAGTAATGCAGGAATGCAATTTTCCAAGAAATGTAGATATCGGTGGCCCGTCAAAGTGTCTTGGAAAAAATGAGGGCCGATGAGACGTCCATTATGTAAACCACACCACACGTTCACACCCACATTGTTTGGAAATTGGTTTCTCGTATCCAGTGAGGGTTGTCCTGTGACCAATAGTGCATGTTATGTCGGTTAACAGTGCCATTATTATGGAAGCGGGATTCGTCACTCCATAAGATTTGATCGAGGAAGTTGGGATTGTCATGGACTAAAACTTGAATGTGAGCAATGAATGCCATTCGTCTTTCGAAATCTGTAGGTCTGAGTCCTTGGTGTAAATGTATTTTGAAGGGATGATACCTGTACTGTTTGAAAATTCTGTGCACAGACGACTTACTGATCCCAATCTCCACCGCCAATGCACGAACCGAAATATGAGGATGTGCTTCGGCGTAGGCCAACACATTTATACAATGTTCCTCAGTTCGTACAGGAGTAGGATGTGCTTGATGTGTTTTCCTGAAATGATCCCGTTCGCATTGTATTTTCTACATACGGAAACGTATTGCGACCTGGTTGTCGACGATCAGGAAAGCGCTGCTCATACAGCCTCTCCGCAGCACGTTTATTCTTTGGCATTCACCAAAAATTAGAAGCATATCAACGTATTCGTTGGGAGTGAAGGTAAAAGGCATTTTGATATTTAACAACAATATCACGACTGATCGCAATTTGTAATCCAGATACCGTAGGAATAAAACAAAGCACAAAAGTTCTAACATTTTATTGACTCTTTTCTTTAACATCCACTTTTCTTGTCTCTACAATGTGGAACCATTCATTCCGTCAAATTAATAGTACCCACTAACGAATTGAATTTTATCGACTTACTATCTTCACAACTACATATTATGATATATCGATGAATAAGGAATGAAACGGGCTGTAAGTTGAACAGCAACAAACATGGGGGTGCAATTTGAAAAACAAAAGTTTGGGGTGGTTTCTCGGGGGTTGTTTGCCAGGGGGTGGATTTTGCTATGCTACATGAACGAGCTTATGGTCTCTATATATATTTTTTTTTATTTGACATATATACTATATTTATATATATATATATTACCGGGTGGATTTTGTTTCACATGCGCTTATGGTTCCTAGACACGTATTTTTTTTCAATTTTATTTTCTGCAAATAACTGAAATATCTGCTGGCCTAAAAGCTCTGGGACACCCGGTATATATATTTTTTTTTATTTGACATATATACTATATATATATATATATATTACCGATTGGTTCCTGTGATTTCATTTCTTAGTGTGATTCAATTATATTTCATATTCATATCAACTAGGCCCTATTTGATAATAAAACAATTTTTTTTTGCTACATACAAGCAGTACCATTTATTTTCATGATAATTCAATATTGATCGACTCAATGTTAGATATTGGAATTTATCTTCTTCTATAGGAAATGAATATGTATCATCAACATTATTTCAGTATTCGAGCTATGCTGTTCACAATAATATCAAAACATATATCATAAACTAAGTTTCCTGACCCATGTTCATAGGAACTCAGTTTTCTATCCTGACGTGTAATATCCACCATGGAAGTTTGTAGCCCCATTTTTGATGTGTATATGCAATTAGCGGGTGATTTATTGAATAGGAAAACGGGTTGGAATAATTATAGTATCTCTCGAAATGTGCGGACAAATCTACGGGCAATAACCCATATTAAAATCCTCCAAACTGTTGAATCCTTCAGTCTGTAAACTGTCGATTCTGCCACTAAATTCCTCGAGTGAGTTCACAGAAGTTCATGAATATACTACATGAATGAATATCGACGGTCTAATTGAATACTGTTAACGGGAATTAAACTGAGGTATTCCTAGGAAATTGGATTCTCTCTCTAATTTAAACCCATCCCTTTTCTAGTACAGGTGTGCGATAGCAGTCAAGATGTGTTAAAGCACCTTCATAAAACAGACGACCAAAAACCAAGCTAAATGAGTTTCTGGAGTATTTCAATTATGATAACGTTACGTGTGATTTTGAAAAATATCTGCGGGGTTGGAATTCATTTCCTCCACTTTAATGCGCCGCAATCTAACTCAGTGAGTAAGTTCGTTTCATACTGCGGAAAATGACTGAATACATTCGTGATGTGAATCTTGTAGGTTAATGTCTTCTAGTCCAGGCTAAGATGTGCTAGTTGATACGTTGCTATACCACTTAGGCTCTTTAATCAATTAATTAGAAAAAATTATCCTTATAGACCACAAGCTCAGGCCAATTTTGGGGAGGGTGATGTGATCCAGCATGAATTATATTGTCGTGAATTGGGGTTGTTTCACGACTCACTCAGTAGAATCTGATCCTTTATTGATTGAAAATACTTTGGTAAAAAATATAGAAAAAATTTATTAAAATTATAACAAAGATTGGATGGAAAAATCGAATTTAAACGGTTTTCTTCACATAAAGGATTCAATATAAAATTGAACCAGAGAGTGGTAGATCTCAGGTGAAAAACAACTACTTTCCTGGCAAATACCACGCAGAACGTTGAATGATATTCACCTGAAAATCTTTCAAAGATTGGATGAATAAAATAAAGTCATAAATATCTTCCAGTAGTTATAAATTTCAAATGAATAGTACCAAAATGTTACTCACAAAAATAAGTCGAGAATAATTCCAAAGAACCATAATGTTCAATTGAAAACAGGGCTTCTTAACTTTCTAACTCCCCCCATGGCCCTTTTGGGCACGGCAAACACCCAACGTCGACTCTACGATTAAACCATCAGTCGTCACTTTTAAAAACTCTTGTTTATGTTTGACACTTATTCGTGTTTTGCAGAGTAACAATATTGTGACCCACATGAAAATTATACTGATTATACAGAATTATAGTACCATACGGAACAACTTCTTAGATACTGTGCAGTCAGTTGTGAGCGATACAGGTGAGTACACAGGTAAAATATACTTTCCATCGAGGGAAGACATATTTCGACAAAATATTTTTGAACGGCATTTCTCAAGTTGATAGATCATTGAAAAATAATCAAGTAGGACCTACTGCCGTACAAAAATAACGGTACTGAAAGCCAAAAAAAAAATCCGCCCCCAATATAGCTGTTTCACCACTGTACGGCGTTTGTTTAATCAGATTTTTATAACTACGTAGATTCAATTTTTAGCAACGCCATACATATTTGCGGGTACAGGGGTGAGAAGTCCCGCACGCAAACTCCTACGTAGACCTGTATGGTTCAAGATCATTGCAAAATGTACGGCATCTATTCCACAATATTATTTAACAAATAAAATAATTTTTAGAAATTATGCCGTCTGAAAATTATGGGTAATCTAACATAAATAAAAGAAATTCCTGCATTTGGGGGTCGATTCTTCTATTTTTGAAAGAAAGATCATAAATTCCTATACGGCAAACCGGTTTTTAGACATAATGTGACTCAATATAATTGTTTTACGTAATCGCCGGCTCTAATTAATGGAACTAAATAATGGAATGGAATAATGGAACATATAATTACAAAAATATTAAATTTCCGAAATTTATAAGATTTTTGAATTGCACTGTGATTTATCAGAATTCTTAGAATATTATAGCTTTTTTGTATTTTTCAAACATATCAATACAAAAATAAAATGATGCCGTATATTTTTAATTTGAGGATTTCTCACAGCTGATAGGATTGTGCATTAAATTTTTACGGGATGTTAGGGTCATTAATTATTATACGGCATTCACAAAATTTCATTGGCAATATGAAATAATGATTTAAAATTACAATGCCATTCATATCAGATTAAACATTAGTCAAAATGTATGATACTTGAGCTATATGCTTTTTCTAATTTCAATGTACATTATTCTCTGTAAATTACAATCTTTGTATTTTACGTTTTTTACTTTATCGTTTTTTTAAAATACGCCCATTTCAATCTCAATCTTAATGAGAATTTCTCCATAGATTTTGTTCAGTAATACAAAGATTTAAGATATCAGAGAATATTGTGCGTGAACAGTTAGGACAAGTAAAAAATTAAATTAATATCTTTTTCACACTTGTTACAAAAAAAAACTATACTACGTTGATTGTACACTTAAATAAAAAAATAAAAATCGAAACTTTTCAACAAAAAATCAAACCGATGAAAAAATCAACTGAAAAGCAAAAAAAAATTAAACCTCCGAAAAAATCAACTGAAAACAAAAAATAAAATAAACCTTAGTCTTAATGATAATTGAGTTCCTAAACTTATTATCATTAATGTTATATCAAACTAAAAGCTTAGAAATGAAGAAACGATAATTTGACATTTTGTTGAAATATTCGTATTTAATAGAATGTTGACAGTAGCCTACTAGCATCGCTACTAGATAATGTATTGAAGCAATGACAAATATGCGTTAAGATGTTTTATTTTTTGTATAAAAACGGCGCCCCATACGAAAAAAAGTTAATTTCTGTCACAAATTGAACGAGAAATCCAAAAATGTATCTTTATTTGAAATATCTCAGTAGCGTACCATTTTTTTCTTAAAAAAAAATTGATCATTACCCGTATACGCGCCAATGAGGAACATAAAATTCTTTGTTGCATGTCCAAGAATGCGGAATAGATACCTCTTGAAACTCAACAAATTTCATTTGCATATCTCGACCGGTTTCTGAGCAATAAATAAATAGTCAGTATTTAAGAAAAACTTTAACACCCCGTATCTCGGAAAAAGAAGCATTTGCGGACAAATGTCATTATTTTTTCATGTAGAATCATCCCCTGAAGTTTGTCGCACTTATTCACTCTGTATAATATAAATTATTTTTGAAAGTTCTGGTTAGTTGATTTCATCACTTTGTATATAATTCCATCCTTTCAAGGAATTTAATTATTGTGACGGATGTAGGAGGATCTGTCAATGTCAACTACATATGTGTTCTCAAGTGAAAAATAAATCATCCCCCATTTTTCCAGCCATAGAAGTGGATCATTTCATTCCAAATTGAAACATGATCAACTACAAAGTTATGCCTGATAGAATCGGTTATCGGACCAAAATTCAGAGGGTGAACGATCAATATCCCCCATTTTGCTACCCTTAGGGATCGATTGTCCTGTTCAAATTCAAATGGGACCAACTTCGAAGTACACCCTATCCAATGAAAAAAGAATAATCGGAATCGAATCGCTCTGTAAAAAGTTATGCGTGATCATACATAAAAAAAATATACGCGTCGACTAGAGAACCTCCTATTTTTCATTTCGTCGGTTAAAAAGCGGTTAAAAACAAGTTTTTTTGTAACTTCAGACCATTTTCAATTAGGACGCTGATAGACGTTCCGCCACAATAATGAGTGTTTAGAAATCTCAAAACCGACACAACGCTGATAAACGTCCAACGCTGTGCAGCGTTGTGCCATGTTATGACATCGAGCAACACTATTGCTGTGACACAACGCCAATCAGCGCTTAGATGAAAAGTAAATATCTAAGAAAAACTGATATATTTTCAAATACACATATTACTTATAAAATATTATTACAAGCTTTTATTCAACTTAGTGAGTTCGTATGTCATTCTGTCATTATTTTCAGTACAAAATCTGTAATCCATTTTTGGAGCACTTGCCGACATCCGATTGGATTTAAATTTGGCAGGTGTTCATAATCACGGTGACAATGCATTACGAATTTTATGTTAGAGAAAAAACAAAATGGGGGCTCCAAGATGGCGAACGAGTTTTGTGATTATGGTACGATTCGATTCAAAATTGGTTTAAAGGGGTTTTCGTGGTCGAAAATCATGTATTTTTTTTGTAAAAATTTATAAAGTCAAGATGGCGGCTCCAAAATGGCGGAGGAGTTTTGTGATTATGTTCCGATTCCATTCAAAATTTGTATGTGGGGGTTTTCGGAGTCGGAGATTATGAATTGTTTGTCAAGATTCATAAAATTGAGATGGCGGCTCATGGAATTTGTGTTATAGAATAACAAAGTGGCGCTCCATTTTCCTTCAAAATTAATAAAATCGTAAATGGCGGCTCCTAGGTAGCCGATGATCTCTGTGTTTATGGTCCGATTCTATAAAATTGGTATGTGGGTGTTTTCGGGGTCGGAGATTGTGATTTTTTTCACAAATTCAAGATGGCGGAAAAGTTTTGTAATTAGGCCCGATTCGATTCAAAATTGGTATGTCGAGGTTTTTGGGGTCGGAGAGTATGAATTTGGTCGAAGATTATTGATTTTCATTTGAGATTCATAAATTGAAGATGGCAACTCCAAGATGGCAGATGAGTTAATCTTCAGATGGTCCACTCAGTAAAACTTTTTAAAGGCAAGCTTCAAACATACTAAAAAGTTAAAAATTATTGCTTTGGATGTGTGACGTAGGTTATTCCGTGAGTTATAGATTCGAAAGTTTGTCGCGTGTTTATTCGAACTGAAAACTTTGCGCGAAAACGAATATGTTCAACCGACGAAACCAAAAAGGAGGAGGTTCTCTATTCGACCCGTATATTTTATGTTTTTCCATCTTATTTTTTTATGTATGATCACGCATAACTTTTTACTGAGGCGTCCTATTCCGATAATTATTTTTTTAGTGGATAGGGTGTACTTCAATTTGGTCCCATTTGAATTCAAAAGATGAAATCCACCCCTAAAGGTAGCGAAATGACGGATATTGATCACTCACCCTCTGAATTCTGGTCCGTTAACCGATTCTATGAGGCATTACTTTGTACTGGGTTCTTCGATTTGGATGATTCTTTTTTTAATAGATAGGGTATACCTTATATTTGGATTTCGGAAGGAATTAGCCACCCTTACGGGTGGGAAAATAGGGGAGAATTGATTTTTCACTAGTGAACATCGGCACACACATACGTAGTTGACAATGACAGATCGCTACTGACATTATTGTTGTTCCGTCAAAATCAGTATATTTTATGAGAGGATGGAATGATCATAGAGAAACTAAAAATAAAGAGAGTTGTCAAACCTGCAGTAAAAGTTGGCACCACGTTTAGACAGTGGCGACATATCTCGCAACTGGCCGAACTAAGTACAGTTGGTAAAACCGATTGAGATAAGGCGGGTTTTTCAAATGTGTCACTTTTATATGATTGATATGGTATATATTTTATAAGTGATCGATTTGCCATTCTTGTATTCCATATGAATGGTTGTATCATATGAAATACAGGAATGGCAAATGGATCACTAGTAAAATATATACAGTAATCGATTCGTAGAATCTGTTAAATCGTTCGTGGTTAAAATAAAGTTTCAAAGTAAATCTTTATTTCATGATATCAAGAACAAAATTAAAGATCTTATAAAACAAGAATAATAAGTTGAACACTATAAAAACACATTTTATTCTATCTAGGACAAAGTACAACTACAGACAAAACAATAATAATACTCCGAAAAACAACAGAATTAAAAATATTCTTCAGTCTTCATCAAATCAACCAAAATAAAAACAAATTACATTTACAACAAACCTTCAATAATTTTGTTCATTTATTAGCACAAAGGAGAACGAGTAGGTATACTTAACAAATACTCCAGTTCAATGATAATCTTCGTACTTCCTCAAATGGTGATAGGAAATGGAAACTGATGGACGGAAATAAGTATCAGTCTGTGAAAAAATTTCTGCAACTGATGGATGGAAATAAGTATCAGTTTGTGAAAAGCAGCTTATATTTTACCTTGTGAAAGAATATTTCGAGGAATTTCAGGGTCAACTCGACTAACAAAACATTCCATTTTCGACGTTGGGTTCATAATTCAAGTCCATAGTATAATTTCTATAATTAATTTTTCGATGACAATTAACAGTAGAATTATTCTGAAATTATTACGTGGTTTGTCATTTTCTGACAAATGTCGAAATTGGAAAATTATCATGTCAGTCGTCTGTTGATTGCGGGTAGCGCCTCCATGCGCGACTGGCCGTACCAAAAACTTGGGGGTCAAGATCGCCAATGTTTCAAACAGTCTCTTTATTTTTAGTTTGTCTATGGGAATGATATACAAAGTTATGAAATAAACTTACCAGAACAACGAAAATAATTTATATTACAATAAATAGTAAAAGTAGATAATCATATTATTTAACTGGTAATAGTTGACGTAAGGTGGGTAAGTGAGTATTTTGGAAGTAATCAAAAAACAAGTAGGTAGTAATTGGTAGATTTCAGCCACAAAAAATTGAAAAAAAAAAACTAAAATAAAATAAAAAAATAAAAACTTTTTAACAAAAAATTAAACCGACGAAAAAATCAACTGAAAAACAAAAAATAAAATAAACCTTCTTAGTCTAAATGATAATTGAGCTCCTAAACTAATGTAAATAACTGATTTTGAGTCGGCTCCAAACTAGCAATTGAATTAGGTGAAGCGTAAAATGATGGCAGCGAGATGCACGGCTGCGTTTTGATGACTTCTTCCATAGATAATGATCTTCGATAATTGTTTGTTTGGCGCCGACTCAAAATCAGTTACTTACATTAGTTTAGGAGCTCAATTATCATTTAGACTAAGAAGGTTTATTTTATTTTTTGCTTTTCAGTTGATTTTTTCGTCGGTTTAATTTTTTGTGAAAAAGTTTTTATTTGTTCACAGGAGCAGATTTTTTTCTTGATACTGTGGGTACATTTGAGTCCATCGATGACATACTTCCTGCTGAAGAAGATTGCCTATAGTTCTCATCAGAACCATACTCGTCATGACTATCTGCAAATGGCTCTTCATCATCTGTAGCCACTTCGTCGAACAGTTGAAGCAACCTTTGCTGATTTCTTTCATATGAATCATAATTTTGGAATCTCGATCTGAAATATATAAGAAAAAACCATTACTTATGAAAAAAACATTATAAGACAGGAATAACCAATTTTTTATATATTTATCTTGGTATGCAGTATGAATGTTTTTAATCACTTAAATATAGGCAAATGTTCATCAAACAATATTTTTTTTACGTTATTGTAGCAAATCATGAAGTAATCACAATAATAACCTTTTCTCACATAAAATACCACACTGCAATATTATCTCAAAATCACAAATCAACTGAAACAATGAAACACCACAACACGGCAGTTTAACGGCGACTAGTACGCACTGCATGCTACTTGAGACGCTGGACGGCGTTCTGGTTGAAATTGTGGAGGGTACATATGGAATAACGGCAAGGGTGCGGAATGTGAATACATTTTTATTGTGTGACCCTACGTCATTGATATGTTAACATATGGTGACAGTGGCTATTGGGTTCTCATTATATTGTATGGTAAACGCAAACGCTGCCCGGCGTTGTGTCATTTTCAGACACCAAGCTGAGGACGGAAATCAGGAAAAGACGCTGATAAGCGTCTTTGTCCTTCAACGGGTTGAGGGCAGTTTGAAATAATATTTTTCATTAAATTCGAAGTTACTAGTTGATTTTCAATGTTGTGATCAATACGATTATTATAAAAAAACTAACTCTGTTTTTGCGAGAAAGTTTAAGGGTTATTCGCCTCTCTCAGATCAAAGGCAGACAATCACTTGCGAAGAATCACCTTTTCTTTCGACATCAAACAACAAAATAATTCGACATTCAATTGCATTCCTGTTTCTTTGGGTTTGGCAAACACTCTCGGCGATAGGGAAGGCACGATCTGTCGCTGAAAACCGACGCAGACTGTGTGAACCGCATAAACAAGGTTGATTTCGTTTGTGGATCATAAATTGTTGAGATTTTCTCCGAGGATTTATCTCACCGCTTGGTGTTGCGATTTCTTTTTTCTTCACATTGACATATTTGCACATCGTAAAATTATTTACATTGGTTGATTTTGAAGTTGCTGCTGAAAAAAGTAATTGAGTAGATATACCAAATTATAAAAAAAAAACAAAAAACCGGACTGCGCAAACAATAATTACCTAAAAAAATAAAAACAAACTCGATAATCTATAGAATTTTGTTCAGCAATGTAGACTGCACCATGCAATATTTTTTGTTCAATACCTACTGAAACAAATAATAAAATATACTGAAAAATAAATATAACTTGAATGTAATAGGGTATTGCAGGCTGGGACAAATCAATAACCAGAATATGTTTGGTGGTGGTCTTTAAGGAAATATATATTTCAATTAGAAGGATGGAGAGGAAAACTCAAAGTCTTTCAATAAAGTTCAATATAAATTGAAGCAATCGGTAGACTATAAGGGGAAAACAACTACTCTCTTGGCAAATACCTCACAGAACATTGAATGACATCCGCTAAATAATCTATGCAAACTTCCATATCCATGAAAATTGATTGCGAATGTTTCTTTCTGATAAACTTGATTATGTTTCGATTGTGTCAAGTCCGCCTAACAGGTATCAGGCCCTGGCCCTCGTCAACAATCGAACTTAATCACCGATAGATACGCATCTATGCACGATATGGAAGTATGCATAGATTATTTAGCGGATGTCACTCAATGTTCTGCGTGGTTTTTGCCGGGAGAGTAGTTGTTTTTCTCTTATAGTCTACAAATTGTTTCAATTCATATTGAACTTTGTTAAGAGACTTAGAGTTTTCCTGTCCGTCCTTCCAATATATCTTCACTTTAGCTTTCCTGTTCAATGTATCCGCCTGGTTGGGCATACAGTCACTCCTATTTCTCTTCGTCATAGGGAACCAATTTCTGGAGTGTTTCTTTCTGTCACTAGGTACCGCAATTCCAAATTTATCTTTAGATGCGTATCAATCGGCTTGATTGTTTGTCAGTTGTGTTGGGTACTGTTTCAGACAGAGGTTTCCTGATTTCTGACTTGTGACTACTCCGTACTGACGAGGGATGAAAAGCCAGAAACCGGTATACGGATTGTTAGACAGACTTGACACAATTGAAACATTATCAAGTTTATCAGAAAGAAACATTTGCAATCAATTTTCATTGATATGGAAGTTTCCATAGATTATTTAGCGGATTTCATTCAATGTTCTGCGTGGTATTTTCCAGAAGAGTAGTTGTTTTCCGCTTATAGTCTACCAATTGTTTCAATTTATATTGAACTTTGTCGAAAGACTTTGAGTTTTCCTCTCCGTCCTTCTAATACATATTCCCTTTAGCTTTCCTATACAGTGCGCGTCAAAATTATGGAACAAAGTCGATATTTCGCAAGCCATGTACTTTTGACAAAAATCCTAAAATAGACCGATTTTTATTTTAAAATGCCGATTTTTTTATGTATATTCTGAAGAGGTTATGTCACTGGTTTTGACATGGTGACGTAATCGGTAATTTTTTTAAATTGGAATAGATGTCTTGTGATACCTCATCTGAACGGCCTTTCAATACTGCATTCAATGATAATAATTAATTAGATATTTTTTTACAGGGTGAACAAAAATGTATATTTTATTTCAATAAGAGAATAACTTTATATCCAACAAAATAGAACAGTTAAATAAGATGTTCGAAATGCCATCCACCAGTCTCTTGACAATAAGCAAATCTACGGACACATTCCTCTTGCACATTGCGAAAATCCAGGGGCGTAAGATCTGGAGATCTTAGGGGCCACTCTATCGGTCTGCGTCTACCAATCCACCTCCTAGGAAAACAGTTATTCAAAAACTCGCGAACATCACGTGCATAGTGCGGGGGTGCACCATCTTGTTGCAACCAAATACTTTCATTTGGCGTTTGGAAAAATATATTTTTATTATTATTACATTATCATTATGAAATTCTTGTATTGTCATCGGTCATTCATATGTGTGACAAATTTCAGATTATTCGGAAGATTGGAAGTGGGTGAATATTTACTTCCAAGATTTTATTACATTGTGAGTTATTCAGTAACAAATAAAGATAATAAAAGCGTGTTAGAAAATGCAAAATTCTACTTTTTTGAGCCAAGGCTCTAATTCCTTATACTGCCCTGGCAGACTACACTAATGGATCCTTTCCAAATATTAATAGTTAGCTATTTCCTAGTCTAAAATGGAAACAAAAGACAATCACAAATTAATGCCATAATAGGCAAGTTAGTGTCAAATAAATGTCAGTTGTAATATCAACAAATATTCTTCACAAATTGTAAGTGAAAAGGTTCTAAAAGTAAACTATGGCCACTTTAAGTGAAATTTTAATTTTTACTGGATGCGGAGATAGAACCAGAACTCAGCAAGAGGTATACGACTTGTTCAATGCGAAGTATCCAAATAGACCTATCAGTCGTTCAACAGTCAGTAAGATTGAGAAAAAATTTAGAGAAACTGGTCATGTCAAACATATTCCGACTGCTGGACGTCCTAAAATAGAAGAAAACTTGATGTTCTATTGGGTGTAGAGAATAATCCTCACAATACTTCACGACAAATTGCAGCAGATCTTGATATATCCCAAAGTTCTGTATTACGTATTCGAAAAGCAGAACAGTACCATCCATACAAAGTAAAGCTACATCAACAACTCAATGATGATGATTCCGATCGCCGTGTAGAGTTCTGTGAAATAATGCAGGATTTGTGAAACCGCAATCCACGTTTTATAAAACAAATTCTGTTTTCAGATGAGGCTACGTTTTGCCTAAATGGTTCAGTAAATCGTCAGAATTGCAGATATTGGAGTAGGGATAATCCTCACTGGATGATGAACGGACATACTCAATACCCTCAGAAAGTCAATGTTCGGGCAGGAATAATAAACGACAGGATTATTGGCCCGTATTTTTCCGAAGGAAATCTCACAGGGGAGCGTTACTTGGAATTTTTAAGAAATGAACTCATACCTAGCCTTGCCGATATTTTTCCAAACGCCAACAATCCTAACTCACCAAATGAAAGTATTTGGTTGCAACAAAATGGTGCAAGATGGTTTTTGAATAACTGTTTTCCTAGGAGGTGGATTGGTAGACGCGGACCGAGAGAGTGGCCCCCAAGATCTCCAGATCTTACGCCACTGGATTTTTTCTTGTGGGGTTATTTGGAATCGAAGGTCTATGTAGATAGGCCGCAAAATCTACAAGAGTTGAAAAATCGAATTAGGATCGAAATTAACAGAATAACTCCGGAAGTTATTCGCAATGTGCAAGAGGAATGTGTCCGTAGATTTTCTTATTGTCAAGAGACTGGTGGATGGCATTTCAAACATCTTATTTAACTGTTCTATTCTGTTGGATATAAAGTTATTCTCTTATTGAAATAAAATATTAATTTTTGTTCACCCTGTGAAAAAGTATCTAAATTATTATTATCATTGAATGCAGTATTGAGAGGCCTTTCAGATGAGGTACACAAGACATCTATTCCAATTTAAAAAAATTACCGATTACGTCACCATGTCAAAACCAGTGACATAACCTCTTTAGAATATATTTAAAAAAATAGGCATTTTGAAATAAAAATCGACCTATATCAGGATTTTTGTCAAAAGTACATGGCTTGCGAAATATCGAATTTGTTCCATAATTTTGACGCGCACTGTTTAATGGATCCGCCTGGATGGGTATACAGCCACTTCTATTTCTCTTCGACATAGAGTGTTTCTTTCTGTCAGTAGGTACCGCAATTCAAGAGCTATCTTTAGATGCGTATCTATCGGTGATTAAGTTTGATTGTTTCTCAGTTGTGTTTCAGCCAGAAGTTTTCTGATTTCTGACTCCGTACTGATGAGGGCCAAAAACCAGAAACCAGTATACGAATTGTTAGGCAGACTTGACATAATTGAAACATAATCAAGAAACATTCGCAATCAATGTTCATTGATATGGAAGTTTCCATAGATTATTCAGCGGATTTTATTCAATGTTCTGCGTGGTTTTTTCCAGAAGAGTAGTTGTTTTCTGCTTATAGTCCACCAATTGTTTCAATTCATATTGAACTTTGTCGAAAGACTTTGGGTTTTCCTCTCCGTCCTTCTAATACATATGTCCTTCAGCTTTCCTGTTTATAGGGACCGCCTGGTTGGGCATACAGCCACTTCTGTTCCTCTTCGACATAGAAGACCAATTTCTGGAGTGTTTCTTTCTGTCAGTAGGTACCGCCATTCCAGAGCTATCTTTAGATGCGTATCTATCGGTGATTGAGCTTGATTCTTTCTCAGTTGTGTTGAGTCTTGCTTCAGCCAGAAGACATCCGATTCCTGACTGGTGACTTCTCCGTACTGACGAGGGCCAAAAGCCTGACACATGTATACGGATTGTTAGGCGGACTTTATCCGAAAGAAACAATTGTCATTGTTATGGAAGTTTGCATAGATTATTCAGCAGATGTCATCCAGTGTTTTGCGTGGTATTTGCCAGGAGAGTAGTTGACTACCACGCAGAAGATTGAATAATATTTGCTCGACATCCATGCCATAATTCATATACTGTCTCGAAACAGGTCACTGCCCTTGAAGGGACGGCAAAAGAGGAGTTTCCTCATCGGTATTAATTACCGGTATCTTCCGCCTCATGGCCTCGGAATTTTTTGAATTATAAAAATAACTCCCACTCTGCCTCGTCTTCCTGAGGTGCGTTCGATTATCAACTCCATCGAGTATAATTTACTAAATAGCGTTCGAAAATCGTAAAGTTAGGTATATTTTACTATAAGACTGTCGTTCGAAAATACCAGAGTATTCGCTACCGAGTTAACTCTGGTAACTCTACAAAATATCTGGGTTCATTTAACTCCACAAAATTGACACAATTCTGGGGGACGGAAAATCTCTTTATGCTTATGCACACTCTCACATCCAACCCAATATCGAGATTATTTATGTGTATGTGTTTAATACTGTTCACTGATAATAGTTGTAATCTTGGAGAAACATATGTTCTACCAAGTTCATACGTCCCACTCGAATTCTTAACCTAGGACCTATTTTTAATAAAGCTGCTTCGAAACCATCACGTGACCTTCGAATCTACCATTGTCATTCCCTACTATAAATACTAACATTTTATTTACAATTGGCGAACAATATTCTTGAAAAGTTATCTGCTATTGTCAACAATGTTTTTCTCCGGTTTTCATCAACTTTCATTGTTCTTGCCATTTTTCGTTTTTTTAACAAACAATAACATAACCTATATTTCCGATATCAGAACCTTCTGTCACTCGGACTTTGTAAACAACTCCAAAATAAATTCTGCACCATTCGAATAATACATGAATAGTACTCAACTCCAGAGTAAATTTAAGAAACCTTCAAATACTTTACTCTACTCTAGGAGTCTATAATCGAACGCACCTCTGAGGTACCACCTTTCGAGTAGGAGGAATTTCGCTATTCGTGCGGGTCGTTTGATAAACGGCCCCACGCGCAGGTGGACTCCCTTCGATCGCGGTCCCGTTACTAGTTCGAGAGCGGTTGAGCTCTGATATAATAGAATTATCATCAGGAGTGCGGGGGCGGTTTGAATTGCACATTCTCATTCCGTTCAATCCCGAATTTGCAGAAAATTCGTGGCAAAAATTGAGTGAGCTGGAGGTTCCTGAACTTGACGTATTAGGTTCTAAACTTTGGAACATTTCCACAACTTGGCATGGAGAACAGTTATCCATCGGGATATCGCCAAAATTCAGAATATTACTCTCAAAGGCCTATCAAGAAAAAATTTGCGGAAGTTTCCCGTAGACTCAGATCACGCAGTGTATTCTGGTCAACAGAAAAATTATTCGGTGAGTCATCATTGTCTTCATCAGGAACGTCCGCAACGTAGCTTTTGTTCATATTCATATAATCCATGCTATGTCTCATACGGTTTAGCCTAGGAAATGTAAGTGAATTCGAATGAACCGCTTTTTGTGAATCTACGTGGACGCTAGATTCGTTAGCGCAGTTAACGACGCGTCGCGATTCAACAAACGACTGTGAGCTCTTCGTACTGATAGTCTGGAGTCCGTACTGTGTGATGGTCTGACTTTCTGAGACAGAATTGCCTCTATTGATTTCAGGACTCTCCAAGCTAGAGTCGAAGGAAAAATTATTTTCAACAGAAAAGGAACCCTGGACTGGCGCAGTTATGATGGGCTGAAAAGCCGAACGATTCTCATGTGGAGAACAAACAAGAGCTTGGTTGGATGAAACTCGCTTGTAACTTTCAACAGGATGAAGTACTCATAAAGTTTGTTGAATTTGTGTTTTGAGGTGAGTCCTCGAGCGTAAATTATAGGACATAAAAGTGAGTTTACTCCCTGAAAATTGAGCGCGTACCGTGACCTATCTTAATAAAATGTATCTAAGACAGTAAACTGCATACACTACATTGAGCTCAGGCTACGGTCATAAAGAGGCACCTACGATCCCTGCACCTATTGGACACACATGAACTGAACTTTCAGTTTTATTGGCACAATTTATTATTAACCCGTGTTAACACATATCACCGCAGTGTAACTGATGCATTTTTAGTCGCAGAAAGACCCGTTGTTTCACACATGTGTGTAATCTCGGGGTTTAATCTGGTCGACGTCTCGCGGTTTGTGAGGGATATCACGTCAGTGAGCCTCCGACGATGCGAAGGCCCTCCTCCAGCCTCAGAGAAGGCCACAGTTGGGTTAGACAACCCCACACATCAAAGCACCCGAGTGCAGGATCCTGTAAGAGAAGGGTTAATTAGTATATAATTTTATGTAGAACGTCTGAGTAAGCTGGACCCTGAAGAAAAATCACTGTATCTGTAGCTGAAACAAAAAGGTTGATTGATCACAAGACTGGAGGCAAGAGCTCTTGGAGTTGGCGTCCTGAATTCCTCAATCCGCTATCAACCCTCGTATGTAGCCCCCAGGACGGTGTATGATGCGAATCGTCGATACGAATTCCTTGAGACAAAGAAAAGAAATTGGGAAGCTTCGAGATCACCACTAAAAATTCAAGTAACTGGTGAGGAATTAGCGGCTATTCGCAGGAAGCACTCGTATAATACCCACTGGCGCGGCTATATTCGCAGAAAATCGCAGAGCGTATTCGAAGAATACAATAAAGAAACTCACCCGCTGAACCCAGCAGATCTCAGACCAAAACGTACGTGTTGTCGAGCCTCAGCCTCGGAAAAAAGTAAAATTTCCGTTTTTCAGAATGCTTTTCCGCCCTCGAAAAATCCAACACTCCTTCTCCGCAGTCGGCAGAATGCCGTTCGCTCGCTCGCAACTCGACATCTTGAATAGAATGCACATGCCGAAACAAAAGAAAAAAAACAATATCTCGTTTAATTGTTTCCCATCATAACCCAGAAGTGACATCAATACTGGTATGGAAATGCCGAAAAGAACTCAGAGCCCTCGCAGAACAAAACAAAATATCTTTGATGTGGTTTCCAAGACACTTTGGCATCGAGTGCAACGAAAAATCTGATGAACTAGCTAGGACGGGCTCATCAACTCCATATATTGGCCCAGAACCTGCACTCGGAGTAACAAAATCGACTTCCCAAGGCTGCATACGGGACTGGGTTCTCACTGGCCATAGCCCAATGAGAGGACACCTGCACAAAATGGGGCTGTACAACGAAGAACTTTCCTGCAGACAATGTAGCAAAGGGACAGAAACGGGCAATTATTTATAGTCAGAATGCTAGGCTCTATACCGCAAAAGACAAGAAATATTCGGACAGCCAAAGCTATCCTCCGGACAATACATTAGTCAACCGGTGAAGAACCTGTACAGACTGGTACAGAGAACTAATAATAATAATAATAATAATTTATTGGCCCAAGTTATGTAAGCAATAATATTCATTTTAGAAAAAATCATGGATGCGATTGATAAAAATAACTTTTTGTGTGCCACAATGTTGGATTTATCAAAAGCATTTGATTGCGTCACACATGAATACCTACTGGCAAAATTAGATTTTTATGGGATCAGGGGTGCTGCCTTGGAATTATTCGCTTCCTACTTGCACAGTCGACAGCAACGAGTGGTTCTACCATCAGGCGAGAACTCAGACATAATGGCAATATATATTGAGTTCCCCAAGGATCAATATTGGGACCCATATTTTTTATTATGTTCATAAATGATTTACCAAAATATTTTAATGCTGACGCAATGACATTATATGCTGATGACTCTACAATTTCAAATATAAGCCCTGATATTATAAACCTAAAACTCAGAAATACTGAAACAATAGCAAAGGCTTCAGAATGATTTTCGACCAATAATTTAAAACTAAATACAGAAAAAACAAGCGAGCTTATGTTCTCAAATGGTAATCAAGAGAATAGCGTTGAGTTATTAGGTATACATATTGACACGAAATTGAACTGAAAAAAGCATGTCAACTACTTATCAAAAAAATTAAATAAGGTAGTGTATCAAATTAGGAAACTTATAGAATTTACTACTCTAGATACCGCATTAACATATTATTACAGTAACTTTTATTCGACTTCTTCTTATGGACTCCTTCTTTGGGGAAACTCCGTAGAAAGTGGAAGAATATTTAAACTAAAAAAAACGTTGTACGAATAATAGCAAAGGTTAGTTATCGAGAACATTGTAAACCGTTATTTGCAAAATTCAGCATCTTAACTTCACCTTCAGTATTCATTCTACAATGTGTGATGTTTGTGAAAGAAAACGAAAAGTCTCCATTTTCAAATTCTTCCTACCATTCTCATAACACAAGGAATAGAAATTCGTTGAGCATTCCCTATCACCGCCTGAAAAAAACTCAACAGCCAATTAATCACACATCCATCAAATTTTTTAACAAATTACCGGATGCACTGAAAAATACCCATACCAAACAGCTAGAGGCAGCAATCATCAATATATTATTAAAAAATTCATTCTAGTCTCTAGAAGAATATTTAGAATTTAATTTTGACGAAACAATTGATTGAGATATAAGCAGGCATTTTTTTTATCATGTATCTTCTGTTGTGATGTAATATTGACTAATTTTGAATCTTATATATATTTTTCTTGAATTTTATATATTTCCGGTGACTGAACTTAACATAAGTACCTAAACATATAGTTTTATATTCAAAATTTTACTATAATTGTCGACGTTTCTTGTATATACCCGTACTCAGTTTCGTTCATATTCTCTGTTTTTCGTATTATTTGACAACCCTAAATGTAACTTACATAACTTGGGCCAATAACTATGGTTATGGAGTGAGTGCTGTGAAACGAAACCGGAAGGCACAAAAAGCCCAAGAGGCTGAGGTGCAGCTGATGACGAGACCAGCATCTGAGGGGAAAAAACGAGTATTTTGGGGTGACGGTTAGGCCTAGGTTTTATTTATAGTAGTTATAATAGTAAAAAGGCAAAATATGACATTTTCAATGCGGTACAAATTGAACGTTGACATTATAATTATTTTCGTAAATTCTGTTAGAAATAGACTATCTTCAAAGCCGTGGACCACTAACTTGGCGGAAGCATGGAGAACTAATGGGAAAATTTGGATTTAGACAGTTCGGTTACAGAAATAGAATTTTATTATGAAGAAGAATTGAATGAATAAAATGATAATATCAGAGATATTGTGATTTGAATTGGAAAACTCGGTTATTTGGGAGAAAAAGAAGACTGTAGGATATTATAAGGCAAATACTCCCCCAAAAATATTTTTTTTCAACTCGTTTTTTAACCGACGAAAAAAGGAGGAGATTCTCCATTCGACGCATATATTCCTTTAATGTATGACCACGCATATTTTTTTACAGAGTAATCCGATTTTGATGATTCTTTCAGCCCTAAGGATAGGAAAATAGGGGATTGATTGTTCACCTATTAAATTTTTAACCGTTAACCGATTGAGATTTTTATTCTATTTCATCAATTGAATGGAGTATATCTCAAAGTCAATTAGTAGAAATTTTCACCAGTATTGAAATTCGGCACACATATGTAGTTCTGATGACACTACAGCATAATGGAGACCTGAAGTAAATTAAGTAGGTAGTAACTAGAAGATTTTAGCCACAAAACATCAAAAAATTAAAACTTTCTAACAGCAAATGAACCCAACGAAAAAATAAACTGTTAAGCAAAAAATAAAATAAACCTCAATAATCAAGCTCCTAAACTAATGTGAGTAAATTATTTTGAGTCGGCGCCAAACAAACAATCAACGAAGATTATTGAATTACTTTAAAGAAATAATCAAAACGCGCATCCCGCTGCCATCATTTTAGGCTTCTCTTCACGTAACTAATTTGCTTGTTTGTAGAATGTTGAAACTTAAGCCACTTTGCATTAAGTACGTCCTAATTTTTTTCCTTTTTTTTTAAATGTCTGATTAGAAAAAAAATTTAACAGAAAAAAACTTTCAGCAGAAGAGTTTATTACATCTCAACTGGTATTTTCAAATTTTACGAAATTTGATAACCCAAAAAATTTTGAGGTTAAGAAAACAAACAAAAATTCCAAATTGGTTCGAAATCGGTTGGTGGGTAGGAAACCGAAAAATGAACAACTTTTTCATATAATATTTTCAGATTTTTTTCGAAAAATGTGTAGTCGATGAATAGGAAAAAATTGTAAACGTCATTTTGCATTATTTTCAAAGTAAAACCTGTTCATGAACTCTGAATTTACTTAAGCAGAATAATAAATAAAATCCACATATGATGCGGGCATTACCTGTATTTTCCCACTAAGAAAACGAGTTGAATCTATTTACTATTTTCAAACAAACCCATCTTCCTTCCTAAACGAATATATATCCTTCCTGTTGAAAAGGTAAACATTCTCATTGATTTTATGAACATCCTGTTTATATTTTCAACAAATCAATATCCTTCCTCTTTCATAGGTGAAAAATTATCCCCTCTAAATCAAACAGAAAACCATTGATTGATTTTCTTATATCCTTATCTCATCTATTATACTCATTGATGTGATGGCTTATAACTTGGTAAAAAAAAATCCCGAAAGAAGTTGAAAAATTAGCTCCTTTAATCACACTCGTTAAGCCAGGAGATCCCAATCTTTTTCAAGAAAAATAATCCGTTCCGGTGAATCGTTGAAACCTTCCTTGCATTTTCCTCAAAGAGGACATTATCGTTCAACATCAAAAGATGCAAATGTGTTCCATTCATTGAGACATGAATTTCATTACCTCAGAGTAGAATGTCCTAATGCGATCTTGCAAAGTCACAGCATCTGATTCGCCGTTTTCTGTTATTATGATTTCGGGATTATCTTAGTTTTCTCCGACTTTTTCCGGAAGTTTTCTCATTCGCCACGGTGTAATCCTGGACAAAATTAATGCATTCATTCTGGGGAGAACTTAATAAACATGCTAAAGCCTTGAAAGCGTTCACAAATTGAAAAAGGCTCTGGATTTATCAAAGAAGATTGTGCCCATCTGGAGAGGTATAGAAGAAGATTTTCATATGAGGATAAACGTTCACGAACATGTAATATTAATAATAAAAGCGATTTATTTTTCGCTCGACGAAAAGCAGCATTGTTGTTTGCTCAACCGAGCATGCAATAATTATGCGCACCAAATGCTACAAATCAAAGGTAATGTTGGTTTATTGTCATGAGTTTCTCTAGAATTGGAATGGAAATGAGAAAACATCGAAAATGAAAACAAGCAATGTGGAAATTTGCAAAAGACCAACGATTTCAAATAAAGTCAAATAAGCAAAGATGAAGTTTTAAATGATCATTGAACAAATATATTTGCTGTTCTCGTTTGGAGAATCACAGGTCGGCCATTCTAGCTAGACTCTGATACCCTGTGTTCAAATGAGAATAGATATATGTATACAGTGCGTTCATAATATGTGGAAACGTTGGATTATCTTACAAGTTAATTATTTTCGGAGGAAAAGCTCGATTTTTTATTTTAATTTTCTACTTTTTCATCAACAAAATCATTTACAACCTCTAAAAACTTTGAAAATACACCATTGTCCTGTCAAAATAACTATAATTTAGCATATGCTAGAGTGAACCAAAATAAAATAAGGTAATTTCATTATAGTTTGACCTCATTGAAGTGTACGTGAAGAAACCATAATATTCGAGTTTTCTGAGGTGTTCTTTTTAAAAGTTATACAAGGGGTAGAATTGTATAGGTCACAATATTCGGTGCTATAAATGTGGTGTGTTTATTCAGAACACCCTCCATAGATGTTGAAAACGGAAACATTCTCAACTGAATATTGAATAGAAAGATTTCTCAATTTCGGATTTTTCCTTTTGAATTAGGGTCCTCTCAGAATATCTATCAGATGTAGTTCGATGTCCAGCGTGGCTTTAGCCGGGAAAGTAGTTGTTTTCTGTTAGACATTCACAAAAAATAACTTCATTGTTATTGAGGATTTTTCAAAAAAATATTTCTATTCAATATTCAATTGCGAGTGTTTCCCTTTTCAACATGAATGCTCCACAAGAGGTTTCCTGAACAATGGAAGATAGTGACTGAAGTTTATCTTTCAGTTGCAGATGATTCCACATCTGATTTTATGAACATCCTGTTAAGGATACTTTGCAAATAATCAATGCACTTATAAAAACAACTATATTAATTAAAAAAATACCTAATTACAACAAATACACACTGTATGGTATGACATTCTTATCCATACAAATCAAGTACTTCCATAGTACTAAATACATGTTCAATATAATCAAATCTGTATAATAATTGTTTTACAACTGATAGTAAGTTGTATCAATTTTCTGAAGCCCCTGTATAAAAGAACTAAGATTTCAAAAAACAATTTCAAAATGTCTTTAAGATGAACTACAATTTTTCCACATGAACTAATCTGTTAAACCAGTTACAAAATTAATTCGCTTTTTCCAACCAAAATAAAAAAGGTAAGGACATTATGGTGAATGAACAAGTATCATTCCCAAATCGACTGTAAGAAAGTTTCACGATTGATTAACTTCAAATGCTTACAATCAATTTATAGAAAAAAAAAATAATGAAAAAAATTAATATTGGTTAAATGAGCAAGTATCAATCAACAACACTGGATGGAGGATTCATAAAATTTGGTAATTCTTTATACAGATATAAAATAAATTTGATTCAATAATAACCTGTGAAATATTTCTAGGTATAGATTAGCCTTATAACCAAAGATCAAAATCCTGCGGAATGTATTTCGAGTGATAGAAATCTAGTTTCTTTTTATAATACAAATAACTGGAGATTTCATAGATCAGTTCACAAGTCAAGGCTAATCTCATTTATGGTTTCAAAATAATAACGAATTGCCATACTCAAATAAGTAAATTAAAATTTCATATAAAACATTTTCACTGTGTTGAGATTCCATAGAAAATTCTAAAAATGCCATTCAGTTTAGTAATAGTTGGAAAAGATTCAATATGCCAAATTAAAACAAACAACAAATTATAGAATAGCAATTTACAGTTGATGGTTCACCCACACAATTTCAATTGGATTCTGAATGTCTGATTATTTGTTATCAATTTCTCTTCTGTTTTCTTTGTTATTATTAAGATATTGTTTTCAGTAATCATATACCGACTGTTCTCCAACGCGCACTCGATTCTAGATAAAACATTTCACTCGTTCCGATAATGTTCTAACACTGTTAAGTAAACATTTTAATTATTTATATTGGTAGTTAGGACTTAATTTTAATTTAACTACACACTGAACTGTGTATAAAGACATAACTCAGTTGAGTCGAGTTAAGTGTTTGAGCTTGGACGCTCGACTGTGGGAGGGTTGAATAAATTTGCAGCCTTTTATATTTTTCTTGTTGAGGACGCCTACAGCGCTTGTTTCAATTCTATCCCCCACTAAGCCATTTGTCTACCGACCTAGTCGTTTTTGATGACAGGCGTTATGATTAGGTGTAGAAAAAACAAGAGTATTTTTTTTTGGGTTATTTTATCTCCCAATTCATAACATCCTAATGACATGTTCATCAAGGTTAAATCAAATGGAAATAATTTTCATTCAGCTGTTTATAATTTTAGGATGCATACTTTGTCCGCGGGGTATTTTAATGACCTTTTTTATACATTAAAATGATTTCCTAGCGACAGTCGTTCACGTGTTTTTGACTTTTGGTAGGTATGAATTTGATATTTAATGTATGTATTTTCTGAAAAAATTACTTTCACACGTATGCACTTTCCGTGAGTGCTGACAAGTTCTGACTCCATAAAGAACGCTTTCTATCAGGTCGGATGCCATCTTTCGGAATGTTTATTACTTGATGTATTTTTTTTCTTGACCACATCCGCTAGCTATTTCCCGTCTGTATTTTCTACGTCTTGAAATTGGATTATTCGTTGGAATTATTCTTCATATTTGAGGTTGGCCATTTGTTTCCATATAAATTCCTTATATTTATATATGAATATTCTCGGGGCATAACAGATGATCTCAATAATCTCAATGAAAATTGTTCCCAATTTATTGAATAATACTCCAAAATCAGTAACCCAGTTAGAGTTACTCGGTACAACGAATATGTTCATCAGTTCCAACACTGTTCTCCACCCGATCTAGTCTAATAAGAAGTTATCTCGGGTCGAGTGTTGGCTAATTGCCATTTACAATGATATTCGAGAGTCTGGCTATCCTATTTCGCTTATTAGCTCTGTAACAAGACGTTATCTCAGTGAGAAATCCACACGTATCGGCTACAATGGCACCGTGGAGTGAAAAATAGAATTGTTCAAGGCTACTACGTGCCGCGACTTTCCGTATATTTTCCATTTGCTGCAAATATGGGAAAAAAGTTCATGCGAGAAGATGTATAACTCGAAATTCTCTCAGAGGCGGTGTGTTGAGTTTTTCAACTCAGACATTCATATTCCATTCAGTTATCAAACGTCATATGTTCTGAAACTCATCACATCATGATACGAATAGAAATATAAAACATTTTACTCACAGCAAAAAACAATACATTTTTGAACAGATGGTTGGAAGTCACGTGTCTTTATTGCAACTTTATTCGATATGTAACCTTGGAATATATCACGAAAAATCCATATAAGTGTGGAAAAGTCTATTTATGTTAAGGAGATAATGACGTCACAATGTGACAGATTACAGCATTGTCAATATGTGCAATATTTCGAATTTTCAAAGGTTTTTGTACTACTGAACAGTGAGTATTGAAATCGCTAGAACTATATCGAGAACAATATTTCCCTAGTCTCCGTTAGTATCCTCTTCTACGTTGAATGATATTTTTTTGAATATTCTGCTATATGCAAAATAAGTAGGGTTAGATCTCATACACTACAGTTCTCCCCATGGAAACCACTGTTGGAGCCCTATAGAACGTATAGTAGAAGTAGTAGATTATGATAAGTGAAAGATCCAATAAATTTTTTTGAAAAGCTACAGAGAACCAATAAGAAGATATTACCATTTGTGATTTCACACACTTGACATTGTGGGAAATCATCAGGATTTCATTGTATTTGTAACCGACGGAAAAAAAGGGGATGGTTCTCTTTTTTTTGTATGACCACGCATAACTTTTCACAGAAAAGCTCGATTTCGATGAATCTCCTTTCATTGGATATGGTATACTTTAAAGTTGGTCCCATTCGAATTTGACAGAAAAATGTCACCCTCAAGGATAAAAAAATAGAAGAAATTTATCATTCATCCACTGAATTTTTTTCCGTTAACCCATTCTACCACTCATAACTTCGTACTGGATCATCCGATTCAGATGATTCTGCTTTTATTGGATAGGGTATACTTCAGAGTTGGTCATTTTTCAATTTGGAAGGGAATACCCCCCCCCCCTGAGGGTGAAAAAATAGGGAATATTAATTTTTCATCTGTGAACTGATTCAGTTCTAACTATATATATGTAGTTCTGATGACACTACTACATAATGGATACCTGGAGTCAATTGAGTAGGTAGTTAATAGTGGAATTTTAAATATATCTATAATCTAAATAAAAATTATAATCCAATACTTTTCCAAAACTGAAGTTGTTGTAACTGCGTTGTTAACCAATATTTTTTTATAAAATTTTGATGGTTTTTATTTATAACGACTACGAATTCAGTGGTGTAGTCAAACTGGAAAACAAAAATTGACTAATAAACTTTTGTAGTTTTTGACAAAGAAAAAAAAACATAGTGTGCCTTGGAAATAAAACTGAAGTTATGAAAATGTGTGTCAAGATATAGTTTTCGATGCTTGATATTAAATAATTTTTTTTTGAGATAGATTGAAAAATGCGTATTCTACAGGGGTGGTTCCATTTTAAATGGGTCACACTGTATATAGATCGCGGCCAAATTATGGAACAAATTCGATATTTCGCAAGCAATATACTTTTGACAGAAATCCTGAAAGAGGTCGATTTTTGTTTTAAAATGCCGATTTTTGAATGTATATTTCAAAGAGGTTATGTCACTGGTTTTGACTTAATTGATAATTTCTTTAAATTGAAATAGATGTCTTGTGATACTTCACCTGAAAGGTCTTTCAATACTGCATTCAATGATAATAAAAATTTATTCTTTAACAGGTTGGAAATAAAGTCATTCTCTTACTGAAATAAAATTTTAATTTATGTTCACCCTGTACAAACAAATCAAATTATTAATTATTATTGAATGCAGTATTGAAAACCTTCCAGATGAGACAACTATATCAATTTAAAAAAATTACCGATTACATCTCCATATCAAAATCAGTGAAATAACCTCTCAAAAATATACATTCAAAAATCGGCATTTGAAAACAAAAATCGACCTCTTTCAGGATTTTGGTCAAAAGTACATTGCCTGGAAATATCGAATTTGTTCCATAACTTATCCGCGCACTGTATATGTTTATCGTTTCAATGAGTCATTGATTTGTTTTCTTTTTACAATGAGAGTTCATCATACAATACCTTTTTATTACATAATTCATTTATAATTATACAACCAATGATTTCCTTAAACATTTAAAAAAATAGACGCCCGTTAATTTCAATCAAATACCGTTATATTTCTAAATAAAATTAAGCGTTACAACGTCCGAACTCCAGTATCCTCTCCCATCGTACCTGTTTATTGAATAAATATCAAAGTATCTCATGGCTTACTTACAGTGTCATACGCGTACGGTCATTGTCAGTATCTCTGTATCCGTTAATCAGGATATCCAACACGTATCATATATCACAGCGTACTCCACCCATACGGGTACTCGCGGTACTCGTTGGAACAGATATTTTTCGTAATCCATACCTGTTCCATAGTGCCATACCTGTGACAAAATACGTGCTCCGTAAATACTCGACCATCTCTAGTTTGAACCGCGCCGTTTCAAACCGGCGGATCAAGCTCTGTGTGTATGGCCAGCTATTGTTCGTTTTATTAGTTGCCTAATCTGTTTTGTTGAAAATTTTTCAACGAGTATTGACATTGGGTTTGATATAGACATTGTTTGACATTTTGGTGTCGAAATAACTTGACGTTCTTTAGGCAAAAAATCCTTGAAAATTGTGTATTCTCCGTTTATCTTCTATGAAAACTGACTCAATTTTTTCCCAAAACAGGCACACAAAAAACAACATTACAAATTGTTAACCGTCGTATAGTGTTATGGAAATGATGCTAGTGACGATCACTATATAACGGATGTTTTCACACGGGCTACAGAAGCTTTAGGCTGAATTACAACCAACAATTACTCTATCAGAACAGTTTAAGATGAACACGTTCTACAGCCTCAAGGAACTCGGGTTATTCTACCTGCGAAGTGATCATCAAGGGTAGATACGATCAATATAAGGCCCCCGGCTTTCAATATTTATATACGGATTTCTACTGAATTTATCCAGATGATAATACAGTCTGGTATTAATTTCTGATATAAGAGGATACTTATGAATAAAAAGTTTTGTGGTGCGGAAAATAATTGAATACTTCTTTGGCGATGTGAACTCCGATTTGTAAGTATATCGGGTGGGCTAAAACGGCAGAGAGGTCTGAAAATGTTGATACCATTATTTATTTTAAGCGCTTGTAACGTGTTTTTCTATGGTCGTAAATATAATTATGATCCCTAGAATCGTTACGTAATTTATGACGCCAAGACACTTATTCAAACAATTTTTTTAACTCAACTTTCACCCTCGGGCGCCAGATTTTATAGTGGTTCACCTCACTTATCAGGGATAGCAACAGATAGAGATACAGATGTCTAGGGGTCTGGCCTGTTAACTTAATTGAAATCTCCAAAGGTCTGTAGGCCTTAATTACAGCCCTTGGGATTGGACTCCGGCTGCTTCTGATTGCACAAACAGTCAGACAGACCTGTCTTTTTCCTAACTTAAACACTGTTCTGATTCTATAGTTTATATGCCTGAAAAGGGGAAAGATACCTTCCATAGAAGATTCCAAGTGTAAGTACAATGTAACAATTTCATTTGAACTTCAACTTATTCAATATTTACAATTTGAATTTATGATACAAGGTTAGGAGAAATGTCAAAAATATATTTCATTAACTAAATTGAACAGATGAACATAAATTTGTCAATTTATAAGTTCCAACAATGATCATAAACTAGAACATCTCTATCAAAATATAATTACACAACCCCTTTCTGAGATGCTAACTATATCTCACTTTGTGACCCCGGAGACCGATTTTCCTATTTTAAGAATCTAAGTTCTAAAAGTAATTCTGGATTAAAAAGCACTTATTGTCATTTTGAGGTGAAAAACGTTACTCTGCAAGTATCTGGAGGAAAACAGGTACTTTTTTACTAGTGATCCAATGTATTAGCGCGCCAACTGATCTCGTTTGACCCTGCTTCATACTTTGAGCAGCTATAAAAACTGGCATATTGTTACCAGCAACAACACGTTACTCGGGGCGCTGTGGGATTGAATGGTTCATCGATCTCTTGCTTTAGGATATTGGAACACAACAGCAGCGAAATAGATGCAGAATATCAGGTTCAATATTTCGTTCAATCAATTACCAGGACGCTATGAATTCTATTACAAAGTGAAAAATAAAACAAATGCCGGTGGCAATTCTCCCGAGTACGGTAGGATTATCAATCATTATGAAATAATTGAATTTACGACGGTCAATCGGAAAGACAGCCTGCTATCGTAGTGAAAGGAATTATTTATAATAAGTCTTTGCTGAAAAATACCCCACGCCATAAATAAATACGAAATAATAACCAATACATATACTTCATTCATCGTGGAAATCACGGTACTGGAATATTCTACACCTGTGCAGTTAAATTACGGTTCAACAGTTCAGTTCACCGGTTCAATACTCTCGCGACATCATCAACTGTCATAACAAACAGTTCTTTTGCAATTTCGCTCTGCGAAAGTAGCAACGCCACAGCTTCCATGATCAATAAGCAATGAATATATTCTATCAACGTCAACTGAAGTATTCGGCTCTGCCACAGAAATAATAGCTATCTACGAAAATATTCAATAGGTGTAACGGTTACAAGCTGATATACCCCAAAACTTCATGCCAACCCAATCTCAAAAATAACCCTGTTGTAATCGCCCCAACCACCAACTGAAAACGATATTCGTGGTCGAGTTTTCGAAACAAATAATTTTCAAAAAATAACTAATAAAAAACCTTTTTGAAGACAAGCTTTTTTTAAATATACTCAAAAGTAAAAAATAATTGTTTTGGATGTGTGACGTAGATTCAAAAGCTTGTCACGCAAAGTTTTCAGTTCGAATACAAAAGCGACAAGATCTTGAATCCATAACTCACGGAATAACCTACGTCACATATGCAAAGCAATTCTTTTTTACCGTTTAGTGCATTTGAATTTGCACAGATACATAGAATTAACAATGAAATTAATTTTTTTAAGGAATTAAAAGATTCACAATTTCATTTCATGATGAAAATTTCAGATCCGGCGCAGTAGCCTAGGCAGGATTGCCTGTTTGCTATGCGTGCAGTCTGAAAGTTTTCAAATAAATATGTACATGGTCATCATACTAGGTAGATTGTAATACATATGTGATATTATATTAAGTTTCATTACTTTCGTGTCTTACGTGGGGGTTATATACCGGGGACTGGATAACAAATGGTGGTGGAATATTTGTTTTTGAGTACGTTTAGGTTGATATTGAATTTAGAACATCGTAAAATTTATGTGGGAAGTAATATATGATTTTGTTTCTGTTTTATACTTTTTCTGGTTAGATATTTGTTTTGTCAGGTGGGAGCGCGTTGAAAAATTTAGGACCAAAAAAAAAGAATGTTCTTTGTGTTAATGTTTCTTTAAACTGTTTCATGTCGACATTCATGCTCGAAGTGGATCTGGTTATTCGAGTTTTATTCTGCGTGTATTTGTCTTGGTTTTTATACATTTTTTTCAAACATTGGTGAGCATAGAGTAGTTCTAAGTTGAGAACTTTGGACTCTAGGTATAGTTTTTCAGTAGAAAAACGTCTGTTCTTATTTAGGATGATTTTTAGCAGTGTATTTTGTGTTGTTTGTAGTATGGTAATTTTGTTTTTGAAGGCTGCGCCCCATACTGTGATGCAGTAGGATAGGATGGATTCAGCTAATGAGTTGTAGAGCATTATGAGATTGTTTTTGGATAGAATATCCCTTGAGTTATAGAAGATGTGTATTAGTGTTCTAAGGCGTTTGTTTACATGCGTAATATGGTCGGACCATAGTATGTGTTGGTCGATGACTACGCCTAGATATTTTACAGAGGAAACTTTTTCTATAGATGGGCAAGCACATAAGTTCTTGTGACAGTTACTGGAATGTATTTTTATTGATGAGACATTTGGTTGATTAACGATCGTTGGTGTGAACGCTATAAATTTTGGTTTTTCAATGTTCAGGGTGAGTTTATTGAAATTTTACCAGGTATGTATCTTTTGTAGGTTTATTTCGGCGATATTCTTAACCTTCTCCCAATTCTCTCCCGTGAACACTTATGCTGTATCGTCAGCATAGCAGATAAGGTGACCTTCTAAACCAACTATTTTCGTAATATTATTTATGTATACAAGGAAGAGGATTGGACCCAGAACTGTTCCTTGGGGTACCCCAATTTTTACATTGATTCATAGCTGACTTTATTTCCAATTTTTACTCTCTGCAATCTATTCGTTAGGTACTTCGACATGAGGTCAAGAGGGAGTCCGCGAATTCCATAATGGCAGAGTTTGTTGAGTAAAATTTTGTGTGATACTGTGTCGAAGGCCTTGGCGAGGTCTAGAAAGACTGCTAAGCATTTAGATGACTCGTTCAAGGCCTTGACTGTTTGCTCTAGTAAATCCACAACTGCATTTTCGGTATTTGTGTTCTGGATGAAACCATATTGCCTGTCTGTAATGATCTTATGTTTAAGGAAAAATCCTCTTAGCCTTTTTTTGATTACTTGTTTCCACTTGTTAAGCATAAGTCAATTATATGGGTTAACGGGCGTGTGATATATTCGTGTATAGTTTTGATGGTTTTTACTGTAATTTTATCTGGGCCTGGGGAACATTTGTTTTTGAGATTTGATATATGAATAATTATTTCATGTTCTGACACAGGCTCTAAGAAGATGGTAGAGTCGTTTTTATCACTTTCCGGGAGGTTTTGTGGTTGATTTGTTTTGATATTTTTGATATTTCATTTTGTGCTTTTTAGTACTGAAGTTCGCCTTAATCTATGCATTTTTGTAAAGCATCGTTATTACGATGCCTTCTTTCTGTAAGTTCCAAGCTGTCTATTTCTTCAAAGAAAAGACCATCTTAATATTAACTCATCCGCCATTTTGGAGTTGCCATCTTCAATTCATGAATTATAACTAAAAATCAATAATCTTCGACTAAATTCATAATCTCCGACCCCAAAAATCCCGACATACCAATTTTGAATAGACCATAAACACAGAGATCATCGGCCATCTTGGAGCCGCCATTTTGATTTCATGAATTTCGAAAAAATAAACTTTGACCCTGAGAACCCCCACATACCAATTTTGAATCGGATCGGACCATAAACCTAAATCTCTTCCGCCATCTTGGAGCGCCATTTTGTTTTTCCCTGTGACAAAAATTCCATGAGCCGTCATTTCATTTCATATATTTTGACAAAAATTATTAATCTTCGACTCCGAAAACCCGCACATACAAATTTTGAATAGAATCGGACCAAAATCACAAAATTTGTCCGCCATCTTGAAGCCGCCATCTTGAATTTTGAAATTTTGTCAAAAAATTTACAATCTCCGTCCCCGAAAACCCCCCATACCAATTTTGAATCAAATCGTACCAATATCACAAAACTCGTCCGCCGTCGTAGAGCCTCCATTTTGTTTTTTCCTCTCACAAATTTTAAAACGCATTGTCACCGGAATTATGAGCACCCACCAAATTTCAGCTCAATCGGATGTCGGTAAGTGCTCTAAAAATGAATTACAAAATGTGAACCGGAAAGAATGACAGAATGACATACGAACGCAGCAAGTTAAATCAAAGCTTGTAATAAAAAAAGGAAGAGTTGATCCTTTTCTTTATCATTTATCACCTTCACAACACTCATTCGTAAGAAATAATTCACTGAATACTGATCAAATTTGCTCTCAACTGTGATAATTCAAGTGCCGGTTCTCACTTCAGTTCGTCATTTTCATTAAGTGTCTTCAGAGGTAGCATCCCTATTTTTTTTGAGATTCATTCATTGCCATTTCCTCACTAATAATTTCATTTCTATACAGGATCAACTCCTCCTAATATTTCCCCAGGATTTTGAATAATTCATCCCAATCTCATCATCTCCGGTGATTTATGTTAAACCTGAAATGGGAATCGATTCAATAACTTACTTCCTTTCAGCGATTGATGGTCTCTCGAGTGGATCTCAACAAAAGTATCATGCATAATTAATCAACTTCCAAGAGAAACAATTGCCTATCGACCCGAGCAGATCGTCCATTGAACTTGCGGCTAAGAACCAATTTGAGGAGGAATCATCGAGAACTGGCAGATCCGGACTAGGGCACTTAAGCTAAGGAAGTTATTCACATTTCATATAGCCAAATTATCTCTGGAGGAGAAAACAAGTACTAAGAATGAACGGTAAACTGAGCTCTGAAAACACAATTAATAACGGTATATATAAACAACTCTTTTACCCTGAAAAAAATGGCAATTTTACAGTCATTTTGTATACGGACAAAACTGGATAGATCTGAAAAACACCGCAGAGAAAAAACTTATTAATGCCATTTACAAATGATAAATCAACCCTACCAAAATATCGTACACCCGAAATCGAAAACAAAGACACACCAATAATTATAAAATCGACAACAGAAATTAAAAATCTAGGAATAATAATAATAATAATAAGGGGCCAAAAATAAAAAGCATCCTTCAAATTTTGAAGTATTATGAAAGGGAAATTTAAAGAATCAATCCTGAATTTACTAAATGAAGATCGGACTTCTAATTACAAACTATAGGTACCGAGGAGTTTGAGTTTGTAGCAACCTGTACACAAATATACTAGTAAGATATTGAACTCTGGCTTTGACTGATTCTTCCATACTAAATAGGTAAGGAGTTACGTGCTCTCCGAATGGTATACAACATTCAAATCGCATGCAAGCGTTCTGAATACTTTGCAATTTATTCTTGTTATACTGTGGTAAGAAATTATAGTACACTGAACAGCAGAAATCGATATGAGAATAAATCTGAGTTTTAACTAACCTTAGTTTCATTTCAATAGAAAGCTGATACTTGGATTTATATTAATTTTTCAGTTTGAAAAAAGATGTTTTGAATATTTTTTCCACATGTTTATCGAATGAAAGAGAGGAATCAATAATAACACTCGATTCCCATCTAAGATGGAACATTCACATTATAAATGTAACAAAGACATTGGACATCCTTGGAAACCGACATCCTGGATCTAGGAAAAGTATTCATGCATCGAATAAATATTCATATTAACAACAAAACAGTTTTACAAAAAAATTATCACAAATACGAAACACGATATCGGGAAAACGAACATGTCCAATTAACGCATTAAAAAAACAGTTTACGAAATTCCACCCCATTTTCATGTAGAATATACAACCATCTACCTGATATATATACACATATATATATATAATATATATATATATATATATATATATATATATATATATATATATATATATATATATTGTTATGATGCGTTGATTGCGGTCGTTTTTATTTTATTTTTATTTTATATTTGTTTACTTACTTTCCACAACCAGACATCATAACAAAATATACATATTTAATTTTAGTGTTTTACTTTTGTTTGTTTTGATTCACTTTGTTTTACTAGTATTTTGCTATTTTCAAAGTCTTTAAGCTAATTCCCTTTTTGAAGATTCATTTAATATATATTGATAAATAAATACCCATATAAATATTCAATATCTCCGGCTATGTACTTTACCTCCTTTCTTTCACCTTATGTCATTCCACCTCAGCTAACTCAATCGATACGCCTATGGAATCTAAGAAGTCAGTTCTACTGTGGAGCCCTCTTGATGTCAATTTCAGAAATTAGCAATTCATTGTTGATAAATAACCTAATTAGTACTTCATAGCAAGTATATATATACAGCTAATATAAAATAATGGGATAATAAAGGGAAATTTTATCTAGTTTGTAGGTTATGTGTTCTTTATGGTAATTCGTGAAAAGTTCTATCAAATGTCTTTGAAAGTTTTGTTTTTACTTGCACTGTGGTGACTTTTATGGTTTCAAAAAAATACCCTGGGACGTCTGGTAACAAGAATGTCAATGTTTCGGATTTTCTCCGGTTCCTGTAAACTGCTGATCCTTTTGTCGGTTGTGACTTCTCGTATTGGTGAATCTCCAATGAAAAAGGTAAGTTTAACTTTGCATCTGGGATATTTGTATCTGCTATGGTTCTTTATATCATTTCCCATGTTGTCTTGACAAAATAGCTGTTTCTCTAATTTAAGTTGATAATTTTTCAGGATGTAAACTTATCATGGTTCTTCCAAAAAAAAATTTTCTTCACAATCTTCCTAGCTTGTTGATTCTTCTCCCTCGATACCAACACATTTCGTTTTCCTTCTCAAATTTTCGATTTTCACGCACTTTTTGTTGCATTTTTATTAATTTCACCTTTTTGACAGTTTTTATTTACAAAACATTTCTAACTATTTTTAAACTATATCAAGACATGTAAAAATCATTCTTTTGACGTTTCTGCTTTCCTATATTTTCAAATTTCCTTATTTTGCATCAAGATCTTTCCTGGCATCTCATTGGCTATTGTGTTCAGATCCAATTTCATATACAGGATGTTCGAACTTTTAATATGTTGTTATCTGCTTGTGCTCAAAAATATATTCGTAAATTGTGATTTAAATTTTTTTTAAATTATGCCCATTGCTTGTAATGTTGAAAACATGTTTATTTCGAACATAGGTATCATTAATATTATACAAGGTTTCAGAAGAACGGTAGAATCTTCAGAAAAACTGTAAAATAACATAGCACAGATTACCAAATACTAACTTTTTTTTATTTATGGGTTTTTTTCAATTTATAATTGTCATTTCAACTCTTTAAACATTTAACATTTCTGAACATAACAATATATATATATATATATATATATATATATATATATATATATATATATATATAACCACACCTGCATCGTACTAACTCAACAGGAAAGATAAAATCAAATTTCAAGAAATACATTGTGCAAATAGGCAGAGACACGTGAGTGTATAAGTGTGAATATAATTGTTTGGATATAAGAAATACATGTAAATGTGCGTGTACCTATGTCTACCATCTCAATCTTGAAATGTTTTCACAACTTTCTTGATGAAATTACTACTTGTACACATTATTTTGATTTCCACCAAAGAGCTCCTAAATAGAGAAATTACATCAATCCATTTGGCTCCAATGAACGTCGTTTCTTTTCCTTCTATGGAGCAGAAAATCAAAATTGCAATATTCAGAACCTTTAAATGTTCTCGAGAAATCACTACCAATATTTTACTTCATTTATTTATTTTATAAATTGTAAAATTATCCCCATTTGCATAAACTGTAAAACTATAAGCTGAATATAATGCACAAGCTCCAAAAGCTTGAGTGATCTTCCTTTATGTTTATTTTCGAGACTTATTGTACTATTAAATATCGATTTCGTATATTCGAATATTAGCCTTATTATTATTATATTTATTATTATTATCATAATATCTTCTGATGTGTGGGAAAATCGCATATGAAGTAAAGTGATTTGAAGGGCGAAAAGCTCACGGTTCAAAGAGTGATAAATTTTTGTGTACGTTCAGGCATAGTCTCCTCAAAACATATAACATATCTGATCCATATAAAAAATGCATTTTTTGTCTTATAAAAATCAAAAAATGTCACACGACAACCCTCATGTCCAGAACAGAGGTCGGCCTAGAATCAATGAATGAAAGTTCAGAACAAAATAAACTTCTGCCAAAAAAATAATAATAATGATAAAGATTATAATAATAATGAACGTTCTTCATTACCATAATGGAAAAAGATACATAATATATTGTTCCATGAGACTGATGGCGGACTTTAGTTCAAAGCTATTTCACTTTAACATCGGAAGGACAAACATCAAAAAGCAGCTGAATTCATGATTTCAAATTTGTATCAAGAGTTATAAATACAATAATGACTGTTTTGCAAAGGGAATCTGTCCGAATTTTCTCAAATCAAGTCTTGTGATTCCTCTTCATGAAGATGGTAATACAAAGGATCCTCTGATTTTCTACCAATTCCTCTTATTACGACATTGGGAAAAATTATAGAAAAGTTGGTCGAAATCAGACTAATGGATTTCATAAATGTACATAAAATTCTGAATAAGGCGATGCTGTCTTCTGTCAATTTTAATTACCAGTTTGATTTCAATTATTACCTGGAACGTTGCATAGCAACGAACTTTTTCTGCCTAGGCAGAAAAAGTCCACTTTTTCTGACTAGGCAGTAAAAATACACCTTTTAAGCCTATCTATCAAGTGTCATTGAAAAGCCGTTTTTGATGTCATTCGGATAGAAAGAATATGGTTCAATCCAGGCAGTCGAATGGCATTAAACACAAAAGAGGCATATTCAAGAGAGATATGTTTCTGATATTCTTCGAAAATATTTTGGATCCGAAAAGGAATTTACAAAATAGTCAGACATCGTTTTCGTCTTTGACGTGAAATTCAAAAAAATCTGCTCGACCGTGGAGAACAAAATCAACATGTTTTGTCCAAAACCCTTTCCGGCAAAATCATTCCACTGTGGCCTCTTTCAATTTGATTGCTGCTTATCCTTTCACCGAACGATCGGTTGATTGGAAACGTATGTAAATATATAACATTTTTTGTTTGTTCTGAAAACGCCAAAGGGCTGCGTAAGTATTTGTACAAATATGACAAGTTCACTTCGATATAGGTATGATATTGCATTCTGGCTCGTGGTGGAAAAATGTAGAATTGGAAATAAATGAAGGAAACTCTGCATATTTCAATTAAGAATGGTCTCAAATCAATTGCAGTGGATTATTAACAGGATATATAGCAGAAAAATCCTTGTGTTCACAAAATTCAATGCTGACTCGACAGATCGGGTGGAACAACTTGAAATGATATACAGGGTGTCCCACGACGATTAAGACAAGGAATATCTCGGAACTCGAGAGTAGTAGAATTGTAATTTTGGGGTTGTAAATCAAAGCAATTGGTGCAGCTGTTTTTGATTATATGTTAGTCAATGAGCTCTTTGTTTTCGGTCACGTGACATCAGATTCACAATTATAAATGGGACAACCTCTATATTTTGGCATTTATATGTTCCTCCCGATATAACGATTTCAACAAACTTGTGGTCTGAAACGATTGATTTAAGAACTTGTTGAACTTGTTAATAAAATATGAATGATTATTATAATTTTGCCTTGTTTCACTCATCGTAATGGGCACTAGAATATAGAGGTGTTATCAATCATTCATTTCATTAGCCGGTTAGTTAGAACGCGATATATGTTGGTTTTGAGTTCCAAAATATGAATAAAATGGTATTGGTATTTCTTCCCTTGTGGCATTGCATTTTATCTTTCCCAATATGGGCCAATTACTGAATTTGCCTCGATGCATTAGTGCATTCGTGTATTCAAAATTTAATTCGAGCTAAAAAAAATTCAAATTCAAATAACACCAACAAAAAACCTCAGTGACGAATATAATTCCATACATGTCTGGTCTACCCGAAAATTTTGAAAGGATCAATAAAAAATTCAATGTAACCACAATATTCAGAAGTCATAATAGCTTGAAATCGAAATTTACCCTTACAAAGCAACAAAGTGAGTAACATTTTGATGAATAATTCATAGGAATCATTACCACGTTATTTCTTGGGCTTTGTTCTTTTCGAATGGATTTATTAGCCCTGTTCAACCGGATAACTCTCAGTTTTTAACCGACGAAACCAAAAAGGAGGAGGTTCTCTATTCGACCCGTATATTTAATGTTTTTCCATCATATTTTTTTATGTATGATCACGCATAACTTTTTACTGAGGCGTCCGATTCCGATAATTTTTTTTTCAGTGGATAGGGTGTACTTCGATTTTGGTCCCATTTGAATTTAATAGATGAAATCCACCCCTAAGGGTAGCGAAATGAAGGATATTGATCACTCACCCTCTGAATTCTGGTCCGTTAACCGATTCTATCAGGCATAACTTTGTACTGGGTTCTTCGATTTGGATGATTCTTTTTTTAATAGATAGGGTATACCTTATATTTGGATTTCGGAAGAGATTAGCCACCTTTACAGGTTGAAAAATAGGGGATAATTGATTTTTCACTAGTGAACATTAGCGCACACATACGTAGTTGACAATGACAGATCGCTACTGACATTATTCTTGTTCCGTCAAAATCAGTATATTTTATGAGAGGATGGAATGATATACAAAGTAATGAAATAAACTAACCAGAACAACGAAAATAATTTATATTACAACAAATAGTAAAAGTAGATAATCATATTATTTAACTGGTAAGAGTTGAAGTAAGGTGAGTAAGTAAGTATTTTGGAAGTAATCAAAAAACAAGTAGGTAGTAATTGGTAGATTTTAGCCACAACAAATTGAAAAATAAAAACTTTTTAACAAAAAATTAAACCGACGAAATACGGAACTGAAAGTAAAATAAACTTTTAATCAAAAATTGACGAAAAATCAACTGAAAGCAATAAATGAACCTTCATAGTCTAAATGATAATTGAGCTCCTAAACTAATGTAAGTAACTGATTTTGAGTCGGCGCCAAACAAACTAGCAATTGAATTAGGTGAAGCGTAAAATGATGGCAGCGAGATGCACGGCTGCGTTTTGATGACTTCTTTCATAGATAATGATCTTCGATAATTGTTTGTTTGTCGCCGACTCAAAATCAGTTACTTACATTAGTTTAGGAGCTCAATTATCATTTAGACTAAGAAGGTTCATTTCATTTTTTGCTTTTTAGTTGATTTTTTCGTCGGTTTAATTTTTTGTTAAAAAGTTTTTATTGGTATTCTGACATGTAATTCGGGGGTATTTTCCTTGATAAAGAGTAACCTTGAATTATACTGTACATTTGATGATGTAATCAATGACGACCCTTGTAGAAAAATAATAGGCTGGTTTATAAATAAATTAAAATATGGCCTCTCGAATGGCTTTCGAATTTTTTAAATACGCATTATACTTTTCGAATTATTTCAAATTCCTGGAGATATGTACTCAATCTGACTTTTTTTCCAGAAAGTATCCAGAACTTTTACGTTTCAGAATATTTTACCTAGGAGTTTTCGAGGTGCCTCAGGTATAGATATATGAAAAAGATTGTATGCTGTGGAGATGGGGCTATTGTTACAGGAAAGAAGGAGAAGGCCGGTAAACTCAGGTATAGAATCAGTGAGCGACGGCTAGCATTCTTACGACGCTCCTCCGGAACACATGTTCTAAAAACATAGCACTATTTCTTCTTTTCACGTGGCCGTCTGCTCGAATATCCTATGTGTTACAAATCTGATAAAATATTCCTAATGTGTAACATTTTTTAGCGGCAAAAAAGACTGAAGATAGATACTTCCAGTAAAAATGTCTGCTTGTTTAGTAATTTGACACAGTGTTCTCTTTTTCTTTTCTATTGCCTATTGGGAATTCAAAGTTAACATAATAAAATATACACCAAGTATGGTTCTATTTACTACCAAATCAATGAACATAATACTGCCAACCTTCATAAGTGGCTAAATCGAAACCTTCTAAGCTCAAATATCTCTAAAACGAAATTTATAACCTTCTCTATCGACCAAAGAGATCAACCACCAGGAAAAAAATTGAATATACATAAAAATCACTGCCAAGGCTATGGTAAATGTACATGTCCCATAATAGAGGAAACCAGCACAATCAAATATTTAGGGGTAATGATAGATCAACATATGAAGGGACGAACATGTGAACTATGTTATCAATAGATCAAGAAAACTCATACACAAACTCTATACACTTAAGGACATCCTAACCATAAAAGTAATACTCATAGTGTATAACTCATTAATTGAGTCCGTTTTCAAATACCCCATAACAGCATGGGGAGGAGTCTTCAACAATGTCATGCACATACTCCAAACAACACAAAATACAATTCTAAAAATTATATTAAAAAAAGGTAGATTATACTCCACTGAACAGCTATATCAAGAATCACAAATCCTGAATATCAGGAAAATTTACATTTTGCAGAGCCAAATCTGGATATTTAACAAAAAAAACAGAATTCTTAGTCAATCCAGAAACACAAGACATACCACTGATCATACTGTGTACATCCCAAGATTTAATAAAACTCATATGCAAAGAAGCATATTTTACGTTGGCCCTAAAATATTCAATAGCTTACCGACCGAATTGGAAGAGTGCAATAATTTGAGAATTTTCAAGAAATTCATGAAGTTACACATCCGACAAAATCCGCTAGAAACTAGATTTATCCTACAAAGATAATCTCGACTAAACCAGAAAACAACCAAAAATTATACTTATATATATTTGTAGCCCTTCTCCAACCAGTCTTTTTCTATTTCTTTCAGTCTTTTTTTTCCAAAACCATCCTTGTATATTCTCTATTTGCTACACTCTCATTTGTAAAGAGTGATCTTTTGATACTAATACTCAATCCTTGGGCTAGTTGGTGTAACCGCAATACAAGCCTTTCAGGCTTAGGCGGATCCGCCTAACTGGCTCAACCTAAATTGACTTTAACTATTAACTGAAATATGTATCATAAAGATTCTCACTATGTTAATATTATTGATGAATGAATGAATAAATTGAATTGAAAATTGAAGTTCTACTGTTAGCGGAAGTAGGACCCATTTCCATTGGTCATTGTTCGTTCGTATATAAAAACCACTTCACCGAAAATTAAAATCGTATGTTGTGAGACAATGATGAATAACTGAAGTTTTCGGCCATTTCTGCCATATCTTCCCTTTGTTAAACGTAAGAAACATTCATTCTTAGTTCAAAAACGCCCATACCATTTTGGTTACAGTCGATACTGAGGAGAAATCCATAAAAAAACTGATATTTTTGAGTCAATAGAATAAGGAAATTTTGGGTCCATTTTAGACAGATTTTTGAGTCATGCTTGATCAAGTATCAAAGACAAAAGTATTTCCTAGCTAACCAAGGTTGAATACATAGGTGAAGCACTTTTATTCTGCTCCAACTTTATTGTCTGTCTAATACTAGATCAAATCTGCTTTATAAATAATTGAATAGGATAGCGACCATGAATGTGATTTTTGGATAGTTTGTTGACGGGAATGCGGTCGGAATATTGAAGAAAACCAATTGCTACATTTCCGACGTTTCGAAACTTAATTGTTTCATCTTCAGGACTCTGAAGTATAAAACAAAAACATATATGTTAAAATCGAATTTCCGAATGGAGTATTGATGAAATAAGATATAATGCGTAAACAACGATCGTTAAAAATTCACATTACACATAAAACTAAATTGATAATATAATTACTCGCATTCAGGGTGGCTCTCCGAGTTCAAAAGTGGTGATATAAATAACTTAGACATAAAATATGAATACATACACAGGTTCACAAAAGACGTCGATACATATATACACAATGAAAAAAACAAACTGAACTGGCGATGAATCGTCACTTTGTACTGTAAAAAAGACTAATGAGAAAAATTAGGAGAATTGGAAACAGTTATCTGTAACTGAATCACAATTTGTGTTTGAATTTTTCTATTAGGTTGAAATACGAGGTATTTTCGATATCATATCTTTTGTTAACACATTTTTCTCTATGCTTTGTTATTTCAATCATTTCATTCATGAGTTTTTTTTTTATATTGTCTGTTTTCCAATGATACTGACTGAACTGAAGTCGGAGGTGTTAAGGGATGATTTACAATGTTCTGCAAGGCTTTGGGATTTTTCATTGTTTCAAGTGGGTAGTGTATATTTTTAAATCCCTATTATGTTATGTATTCTTTGCTTGCCCTATGTTCGTACACCTTGTCACACTCAGCACATGCATTTTGTAAATAATGTTATATTTCAGATCTTTAGGTGTGCTTGTTTTTAGTCTTGTGAAAAAATGATTTTTTTACTGTGTTTTCACATTTCATGCTGATTTTGACATTTTTGGGGATTCAGTAAGTAATTGTATATCACGCTGAGGTTTGCAATATCAGAACGTTATTCATACAATTAGGTTGATTGTTTATATGAACCATTTCTAAAAAAAAAAAATTTGTTTTTTCTGGCCAAAATTCTTGCATTACCAAAACGTTTAATTGATGGTGTCTCAGCAAGTGACAACTGTTTTTGTTAAATTGCAATCACTTTTATGAGACGTAATGCGGCCTGATAAATTTCTTTTGGTTTGTCCTATATGGACTTTATCACAATTCAGACAGGGAATAAATACTATATATATCATCAGAGCATTCTAATGGTGTTAGAGGAGATTTGGTTTTCGTAAATAGGGTTGAAATTGTTTTTAATTTTTTTTTTGGCAAAACGAGATTTTCTGATTTAAAATGATTATGACTTTGGTGTTAATTCTTCAATGTATGGTAAATTTTATACTTGACAATGTTTGGTGAGGAGAAACATGACTACCAACATTAACAATGAAGATATTTCCTCGCCAAACATTATCAAGATATAAAACTTTACCATAATTGAAGAGCTAACACCAAAACATTTTCAAATCAAATAATCTCCATTTTGCCAAAAAAAAAAATTAAAAAAATTTCAACCCTATTTCGAAAACAAAATCTCCTCTAACAAAATTAGAATGATCTCATGTTATAACTATAGTATTCCCTGTCTGAATTGTGATGAAGTCAATATAGGAGAAACCACTACGTCTCATAAAAGTGATTGCAATTTGAACAAAAACTGTGCACTTGCTGGCACACCATCAAATCCAAACATTTTGGTAATTTTAATAACCCAAGCATTTTGGCCAGAGAAAACAATCTTTTCAAAAGGATTTTTTAGAAATGGTACATATGAACAATCAACCTAATTGTATGAATAAACGTTCTGATATTGCAAATCTCAGCGTGATATACAATTATCTACTGAATTTGACAATGGCGAAAGTGACCCTGTACTACTTTCAAATCGCCCGCCATGAATTATCGTCGAATAGTGAGATTCAACATGTGCTCTCCCTCCATTGGTTCGAATAACTTGTCCATTTACTCTGACCACCTTTACGGTCCTTTCTCTTTGATCCATGGCATGTACAGCCACGTGTTTAACCCTATCAATTTCGACTGAAATTATCATAGTGAATATGAGATTTTTCAATTAGTTCATATATACATCAAAATTTTGATGAATACAATTTTTGTAGCGAACATCACGAGCTACAAATTTTGTATCTCCATTTACAGCCAAAAATAAGAAAACTCAAAAAAGCGGTTTTTTTATTTATATTTTTAAGGCCCTGGCATGGTGAAGAATTGCTTGATGGATACTTCATACATTCAACTACCTAAATCCAAAGTTTCAGCTGTTTTGTATTTTTTATTAGATTTTAGTAAAATTTTGTTTCTATTTATTGGATTAAAGTTTCAGAACAAAAAGCCGAGTTTTTGCGTCGATTCATAACCATGGATGAAACATGGGTCCACCATTTCACATCTGAGATGAACGAACAGTGAAAACAATGGAATATAAGGGGAGGATCGGCTCCACTATGAGACTATGTAGAGAAATAAATATATTTTTTCCCAATTTTTTTGTGTTTTCTTCATTAGATCGGTCACTTCTAGAACGACCTTCGTAATATCGAACTGAGAAATTATTAAACGGATTTTGCTGACCGTTGAAATTACCAGAAATGTATATTCAAGAGATATATCATGTAATATACATTGATACTGAATGGGGAATTTTCATTAGAAATATTATAAACCAGTTTTATATTGAAAAAAATAAGTCGTGGATAGATCCGAACATAAGAAATGTCGGATATGATACTGTGAAAGCATAGATGTGTCATGATGTGGGAAAGACAATTTCAAGGCCATCAAAATGAATAGCAAATATTTTCTCATGCCAGTACCATACAACTTTCCAACAAATTTCAGTATACAATATCGGAAATCGGTCATTCCATCAGTTGTCACTATCAATTTTTTCAATTGATTTTTTTGGAACGAAGTTCCTTCACGCGGCTTGCTGTAGTTGTTGACTGGTAGAAATCGTCACATAAGAAAAAAACATTACGCCCCCTCCATGCGACGTTCTCTCTTTCTCTGTCTCTTTCTATTATATAGGAGACTGTGTGACAAGCGTCTAACCCTTGCTCATACGATTCCGAAGGTGTAACAACCAGTAGTTGTTAGTATATGTTGATTATGAAATAACCTGGAGCTTTCGACCGAAGAATGGAAAACCATGAACTCCCCTCGTAATATAATATCAATTAAACCGATGGTCGTACTGGACCTTTAACACACATAGCTCGCAATTAGGTTCATAAGCAAGACTAAGGGTAGGCAACCAGTAATGAAACGTCTAGCGCCAAGGACAAAGGCTGTTTTGTAAAAAAGCCCAACTGGTTCTCACAGCCGTAGAACTGATGAGTATGACACTTTTTATAGCGTAGGCAAGATCTTCTGAACCAATGAAGGCGCTGGTTGGCTTGGAGCTTGAAAATAACAAGTTCCTGGGTCGCCTCTGACGGGAGCGGAACATTAGGTTTTTCTGGAGACTTCAACAAAAGTTGGAAGTCATTCACGCGGTTTGAAGCCAATAATTTTAGAGTCCGGTGTATTCACGGGTTTTGAATCGAAGATTGAATTTTATTCGCGGTATTCGCACTATGAAGGATTAATACGCATTGAAAAGTATTATCCGTATGAGAACATTTTTCTTGGAGTCTAGACGCTAGCCGAGGTTTAGCAAGGAACCGGGTTTTGAAAATCGTGAAGTTTGTTGAAGTGATAGAAAATCATAGAAAGTCGATTCGCATAAGACAAGTGGCATACATTTTTGGATTACGGGAAGAGCCTACAAGATCTTCAGTGTCAGTGTCTTTATTTGCTGGTAGAACGGCATAACAAATTTGCTAACCTAAAGGGACAATCTCAGACTGAGCAAACCTTGAGGAAGAAAATCACAAATCAGACTAGACATTGTTTCTAGCCGAGTTCACCACCGATCGGAAAATCATGTGATTAACCCCCGATTGCAATTGTGAGGAAATGAACCTCAAACAATAAAATCCTGGCCACATCCAGTGGTCAGGTTGGTGACAGTGTGCGTCCACTCGCCCTTCGGTAGAGTTAAGTATCTTTTTATCTAACAATTTTGAAAAGACAGTCGATAATCAATTGACGAGTATTACAATGGTGACGTCGGTGAGATAGTTTTTTTAGAATTAATTTTTTTCTTGAAAAAATTAAAACAAAACAACAGTATTTACAGCTGTTTAGTACAAATGGATGACATCGGCGGGATGTTTTAGTAAGGTTCATTATTAACTTTAAAAAAGAACAAACAGCAGGTATTAATACGTGGAAGATATTTTTGTTTCTTTTATAATTCTATATAACGTGTGTTTAGATGACTATATCATTTTTTGGTTATAATTTTGGTTGGATTAATAGTTTGTATTGAATATATGGCACGTCAATTTGATATAATATAACGAGTAGTATTATCAGGAGTAAAATACCTTTTACTGTGGCGGAGGAGTTTGCAAAAAGGATATAGTATAGGTATTGTATTGCATGGTATAATGACAATCCAAAGTGATGGAAAAGAAAACGTCAACAAAGGAAAACAACAAGGGATATATTTTGAGAAAAAAAAAGAAACAACATGGTGGATACATGAGATTGAAGGCAACATATTCTGCTACCTCGATATTAATTGATTTATTGAATCGTTTGGAATCACTTTTTCCTTACGTGACGAAAATATACAAATATAAACAATCTAAATCTCCATATCGAATTTCATTCGGAGTTGAAGAAAACCTAGCCAGTCGAGTAACGGAATTAGTGAGAGATATGTCTCGCAGTGAGTAGACGTACTTCTGTTCGAGCTCCGTTTCGTTGTGAAATTCAATAGGAAATAGTTCAATCTGATATCAGAGATTCATTGAAAGTATTTATTCAAAAGCAAACAATCGGTATCTAGTATAATTGACTGTTGGAAGCTACAATAAGTGCACTTTTGGAGGTGAGCGAATTAGAATCTATAATATACACGTATATAGTACAGTCAATCTGAATAAAATATGACGTCCAGAACTAGAGATAAAACTGATGAAATCAAGCTTCAGGGCACAGATTTAGAGGAACTGATAAGCAGAGTTTGTGCAGAATTATATTCAAAAATCGAAAAATCTTTTGATAGTAAATTCAGTAAAATGGAAAAACAACTCGCCTCCATCGAGACTGCCCTTAGTAATACGTCAAAATTTCAGAACAAGATTGAAATAGCACATCTGACAACAGAAATAAGTGATCTAGAACAACACCAGAGAATAAATTCCATTGGAAATCAAGGACTAAGAGAAGAAGCGGATAATGAATATCTCCTTGAAAATACCTTGAAATTTTTTGAACACTCTTTAAACATCAGCTGCACCAAACAAGAAATTGATTCCATTTTCAGAATCAATGGCCGTCAGGATGTGGCGAAACCCTGTCCGATAATTGTGAAATTCGTTACCAATTTCAAGAAAAACGAAATAATAGGTGCTAGGAAGTTGCTCAAGAATAAAAACATCTCAGTGTTTGAGGATTCGAGTAAAAAAAATTTCAACTATTGAAGATAGCAAAAGAAGGTTGGACCAAAAAGGCTTGGTCTCTTGGAGGGAAAATTTTCGTATGGAGTGAAAAACACAACAAGAAAATCATCATTAATAACGAACAGGATATTCTTGACATTGATGCCTGAACTATTGTTATCTTATTTTTTGTCTCATTAGTTCTTACCTGCTATATACCACGAAAAAAATAATAACCTTCTCTGACTGAATCGTTCTACTATCCAAGAATAATAATCTCATTATATTATTGTACTCAACGGAGTTCCTACTTCAGCTCTGAATAATGCCTCGTACCGAATTTATTAGTTTCTCCCATTTCAATGAAAGATCCCTACTAACCGGATTTGATATGTTTTATGATTTTATGCAAGAGGAGTTCTTAGATATATGTAGTCTTTCGGAAACCTGGCTCAACCAATCATTTCCAAGCCGAGCTATCAGCGTAACAGATTACAATCTAATACGCAAAGATCGTCAGGGAAAAAAAGGTGGAGGTTTGGCTTTTTACATAAAGAAATCTATTAAATTTAAAATAGTTGATGATGGTAACCATAACAATAGCTCCTTAGAGACTTTCTGGATAAGTGTGAACATATCCGGGAAAAAAATATGCATAGGTACATTGTACAGACCTCCAACTATCAATCTAACACACAACAATTATACCACAATTTGACTTCATTATATTGGGTGGGGATTTTAATGTCGATATTCTGGATGAGACAAACAATAATACGAAAACAATATGGACCTTTTTCGAAAAATATAATATTTTTCAAAACTGTAATGAGCCAACCAGAATAACAGCAACTAGTAGTACTTGTATCGACCTCCTAGTCTCAACGGATTCTGATGTTATAGAAAATGTGACAGTGTTCAAAATGGATGGTATTTCAGTCAAATGTGAAATCAAATGTAAAAAAGAGTAAAAGTTCGTCAGTTTCCGCGACTTTTCCCACTTCAACTATAATAATTTTCTTAGAGACCTGGACAGTATTGATTGATATTATATATTTGATATGGATGATGTTGATGAAATGATCTCTTATTGGAATGTTAATGTCAATCATCTTTTTAATATACATGCACCTTCCATAACTAAACGTGTCAATAAACCACCCGCTCCTTGGCTCACTCCGAATTTAAAACTTATAATGAAATTGAAACAAAAATCTTATAATAAATATAAATATTTAAACACAAAACGAGTACAAACACTTGAGAAACTTTGCGAATCGATGCATTGAAGCTGAGAAAAAAGCATTTTTGCAGCATAAATTCAAGCGAACCCCAAACTTTTTTGTAAATCCCTGAAGTTTTCAAATATTTTGATAAAAAGCCCATGGCTGCGATATTGATATAGCTCCTAGCGCCTTCAATTATCATTTTTTGAACTCTGTTCCATATTTGCATCCAACAGATAACAATATTTCGAGTAAATATGATGGTATATGTCCAGAGTTGAAAGGTGAAACTTTTTCTTTAAACCCAGTAACAAATGATGAGGTGGGACAAACTCTCCGTAGAATCAAAACACAGGCAAAGGGGTCGGACGATATCAATCTAAGAATGCTAGAAATTGTGTTCCCGACATTAACCCCGTTTTCAGTTCATATAATTAATACTTGCTTTTCAAATGGCACTTTTCCGAAATCTTGGAAATATGCCAATGTCATACCCATTCCAAAAATTGAAAACCCGAATGATATATCACAATTTTGACCGATTAGTATTTTACCCACTAGCTCAAAAATAATTGAACGATCAGCATCTGACCAATTATCATCATATTTTACGCAGAATAAAATATTGTCAGCAACACAGTCAGGATTCAGAAAAAAACATAGCACCACCACGGCGTTGCTCAAAGTAACAGATGACATTTATACATCTATAGACAATAAAAAAATTACAAGCTTAATACTACTCGATTTCAGCAAGGCATTTGACACGTTGGACCACAGTATATTATTGAAAAAACTTAAATATTTCGGATTAGATGATAAGTCAATATGTTTTTTTTTCAATTACTTGAGTGGGAGAAAACAGAGAGTGGTGATGGGGAAAAAATGTCTAACTTTGAAAATATTTCTAGGGGGGTTCCACAGGGAAGCATCCTGGGACCATTATTATTTTCAGCGTATTCTGCGGATTTCGCTTCCTTTTCAAACTATTGTCAAACTCATCAATACGCTGACGACACGCAATTGTATTTTTCATTCTCAACATCTGAAAGTTTTCTCGCAAGTGTTAGTATCAACGAAGACCTTGAAACTATTGCCTCAGTGTCGAAATCACACAAGCTATTGCTGAATGAATCAAAAACCCAACTAATACTGTTTGGTCAAAACACCGATGAAATATCCAACGACCCAAATTTCGAAATAACTTTGAATGGGAAAACACTGACCATTGTGAAACAATGTAAAAACCTTGGTCTTTACCTGGATACGACATTGAAATTCGACACGCATGTGTCACAACTGGTGAAACATAGCTTGTAGAGCCTTTGTTGGCGCTTCTTATGGATCGATAATAAACAGGGTGTTCCATTTAAAATAGGGAAGATTCTGCAAATTTTTATTTACAATATGTGGCAAGCTGTTTTTCATACCCTGTATATCACAGGTCGATTTCAGATATATCGTTTGAGAGAGTTACCAATGTGGAATATTTGATCGGAAAAAAATTCAATTGGACTTGGCACAACTTTCTAATTTCAAATATTCTGAGTGACGAATATTGGAAAAAAAACCGTCATGCTAGAAATCTCGAAAACCGTCAATATTTTCGAAGCGATAAAAAATATAGGTTGCCATTTGAAAAAGTTGGGATCCGCCCAGAAAAATTGAACACCCTGTGTGACCGACAATTTTTTTATTTTGTCGAGCTCGAGCAATAAGGTAATATTATAGAAATATAGATTCCTATCTGTTTCCTAAATAGAGATATGGAACACCTCGCCAGTGTTGCAGGACCCTGTATATATAAGTAAATGAAAATTGTGGCATTGCAGACAAAAGATCCAAATGTCGCAGGTTCGATTCTTCCCGAGGATGGTTTTTTTCTTTAATTTAAAAATGTGTCTGCCATACCACAATTTTCATTTACTTATATATATTCACAAACGCTATATTTCTCCTTCGTATTTATATTTGGCACACTTTGTTCAGTGGTCGGAGATCTGCGCCTGACCCTTGACTGAAGCCGTCAATCCACGGCGACGTTAGGAAAAGGTAAAATTGATCTTGATGGCCACTGATAGTACATGAGATCCCTTACTTTCATAATCCATTCCCACAACAACTAACATTAAATTCTAGAAAAAAGCGATATCCTCGAAATGCAGTGCAATCTGTGTCCTCGATAGTTCAGATGGTTAGAGTATGAACTAGAGATCCAAAGGTCGCAGGTTCGATTCCTGCTCGAGGATGATTTTTTCTTCAATTTTCATTTACTTAGAAAAGTGAGTTAATAAAATTATATAACTTGATACAAGTATTTACTGTTTACATACGTTTAATGTACATCTGTTTCGAGTGTTTACTATTGACTATTTATTTACATTACAGGGAGACAATAGTGATATCATATGCTCAGCGTCGAAAAAAGTATCGAGAGAGAAAAAAAAACGTAAAGAACTTCGTTCCTGACTGGGATCCACCGATCGAACACCAGTTTTTATTGATGAAACATTCAATATTCCTTGAAAAATGGACTAGATTGATATTCAATTTGAATCTCCGAAACCATCCCATTTAACAAGTTTTTCGAACAAAATGAAGAGGTTTTGGCCAAATTCCTCAAATCCAACATACTCTCCATAAAAACACAATTTCTCTTGAAAAAGCTGTTACTACCAAAGGCGAACTGTGTACTAGCTTTGATTCACTCAACAAATTGAAGTGAAAGTAAATATATTCATCGAAAATCTAATTTTCTCATTCCCATATAAACTATAATGCCTGATTGCTTTTATTTTTTCTCCTAAACAAGCACCCATTACACTCTGAACCCTGTTCGATAATGCCCCCAACTAACTGAAATATATCTATAGAGATCTCTTAACGGTTAATGTTATGCTCTTCGGGTATGCGTCTTCTTGGTAATTTGGTGTAATTTAATGGGTCCTGGGGTTGCCGATGCTGTATACAAGATAACAACGGCCGATGTTAATTCGCCCGTCCTAATTTTTTCTCAAGAGAAAATTAGATTAAATGGAGTCGCAGCTGTTCCATTCAGCTTCATCCCTCTAGATGAATCCGGTGGATTCCAATAATGCTAAAAAAAACAAGAATGTGATAATGTCTACCGTAATTGAATTTTGAAATACATTCTGGGTATTCCGATATTCTCGTGATTTCTATTATTCTTGTTTTTATCTTGTTATAATCATGATTCCAAAAATCGAGTGAAATGAAAAAATTGGAGAGCAAGTTCAAAGTCAAGAAATTTATAATTGCATTGCTACTGTATAAGTATAACAATATAATATAAATACAAATATGAATGTAAAAGAAATCAGGATGCAATAATCTAAACTTTGCGATTGGGTGTGCCCTATTGCTCATGAGAGTACTTACGCTTGTCCACTAACCGGGGATTTTGAGGATATAGGTGACACCCTTGAATTATTGTATTGCACATTGGTGCCACGTTGTCTGCTGCATAATTGGACATGTCCAATCCTTCCAAAGGGAAATCGATGATGACTTTTAATTTTCTCCCGTGTCTCTCCGACGTTGAAAACCGCTTCAAATGGATAACTAGTATTATAGGAAATTTTTGTTATAGCAAAGACTTGGTGCACTTTCTCTTCTCTTTACATTTTGAACATGTTGGTTTCTCGTCACCGTCCAAACCTTCCTCGCTGTGAATGAGTCCAGACATTGTGAAAGTATGAGCTGGTCTGTTCTCTGTGAAATCGGCAGTGAGAGATCCCAGAAAGGATCAACGGTAATAGAGCAATGCCCACAGAAGATACATTTAAATGTCGATTTCAATTGGCCAACAAAGTTATCTGCAATTATTGAGTTGTCCATTCTTGGATATCTCGAGCATGCCTATTTGGCTTTAACGTGATCATTCAGTTTTTCATCGATTTCTGTCAATACCGGTTTGAGCTCTACTGTAAACATATTATTTGAAATTTTTCTTGTTCGCATATCACTAGCCACTGGACTAGTTAACCGCATTAATGAAATTTTTCAAGTTCACTTCCAACGTTTCGGTGGAATTTTCGCCTTCTTCCGGGCTATAATGAAAATAGTGCTTAGTTATAAAATAATCAAGTTACAGATATATACAACGTATACATGGTTGAACAGCTGAAATTGTATAAATAAAATTGTGTGTGATACAATATTGTCAAGATTGGAATATAAGTGAAATACTGGAGAACCCAAACACGTCAGAATCATTTCAAATATGTCAATTTTTCTACTAACCCCAAGTGTAACTTAAAATTATCAAATTGTGATTTTTTATAACATATCATAAAAGTAATCGAAAAGAGGATTACGGGTGGAGTTATTGAATTCATCAATAGTAATGTTGGACCAATACACTGCGGAATTCTTGTTTGAGATCATACCCAATCGACTGGTTCATTGGGAATGAATTTGAGTTATAGTTTTATGGATTTTTTCATGATCGAAGACCGTATAAAGATGAAGTTTTTCCTTTTCTTTCCGAGTGATAAGGCAGGTTTTATTCTACCTAAGAGCTACAAAGGTGAAAATACTATTAAATAATTGATAAATATAAAAATGTAACCTTACTTACAATGTCAGTGAGAATGATCGTTTTTCGGTGATATACAGAAAGATGTACAAGACAACATTAAAAAACATGTAAAAACATGGAGCAATAAATAAAGTTATATGGAAACAGTATTTGTAACAAATATTACTGGTAAAATTCCTAAAAAGCTGAGAACAATTGTGGTACCATTTTTGGTTATAAATGTAAAATTGTGGGAAAATCAAGAACACTGAGGTTAGAATTAACATAACCTCAAATGTCAACGTCAATTTGTAAACCTCATTGAGAGGAAGAAGAGACATTTGGTCTTAGCTGCCCAATTGTTATTGGAACATCATTTGCAATTACTACTAAAGATGAGATTTTATTTATGGTAAAAATTATAGATAAATAAATTTTATTTTGTTCTCGTTTTATCTGTAGTGACTTTCATGTTGGTTGATATTAAAAATAAGAAGAATAATTATTATTGAGGGCATTCGGGTTCTTGTCTAAAATTAATAAATAAGAATAGATCTCACTCAAATGATTGAGATCTGTTCTTTTTTTTTTATCCAGTCTTCAAATGACATTGTACCTGAAAATTTGAATATTAATAATGACAATATTGTTTTTCAAAGTAACACTTTTTATACTTCTTTACTATTCATCACACCTAAGCTCTCACGAATTTTCAACAAATTTGGCGATATAAAAATAGCCCAAAGAACGGTTTTAACCATAAATTCATCATTCTCTGTGGTCAAGGATAAAACTCCGTTACTTTCATAAACAAAATTAGTGTATTGGATTCCTTGTGCAAATTGTAACCATGAATATATAGGTCAAACAGGTAAAATAGGTAAAAGACCGTATAAGTTTCCATAAAAGTGATTGTAGACATCACCCTGAAAGATGTGCTCTTAGTGAACACGTTAATAAAGAGGATCACAACATGGCTTACAATTCCACAAAATTTTAGAAAAGGAAAATAATGCTTCGAAACGAATTTCCTTGGAAATGGCATTTATTTCCCAATCCAACAATTGTTTAAACAAAAGAAAAGATCTCAATCATTTGAGTGAGATCTATTTTTATTTATTAATGTAAGACAAGAACCCAAATGCTCTCAATAATAATTATTCTTCTTCTTTTTAATATCAACCAACATGAAAGTCACTACAAATAAAATAAGAACAAAATAAAACTTATTTATCTATAATTTTTACGATAAATAAAATCTCATTTTTAGTAGTAATTGCAAATGATGTTTCAATTACAATTGGGCAGCTAAGACCAAATGTCTCTTCTTCCTCTCAATAATTTTTACAAATTGACGTTGACATTTGAGGTTATGTTGATTCTAACCTCAGTGTTCTTGATTTTCCCACAATTTTACATTCATAACCAAAAATGGTACACAATTGTTCTAGCTTTTAGTAATTTTACCAGTAATATTTGTTACAAATACTGTTTCATATAACTCTATTTATTGCTCCAGTTTTTACTTGTTTTTTAATGTTGTCTTGTACATCTTTCTGTATATCACCGAAAAACAATCATTCTCACTGACATTGTGAGTAAGGTTACATTTTTATATTTATCAATTATTTTATAGTATTTTCACCTTTGTAGCTCCCTGATGATGACAATATTCGTTGTCGAAATATTGAAAATATAATGTTATAAGAGTACACCTTGCGTTTGCTGCTGTCCCAAAGAATTTCTCAGACTTTGTCCTAACTAGTCAGCAATGACTATCTCTCCTCTTTCTATATATATATATATATATATATATATATATATATATATATATATATATATATATATATATATATATATATATATATATATATATATATATATATATATATATATATATATATATATATATATATATATATATTATTTATATTTATTTATGGTTTTTTTTACTCTTTTTCTATTACCATTTCATGTATTTTATGTATATATTTTTTTAATGAACTGAGAATTAATGGTTTGACAGTCGCGCACACGGTTACAGCACCTATGCACACTTCAGTGACTAACGCACGTTCATTTGCTGTATTTATCTGCAATACATTGGGTAATTTTTATTCTGGCAAAATGTTATTATATTGAAATGTTCCTATATATTCTGTTCAAATTGTTGCAATCAGTCCTTCAATTTAACACTATTATTATTACTTGCAATGTGGGCCATTTCAAGAAATAATTTTCTGCTGCGTGAATTCTCTTATCTAAAATTTTCGTGGAATTGAAATCAAATAAATGGTTTTAATTTTTCTGAGCACAGTTATAATTATGTTGTTTTGACTTTTGTTCCAAGTACTGTTTCGTTTGTCCAATATACACCAATTCACAGTCCGTACGTTGTTTTTGATAAATTGTATTAATATTTTCGTTCAGAGGTGTCTTACCTTTCAATTTGGAGTACATATAATTTTTGTGGGTCTTGGTATTGAATTGTGATATTGTTGAATTGTTGGTTTTCATACATTTTCTCAGTCTCAGTGAAACACCTGTTATACTGGAGACCTTGAAAAATTTGCGGGAAGTTACCAGGTAATCATGTGTTGTAGGTATAACTTAATGATTTTTTTATTAGCTTACTTTTTATTGTAGTCCAGAAGAAGGCGAAAATTTTGTCGAAACGTTGGCAGTTAAAACAGTAAAAATTGAGTAATGCGTTTTACTAGTCCTCTTGCTCGTGATTTTTAGACAAGAATAATATCATCTTTGGACGTCAAAACAGAACACCTTATTTGAAATCTTCCCGGCCGTTTGGCAACCAGGCTTCCACAGAAGTATCCACTCTTCCCCACCAACCCCCGAGAATTAATCCCCAATCCGCCCTTGTGCTCACATCAAGAACGTGTCAGTCATTCTGGTACAAAACGCATTCCTATTCACGATTCACGAACGGGAGCATGTGTGTAATGCCTAATACGCCGAAAGAAAAGACCGTATAAACTGGCGTCTCTGGTGCGGTGCGGTGTGGTTTCACAATTTTGTCAAACTGTCACCACTACGTTCGGCAACATTCATTATCAGATTTTCCTTCCTATGTTCCCATCCTGCTAGTCATTATGCATCTCGGAAACGGTTCTGAATTAAACCGAAAATTCCATTTGGGGGAGAGATAATGGCCAGTGGCGGTGTGTAACGAGGTTAAAGAGGGGAGGCGCTTATTTACATCGTTAGGTGTACAAAAAGCAAATAGTCATTTACGTTCAGAAAAATCAGCCAGATTAATTCTTTTAACAACAAATAATGGAATTTGTCTCGAAATAATAAGATTATATCCAAAGATAAACATTTCAATCGCAATGATCACCAGAAATTGTCATTATTGATATTATTCCTATAAATAAAATGGTTTTATCTTCATTTAATACTGGAGCTCCTTTAAAAATTCAGTACTGATTTGTCTAATCAACAAACCCGAGTGAAGTACATATAGGAGAGTAAGAAAAAGTTGGGTAGACATGTCCCCAGTTTGCACACCCAACTGGTTTATATAATGAAATTCTCTATACTCGCTTATATCATCCCAAATCCTCGTGAAATAGTCAATCTACCAGTTATTATTCAATACGAATCTTTGGTAATTATAATATTTCCATGTCATATGGGCTGCTGTCACCAATATTATAATGTCAAAATATTTTTCCGACACATAACACGAACTATTACAGTCGCTATAATAGAAAAATATAAGGCATTGTCTAGTTTTAGACCAATTTTTCTCCAGAACGTGTAATCTGGCCACGGCTTAACATGCGTGGTCTTTTTGAATAATTTTCCTCCAAATAAAATGTTCCTGCAATACTTACTATAAATTGAACTTTTCTCCCCAAAATTCAATGTTTCCAAAATAAACTAGACTCTATACTCTCATGTTCCGTTAACGAATTGAATCTTTAGAATACAATGTAAAGAATAAATCCAGTCCACCATCAAATAACATGGAACCATCTTCTTCAGAGCAACAATTTAAACACACAATAACTTGACGAAAGAGCTCATACTCCAATATGCCAAAAAAATAGTTTCATCAACGTACTACAAATTCGTCTCTTCTGGGACTTTCGTACTTTACTTCCTCCTTATGACTCATGTAAATATTTAAATTATTCAAGTAATCTCGAGTTCAAATTATGAATATTCCGTGCATGTGATTCACCCTCGTAATTTTAATTAAAAAAAAACAAGCTTTGCACTAGGTAATTACATGATTACTATAAGCCTCGCAACTCACCACGCAATAATGATTTTGTTCCATATTCAAACACGTTCCCCATCTTCCAGAATTTCCGAAGTTATTTCCTGATGCGCTAGTATAGTTTCCCCTCCGACCATTGGCACTCGACAATATTTCCATACTTTAACAACAACACCCTCTAGCTCTCAAAAACTCACTTGAATCACTCCCTATGAGACCCCGCGACTAACTCGTATGAATTTTCGCGACGAACTCTATTTGAAATACGTCTCAAACTCAAGGGACGCCAGCTCAGAACTAGTTTTTCATGCGTAGCCTTCTCTAATTGGCTAAAACCAGTCACACCATGGCGTATGACTAAAACTCGAACTCGGACCACGCCGTTGCAATCCAATCCAATAATATTTATTAGTTAACATTCAAATATACCTTTCTAAAACTCAACAATATAAATATATATATATATATATATATATATATATATATATATATACAGGGTGTCCCTGGACTTCCTCTTTTCCTCTCGGGAATGTATAGATGGGGTCAAAATATCACCAGTACTTCATGTAACTTTTGTTCCTAAAATCCTTCGTTGCCAAGTTACGGGCCCCTCAAATTACAAAATGAAAGGTGTTTTTCTTTGATAACTTTCAAAGTGAATCTTCAAATTTTGGAAGCTGTCGCTGATGATCCTTCAATGAGCATCAGAAACCTATCAGAACAGTTCCATACATCGAAGTCCACTATTCATAGAATAATTAGGGAACAACTGCTCCACCCATATTACATCCAGAAGGTTCATACCATGACACCCGAAGATTATCCAGCACGACTGGAAAATGCCAATTGGTTCCTGGATAAGCAAAGAGAGGATATGACTTTTATTACTCGAGTTTTATTCACTGATGAAGCAGGTTTCAGTAGAGATGGAGTAATCAACTCTCATAATTTCCACATATGAGCCGAAGAAAATCCCCATGGGATATTGCAAACCAAACACCAACGGAAATTCAACGTGAATGTTTGGGCTGGTATCATAGGAAACCATCTTATAGGACCATTCGTTCTACATGACCGATTGAATGGAGAACGTTATTTGGAGTTCATTCAGAACGATTTGAATGGACTTTTGGAACATGTTCCATTGCAAACCCGAAGAGATATGTGGTTTATGCATGATGGCGCTCCTCTTCATTTTAGTTTGATTGTGTGGGACCATCTGAACTAGATTTTCCCCAATCGATGGATTGGTAGAGGTGGGCCATGTTCATGGCCACCGCAATCTCCAGATTTAAATCCATTGGATTCATTTTTGTGGGGGCATCTGAAAAGCCTCGTTTACGCTACACCTATTCACACCAGAGATGCCTTGTTGAATAGAATTATATTACATTGTGAAGCCATACGAAACGACCCTGGCATGCTATTTCAAGTGCAGAGAGGGTGTTTGCGCCGACTAAGAAAATGTATTGAGAGAGACGGGGATCATATCGAGCAGTTTTTGTAGCGGATTTTGCATTTCTGTTTGCTCTTGAGGCTTGCGATTGATTATTTACACCATGAGCTTTGTAAGGTAAACGTGTTTGCATGATAAAAATTCGTTTTGTACATTGTACCTATCATTTCTATTTTCATTACAAATTAATCTTTTCGAATAATGGTAGACATCTCAGGTTGGATGTCGTCGAACAAAAATGCATTTTTATCAAAAATCGTTGCTCCGATCGATTATCCACATGAGTACTTTTATTCAGGAAATTGTCGAGGTAACCTTGTTTTGTTAAAACATATTGACAAATCCCAGTCATTTCAAAGTTTTGGGGTGTGGACCATCTGGGGTAGTCCGTTCCTGACTTTGTAGCAAAACAACTGACTCCTGCATGATAGCTCATCGAAGGAATTCATCTGTTTAGTCAATCTCCAAAATTTAGATGATTTTGAATATTCACTTTGAAAGTTATCAAAGAAAAACATTTTTCATTTTGTAACTTTGAGGGTCCGTAACTTGGTAACGAAGGCTTTCAGGAACAAAAGCTATATGAAGTACTGGTGATATTTTGACCCCATCTATACATTTCGAAGGTCATGGAAAAAGCCATCAACATCGAGCTCATGAAATATCTGGAAGACTCAGGAATTGTCAACGATAGGCAATATGGCTTCCGCCATCAGAGATCAACTGGTGACCTGCTCGCTTACGTCTCACATATATGGCAGCTATCTATTGAAAAGTATGGAGAAACTTTAGCTGTGGCATTAGATATCTCCAAGGCGTTCGATCGAGTTTGGCACCAGGGACTCCTCGCCAAGCTTCCGTCTTATGGCTTACCCCCTCAGCTGTGTTCTCTGCTTGCTAGTTTTCCCTCAAATAGGTCTCTCCATGTAGTGGTCGATGGAGTTTCATCTGACACTCTACTCATAAATGCTGGTGTTCCGCAAGGATCTATTCTCGCACCAACACTATTTCTACTTCACATCAACGACCTGTTGAAAGCAACTTCATGTCCAGTACACAGCTTTGCCGATGATAGTACCCTCCATAGCGCTTTCTCTTCCAGGGCCCCTATATCAGCCCGTGAAACCAGAAATGAACGAGGAAGAAATGTTAATAATATAAATATGGACTTAGCAACAATTCTCGAGTGGGGATCTAATAACTTGGTAGAATTCAATGCAAACAAAACACAAGCATGTCTTTTCTCTAAAAAAGCCTAACATAACTTTGTCAGGAGTAACCATACCACTGAAGTCATCCATATCGATGCTTGGTATTACTATCAGCAATAACCTTTCCTGGGAAAATTACGTGAGGTCCATTGCCAAAAGTGCATCCCAAAAACTTGGTTTTTTGTTTCGTGCCAAGAGCTATTTCACCCGCACTCAGCTGCTTATGATCTATAAGGCACAGATCCGACCTGTCCTGGAATACTGTTCCCATATTTGGAGCGCGGCACCTAAACATATCCTGAGGCTATTGGATTCTGTCCAAAAAAGGGCAATTCGTCTCGTCGGTGATGCCTCGCTTACAAACTCGCTCACTTGTCTGGAACACCGTAGAAAAGTTGGCGATTTGTCTCTATTTTATAGATATTTTCATGGGCGATGCTCTTCTGAAATATCAACAATCGTTCCTGCTTCGGCAGTCTCTTCGAGACTAACCCGTCAAGTTCAGTCATCACACCCCTTCGTGGTCACTTTGGAGACCTGCAGAACATCACTTTCCAAAGACTCGTTCATCCAACGAACAGCGAGGCTTTGGAACTCATTGCCTAGGGAGGTGTTCCCCGAGGCATACAACCTCCAGAAATTTAAGAAGAACACCAACTCCTACCTTCTTTCCCTTGGTTCCCACGATGTTCTCTGAACATTACAGGATATCCCTTTTCGTGGGAACCAGAACATAAAAAAAAAAAAAACATTGCCGAGAGGAAAAGAGGAAGTCCAGGGACACCCTGTATATATATATATATATATATATATATATATTCAAAAAGCAATTTCTTCTTGTAGCTTCTTTTCTTGTGAGATGGGAGGAGGGAAGGAATTGCAGGTTTGCATGGAGACTTCTTGAAGCACCTGCTTGCCCTCCCTGCCGGTCTTGGCAGATTATTTTTCTTTATCATATTGGTTTTATAAAAAAAATTATCACTAGTGATGCCTTCTGCTCATGCTCATGCATCTAATTTCTTTAGCTTTGGATTCCGAGACATCTTAATTTTTTATCTTACCCATGTTCTGCCACAACCTGTATATATAGCTTGGAAAAAAATGAATTGAAATCCTTTGCAGTTTTTTGATGAATCATTCTTTTGTGTTTCATCTCCACTGAAGATAATGGCGGGAAAAATATCCGACGTTGAGGCACTTATAGGTTAACTTTTGATGTACCTATAACTGTTGAATATCAATTTTTCCTAGCATTTTTCATATCACAACGTTCCTGACTCGCGGCCACTGACTGAATAAAATAAATATTTCATATAGGTACATAACGTAACGTGAATAAATCTTTTGTACGAAATGTAATTTTTTTCCAGAATCCTATCTAGTTGGAGAGGAGTTGAAAAAACATTTCAATTAGTAGTACAAACGGTGTAGTTAAAAAATATGCCTTTGAAGATATGATTGTCCAAACCGAATACCTGTGATTTCATTCGAAGCCAAATGAAATACGGGATTGTGATACAACGAATGAAATATTCATACAGAAAGAGAAAAAACTATGACAAGGTATCGCTTAGACAAACTACAATTCAGTTTTATGCAGAAATATATATATAGAGTGTTTTAAAAAAGGGGGCATTTTTTTTCAAACAGGATGTGGTATTCGTCAAAATAGATAATCTTACCAAAAATCACCTTAATAGAAATCGAAAAATTACAAATGCACAGAACTCGCCGATGAAATTGGTCCTATTACGGGGTAATGTATTAATGATCGAATAAATAATGAAGGCAATATTATATTATCTATTGTGTATTTCGATGGTTTCAATATTAACATTAACAACATACATCATAGAAAAATCGAATTAAACGGTTTTCTTCACATAAAGGATTCAATATAAAATTGAACCAGAAAATGGTAGATCTCAGGTGAAAAACAACTACTTTCCTGGCAAATACCACGCAGAACATTGAATGATATTCACCTGAAAATCCATGCATACTTCCATAAAATATCAATGGACATTGAATGCAAATGTTTCTTTCTGATAAGCTCGATTATGTTTAATTTATGTCGTGTTCACCTAACAACTGCATACCGGTTTCAGGCTTTTGGCCCTCATCAGTACGGGTAGTCAACCAAAGGTAAAGAACTCTGGCTGAAGTGAGACACAACGTAAACAAACCATCATCGATCTTGAACACCTATAGGTACGCCGGAAAAGATAAACTTTAACTGGCACCGTGACAGAAAGAAACACTCCGAAAATCTCCCACCTCGATAGGTTTCTAAATAAAGATTCCTCTCAGTAGGATGGCAAGCCCTCTAGCATATAGGGAAAGAAAAGTGCCATGTGAAGTGGAATGAATAGAAAAATCGAATTAAACGGTTTTCTTCACATAAAGGATTCAATATAAAATTGAACCAGAAAATGGTGAGATCCAGGTGAAAAACAACTACTTTCCTGGCAAATACCACGCAGAACATTGAATGATATTCACCTGAAAATCCATGCATACTTCCATAAAATATCAATGGACATTGAATGCAAATGTTTCATTCTGATAAGCTCGATTATGTTTAATTTATGTCGTGTTCACCTAACAATCCGCATACCGGTTTCAGGCTTTTTGGCCCTCATCAGTACGGAGTAGTCAACCAGCCAAAGGTGCAAAGAACTCTGGCTGAAGTGAGACACAAACGTAAAAAAACCATCATCGATCTTGTAACACCTATAGGTACGCGAAAAGATAAACTTTAACTGGCGGTACCTAGTGACAGAAAAAGAACACTCCGAAAAATCTCCCACCTCGATAGGTTTCTAAATAAAGATCTTCTCAGTAGGATGGCAAGCTGCTATATAGTGAAAGAAGGATGTAGGATTAGACATACTTTTCTTATAAAGGATTCAATATATTGAACAGAAATGGTAGATCTCAGGTGAAACCTTTTTCTGGCAAATACGCAGAACATTGAATGAATATCATTCAATGTTCTGGTTCAAGAAAGGGTTTTGTTTCACCTGAGATCTACCATTTTCTGGTTCAATTTTATATTGAATCCTTTATGTGAAGAAAACCGTTAATTCGATTTTTCTATTCATTCCACTTCACATGGCACTTTTCTTTCAACATACATCATATCAGCCAGCAAGCTGCACGAGACTGGTAGCGTTGCCATTGTTTCCATAGTAATCCATCACATGCATCTTTCAATAATAATAACAGTAAGCAAAGGAATAAATTAAATATATAATAGTTTAAAAAAACTAAAAAACACGCTTTTATAGAAAACCAGACTAAAAAATAGAAAATGAGAAAAAAAATTATTTTATGTAAAAAAAAGCGTATCGCCTCGGCCAACAATTACTTGTGATCTGCGACATTTCTTACTTTACTGCCCTTGGTGTGTAATGATATAATAATTATTGATACCATGCACCCCACGCTTTTTTTTAAATAAAATACATTTTTTTCTTATTTTCTATTTTTTTTGTCTGGTTTTCTATAAAAGCGTGATTTTTAGTTTTTTAAACTATTATTTATTTTCAACATTTTAGTTTAGTTTTCTATTGACGCGTGTTTTTAGTTTTTCAAACTATTATTATTATTATTAATTTTTTTTACTTATTATTCTCCAATATTGAATAGAATCGGAACATAATCACAAAACTCGCGGCCATTTTGGAGCCGCCAAATTCGAATCCTTCAATTTTGACAAAATAATCATAATCTCCGTCCCCAAAAACCCCCACATACCCATTTTGAATAGAATCAGACCATAATCACAAAACTCGGCCGCCATTTTAAAGCCGCCATCTTGAATTTTTCAGTTTTTACAAAAGAATCATGATATTCGACCCCAAAAACCCCCACACCAATTTTGAATAGAATCAGACCATAATCCAAAACTCGTCCACCATTTTGGAGCCACCATCTTGAATTTTTTTTTTTGACAAAAGAATCATTATCTT